>CM075980.1:6091468-6691468 GCA_038087875.1 Malacoraja senta | reverse complement strand
AGACATTAGAGATACAGTGCGGGAACGGGCATTTTTGGCCCACCGAATCCACGTCGACCAACAAGCACCCTCCCCCATACACTAACACTATCCTGCACACACATGGGGCAATATTTACCGAAGCCAATTATCCCACAAACCTGCACGTCTTTGGAATGTGGGAGGAAACCGGAGCACTGAAGGAAACCCACACGGTCACAGGGAGAACATACAAAGTCTGTGCAGACAGCATCCGTAGTCAGGGTCGAACCCGAGTTTCTGTCGCTGTAAGGCAGCAACTCTACCACTGTGCCGCCTTGACATTTAATGGTCTATAAGTTAAGAAAACATTTTTCACAGGTGCTCACTTGTTTAAATTCTCATCATGTGTTGAGTAGAATTTAAGCAAGGGAGAACGTTTGAAAATGCTGGCAGATAGAACTCAAGTGCGATTACTTCATCCGACCCGAATCAAAAAACAGAAGGAAAGAGCTGCAAGGGCTAGGTGGGTGAGACACTCCCTCGCCATTGCTCTTAAGAATTTTGTACATATGTGTTGGATACTTAGTTTTATTCCATGAGATCCAAGGTTAGACAATTCCTCATTATAACAATATCAATCTGAAAGTTATCTTCTATTGTACATACACTTCTGTTTTCTTGTTTCGATATATACAACTATGCATTTAAATTTACATATTAATCCCTTTCACTTTGTTTAATAGAGCACTTAAGCTACATATTCTGAACTCTGCAAAAAAAAAACTTATGGCCATATTAACCTAAAGTGTTTGAATACAATAACAACACATAACATTTGGTTCCTCTTTCTCATTTTATTAAATTGAAGGTTTACTTCATTTTATTAAATTGAAGGCAACATCAAATGCAAATCAAATGCCTTTTCTGTACCAATTAGAAACAATTTAATTTACATTTTAACTACCAGTGAACAGAAATATCTGCTCTTATATCCTGCACCATAGTAAACAATATCAAGCGTAAACTGGCAGAACTTATCCATCTGCTGCCGCAGTAAACGATGGGAAGAAGTTTGGGAATAAAACTAAGTACAAAGTGGACAAGGAAGCACCAAAATGGGTAATATGGCTCCATCGTGGGATTCTGCACCAAATTCCTAAAAGAAAGGAAGGTTACCTAAATCACCCGTGGAGGGTTGAAAGTCAGAAATGGGACTGGAACACAGATGGGAAAACAGGGAATAAATTTGTACAGCATGTCTGGTAGATACAGAAAATGGAAAGATGAAATACAATTATACCAATGAGGGAATTATGAAATGCAAGTAAAGCAAAATCAAATTATGGCAGGTTTTTATTTATTTCTTTTGTCCATGGGATGTAGATGCCAACATTCACTATTCATCCTTGAACATCCCCATCTCATTGATGAGGCCAGCCATTTTGGAGTCACATATAGATCATAGAACATGTCCTTCCCTGAAGGACATCAGTGAACCAGCTAAGTGTTGATAATAATCTGGCCTCCATTGCTGACCTTAGTTATACCAGTTTTTTAAAACTCCAGACGGCATAGTGGTGCAGCAGTACAGTGGCTGTCTTACTGTGCCAGAGAACCGGATTCGATCTGACTACAGGTGTTTGTCGGTACAGGGTTAGTATGTTCTCCCGGTGACCTGCGTGGGTTTTCTCTGGGATCTCCCATTTCCTCCTACACTCCAAAGACGAACAGGTTTGTAGGCTAATTGGCTTGGCATAATTGTAAATTGTCCCTAATGTGTGTTGGATAGTGTAAGTGTGTGGGGATCGCTGGTCGGCGCGAACTTAGTGTGCTGAATGGCCTGTTTCCACACTATCTCTAAATTATACTGCTTTAATTATTTAAATTCTACGTTCTATGGAGAAATCAGAACTTTTCCGCTAATTTCTCCTCAACTAAATCTTCTTAGTTGTATTTATTATTCAATTTTACATTTCCTCCATGACCTAGTTCAGTACTCATAAAAGTTCATCCAATCGAAACAATAAACGATCCTCTCTCCATAAACACTGTGACCAGCTGAGTATTTCCAATCTTCGCCATTTCCACTCTAGATTTCCTTCATATGTAGTACCATTTTGAGCCAGTCTGCAGATCCCACTCTAAAAAGAGAAGCAAGATAACCCATTAAAAATAGCTTGCCTTTTAATTTTTGCATTTATATATTCTTGATTACTGCTACTGGGGGCCAAGAACAAATGTGACTTTTATGTTTGACTTTTCTCCATCAAGCCCGCATAGTCCACTAACTTTTCATCGTTGAGTTTATTCTCAGTCACCAGGTCTACTTTCCTCTGCTATCAATTTTCCCTATTATTCCTGCCATATTTAACTGAAATATTTAATTCTGAGTCCTAATAGTCTTGGAACGGTCTCAGGAGTGGGCATCATGTCAAACATTCAAATGAATTTGAAATTGTGATTCATTCAATTTGTTTCTTATATAGTTTTCATACACTGGGTGCTAAATAGGTTTCTGCAACCTCTATTTTATCTTTCTGGCAGTACAGGCCCACCACCAATTTTCTGGCACCCTTGGTTCCAGAGCCATTCTGGATTATCCGTTTTGCCGGACCAACAGAGGTCAGTCACAGCCTCTGAGAGGATTCGAAAGGTACCGGAAACGTCCACTCAGGCCGCTGGGGAGTCAAGATACTGGCCCGCAAAGTCAGCCTCGGAAGTCGGCCAGGGGAACACGAGTTCCAGAGCCCCAGCCGCAACAGACAAATTGCACCCGCTGATTGGCCACGGAAGTCGGCTATGGGAATGGATCTGTCGGGCCAGAAATCCTAAGCCTCGGCCACAGGTGGCAAATTGGACTCTACGATCAACACAAAAGTCCCGATGAGGTCAGGATCGGTCGCCTCACCCAGCCTAGGCGCCACATTTTCCAAGTAACTTCCAGGGGGGATTTCAAGTGCGCTCTCATAATTTTGTCTGGATTAAAGGAGGTGCTGGACTACCAGTTGCCAAAAGGAAACCAAAAAAACCATGAGTTGTGGACTGGTACTGTGATTAGATTAGTAGCCAGAGATTTGCCCCACTGCTTTTGGAGTCACATGAAGTGACCTGGAAATGATTGTTATCCATTTTACTCGAGGCAAGGTGCACGGCCAATTGTGTAGTGCCAAAATAAACAAATGGCGTCCAACAATAGTGGATAAAATAGTTGGCAAAACTATTTCCGTTGGCTATGGAGTCTTGGAAAAAGGTATTCAAATCTTTTTTTTTTTTTTAAGTCAAAACTCAGGAATTAGATTAGGAAACTTTATGACAAAAAGTTGGAAAAAATTTGCAATTGTGTTTCAAATTTTGGGCGGCACAGTGGTGCAGCGATAGAGTTGCTGCCTTATAGCACTTGCAGTGCGGGAGACCCGGGTTCAATCCTGACTACAGGTGCTGTCTGTACGGAGTTTGTTCGTTCTCCCCGTTTTACCCGAGACCTTCGGATTCCTCCCACACTCCAAAGACGTAAAGGTTTCTAGGTTAATTGGATTGATATAAGTGTAAATTTTCCCTAGTATGTGTAGGATAGTGTTAATGTGCAGACTCTGTGCGAATCACTGGTCAGTGCGGACTCGGTGGGCAAAAGGGCCTGTTTCCGCGCTGTATCTCTAAACTATAATTTCAGAAATGACAACTGATGGTAGATTAATAGTTAATTTTAAATCTGAGGTTAATATCCTCATATCTATCAAGGACAGGGGACAAAGCCGGGTATACAGAGTTAGATCACAGATCACCAGCATCTCAATGAATGGTGGAACATGCTCTATGCTCTTAACACAGTAACTGAAATGGCTTCTCACATGAGGAGATTTAAGATAAATTAATATTTCCACTCTTATAGGGTAAATAAATAACAATATATGCCAAAGCAATGCAGCTTTGGGAGATTCTTTAAGAATTCTGTGAAATAGGAATGCTTTCAAATATGTAGGAATGAACTGCAGATGTTGGTTTACACCGAAGACAGATACTAAATGCTGGAGTAACTCAGCGCGTCAGGCAGTATTTCTGGAGAAAAGGAACAGGTAATATTTCTGGTCGAGACCTTTCTTCAGATTGAGAGCCAGGGGAGAGGGAAACTTTGTGTTCTGGGCCGCCTCCACTGTCAGTGAGGCGGCACGCAAATTGGAGGAACAGCACCTCATATTTCGCTTGGACAGCTTACACCCCAGTGGGCAAGCTTTCAAATTTGTTGATCATACTATGTTTGACTTTAAATGTGCAATGAAAGATGATTAAAGTGCAAATGAGCTTATCCAGCGAACTGCTCAGCCATACGTGCCGGTAAGATTTCAGGCTTTCTGTCAAGCCTATGTTGAACTAATTAGCTTTGCCACACGCGATATATTTAGAACATAACCTGGCCTTGAAATAAATTGCAACGTTGAATCACCACATGAAGAGGTAAAAGTTCTAATCCAACATGGATTCTGTGGCTACTCTCTCAAACCGAGCATTGAACTGCTAACATTTCCCTACCGAGTCCAGGGAACGACAACAAGAAATTGACATCACTACATTCTTCCTCTATTGCAATCTTGGCTGACATCCAGTACAGTCCAGCAGTTTCGTTCAGGAAGAAACTGCAGATGCTGGTTTAATCCGAAGATAGACACAAAAGGCTGGAGTAACTCAGCGGGTCAGGCAGCTTCTCTGGAGAAAAGGAATTGGTAATGTTTCAGGTCGACACCCTTCTTCAGACCGAAAGTCAGGAGAAAGGGAAACGAGAGATATAGAAGGAATATAGGACAGATGAATGAAAGATATGCAAAAGGCAACGATGATCAAGGAAAGGCAGAGCCCACAATGGCTGTGAGGTAGGTGATAATGAGTTTTGTTCAACTGTTGGAGGTGCTAGGACATCCAAAGCTAAATCCCAGGTATTTTTCAAATAACGAAAAAAGGTCCCGACTCAAAGCATCACCTAGCCATGTTCTCCAGAGATGCTGCATGATCTGCTGAGCTACTCTAGCAGAGTGTCCTTTTAAAAAAAAAAAAACAGCATCTGCAATTCCTTGTGTCTGTAAAGAATATCTTCAATGTGATGGGCTAGAAATCGAATGACATCTTTAATCAAAGTGTACTGATTGATAAAAAATCTTTAGCTTTCAATACTCTGATGGAAACCACCTCTGATCATGTATCCACTTCCCTGCCAGCATGCCAGGTTTCTGATCTACCATTAAAAAAGCAAATTATACACAATTAGCTAGAAAATCAAACTGGCACAGCTAACAGGGAGGAGAAATACTCTAATTGTCTTCTAATTGCATTGTGTTGATATTTAATACTTGAACCCAACAATTCATCTATTTACTTCAAACTTGATTATTATACTGCATTTAGTAGTCAGTACTAAAAGTGATATGCAAGTGAGAATTTGTTAACACCTTCCCATGAGAAGAATCATTACTGCTAACCCCAAATCAAGACTACAATATTATGAACTGACCTCCCAGCACAAAAATATAAAGTATGAATAATGGAAAAGGAATGGAAATATTAACGTCAGAAAATGCAGAGATTGTAGTGTCTCTCAAGAGAATTTATAATAACACAATGTTGGATTCTTTGCCAGAATCGTGTACAAGCCTGTGCAAATTGGCATGCACGACATTTGCCAAAAGCTAAAGCAGTGACTTAGCCAAGATTTTAGTGTAACAACACTTAAAAGATGTAGGCAACTGATGTATTTTTCTTATAATACAGAAAGCTCAAAAACCATCTATACATAACTAAAGCTCGGATCTTCTGCGCTACGATTTTTCGCCAGCTCACTCACCGTTCTCCCGTGCTGCGTGGTATGTTGTAAAAGCTAGCGAGGTTTAAAGACCTTAAAAACCTCCCACGCGCAGATCGATCTACTCTCCTGCCAGTCAGCGGCGCGCGGATTAGTCTCTTCTCCTGTCACTCCCCGTAACGGTCCGTTCTTTCCTGTGCCATCGCGTCATTACTGGAGCTGAAGCGGAGGTCTTTTCGTAGGGACCGGAAGAGGCCCGGCCCGGAGTCGGAGATGTCTCCAAACGGAAAGCGGACAATCTGATCCCGGCAGAGGAGAGCGTTCAGCGCCCGCTGTGAGTCCCAAACGCACTGCAGCTCCAACCCCTTCCCCTCTGGTCCCCCTCGCTGGCTCCTGCCTCCTCCCCCGTGATACCCCCCTCTCCCCCATGGCACTTCCCCCGTCTTTTCTCTGAGCTCCCCCCACCCACCCGCGTGTAGAGTAGATGATCCAATCACCGACTGATTTAAGTTTAGAGGGTTAAGGCCCGTTGAGTGCGTTTAGAGGATAAACATGCCCCCACCCCTCCACCGCCTCAAGCCCTCGCCCAGCTCCAGGACGCTCGCCCCCAACCCTCCCACCCCACCCCCCCCCCCCGACCGCCTCCACCTCAAGCCCTCGCCAGGCACCAGGACGCTCCCCCCCCCCCCCGACAGCCCTCGCCCGGCTCCAGGACGCTCGCCCCCTCCCCCTGAGGGAGAGGAGGGGGTACGGAGGGAGAGAGAGAGAGAGGGAGGGGAAAGTGGGGAAGTTGAGGAGAGTGGGGGAGGAGGGGGGGGAGATAGAGGGAGAGGAGGGAGTGACTGAGGGTAGGGGCAAGGAAAGGAAGGAAGAGGTGAGGGAGGGAGTGGAGGAGGACCGGAAAGAAGTGGGTGGGTCAAGAGGGAGGGGACGGAGGATGAGGAGGGTAGGAGTAGGAAGAGGCCATGGAAATATTAAATGCGAAGTTATTAACTTTAACTTATGCCGTTAGTGCAGGACCGTCACCCGATCAAGCGCAGTTGGGGGCTATGGCTTAGTGGTGAAATATTGCGTTGGGCGACCAGGCCTCCCATGTGACAATGGGACCCAACTTAGTCTAGTTATTATTAAATTAAACTTGGGCATTTGGTTTTCAAATTTAAAAAAAAAATCCAAATCAGGTTTTTGAAGAAGGGTCTCGACCCTTCACGTCACCTTTTCCTTCTCTCAATGAGATGCTGCCTGTCCCGCTGAGTTACTCCAGCTTTTTGTGTCTTATCTTCGGTGTAAACCGGCATCCGCAGTTCCATCCTCCACATGGTTTTTGACTGGCAAGCTCAATAAAGAGCAGCAGGTGATTACAAGTGTTCTGTCAGGCCGCTGATAACATTTTTCAGATCACTGCTAATTAGGCAGTAATGTGATTTAATTGACAGCCATCAGCTAAATATTGTGCGTCAAGGCAAACAGGTGACCTGGAACAACAAGTTCAGTTCTTTTTTATTACAGTTTTAAGCTTTCAAATATAATTAACATTTATGGAAGACAGGCTACAACCAAGAGCAAAGCCATGGGAGATACACAACCATCCTAGTTTTACGAAACGGCAAGTAGGCCAACAAACAGATTTTCTTTATGCTAGTTTCCCATCTATCGTCACATATCTTTGATCCTCATTTTGTTTTCCTACCTGTTTACTTGGATATTATATATCATCTGTTTCGCTTTCTATTTTATATTGATCTTTCATTTTTTTCTAACAATGATCTTTGTCATACCACAGTCTCACCATGTACTCTCTTCCACATTAAGGAAACTAAAAGCAACTCAGTTTTAGTTTAGTTTAGAGATTACGCACAGAAACAGGCCCTACTGCCCACCGAGTCCGCCCCGACCAGCGATCCCTGCACATTAACGCTATCCCAACACACTAGAAACAATTTTTACATTTACCAAGCCAATTAACCTACAAACCTATACGTCTTGAGTGTGGGAGGAAACGGAATATCTTGGAGAAAACCCACACAGTTCACGGGGAGAACGTACAAACTCCATACAGACGTAGTCAGGATCGAACCAGGATCTCCGGTGCTGCATTCGCTGTAAGGCAGCAACTTTACCGCTGCGCCACCGTGACCGCCCTAACTTGGGTGACTATTTGGTGGAACATCTCTGTTCTACCTGCCTCTTTAATTCTCCCTCTCACACCACTGACCTCCCACACTGTACCTTCAAACTAGTCCAATGAAACCATCTGTATATATACGGAACAAGTCGGGTTTATTGCCACATTCACAGGTTTGGCGAGGAGCAGGCAGAATAACAATCTTGCACCAATATCACAGGCACAGACTCAAAAAAAAATTATATATAGAAAATTCATGAAATTCCGCGTCAATAAAAAGAAAAGTGCATAAAACAGGATATCAGTGCAAAGCAATTAGAAAGAAAACAAATCAATGGAAGTGCATGAGATGGTCATTTTCTTCCATCTTCTACACTCCCACCCACACCCACCCATACAGCTGAAGTAACTCTGGAGAAAAAGGATAGGTGACATTTTGGGTCGGGACCGTCCTTCAGACAGCCCTAACTCTCCCTGTAAAAAAAAACTTGAGATTTTCTTCCAACTAGGTATGTTGTAGCCCTCAGGACTCAATGCTGACTTCAACAATGAGATAACTAGCCTCTCCAGTTTGCAAAGAAATGGCCTGTTCTAATGAACGATCAATGAGCTGAAACATTAGCCAAGTTTTTCCACACACTACAGTAATTGCCTGACCTGCTGGATATTTCCAGCTTTCGCATTATTTCTTCTTTTTCACTGTTCTGCATCTCACCATAAAAATATAGAAAAATAGGTGCAGGAGCAGGCCATTCAGCCCTTCGAGCCAGCACCACCATTCAATATGATCATGGCTGATCATCTAAAATCAGTAACCCGTTCCTGCTTTTCAGCCATATCCCTCGATTCCATTAGCCCTAAGAGCTAAATCTAACTCTCTCTTGTCCTGGCATCTCCCCAAGCCAATTTGGTTCCAAGTTTTCATCACTCTCTCTCACCCAGCACCAACATGCGCTGCCCTTCGTCACCATAATGCTCTTCGACAGCCTCCTCTTGATCTGAAACTGCCTTTACCATATTTGGGGTGGAATGTTTTTCTATGCATTCCCCCCATTCTGCCTTGTCAGTTGATGACTGCATAAAATTCTGCAGGACTCTGCCTCCGGTGTTCTGTTAGTCCCTGACTGGCCCACTCTTATCCTGGGTATGGTTGTAGAACCTGTCATGACGGTTCCCAAAAGCAGGTCTTTGCTAACATCCCATTTCTGGTGAAGTACATCCTCTGCATGATCGGCTGAACTTATTGATTTGCAGGTTTTGAGAAGACCTTTCCTCGGACTGGGACTAGCTGATCGTACGGTGGATGTGCTAACTGCGGCCTGGAGAGACAGTACCCAAAAACAGTATGCCTCATACATAAGGAAATGGGAAGTGTTCTGTGTGCAGTCCGATATCTCGTATGACGCAGCGCACATTACGGATGTTTTGGAGTTCCTCTCGAAATTGCATTTCGATGAGAAATTAAGCTATAGTTCTCTAAATTGTGCCAGAAGTGCGCTGTCGTCATACTTGCTGCCGAGTTCAGAACACCAGTCTGTGGGGTCTCACCCTTTAGTATCGAGGTTCATGAGGGGAGTCTTCAATTCGAACCCTCCTAGGCCCAGATACACTGAAATTTGGGATGTAGGGGTGGTCCTAACTCTACTTCGCTCATGGTCTCCAGTTACATCCCTGTCTCTACTCCAGCTCACGCACAAGGTGGCCATGCTCATGGCTTTAGTGTCAGCTCAAAGGGTCCAGTCGTTGCAGAAGCTACGTCTGGACAGGCTGCTCATCTCTGCCAGTGGTATCACCTTTTTTGTGTACGACCCTATTAAACAGAGTAGACCAGGTACTTCGGGTCTTAAGTTACAGTTCATGGCATACCCTTTGGATCACAAATTATATGTAGTTGCTCACCTCCAGCAATACATCAAGATCACCAAGGGGCTTAGGGGGTCTGAGTTAGCATTATTGGTCAGCTTTAAGAAACCGCATAAGAGGGTTTCAGCTCAGACCATTTCCAGGTGGCTGAAACAGGTTCTGGCAGATGCTGGGGTTGATACTGAAATGTTTAAATCTCATTCCACCAGGGCTGCAGCTACGTCCGCAGCGAGGGTCATGGACGTCCCGCTAGACCAGATTTTATCGGCCGCAGGATGGTCCTCAGAACGCACGTTTCAGACGTTCTATAACAAACCCTTAGCCAGACTGAGCGTGTTTGGGAACTCAGTTTTAAGTTGGGGTTTATAGTCCCTCTCGGGTAGAGAGGTGACTATTGTTGTTTTTCTTTATACATTAAATTGTCAACTTGTTTCATTTATGTCATGACTGAAGTCTTTTTTTGTCCACTCTCCATTGGTCAACTATACAGTGTGTGACGCATGGACTCGTTCCACAGCATGAAGTCACAGAGCTTTAAAATCTTCACGTAGTCACTCACGTGACTCCGAAGTAAAATAGTAAGATTAAACGAGAACTTACCAGTTTGAAGTTTGATCTTTATTTTATGAGGAGTTACGATGAGGGATTACGTGCCTTCCGCTCCCAACCCTTCCTCATAAAACTCAGCTGGTAGTTCTAGTTTCTCGAATCTTACTATTCTCAGGTCAATGTTTGCTGTCTGTGACTCCACACCGCTGCTTTGAAGGTTGACGCGCATGCGTGCTGACGGGCTCTTCACGTAATCCCTCATCGTAACTCCTCATAAAATAAAGATCAAACTTCAAACTGGTAAGTTCTCGTTTAATCTTACTATCAACAGTCGGGATAAGGATTTTGGATAGGAAGCCAGAACAGAAAGAAGACAGGGACTTGGCGACTCTAGTACCGGTTACTCCCTCTTCTCACCTTGTCGATCGGGCAAGAGGTACAGAGGTTTGGAAACTCACATCTCCAGCTTCAGGGAGTTTCTTCCCAGCTATTATCAAGCAACTGAACTATCCAATCGCCATTAAAGAGCGGCCCTGACCTACTATCTACCTCACTGGAGACCCTCTGAGTTTATCTTGCACTAAACATTATTCCTTTATCTTGCATCTGCGCACTGCAGATGACTTGACTGTAATCATGAATAGTCTTTCCAAGCCTAACCCTGATGCATGTACAGTCTTTCCGCTGACTGGACAGCATGCAACAAAACAAACCTTTCACTGTACCTCGGTACATATAACCAATAAATTAAACGAGGGGTATTTGGGGAATTAGCCAGTCTCTGGAGGGATCTGAAAATGGAAAGAATAAATTATATCCGAATGTATTAAGGGAAAGCATTTTTCATTGGGATTTAAAGTATGTAATTATTGCTTAAAACTGTAATTACTAACTATCAAGTTTCTTTTAAATTTTGGGATTACTTATAATTAAACACAAAATAGCTCAGAAGCCGTGATTAGAGCCTGTAATCTTGACTCTGACAGGCAGGCCACATCATTTGCATGCTTCAAGCTAGGCTTCTGAAAACGAAAGGCTTCTGAAGAAGGGTCTTGGCACGAAACATCACCTATTCATTCTCTCCAGACATGCTGCCTGACCAGCTGAGTTACTCCAGCATTTTGTGTCTACCTTCTAAAATCAAAATCTGTCCTGAACAAGAGATCTCCAGATGGATGGAGATTCAAGAATATTGAAGGGTTCCGGCCCAAAACGTCGCCTGTCCATTCCACCTCAGGTGTTGTCTGATCCGCTGAGCTCTGCCAGCAATTTGTGCTTTGCTCAAGGTTCCAGCATCTGCAGTTGCTTGTCTCTCCATTCTCAGAGCCTCCTCAGTCATGTAATGTATAGTTTGATAGTGTGATCATAAGATATGCAACTCCGACCAGTCTCAGAACAGTCATGAGAGACACGGTGGTGCAGCACTGGAGTTGCAGCCTTACAGCGCCAGAGACTCGGGTTCGATCCTGACTACGGGTGCTGTCTATACGGAGTTTGTGTGTTTTCCCCGGGATGTGCGGTTTCCTCTCACACTCCAGACGCACAGGTTTATAGGGCTTGGACAATTGTAAATTGTCCTTAGTGTGTCTAGGATAGTGCTAGTGTGCAGGGATCGCTAGTCAGCACGGATTCGGTGGGCTGAAGGGCTTGTTTCCTCATTGTATCTCTAAACTAAATAGCTCATGTGAGCTTGAAAGCAAGGGGACAGGGAAGGGAAAGAAAAGAAACGCGTTAAGTTTTGCATGTGGACAAAATTATAGGATTTTGTTACTTACAAGGGCTCAGCAGTTCTGTACTGAGTGGGTGCACATGGCATGCCTGAGGCAGATTTCTGGATAATAGTGTGCCTGAGATAATGTTTCTAGTTATGGTTGTGCTGGAATGGGTTGGAAAAGAAAATGGTAAGCACCGAGCAGCTGTGGCAGGGTTCACATTGCATTTCAACCTTATAACAGAGCAGATAGCTTGCCCTAGCAATCCAATAAATACATCCCAAGCTTAAGTTACAAGGCAATGAAAACTGCTCTTTAAAACACACCTCTCAACATTGGAGACAGATCGTTAATTAAAAATACTCATTACAAAGGCCACACGTGCAAAACTCTCAAACAACTTCTAATAGATAGAAGGTAGACAAAAATGCTGGAGAAACTCAGCGAGTGAGGCAGCATCTATGGAGCGAAGGAAATAGGCAACGTTTCGGGTCAAACCCCTACTTCAGACTTCGATTTTCCAGCACCTGTAGTTCCTTCTTAAACATTCTGATAGAAATGTTACTGAATTTGCTACTTTTTAGTGCGTAAAAAAAGTGTCAGGAATTTATAGATAGGAAGTTTTTTCACAGCATGGCAAAAGGTGCATTGCAGTATTAAAAAAATTCAACTTAGCAAACTCAACTACCTAAATGTAAAATTAGAGAGAATGCAGATTCCATAGTACCAAGCTTCTTCAGTAATGGACCAGATCGTTCAAACCATTCTTTTAGACAATTTAGAGATACAACGTGGAAACAGGCAGTTTTGCCCACCAGGTCCGCACCGACCAGCGATCGCCCCATACACTAACACTATCCTACATACTAGGGACAATTTACATTTTTACCGAAGCCAATTAACCAACAGACCTGTATGTCATTGGAATGTGGGAGGAAACCCGAATACCCAGAGAAAACCCACAGTCACAGGGAGAACGTACAAACTCCGTACAGACAGTACATTTAGTCAGGATCAAAACCGGGTTTCTGGTGCTGCAAGACAGCAACTCTATTGCCGATACTTAGTAAAGTAAAATTAGTAAAGTCACTGTGCCGCCCTGCTCCTCAGATTTTAGGCCTACCTCTCAGTTACTACTGTGGCTTGCCATTGCCCATCCAATACTGAACGAGTCCAGTTTCAGACCATTCAAACTCCAGGGAGAAGAAACGATCCATATGGCACTAAAAGATGTGCATTGAAAAAAATACTTTCAATGTTCTGCAGACGAATACAGTCATTCTACAGACGAATACAATAATTTGCAAATGTGTATTTTGCAATGTTCCATCTTAAAGGCCCTGCCCCACTTTCCCAAGTTACTCACAAACTCTCCCGAGTTTTCCCCTTGATTCGAACTCGGGGAATGTTGGGTAATGTCGGTAGCGAGTCCGTAGGAGTCCGTAGCGGCTCGTAATGCGAGCCGTAGGAACTCGGGGCATCAGGTAAGTCGGGATGTTTTTTCAACATGTTGAAAAATGTCCACGAGTTTAAAAAAATAGCCCCGAGTACCTACGAACGGCTATTACTGTAATTCTCCGAGTTCGAATCAAGGGGAAAACTCGGGAGAGTTCGTGAGTAACTTGGGAAAGTGGGCCAGGGCCTTTAGTTTAGAAATACAGCAAAGCAGGCCCTTCGGCCCACCTAGTCCATGCTGACCAGCGATCCCTGTACCCTAGCACTATCCTTCACACTAGGGACAATTTATAATTATACCAAGCCAATTAAATCACAAACTTGTGCGTCTTTGGAGTGTGGGAGGAAACCGAAACACCTGGGAAAAACCCATGTGGTCATGGGAATGTACAAATTCCTTACAGACAGCATCCGTAGACAGGATCGAACCCAGGTCTTTGGCTCTCTAAGGCAGCAACTCTACCGCTGTGCCACCTTGTCGCCCCTAATGATCTTGTCTAAGTTCAGAAGAAATTGTTGAAACTCATCCTACAATTTTAGTGGGGCGTTGCCCATACTTATAAATACGTAAACACTACGTGTGGTTGCTCGTATTCCTAATGGAATACGAGCAACCATCTTCCAAGGCTCAGCTTTTTACAATGTATTTTCCTTCTCACAATCTAAAATCTCTGTTCCACGTTACAATCGAGGACAGTGCACATCTCAAACTCCAAACCAATAGATGCAAGGTGTCTGGCTGGTTACTTTTGTTAAACAACAGAACAATCAAATTTAACCAAAACAATGTGTCCAGTAACAATAAACCCCACTCATGGCTGTTTTCTGCTCACAGCGAGTATACAGATTGGACCATAGAATGTTGGAAAACTAATGTACACTGATGTACTAAAAGCAGCAAAATTATAGTATGGCACTTTGAGGGATACAGGAATGGAGGTAGTGGGGAAATTAAAATAAAATACCTACAACTATGCAAGTCATAGAGCACAGAAACAGCCCGTCCACCCACCTTGCCCGTGCCAAGATGCTCCAACTACACTAGCCCCACATCCATCTACACTTTTCTTATCCATGTACCTGTCCAAATGTCCTTTAAATGTAGTTATAGTACCTGTCTGAACGACCTCACCAGGCAGCTCGTTCCAATTACCCACCACCCTCTGTGGGGAAAAAGAGGCTGCTCAGGTTTCTATTAAATCGTTCCCCTCTCACTTTAAATTTATGTCCCCTGGTTCTTGATTTCCCACCTCTGGGTAAAAGACTATCTATTCCACTAATAATTTTATACACCTCCATAAGATCACCCCTCAGCCTCCTGCACTCTAATAAAGTAACGTAACATCCCTACTTCTATACTCAATACTGTGACTGATGAAGGTCAATGTCCCGCTGAGTTACTCCAGCATTTTGTGTCTATCGTCAGTGTAAACCCACAATCACAGGGAGAACGTGCCAACTCCACATAGACAGCACCCAAGGTCAGCATTTGCCGTTTCTTCCTACACATACCGAAAGACTTCTTGACCATCCTATCCACCTGAGACACCACTTTCAAGGAACCACATGTCACTGTTGCTCAACTGGTAGCACAGTCTGTTGCCCCCAGGTTCACGCTCCATTCCAGGAACCAGAGCATAAAGGTCAGGTGATGGCACTATGGTAGAACACTGAAGGAATCCTGCAGCATCAGAGATGTTGTTTTCTGGACAAGACATTCAACTACAGCCACAACTGCACTCTCTACTGGGTACCTTTGGTATTATCCCGAAGAACACACCACCAGATTCAGGGACAGTTTCTTCCCAACTATCCGGCAAATGAATCATTCTACCAAAATCGAGAGCTTCGCTGAACCAATATCTACCTCTTTGATGACCCTCGGACTATCCTTGATCAGACTTTTCTGGATACTAAACGTTCTTCCCTTATCATGTATCTATACACTGTAGACACAAAATGCTGGAGTAACTCAGCGGGACAGGCAACATCTCTGGATAGAAGGAATGGGTGACGTTTCGGGTTGAGATCCTTCTTCAGACAGATTGTAATCATGGTTTGTCTTTCAGCTGACTGGTTGGCACGCAACAAAAGCTTTTCACCGTACCTCGGTACCCGTGACAATAAACTCAACTGCACGGAGTGTCAGTCAGTCATCAAATAAATAGAAGATCAGGGTAAATTACAGGAGTACAGAAACCAAATTGCTGGAGGAACTCTGTAGCTCGATATTCTGAAACGCTGTCTGTCCATTTTCCTCCACAGATGCTGCCCGAACCCACCGAGTTCCACCACCAGCTTTTTCTTGCTCAAGATTCCAGCATCTGCTCTCTCTTGTGTCTCTTTAAACTATACTAGCTTGGCGTCAATGCACATCTCTTCAGCACATTAAAGTATCCGATTATTATCACTTTGCTGTTTATGGGAGCTTGCCAAGCACAAATTCTGTTATAGAACATGCAGCAGCAAATGGAGACCGAGTGTTAGAAATGCTTCATTTGCTGTGGTCATCCAAAGAAATATAAATGAACATCACTTCTTAAAAGCAAGCCTCTTTCTCCTGATTCAAGACCCAACATATTCTAGTTTTGTGTAGGAAGAAACTGGAGAAAAGGAATAGGTGACGTTTCGGGTCAAGACCCTTCTTCAGACTCCAGTTCTGTTCTTCAATGGAGAGAGCCAAATGTTTCTCCCAAGCACTCCAAAGAATGCCATATATAAGAAATTGCTTAGACGTTTCTGGACAATTCATTTGGACAAAGATGACCTTGAGATAGTCATTCATATGAATCTATACAGGTTTTGATGGCATCTGCAGCTATTATCTTTATTCGCTTTCATCCGTTTAGCTCCCCTTTAAAAGAGACAACACCTCAAAAATAATTGACTGCAAACTGGAAGAGATTGAAAGTAAAGGAAGTTCCATTAAATGCAAGCTTTAAAGCAATGTCCTTTTAAAGAACATGTTGTTCACATCATCCAATTCTGTCTCCCCCAGATTTAAATCTTTCATTAATATTTCTTTTCAACAGTAATGGATTCCATTTTAATTCCACCAATTAACTAAAGGCACTCAATCAAACTTCCACAGGTGTACAGTGGAGAGCATGCCGACTGGTTCCATCAAAAACTGGTTGGGTAATTTGAGCGTTTAAAAATGAGGCTGCAAAAGGTGGTGGATATCAATTGATTAAAAGATACAGCATGGAAGCAGGCCGTTCAGCCCACCGAGTCCACACTGACCATCGATCACAAGTTCACACTAGTTCTATGTTATCTCACTTTCCCATCCACTCCGTACACATTAGGGACAATTTGCAGAGGCCATTTAACCCGAAAGGTCACCCATTCCTTCTCTCCAGAGATGCTGCCTGTCCCTCCGAGTTACTCTTGCATTTTGTGTCTACCTTCAATTTAAACCAGCATCTGCAATTCTTTCTTACACAATCTACAAATCCATATGTTTTGGAGATGTGGGAGGAAACTGGAGTACATGAGAAAACCCACTCGATCGCAGGGAGAATGTGCAAACCCCACACCGACAGCACCCGAGGCCAGGGTCGAAGCAGGGTCTCTGGTGCTGTGAGGCAGCAACTCCACCTGGTCCATCACCGGAACTGACCTCCCTACATCCAAGAGATCTACAGGAAGCACTACCCCAAGAAGGTATCTAATACCATCAAAGACCCACACAACCCTGACCACGTTCTCGTCTCACTGCTACCATCAGGACTGTTACCTCCAGGATCAAGAACAGCTTCTTCCCATCGACCAGGAGTCACTTTGCACAACTCTAACCATAACTCAAATTACTATGGACTTTGCCCCACAATGGTTGCTCTATGTACTCTGGTTTCTGCATTATCATGGTCTAGTTTGCTTAGAATAATTCATAATTTATTGTTATCGTGTCTAATTTTCCTGTAGAGCCTCAAAATTCTTTTTTTTTTGCTTCAAATCCAATGCAAATGCTCTTGAACACTTCATTAGAAATGCGTGCAACAAAGGTAAAACAGATATAATGGGTGACTTCAACCTACATATAGATTGGGTGAATCAAATTGGCATGGGTGCTGAGGAAGAGGATTTCTTGGAATGTATGCGGGATAGTTTTCTAAACCAACATGTAGAGGAACCAACGAGAGAGCAGGCTATTCTAGACTGGGTATTGAGTAATGAGGAAGGGTTAGTTAGCAGTCTTGTTGTGCGTGGCCCCTTGGGCAAGAGTGACCATAATATGGTTGAGTTCTTCATTAGGATGGAGAGTGACATAATTAATTCAGAAACAAGGGTTCTGAACTTAAAGAAAGGTAACTTTGAGGGTATGAGACGTGAATTGGCCAAGATAGACTGGCAATTGATTCTTAAAGGGTTGACGGTGGATGTGCAATGGAAGTCATTTAAAGACTGCATGGATGAACTACAACAATTATTCATCCCAGTTTGGCAAAAGAATAAATCAGGGAAGGTAGTGCATCCGTGGATAACAAGGGAAATCAGGGATAGTATCAAAACAAAAGATGAAGCATACAAATTAGCCAGAAAAGGCAGCCTATCAGAGGACTGGGAGAAATTCAGAGACCAGCAGAGGAGGACAAAGGGCTTAATTAGTAAAGGGAAAATAGATTATGAAAGAAAACTGGCAGGGAACATAAAAACTGACTGCAAAAGTTTTTATAGATTTGTGAAGAGAAAAAGATTAGTTTAAACAAATGTAGGTCCCTTGCAGTCAGAAACAGGTGAATTGATCATGGGGAACAAGGACATGGCAGACCAATTGAATAACTACTTTGGTTCTGTCTTCACTAAGGAAGACATAAATAATCTGCCGGAAATAGCAGGGGACCGGGGGTCAAATGAGATGGAGGAACTGAGTGAAATCCAGGTTAGCCGGGAAGTGGTGTTAGGTAAATTGAATGGATTAAAGGCCGATAAATCCCCAGGGCCAGATAGGCTGCATCCCAGAGTACTTAAGGAAGTAGCCCCAGAAATAGTGGATGCATTAGTGACAATTTTTCAAAACTCTTTAGATTCTGGAGTAGTTCCTGAGGATTGGAGGGTAGCTAATGTAACCCCACTTTTCAAAAAGGGAGGGAGAGAGAAAACGGGGAATTACAGACCAGTTAGTATAACATCGGTAGTGGGGAAACTGCTAGAGTCAGTTATTAAAGATGGGATAGCAGCACATTTGGAAAGTGGTGAAATCATTGGACAAATGTCAGCATGGATTTACGAAAGGTAAATCATGTCTGACGAATCTTATAGAATTTTTCGAGGATGTAACTAGTAGAGTGGATAAGGGAGAACCAGTGGATGTGTTATATCTGGACTTTCAAGTTTTCGACAAGGTCCCACATAAGAGATTAGTATACAAACTTAAAGCACACGGTATTCGGGGTTCAGTATTGATGCGGATAGAGAACTGGCTGGCACACAGGAAGCAAAGAGTAGGAGTAAACGGGTCCTTTTCAGAATGGCAGGCAGTGACAAGTGGGGTACCGCAAGGCTCAGTGCTGGGACCCCAGCTATTTACAATATATATTAATGATTTGGACGAGGGAATTGAATGCAACATCTCCAAGTTTGCGGATGACACGAAGCTGGGGGGCAGTGTTAGCTGTGAGGAGGATGCTAGGAGGCTGCAAGGTGACTTGAATAGGCTGGGTGAGTGGGCAAATGCATGGCAGATGCAGTATAATGTGGATAAATGTGAGGTTATCCACTTTGGTGGCAAAAACAGGAAAGTAGACTATTATCTGAATGGTGGCCGATTAGGAAAAGGGGAGATGCAACGAGACCTGGGTGTCATGGTACACCAGTCATTGAAAGTAGGTATGCATGTGCAGCAGGCAGTGAAGAAAGCGAATGGTATGTTAGCATTCATAGCAAAAGGATTTGAGTATAGGAGCAGGGAGGTTCTACTGGAAACATAGAAAGTAGGTGCGAGAGTAGACCACCAGGCCCATCGAGCCCGCACCGCCATTCGCTCATGGCTGAACACTAAACAGACACCCTTACCCACAAACAGTAGACACAAGACACAGAACACAAGACATTACCCTCCCCTTTATATCGCTATCACCCCTCTCCACCCCAAGAACCGCGTGATCTCCTGGGGGAGGCAAAAAAACGGATAAAAACCCAGGTCCAATTCGGGAAAAAAATCCGGGAAATTCCTCTCCGACCCCAATCCAGGCGATCGACACTTGTCCAGGAGATCACTCAGGTCTTACTATACTAACCATACCTAGGTCCATATCCCTGCCCTCTCCCCGTAGCCCCTTATCCCCTTGGCAGCTAAAAAAACATCTATTTTAGACTTAAATATATTTAATGTTTCTGCTTCCACTGCTCCCTGGGGCAGTGAATTCCATAAATTAACCACCCTCTGGGTGAAGAAGTTCTTCCTCATCTCAGTTTTAAAAGAGCCCCCTCTTATTCTACAACTATGTCCCCTAGTTCTAGTTTCCCCGATCATTGGGAACATCCTTGGTGCATCCACCCGATCAAGGCCCCTCATGATCTTATATGTTTCAATGAGATCGCCTCTCATTCTTCTAAACTCCAAAGAGTAGAGTTCCAGCCTACTTAACCTTTCCTCATATGTCAATCCCCTCATTGCAGGAATTAATCTTGTAAACCTTCGCTGCACTGCCTCCAGGGCCAGTACATCCTTTCTTAAGTATGGACCCCAGAACTGTACACAGTATTCCAAATGTGGTCTCACTAATACTGTGTACAGCTGCAGCAAGACCTCCGTGTTTTTATACTCAATCCCCCTAGCAATAAAGGCCAAAACTCCATTGGCCTTCCTGATTGCTTGCTGCACCTGCATACTAACTTTTAGTGATTCATGTACTACTACCCCTAGATCCCTTTGCGTTGCATTACAACGCAGCTCCACCTCATTTAGAAAATAACTTGCCCTATCATTTTTTTTCCCCAAAGTGAATGACTTCACATTTATTAGTATTAAATTTCATCTGCCAAGTTGTTGCCCACTCACCTAGCTTATCTATATCCTTTTGCAGACTCTTCCTATCCTCCTCATCCCCTACTTTTCCTCCCATTTTTGTATCTTCCGCAAATTTTGATATATTACACTTGGTTCCCTCCTCCAAATCATTTATATAAATTGTGAACAACTGGGGTCCCAGCACCGACCCTTGCAGAACCCCGCTAGTTACCGGTTGCCATCCCGAGTATGAACCATTTATCCCCACTCTCTGCTTCCTATTTGTTAGCCAATCCTCTACCCATGCTAATATATTACCCCCAATCCCATAATTTTTTATTTTTAGCAATAGTCTCTTATGTGGCACCTTGTCAAAAGCCTTTTGGAAGTCCAAGTATACCACATCCACCGGTTCCCCTTTATCCACCCGGGTTGTTACTTCCTCAAAGAATTCAAGCAGATTCGTTAAACAGGACTTCCCCTTCACAAACCATGCTGGTTCTGTCCGATGAAGTCATGTTTATCCAAGTGCCCCATTAGTGTTTCTTTAATAATTGTCTCTAACATTTTACCCACCACCGATGTTAGACTAACCGGCCTATAGTTACCCGCCTTCTGTTTACTTCCTTTTTTAAATATAGGTGTTACATTGGCCATTTTCCAATCCACTGGGACCGTTCCTGCCTCCAGGGAGTTTTGAAAATTATCACCAATGCATCCACAATCCCCACCGCTATCTCCCTCAAGACCCTTGGATGTAATCCATCAGGCCCAGGGGATTTATCCTCCTTCAGTCTCATTAATTTCCCTAATACCACCTCCTTGGTGATCTTAATAGTATTTAGCTCCTCCATTCCTACCGCCCCCTGTTTATCCAGCGTTGGAATATTTTTTGTGTCTTCTATGGTGAAGACTGATACAAAATACTCGTTTAATGCCTTTGCCATTTTCCATGTTCCCCACCAACAACTCTCCAGTCTCACCCTCCAATGGACCAACGTTCACCTTAGCCACCCTTTTTCTTTTTATATAGCTATAAAAACTCTTACTATTAGTTTTTATGTTGTTCGCTAAATTCCTTTCATAGTCTATTTTCCCCGTCTTAATTAATCTCTTAGTTATTTTTTGCTGACCTTTAAATGCTTCCCAATCCTCTACCCTCCCACTATCTCTGGCTACCTTATATGCCCTTGCCTTCAGCCGAATACTATCCTTTATAGTTTTACTGAGCCATGGCTGACTGTTCTTTCCCTTACCCCTTTTTCTCTTCATAGGAATAAATTTTTCTTGAAGGTTATACAGTAGATCCTTAAACGTACACCACTGCTCATGTACCGTCTTATTCTTGAGTCTGCTATCCCAGTCAACTTTGATCAGCTCAGTCCTCATACCTTCATAATCCCCCTTATTTAGACTAAGTACCCTAGCCTGAGTTTCAACCTGCTCCCCTTCTATTTGAATATGGAATTCGACCATATTGTGGTCACTTGTTCCCAACGAGTCCCTAACTATGACATTTTTAATTAATCCTGCTTCATTACACAGGACCAGATCCAAGATTGCCTCCCCCCTTGTCGGTTCTGTGACATACTGTTCTAGGAACCCGTCTCTAATACATTCTATAAACTCTTCCTCTAGTCTACCCTGCCCAGTTTGGTTTGCCCAATTAATATGAAAATTGAAGTCCCCCATGATTACAGCAGTTCCCTTTTTACATGCGTCAACTATTTGCAGATTTATGTTCTGACTAACAGCGTCACAGCTATTTGGAGGTCTATAAATTACACCCACTAGTGTTTTTTTCCCCTTGTTATTCTCTATCTGTACCCAAGCCGTTTCACTATCCTGATCCTTCAACGCAATATCCTTCCTCTCTATTGCCGTTATTCCCTCCCTTATTAAAAGGGCCACCCCTCCTCCCTTTCTTTCCTGTCTATCTTTTCTAATTGTCGAGTACCCCTCTATATTTAACTCCCAATCCTGATCCCCTTGCAGCCATGTCTCCGTAATGGCCACGATATCATAACTATATATACTTAATTGCACCGTTAATTCATTTATCTTATTTCGAATACTCCGTGCATTTAGATACAGCACTTTCAGATGATTTTTACTACCCTTCCTTTCTGTTTTTGCCCCTTTTACATCTAGAGCTTTATCTTCACACATTCTGGATCCTCCTGTCACATTTTGATTTTCCGTTTCCCCACTGATACCCTGCTCTATTTCCTCTACCCCTGCCGTTATTACCCCCCTTGATACCTCCCCCCCGCTACTTAGTTTAAAGACCTCTCTACTGCCCTAGTTATATGATTTGCCAGGACCCCAGTCCCAGCACCGTTCAGGTGAAGTCCGTCCTTACAGAACAGATCCCCCCTGTCCCAGTACTGGTGCCAGTGGCCCAAGAAACCAAACCCATTTTTCCCACACCAGTCTTTGAGCCACGCATTCAGCTTTTTAATTTTTCGTACCCTCGCCGATTTGGCCCGTGGCTCAGGTAGCAATCCGGAGATCAGTACCCTCGAGGTTCTGCTTTTTAATTTATTCCCTAACTGCTCAAACTCGTTCAGCAGATCCTCCTTCCTATGTCATTGGTCCCCACATGGACCACGACCACTGGATCCTCCCCCTCACTCTGCAAATTTCTCTCCAGCATCGCAGAGATATCCTTAACCCTAGCACCGGGTAGGCAACACAGCTTCGGGACATGTTCTGCTGGCCGCAGAGAACCTTATCTACCCCCCGAATAATACTATCCCCTATCACAACGGCATTTCTTCTAACTCCCCCCTCTTGAATGGCCCCCTGATCCACGGTGCTGCAGCCAGGTTGCTCATCCCTCCCACAGCCCCTGATCCCGTCCTCACATTGAGTAAGAGCCTCGGTCATGCTCGTCAGGGACAAGGGCTGTGGCTCCTGCCGCATCTCCTCCTGGTTCCCCCTACCTGCCTCGCTTATGGCCACACCTTCCTTTCCCTGCTCACTAACTACTGAATTAGTTAAACTGGTCGGTGTGACCATCCCCTGGCACAAAACATCCAGGTAATACTCCCCCTCCCTGATGCACCGCAGCGTATGAAGTTGGGGTCTCCAGCTCATCAATGCGGAGCTCGAGTTCCGCTAGCCTCAAACACTTACTGCAGCTGTAGGGATCATCTACATCAATGGTGTCGACAATTTCCCACATCTCACAGTATTGGCACATCTCCTGGCCGCCCATCTTATATAAGTAATTAACTGGTCCTATTAAGAATCCCCGACCCGGATTACTGTAATTAAAACAACCCCTTATTTATATAATCCTACCTCCTATAAATGGGAAGTACTTACCCCAGCCGTAAATTACCTACTGGTTTGGCTGTCTAGTGGTAATTCCGTCCGCTCTTTCTGTCTGGTCCACTGCTCCCTTGCAGTGCGTGGCCTACCTCTTAGCCCCTGTTAGCCTCTCGAGCCGCGGCTCCGTCCTTCCTCCCTCGGCGACAGCCCGGGTCGCACCTGTGGCACCTCAGTGGAGTTGTACAGGGTCTTGGTGAGACCACATCTGGAGTATTGCGTACAGTTTTGGTCTCCAATCTGAGGAAAGACATTCTTGCCAATAGAGGGAGTACAGAGAAGGTTCACCAGACTGATTCCTGGGATGTCAGGAGTTTCATATGAAGAAAGACTGGATAGACTCGGCTTGTACTCGCTAGAATTTAGAAGATTGAGGGGGGATCTTATCTTACAAAATTCTTAAGGGGTTGGACAGGCTAGATGCAGAAAGATTGTTCCCGATGTTGGGGAAGTCCAGAACAAGGGGTCACAGTTTAAGGATAAGGGGGAAATCTTTTAGGACCAAGATGAGAAAAAAAAAATTCACGCAGAGTGGTGAATCTCTGGAATTCTCTGCCACAGAAGGTAGTTGAGGCCAGTTCATTGGCTATATTTAAGAGGGAGTTAGATGTGGCCCTTGTGGCTAAAGGGATCAGGGGGTATGGAGAGAAGGCAGGTACAGGATACCGAGTTAGATGATCAGCCATGTTCATATTGAATGGCGGTGCAGGCTCGAAGGGCCGAATGGCCTACTCCTGCACCTATTTTCTGTTTCTATGTTTCTATTACTCAAATTTTCCCAAATAGCGATGTCATCAATTTCCCACTCTCCCAACAAAATGCAACTACATAACATTTTAAAATTCTGCACAAGATTAAAAATAAAACTAATGCTTATTTCCCTTTGCCTTTATAAATAATTTAATTCCTATAACAAAAATTTAATGATTCATTCAATTTTGAATGTTCTCAGATTCTGCTCAAATCCCAATAATACAATAGAACAACTAGAAACACCGAAGGCTATTACAAAATATGTAACATTAGTTTAGTCCACATTTAAGAAAAATTACGTCAATAATTGTTGTAACTAGTTATGAATAATGAGTTAATTGCATTCCTAAGAGCCATTCTTCTGATCCTGAATTACGTCAGCATATATCTCCATGGAAAACAAGCTTTTATTTGAGAATGGAAAGACAATCAGAGTTTGTACAGAGTTTGTACATTCTCCCTGTGACCCTGTGGGCTTTCTCCCACACTCCAAAGACACGCAGTTTTGTAGGTTAATTGGGTTCTGTAAATTGTAAATTGTCCCTAGAGTGTTGGACAGTATACGAGGTGATTGCTGGCCTGTGTGGACTCGGTGGGCCGAAGGGCCTGTTCCCACCCTGTGTCTCTAACGCCTTCAAGTATAAAGGGAAGACATTTCTAATATATAAATGCAAAAAGTAATCATAATTTTAAAAGAAAAATCAACTTCCTTTTCCATATGTAGAAATCTTTACATATCAATTATACTTAGCATCTCAATCCTAGCAGTTTTAACTCTCGTTTCTGAAATGACACATTAAATAACAAAGACAAAATAATAATTAACTTGTGCTGGAAAACACACATTCCACAGAATGCCATCTCGAATTTTACGTACAGACGTGATTAATTGCCAGCATCAGCTCCAGCACTCTTATAGAACACTATCTACATATTGATATTACTTTGTACACACATAGAAATCTTCTGAAAGATTCTTTGCTGCAGCTTCGACAAATTATTTGCTCAAGATAACATCAGGAATGTTTGGCAACTGTTGCAGGGAGGAAATTCTGCTCCAATGATTTTTGGCTATGACCCAATAATCTAGGCTGACAGAAATGGATACAACAGCTAGCCATTTTTAAAATTAGTCGTACCACTCATGAAAGCAAATAGGCCTTTAAAAAAAAAAAGGTGCTGTTTCTGCATTGAATCCGAATATATGTATTAAGTGTACTAGGTCTAAAACAAAACATTGACGTTGTCAATGTTCAAAATGTGTCTCCCAATTGTAAAAGAACATCCACAAACATGCAACATTCATCACTACTGGTTTAAAATAATTGATCATCAAAAATAGTCTCTTGGATTGTGGATAGTTAGGTTTTATTTTGCAATGGGCAAGTTGGAGGGAGTCAGAAACCAATAGGTCCTTTTTGAGTTCTTATTCTGGTATCAGGAAGTTAGGTTATTTTTGTAAATAATTAAGGACTGATTTGAAGTAGAAGATGCAGCATGATAAAGATCAGCATCCATGTTATTGCAAAATGATTGAAATTACAGGAAACAACATCCAAGGATGCAGTTCCACCAGTGGAAAAAGTAATGTAATCTGTGGTGCAAGAGGTCATTATGACATCCTGTAATTAGAGGTAGTTACTGACAAGACTGCTGTGTCTGGAATTTGGTGCAAGGCGGCAGCACTGTGGCGCAGCAGTAGAGGTGCTGCCTTACAGTGCCAGGGACCATGGGTTCGATCCTGATGACGGGTGCTGTCTGTACGGAGTTTGTACGTTCTCCCTGTGACATTTCACCGGGATCTCCGGTTTCCTCCCACACTCCAAAGACGTACAGGTGTGTAAGTTAATTGGCTTGGTATAATTGTGAAGTGTCCTTAGTGCGTGTAGGAAAGCGTTAGTGCGTGGGGATCATTGGTCGGCACGGACTCAGGAGGCCTGTTTTCGCACCGTATTTCGAAACTAAACCAAACTAAAAACTCCTCTCCAGCCTGTTGCTCTGTCAGGAATCTGTTGTGAATCCATGCCCTCTCCCAACAATGAATCGCCCCCTGTGGAGAGGTTACTTGCGAGGGCCAGCTGGCAACAACTGCTCTGTGCGTTTCCAGATGGCCTGGATCCTACGGCCTCAGCTGATGCCTCCCCTGCACAGATCTGCTCAGCCCAGAGGCTGCACTAACCTTAATGCCAGCAACTTCCATCAAGCTTGTTGGAGAAATCTTCAAGCTGGAAAGTTATGCAAGTTAAAGGAAAGGGATAATGTGTAACAGAGGGTGGTGATGGAGACATTGTACCTGGATGCCACGTACAGCTGGTACTGCCAGAGCCCAGCAATGGCCTGCACTCTACGGTTGGTACGGTTGCTGCCTTACAGCGCCGGAGGCCTGGGTCCGATCCGGACTACAGGTGCTGTCTGTACGGAGTTTGTACATTCTCCCCGTGACCGCGTGGGTTTTCTCAGACACCTTCGATTTCCTTCCACCCTCCAAAGATGTACAGGTTTGTAGGTTAATTGTAGATTAAGTGAAAGTTGTCCCAAGAGTGAGTAGGGTAGTGTTAATGCAGAGTCTCTTGCCCAGAGTTGGGAAAATCACGAACCAGAGGTCACAGGTTTAAGGAAAGGGGGGGAAAAAAAAGGGAATCCGAGGGATAATTTGCAGGCGATTCTTAATTTAAAGATTTTAATTGGTACTCTCCGTCATTTGCCAGTACCAAATTGAATTTTATGGCATAGTAGGCCATACGGTGAACCAACAGTCACTTTGGAAAAAAAAGCCAATTACTATACAAGATTTTCTCCCATAAATTTGCAAATGAGTCCTTCTCAAAATAATTTCACAAAACTCTCCTTCTTTGTCAGCATGAAACTATGTATTGGAAACTAACCAAGCTTTACTGCATATTCTAAAATACCTGTAATTTAATTGAAGCTAATTTCAAACATTTCTTTTCTAAAAATAACATATTCACACTAGATCAACTAGGCAAAGTAATGACCAGCAAAGTCTTTTATCCAGAAGATTCACGCAATATAACTGCACCAACATATATCAGGTAATCTACATAATGCCTTTGGAGGCAATAACTCTCATCTGGACAATCTCAACTGGATTGTCAGCATATACACTTAAACAAAAAATTTACCATATTTCATAAGTTCTGGAAGTTGAGTTAGGCCATTCCGACCATTAAGTCTACTCCGCCATTCAATCATGACTGATCTATCTTTCCAAGCCCCATTCTCCTGCCTTCTCCCTATAACCTCAGACACCTGTACTAATCAAAAATCTATCTCTGCCTTAAAAAATATCCACTGACTTGGCCTCTACAGCCTTCTGACGCAAAGAATTCCACAGATTTTCCACCTGCAGACTAAAGAAACTTCTCATCATCTCCTTCCTAAAGGAACATTCTTTTATTGTGCAAAATATCCTTTGTTTCTCCTACATGGGGCAAAGTACAAGTTCTGGATATGGAGTTAAATGCTATCTCCTCATGTGAGCGTTTAAGATTTCAAACCATCAACACTTAACAAAAGGAGATGTCCTGAACAGATGTAGCACGAGTCTTCTATTGACTGAATTCTTGAGAAAACTACCCTTAATCAAGCCTCATTGGAAAAGTTTATTATTTACATTTCAGAGCCAGTATTTAGTTCACAGCCAACTCTGCAGGAATAAATCAGCAGACCACCACTGCTGTTAATGGAATTAAGTTAAACTAAATGCCAAAAGCACTCCATTAGATCTGAAGAAGGGTCTCGACCCGAAACGTCACCTATTCCTTCGCTCCATAGATGCTGCCTCACCCGCTGAGTTTCTCCAGCATTTTTGTCTACCATTAAATACAATGCTCTTTCTGAAGCCCTTGGATTATATGCAAGTTCTTCCATTTTTGCATTTTGAAGATGTGACAGATTAATTTTTAATTTATCACAATATTGCGTACAAGTACAATTTGATAAAATTAAAGATTCAGGTGTCTCTAAAATCATGACAAAATAGTTAATACTAGACTAAGTGGGACCCGTTGGGTCCCATGTTCACACGGGAGGGCTGGTCCCCCGACGCAATATTCCACCTCTCCACCAATTGCAATATTGGTGGCCAGTGGGGGGGCTTTCTGGAGCGCTGGTATGGGTGTTGTTGGCTGCAGGGACTACTGGTCTCCAGAGGGCTAGTATGGACATGTTGGGCCAAATGGATTCTTGGGGTGGCAGCTCAGTCCCACAAGCCGGATGTGCTGGCAGCTCACTCATGGCTGGTGGGCTGGGAGTTGACTCATGGCTATTCCTTGAAATTTCATTTCAAGCAGGGTTCAAGGCCACCAAATTCAAATCCATTTTCCTACCATTTCAAGCAGGGTGCAAGGCCACCAAATTCGAGAGCAGCTGCCAACCACTTCAAGCAGGGTGCAAGGCCACCAAATTCAAGTGGTTTCATACCACTTCAAGCAGTGTGCAAGGCCACCAAATTCAAGTGCAGTTTCATACCATTTCAAGGAGGGTGCAAGGCCACCAAATTCAAATGCAGTTTCATACCATTTCATGCAGGGTGCAAGGCCACCACATTCAAATGCAGTTTCATACTATTTCAAGCAGGGTGAAACCATCATAAAACCACATAAAACACCACTCACAGTTCAGTAGACATTCAGTGTGTTCAGTTGATTCACAGCTCAGACAGAGTCGTGACCTCTCCCTCCCCCATCATGCAGAGACTGAACCACACCCACACTTCTGGGTTTTATAATCCCCCCCCCTCCCACCTGAAAAGGTGTGGCCTTCATGGCATGATTGACAGGAGAGAGATTCTCAACATTTTATAAACATTATTAACACTTATTTTTCATTGATGGGAAGAATCCTCTGCACCTGATGAGCGGAGGGGGACTGAGTAAGATGGCCAAAAATCACTGCCGTAAGTGGTAGCGTTTTATCTAAAATCAATATAGTGCAAACAGGAAGTTGTCAAGTTTAGACAAACAACCATTTGCAGTGCCTTTTCACTTCAACCCAAAACCCCCAAACAACCATCTGCAGTGCCTTTTCACTTCAACCCAAAACCCCCAAACAACCATTTGCAGTGCCTTTTTACTTCAACCCAAACACCCAAACAACCATTTTCTTCTTCCTTTTTACTTCAAACCAACCATATTTTCATTTTCAAACCACATTAAGGGCACTCACAGTTGAGTAGACATGTGTTCAGTGTTATTCAGAGCTCAGAGAGACGTGACCCTCTCGCTTCCTCCATCTTGCAGAGACTGAGTGAGGCACACCACTTCCGGGTTTTATAGTCCCTCCCCCCTCCCACCAGCAGGGGCAGCAGAGAGAATGGCAATTTTTTTTTTAAAACATTAATATTTCTCTGATTTTCCATCGATGGGGAAAATCCTCTGGTCCAGTCCGGCTGAGGGGGGCTTTGAACGAGGTGGCCAAAAATGACAGTCGTAAGTGGTGGCGTTCTCTCGGAAATCACATCGCAGTGAGTCAAAAGCGGTCAAGATCTTTCTTTTAGTAATATAGATGTCACAGAAGACTACAATACCCAAAACAAAACTTGAAATATGCACACTTACATTTGGATGCTGCGACTTCAACCAACCCGCACCAAATCAAACTCTGGACAATATTTTCTTATCTATTGCACTTTGATAATATGAACAGTTTATTATAATTGTATTGAAATAAATAATTCAAGGAACGGATTTACTGCTGCACAGCATTCCAAATGATTTGAAACCCAATTATCCTGATATAGTGTATGAAGGAACTGCAGATGCTAGTTTAAACCGAAGATAGACACAAAAATCCAGACTAACAGCGGGACTGGCAGCATCTCTGGAGAGAAGGAACAGGTGACGTTTTGGGTCGAGACCCGTCCTCAGACCTGAAACGTCGCCTATTCCTTCTCTCCAGATATGCTGACTGTTACTCCAGGTTTTTATGTCTATCCTGATATAGTAGCTATACTTGTTTTTTATTTTGTAAATATGCGATGTTAAAGTACCAAGCAATGTTGAAGTGTGTTGTTATTTTTAATTTTCAGAGCAGACAAGAAAATACTTCTGACAAAGTCACTCTTAAATCACTATCAGGTGGATGGCTGCAAGAAATATAACCTTCAGCTGAACGGCACAGGAAATGGCTCAAGTGTTTGCAACACATTTTTAACATTATGCATTTCTGGATAAATAAGAGTAATGGATTCTGCAGCCTAACTTTGGAGTCTTCAGCTAATGTTTAAAATATTTATAACACTAAAATAAGAACTCCCTATGAAAAAAATAATCACTTTTCAACTCAAAAAACTTGCACATCATACATATTTGTGAAATAGTACTTGCTCAAAATAGAAAATGCACTTGGCCACAGAAATAAACACTGCTTTTTTTTTTTTTAATTTAAAAAAGGGAATTTGTAGTTACACTTTTGGGCAAAAAAGCTCAACTGGGGTGACACAACAAAATGGTTCAATCAAGTGGCAAGTTTCTGACAGTCTAAAGAAAGGTCCTGACCCAAAACATCACCTGTCCATGTTCTCCGGGGAAGCTCCCTGATCCGCTGAGTTACTCCAGCAATTGTGTCTTTCCTTGTGAAACAAGCAAATGCAGTTCATTGTTTCACCAAGTTCCTACAATTGTAAATACAAAACAAACAGGAAACTACACAATGCCAGTGAATGTAATATTCATAATTGTGCAAGGCGATATTGGAGAGACCAACACATTGTTTAAGCATAAACATTCAACTTCCAAGAGAGCACTGTTGTCAAACACTCCATCTGTCCTTCAGGAATCCTAATACCCAAGGGTATTCATAACTTTAAGGCAGAGATAGATTCTTAATTAGAACGAGTGTCGGGGTTATAGGTAGAAGGCAGGAGAATGGGGTTAGGAGGAAGATAGATCAGCCATGATTGAATGGGCCAAAGGGCCTGTTTCCACACTGTGACTCTGGCCTGATTAAGATTAGTTTTCTCAACAATTCAGTCAACTGAAGACTCTTGTGCTATTTTTCTTTAAACATTCCAAACTAAAGGACTGCAATCTTATTTGTTTGCGTACTAACCGGTGGCCTAACAGGAAGAACAATGAGTATGAAAAAGAACTAACAAATGTGTACGAACAAATACTTCAAATAGGGCACCTACTTGTGTGTGCAGCTAAATTTAATGGCTTGCTTTTAAATTACCCAACCTCCAATACAAAGCATTTTATAGCCAAATAAAAACTTAAAAATCTCAGCCACTATTGCAATATAGTTAACAGCAACCAATTTATTCTTATGCTATAACAGTACAGGAGGCAGAATTTTGGTCCATCAAGTCAATCAAAATAATCCCATCAGGTTAATTTCTTTTCACCTTATTCCTAGTTACCCTGCAGTTTATTTATTTTCACACATCCACCAATTTCGCCTTTTGCTTCTTTTACAGTGGGGATTTACAGAGGTCAGTTAACCTACTGGCTCATCTTTAGAAGTGAGAGGAAACTAGACAAGAAGGGTCTCGACCCAAAACATCACCCTTTCCTTCTCTCCAGAGGTGCTTGCCTGTTACTCAAGCATTTTGTGTCTATCTTCGAATCCATCAGAAACCCATGCGATTATGGGAAAACAGATGCTCCGCTCATAATACCCAAAACGTGAACTGCAAATTGAAAATGGTGCTAAAACATGGCGCCTCTTGCATGCAGGATCAGTAGACTATTTCTCTATAATTTGCTAATCGGGAATGTGCTTGGGTATGGCAAAACTCTGCTGGACTGTACGCAAACAAATAATTTCAATGTGCGATTGCACTTTGCACAATAAAAGCACCATTGAACCATTAAAATCATGCAAACTTCGCACAAGCAACACCCATAATCAACATCGAAGCTCATCCCTGGAGCCCTGAGGCAGAGTACCATTGACTGCCTGGTTACAACAAACCCCAACATGGAAAATTTGATCAAGAGAGCATCAGATACAACAAAGGCTACAGGACTAGACAACATCCCAGTTGCAGAAATGAAGACACAGTGTTTCAGAACTAGCAATGCCTCTATCCAGGCTGCACTAGAACAGTTACAATGCTGGCATCTATCCAACAGTGCGGAAAACTGTCCTGGATGTCCTGTTCACAAAAAGACAAATCCAATCCAGCTAATTATCTTCCAATCAATCTGTCTACTCTCAAACATGACCAGTGATTGTTGACCATTCAATTCAGGGAGTTTATTCCCAGCTGTTATCAAGCAGTTGAACCATCCTACCAACATCTAGAAAGCAGTCCTGAGCTACTATCTACTTCACTGGAGACCCTCGGACTATCTTTGATCAGACTTTACTTGACTATCTTGCAGTAAATGTTATTCCCTTTTTCATGTATCTGTACACTGTGGATGGCTCAATTGTAATCATCTATTGTCTCCCTGCTGACTGGTTAGCACACAACAAAAGTTTTTTATTGTACTTTGGTGCACATGATAATAAACTAAACCAAACTAAAATTAAATTAATTACAATGTACCTATTCATTAACAAGCCACTGACTGATGGCAAAGTTTGTGCTTCACCAGAAACACTATTCTCATTACAGCCCCGGTCCAAATATGGACCAAAGAGGTGAATTTCAGAGGGTGAGTGACTGCCCTTGACGGCAAGTTGTTTAAGAAGGAACTGCAGATGCTGGAAAAATCGAAAGTAGATAAAAATGCTGGAGAAACTCAGCAGGTGAGGCAGCATCTATGGAGCAAAGGAAAATGTGACGTTTTGGGTCGAGGCCCTTCTTCACACGGCAAGGTTACATTTGACTAAAAGTGGCATCAAGGAGTCCCGGCATGCCAGTATTTAGGAATCCTGTGCAAATGACTCGCCTCCTGGCATCTCAAAGCCTTCCATCCTCAACAAGGCATGGAATAATATCTCCAACAGCACTTGCATCATCCAGGATAGATCAGCTTGCTTGACTGGCATCAACCATCCACCAGTTATTCACCGAGGCCACCTTGGCAGCACCTTCTAAACCAAGAATCTCTACTCCTAAGAAAGACTAGGGCAATAAGGCTCAGAATACCTTTACCTCCAGCAGGATATTTTCTAAGTCACATCATCCCAAGTTTCAATTATATCATTATTCCCTCATCTTCATTAGGACTGAATCCTGGAACTTCCCATCTAACAGCATCATGAAAACAAGACCCTTAAGAGCATTGATGTACAGAGGGATCCTGGGGTCCAAGTCCATAGCTCCCTAAAATTGGCAACACAAGTAGATAGAATGGTAAAGGTGTTGTATGATATGCTTGTCTTCATCGGTCAAGGCATCGTACAAAAGTCAGGAAGTACTTTTGCAGCTTTATAAAAATTGACTTAGGCTGTATTTGGAGTATCATGTGCAATTAGGAGCAATGTGGAGGCTTTGGAAAGGGTGCAGAAGAGGTTGCCTGGATACAAGCTATAAGGAGAGATTAGACAAACTTAGACTGATTCCTCTGGAGCATCGATGCTTGAAGGAAGACATGAGAGAAGTTTATAAAATTATGAGAGGCATAGATTGGGTAGACAGTCAGAACCTTTATCCCCACTGTGGAATTTTCAAAGACCAGAGGGCATAGCTTTAAGGCGAGAGGAAAAAGGTTTAAAGGAGATGTACAGGATACTTTTATTTTTTCAACATATGCTTTGTACCATTTCACTTTTGGTTATTTCTAAATGTGAGAAAGTCGATGAAACTGTCTTCACAGCTGTTTTCTGGATGGAGGCACTTTGGCTTTGTTAAAAATTACACGTGGCAACTTTCAAGACAAAGGAGCTAGATCAGCTACAGTCTTTGAAAGCATAAAATATTAAATGAGAAAAATCAAATAATAAGGATTGCAAGAGCTCTTCTATTAACACCCACCCTCCTTCCCTGGGTGGGTGTAGTGCTAATCAAACATTTTTTGCTATGGTACTAACAGCCTGATGACATTAGGACATCCATAAACATCCCACAGACTCTGCAAATGAGCCTTATTTGGTAAATTTAAGAAATACCTTGCTGAGATGAAAGATTATATACAAATACACACATTTTTTTTTCTTTCATCAGCGATGAGACAGAGAAACAATAAAATTCCTACCTAAAGCACCTCACTAACATCAATGGTGGAAAGACAAAATTTTACAATTTGATAGTTCGCAAACTCTGTTGCTGATTGCAAACTATGAACATACGCCAAATACAATCACCCATCTTGTGAAAAAGATCAAGAGTACTCAAGGCAAAAGATTAAGAGTTAGATCTCTGTATAAAGCTATCCTGCACTTTTGTAAATTGGCTATTTCAGGGCACTGGTTGCCATTTGTGATGTCAGCATACCTAAAGAACCAATATTATGAGATTTATCAAGTAGCAGCCACTACTGCCGTTGTTATCAGTCTCAGAAGAGACATATCATTCTTGAATTTTCCAACCCAAAAGTGATTTTTTTTTTTTTAATTGTCCTAAAACAGATCCAATAGTAATGAAACTGCTCGTGCTCACTTTATCTACAGGACTCTGACGGTAGCTTTTTTTTTGCATACCTGATAAATGATCACTCCTGATAAATCTCAGATTTCTGAACAATTGTCTATAATATGATATTTCAGTTATTTCTTTTTAATTACTTTGCAAACATTTCTAAACACCTGTTTTTGCTTCTTCATTCTGGGGTATTGTGTGTAGATTGATGATTAAAAAAAGAATTTTAAAATAAGGCTGTAATGTAAGAAAATGTGGAAAAGGTGAAACCCCAAGTAAAATTAATTTATCGTCAATTACAGATTCTACACAAAGTGGCTGAGAATGAAATGACTAATTAATAAGCATTGTCTGAGAAAATGTTTTGTTCACTCGATTTGCTGGTAGAAGGGAAGAGTATAAAGGATATTTAAATATGTCAAAAATGGAAATGAACTCAAACTCCATTCCAGACTCATTTTTGTTTCATGTCTTGTTTTTAAAAAGTTAGATCTGGAGCTGGACTGTGTCTTACCATGACAGCACGACTATTAGCATTTGCTGTTTTACCATTGTGAAACTATAGCAAATTTCAGAAGTTTAAGCTAAACATCAAAACTGTTACTAGTGCTAGTACATGGAAAGTTTAGAGATATGGTCCAGATGCGGGCAAATGGGACTGTCTTATATGGGACATCCTGGTGGGCATGGGTGAGTTGGGCCATAGGGCTTGTTTCCGTGCTATATGACTATGAATCCATCATTCACCTTATTTTCGGAGGCTATATTAAGATCACCCTTGCAAAAGGAATCAAGGAAAAAATGAGCCATAAGTTTTGGATGAACGCAAGTTAATAGAGGGTGGATAGTGGGAGGCTGGCTAATAAAGCACAACCTTATTTGAAGATGTTATAACAGGTGGAGAGTTTCAGGAGTAGACATGCGATGGCAAGGGTAGTGATTGGCACTGAAACACAGTCATTGTGACGGAGACAGAAACTCCGCAAACAACAGGGCTCAACCAGAGTGCCTGGGAGGAATTGTAATTGGCAGTGGAGGCGGAAAGCAAGTCATTTGGTCTTTACAATATTTTTCCCACTTAAGAAAAGAATCGCAAGTCATCTTTGTGCAGAGGGTGGCCAATTAATCTTGCAATATAGAGATAGCATAGGTGTGGTAGACGTAGTCAGCATACACAGGGAACTTGTGCATGCATGCAAACGTCAAATGTAGTTTTGGGGGTAGGAGGGTGGAAAGGAACAAATGACACACACTTGACAGAGTCCAGAGACAATTGTGCAAGGCGAACAGAGAAACTCTTGCAGTTAACTCTATCGGTATGGCTACATAGGCAAGAGTATAGCCAGCCAGGAGAATCCTCATGGTTTTGTGCGGCACCAAATCCAAACTCTGATTGCAACAGGATTGAATAAAATCTTTAAAAACCATGGAAATTAATTACCTTTTTGTGTTCAACAGTAAACATATGGAAAAGCACATCTTTCATGCACTTGATAAACTTCCAACTGATATTGTCTGCTGGTCTGTCTAAAGATTATCAGTTCAGTTTGCAGATACATTTATAGTTCCCTAGAAAGTGCCAAAATGAAAAAAAAGATGAATGTCATCCATCATAATGATTAATGGCAGCTGTGTTCTGTCAATGTGCACGATAGGAACATTATGTAGATTCTTGTGTAGGAAGGAGCTGCAAATGCTAGTTTAAACCAAAAATGGACACAAAAAGCTGGAGTAACTCAGCGGGTCAGACAGCATCTCTGGAGAAAAAGAACAGGGGACGTTTCGGGTCGAGACCCTTCTTCAGACTGAGAGTCAGGGGAAAGGGAAACAGATATACAAGGCACATAGAACAAATGAATGCAAGAGATGCAAAATGCAACGGTGATCAAGGAAAGGTGAAGTTGAGTTTCAAAGGTCCAGTTGAGTTTCACTGTCTGTATAACTCGTTATCATCTACCCCACATCCAAGAATGGACCATTGTGGGCTCCACCTTTCCTTGATCATTGGTGTTTTTTGCATATCTTTCATGCATTTGCTCCATGTGCCATCTATATCTCTCGTTTCTCTCTCCCGATTGTAAGTCTGAAGACGGATCACAACCCGAAACGTCACCCATTCCTTTTCTCCAGAACTGCTGCCTGACCCGCTGAGTTACTCTAGCTTTTTGTGCCTATCTTCATTGTGTAGATTCTTGCTCCCTTGCAGCATTTAAGAATGGATATAAGCTAGCGATTTCTAATTTTCAAAACAAAAATTGGTGTTACTGGATTTTCTCTCAGTACAGCACAACACTGCTTCCAAAATTCAGGCTGCTATTAGGTGCAACTGAAAGGATAGAGTAGAATTTTGCAAGACACATCTGAAACATCAGAGGTAAATCTGACACTGTAAAAATCTTTGGCAGCAGCATCTTTTTCCTTGCCTCAAGCAATCCAGGGCCATTGAAGACAACAATAGAGTATCCACGTCAGTTTGCAGGGTCCGTACCCTTTTGCTTAGTAAAGACTGCAATAAAAAAAAGAAAAAACACACAATTCACAGATTTCACACATAATTAGATTCCCTTTGCCACTGCTGCTGATCCTATGGGGATTTAAACAACGCATTATATGCAATATGCAAAAGGTATTTTGTACTAAAGGTGACTGCAGAAAGAGGTAGACATTGCCTGCTCCATCATGGGTACTGACCTCCCCACAATTGAGGGATATACATGAGGCATTGTTGTTAAAAGGCAGCTAATATCATCAAATCCCATAACACCATGGGTACACTCTCGTCTCACTACTACCACGGGAAAGAAGGTACAGGAGCCCAAAAACTGTGACCTCCAGGTTGAAGAACAGCTTATTTCCAGCAACCATCAGGCTCTTGAACACTGCACAACACTAACCACAAGCCTACCTCAGCAACTATGATCTATTATGGACTTTGTTTTGGTTGCACTTACAAACTTTGGGGGGGGGGGGGGGGTTGCACAATTATGGTTGGGTTATCTTAGTGTTTTTATTAATTTATTGTATATTTGTTTGTGCATTATTGCTCTAATGGGACTGTTTCGGCCCGAAACGTTGCCTATTTCCTTCGCTCCTTAGATGCTGCTGCACCCGCTGAGTTTCTCCAGCATTTTTGTGTACCTTCGATTTTCCAGCATCTGCAGTTCCTTCTTTAACACAAGAATTACTGATACATTGCTGATACAAATGACAATTAAACACTCCCGATGCTTGAGGCAAGATATCAAGCACCACCTAGACAAGAAAATTAAAAGCTAAAAGGAACACAAAGGAGAATCATTAGGTCAGTTAATCAAAAATGTATACAAATAATTAAATTAAAAGCAAAACTAAATGCAAGGAATAATTCCAACCTAATAAAAGAGCCCCCAATAGCTGAAATCATTACAGCTCATGATCGAAACAATAAGCTTACTTAATATAGTCCAAAAATATAGTACAACCAACGAATAACTTCGAAGCAAAGCATAAGGAACAAGAATTGGAGGAACACTGTTTGTATATGGAGTGGGGTGCTGGAGAGAAAATTGCACAAGAAGCTAGGTTGCTGCGCTATTTGAACTAATCCAACAAGCTAAAAGATACAAACGGCATCAGAAAATCCACAATGGTAAATGACGTAACAATTTAGCTTGGGAAACAGAGTAAGAAAAGCGAGGTATATTACAAAGATCTTGTTGGTTACTATTTGCGAACCACTTGCTGGTTACCATGTGCCAACCACTTTTAATGCAATAATGTAACATCAAATTACAACCTTTTTTCATACAATTTTTAGGGTTTAATCTCATAGGGTTTAAATACATCTGAGGCAAGGCAGTGAAGTCAATGTGCTGAATAATTATGTAACAAAGCAAGATAATTTCAGGAGAAAGAGAAACACAAGTGTATGTTCATTGAAGCTAGATTATATCTCTGGAGTTATCTGAAGAGTAGTTGGAATCTAGATACAAATTTGTTCTTATTCGACCCTTCTCACAGAGGGGACATGCTGGGGACCAAAAATAAGCGGAATTTTAGTATTTTTTAAGGACAAAAATATAAATAACAGAAAAACAGAACACCAGATATTTAAAACTATTAAAGCCTTCTACTTGGAGAAAGTGATTTCCAAGCTGAATCTATATTATTATTTTTAGACACAAAATGAATCCCAACCCAAGAGCCAAAGCCGTTTTACGCAGGTTGGTGCCAAGTTTTAAACACAAAGATATTAATTAGGTAATCTTTATCAAGTAAAATCAGGAGTTGCTGGAAACAGTCAGCAGGTTAGGCAGCATCAGGCCTGCTGAATGGTTGCAGCACTTACTAGTTTTATTTGGCATTCCTGACATTTGCCACTTGTTGATTTTCAGTGCTATTAAATAACGGCAAGACTGGTTTATCTTTTTAAAAAAAAGAATTCTAATGTTTTGACCTCAATGGTTAAAAAAAAAAGGAAAAGATTTCAAGGAAGTTTTTTTGTAGCAGGCTGGATATGGTAACAGCGTACTATGTTTACATATTCTGTTGTGCTGCTTTCATTGTTCTATCTGGGACATATGACAATAAAACACTCTTGACTCTGTATGTAGAAAAAGAAGAAAATGCAGGCCAGATGCCCAGCAGAGGTACCAACCACAATAGGATTGCAAATAAACTAATGTTAGATCGCAAGAGGGACAGTAGAAATGGAGGAGGAAACATGTTATTTAGTGGCAAGAAGTGGGAACTATTACTTAGAATAGACAGTGGCCATACCATGCAAGCCACAGGCACCTCTTTCACAGGTCACATGCGCCTTTCAAAATTTCAGTGAATAAATTCTTTGGTGTCTCACATCATAGCTTCAGCAGAGATGTAATCCAGTGCACAATACCCTTTAACCTCAGCAGTCATGCATCGGGGAGGGATGGGGGCGATAATAATACACTGAACGCACGTTAACTGTGGCAGACTGGTCATAAAACACGCAATGTGTACTGTATCAAACTGTTATGGTGTCAAACATCTGCCATTGTGATGAATGCACATGGCGGGCTTGTGATCACTCTGCACAATAAAGGGTTGTTGCCGGCATTACCGGATGTCTCTGCCACTCTAAGGACGTGAACATCACTGGTATCTACAGCCCATACAGATTTCCCCATGAACCAAGGAGGACGTTGAGATTCAACTCAAGGGGATGGGTCCAGAGTCACACATAGACCAGTCTGGGCTCGGATGGAAGGTTTTCTATCCTGAAGGATATCAGTGAATCAGATGAAGTTTTAAAAAATGACAAAGGGTCGCTTCACTGATACCATGAGAAATGAGCTCTAATTCCAGATTTACTTACTTGAATTCCCCAGCTGCCATGGTAGAATATTAATTCATATCTCTGGATCAATGGTCCAGAACTCAGACTGCTGCTCCAGTAACTGTTCCCAGACGTGACATTAATTTTGTAGATGACAATGACATTAGTGAATTGTATGAAAAAGAAACAAAAGTTTTAAGCCAGTGTAGGAAGTAGATTTCGCGGACAGTGTTGAAGAATATGCTTTATCTGTATAGCAAGCTTTCATCAAAATATCCTCCCAGATCAGAATAATGTTAAACAGAAGGCTGTGGAAGCCAAGTCTATGGATATTTTTACGGCAGAGATAGATAAGATAGATTTGTGATTAGTACGGGTGTCAGGGTTATGGGAAGGTAGGAGAATAGGGTTAGGAGGGAGATAGATCAGTCATGATTGAATGGCTTAGACTTGATGGGCCAAATGGTCTAATTCTGCTCCTATCACATGACCTTACAAAATAACTGCAATAAAAACATGTCCAGATACCCAAATAATGACAAGAAGCTTTTTGCTGTACCTCGGTACACGTGACAACAATAAACTAAATTTTTGTGTCCTGTAAGGAAACAGACAAGATAGAAGTTAACATTTCTGACCAATGGGCTTTCATCCGAAATAGGATAAGTTAAGGACTTTAGGATGCAGAAAAAGAGCAATGGAGCTGGAGTAAAACAAGAATTACGGAGGAAAATCTGCAAAAGGGGTGGAGGGCAATTGCAATTAAAAGATTAAAGTGGATGATAGTGCAAGGTGAAAGAATGAGGCAATGGAACAAGGAATAATTGGCCAGATTTTCTGAACTGATGTCAACTCATCATTCACCTTATAATTAGTCTGCCTACCTCCCAAATTCATCCCCATTGAACCAGTGGCAAATTCCATGCCACATTGGATACATTGGTGAGTGGGAAATCATGAAGGCTTGCTAACAACACAAGTTCCTTCATTTCAGTTGATTGTCAAAGAAAAACGTGTCTATTCCTGCTTTGGGATGAAAAGAAGCGACTCATTTATGGATGAGTAATATTGCAGGGAATTCCATGTTAAACGTGTATGAGCAAGTAAGAATTTGAAAGATTTTGAAAATATTAAAAATAAGAGACAAAGTTTGCCTTCAGAGTCCTACAGCGCAGAAACAGGCCATACGGACCAACTCACCCGTGCCAATCAAGATGTCTACCTGAGCTAGTCCCATTTGCCTACATTTGGCCAAATCCCTCCATATACTTATCCATGTACTCACTTTTAAATAGTCGTTTCATATAAAAGAAGCTCGTTTCATATACTCACCACCCTCTGAAAATGTTTCCCCTCAGGTACCTTTTAAATCTTCCCCCTCTCACCATAAATCTGTGCCCACTACTTTCAGACTCCCCTTCCTGGAGAGAAGACTGTGACCATGCACCTTTTGTATGTCACATTTATTTCCAGCGCCACACGAATGACACAATAGACACAAAATGCTGGAGTTACTCAGCGGGTCAGGCAGCATCTCCGGGGAAAAGGAATGGGCGACGTCTCGGGTCGAGACCCTTCATCAGACCCTCATCTGGACCCCGATTTCAAATAATTCTATAAAGGTCAACCCTCAATCTAGTACACTCCAGGGAAGAAATCCCACTCTAACTCAATCTCGCCTTATAACTGGCGCTCCCGCCCTGGTAACATCCTCTTGAACCTTTTCAGCACCATTTCCAGCTTAATTACATCCTTTAATTGTTGACTAGTATTTTTTGCCAAATGACGTCCACAAAATTCACACCCCGTTTAGGAGGCCCAGGCCGAGTCAGTGATCTCAATCTTTTCCAGGATCTCATTCAGCAAGATCTTCCACCATCCAGCAGTACAATTAGAGGGCTATGTTGCAACTATTGGGAAGGTCTAAAGTTTAATGGATTGAAAAAATCTCCATGTCACAAGGAATAGGAGTAGAATTAGGCCACTCGGCCCATCAAGTCTACTCCACCATTCAATCATGGCTGATCTATCTCTCCCTCCTAACACCATTCTCGTGCCTTCTCCCCATAACCTCTGACACCTGTACTAATCAAGATCTATCTATCTCTGCCTTAAAAATATCCACTGACGGCCTCCACAGCCTTCTGTGGCAAAGAATTCCACAGATTCACCACCCTCTGACTAAAGAAATTTCACCTCATCTCCTTCCTAAACGAATGTCCTTTAATTCTGAGACAATGACCTCTAGTCCTAGACTCTCCCACTAGTGGAAACATCCTCTCCACATCCACTCTATCCAAGCCTTTCACTATTCTGTATGTTTCAATGAGGTCCCTCCTCATTCTTCTAAACTCCAGCGAGTACAGGCCCAATCCCGCCAAACGCTCATCATGGGTTAACCTACTCATTCCTGGGATCATTCTTCTAAACCTCCTCTGGACCCTCTCCAAGGCCAGCACAACCTTCCTCAGATATGGTGACCAAAATTGCTCACAATATTCCAAATGCAGCCTTACCAGCACCTTAGAGCCTCAACATTATCAGATTATTAAATGTTGTCCTGTAAACTTGCATGTACTCCTGATTTCCCAACCTACCTCATTGAGAATCTTGCACTTTCTCTGTACCACTAATCTGCACTCTGATATTTTTTCTCTTTGCACGACGTTGTATTTGTGTATGGTTTGATTGCACTTGTGCATGGTATGATTTGCAATATAGCATGCAAATAAAAATATCTTGGTACATATGTCAATAAACTGATTCCATTACATCAAAGCAAAATCTCTCACAGAGTTAGATTGCTGAATGGCAGGACTGGCTGTTCATGCAAAAAACGATTATATTTCTCAGAGGAATGGCCAAGAGCTAGTTTTGTCAAGGAGAGGCATTTGGAAGGTGGCAAGCTTAGTGAAAGGATATCTACAATGCAAATACCACCATATTTGGAGACAAAGACAAGTGACATTCCAATGACTGCCATTTGACGGGGTGGATAAACTGGCCTAATAAAATATGGATCTGCTCCAATGAACAGCCAGAAGAATCATAATCCAAAATTACCGAAAAAACTGGGATGGAAATCTGAAGTTGAAAGCTATAACGTTAATTGGCTGATTTTTGACCAACACATGGCTATTTACCTTGCTGCCTGTGCTATTTAGCCAATTATCATCCATACACAGGATATATAATTAATCCCCCAGTGTTTAACTAATAGCCTTGTATATGAAAACTCAATTTATCAAAAGTTTCCAAAACACAGATCAAAGTGATGGGTTATGATCCTCTTATGAATGACTTTGGATGTTACAAAGTTAATTTTCAACTTCTGACAATCAAGTCCAATTAGTATAACAAAGAGATAAAAAAACAAGAACAACTAAGAGCCTGATAGCTGTCCATTTCTGAAAATAAACACATGATGGTAATCAGTTTTTAATCTATTGGTACCTCCGTCCATCAGTATCAATACTTGCATTAATTGCGACTTATGTTAAAACCTTTTAGCCAGGCTGGACTCCCACCTGATTTATGTTTGTCATCAATTTTCTTTGTCCATTACTGAGACAATTTCTGTCCTTTATGCTGTAATCAATGTCTTCTTTTGGCCTTTTCAACAGCCTTTTATCATCTTATTGAATTTAAATTGCACACGGTAGGTTCATTCACTATTATTTCTATTCCAAAGGCAATAATAGAGTCCGTCTCAAAATCTCAATGCAAATAGATGTAGAAGATTTAAAACATTGAGAAACAAATGGGTGGCAGTGTGAGCTGCGAGGAGGATGCTATGAGGCTGCAGGGTGACTTGGCTAGGTTGGGTGCGGGGGCAGATGCCGTCTGTGAGGTTATCCACTTTGGTGGCAAGCATAGGAAGGCAGATTATTATCTGAATGGCGTCAAATTAGGAAAAGGGGAGGTGCAATGAGACCTGGGTGAGCTTGTACATCAGTCACTGAAAGTACGCATACAGGTACAGCAGGCAGTGAAGAAAGCTAATGGCATGTTGGTCTTCATTGCAAGAGGATTTGAGTTTAGGTGCAAGGAGGTCCCAGTAGTACAGGGCCCTGGTGAAACCGCACCTGGAGTAGTGTGTGCAATTTTGGTCTACTAATTTGAGGAAGGGCATTATTGCTATTGAGGGGGTGCAGCGTAGGTTCACCAGGTTAATTCCCGGGATGGCGGGACTGACATATGAAGAAAGAATGGGTCGACTGGGTTTGTATTCACTGGAATTTAGAAGGATCCTATAGAAACATATAAAATTCTTAAAGGATTGGACAGGCTAGATGCAGAAAAAATGTTCCCGATGTTGGCGGAGTCCAGAACCAGGGGGTCACAGTTTAAGAATAAGGGGTAGGCCATTTAGGACTGAGATGAGGAAAAACTTTTTCACCCAGAGAGTTGTGAATCTGTGGAATTCTCTGCCATAGGAACAGTGGAGGCCAATTCACTGGATGTTGTCAAGAGAGTTAGATTTAAATCTGAGGGCTAAAGGAATCAAGGGATATGGGGATAAAGCAGGAACGGGGTACTGATTTTAGATCAGCCATGATCATATTGAAAGGTGGTGCTGGCTCAAAGAGCTGAATAGCCTATTTTTCTATGTTTCTAAATACAAGGATATTAATTATGAACCTGAAAAATCACAATGATATAGAATACCTTCTAAAATTTTGATATATACAATCTGCATAGTCTAATTAGCATAAAGGCATTTGTCCAGGAACCATTATGCTTCAATTAGAATTCTATTTTCAGCTAAATTCAAATTGTAGATTGAGACCATTTAATATGCAGTTGAAGATGTAAATTTGTACAAAACAACAGATTCCACAATCCAAACCCAAAACATCAGCTGTCCATTTCCTTCCACAGATGCTGTCGGACACACCGAGTTTTTCCAGCAATAAAATCTGGTTCTTGAATCAGGGATTTAAAATCCTAATATAAAATGTGATGTTGTTGAGCAGAATTAGATAAACCAAGACAGGAGAGTATTCAATGAAAAGTATGTTTTTTTTACATAATCACTTTTTGGTAGGAAAATGGAACTGCTTTTTTTTAATTTTGTGGTGAAAAACAAGAGAATCTAATTTGTCTGCAAAAGACCATGCAGCAACAAATAAGGCCCTGCAATATATGGAACAGATCACAATATCAATTTAAGGATTCAAACTATAAGATCCAAGCTCAACTATCATCATTGCCTGTGTTATCAGCAGATTGTGCCATGTAGATGTGTTAAATGATGTACCTACCACATTACCAAGTGATGTCTCCAAATTTTCAGTACCATCAATTACAAATATATTTTGCAGCATTTTTATGATAGTTAAACGAAATGTAAAAATAAATGACAACATTGACGCCCTAGGTCAGCATAAGCAAAATTTGCCAACAAAATACCAGGAAAGTGACCAATAAGGTGGCTCAGCAAAACAAAACAACTTACTTTGCCCTTCCCCTTGAGAAAAAAAAATCTTACACTCAGCTGACGCCACCCTTTTCCTACAATGCACACCAACACGAGCATTTGAGTATTGAAACACAAAGTACTGATTCTAAAAGCAATACAAGATGAAAACAATTGTGCAATGACGAAATAATTTTTCCTGTAGTTTAGGAAAACAGCTCCTTGAGAAATACATAAAACGAATCGGCCTTCTATTCAGATAGTCACCAGATCACACCGTCTCAACTTGTAAGTATTGGGATAGTATATCCAATAATACAAGTTAAAAACAATTGTTATTTTCTATAATTATCTTAACCGTGGGTTCAAAAGCATTCGGACACTGACCGTGTTAGTCTTACAAACATTAGAAAACAATCACAAGACCTATGAAGATTTCACTGCACAAAACATGTAATGAAAATTAACACCTTTGGCTCCAATTGAATGCAAACAATCATGCTACACAATATACTAAACAACTACACTGAATTGAACACGATGTATATTTTTGTAAATTATTTCAATATACATCAATGAAAACACAAGTAAAACACAAGAAAAATATTCTATGCCAACTGGAAGATTGTAGCAAAAGCTTTTCTTTCAAAAATCATATTTATGCAACTCGTTTCACCCCTCATCCAACATGTCATCTAGGCAACAGAATTCTGTCAGTAAAATGTCAGTTCTGCGGCGTCGCAATTTTTACGGATTAGTTACAACAAAAAGTACATGGAATACAATGCTAACAAACTCACTAGTGATCGAGCTATCGTTCTTAAATCCCAATAAATTGAATACGTTCAGACCATTATGCAGTTTAAAACCCGAATGATTGCAACAATTAGCCACTGGCCGAGTAGGCCTGAAAAACATCGGTGTAATGATATAGTCTTCAAAATGCAGAAGCTCTTATTGATTACCCTGAACATTTGTTTCACAAATCTGATTTTCATGTCGCTGCCATCTAAATTTCAAGGAATTGACATGCATGAATTTGGGCTTAAAAACAAAATTAAAACAATGCCTTCGGGTCATTGATTCTTTGCTCTTGGCCCAGGATCTAAGCAGCCCAAGCACCTGAATATCTCTCTACAAGATTTTGCAGCCACAGAGGTTGTTTTCAAGGGTTTTTACTCGGGTCAGAGAACCCAGAAGAGCGTTGCAGAGGCGGCCGGCAGCTTGCAGCCGGTACCAGAGCGCCCTCCAGACGTCGGCGGTGCCTTCCCCCGGCCCCTTGCAAACCGTGAGGCCGAGGCGGCCACGGCCTACCGCGAAAAGGGAGGAGGAAAAAAACCCAACCCGAGATCGCCGGGCCTTCTGCATCAGTAAAAAAGAACAATTAAAAAAAAAACACAGCAGTGCAGGTCTTGGAAATGGACTCACCATGCATACGTCGGTTCCGCCATGGCAGCTCCGATGGCTGAGCGAGTGAGAGGCACAAAGCGGCGGCTGCGAACTCAGGCTCTCTTCCCTCCCTCCTTCCTTTTCCTTCCTCCCTCCAGGGCTGGGAGGGGAGATTAAACTCGACGGGAATATGTTTTAAAATCAGCAAAGGGAAAAAAAAATAAACATAAACAATTAAAAAAAAATCCAGTCAGTCCCTGGCTAGCATTGTAACATGGCGGACAGGCGCCTTCATTGTGCACAGGAGAGGGGTGAAAAGAAATTATTCCTCTCCCTCTCGTCGTCTTCGCCGACACCAAGCGTAAAACAATTTTTGTCAAATGCAAAATGAGGTAAACCTCGGACGATCGCCGTCTCCAGGCGCCCGACGAGCGGTTCTTCTTTTCGCCCTCTTTTTCCTCGCCCCCTCACCTCATAAAATCGTTTTAATTTTTGTTATTAAAAAGGGGAAAGGAATCCTATTCCTCCGCAAATGCTGAAGCCGGTCGGTGTTTGCACGCACAGGGCTCTCTCTCTCTCTCTCTCTCTCTCTCTCTCTCTCTCTCTCTCTCTCTCTATCTTTCTTTCTCTCTTCCTTTCTTTCTCTCTCCTTTCACCAAGTCATAGTCCTGTCCCGGTCCTGCCTCCGCCGTTGGCGTTCCCGCCCCTTTCTCACTCCGAGTGAGTGTCGCCCAAAGCGCCGGCGTCGTCGTCGTCCATGAAGCGCCTCCACCGCCGCTGCTCCCCCTCAGGCTCCAAATCAATCAGACAGAATCACGAAAATGTTAGTCAAAAATCCCCCACCCCCTCCGCACTCCCTTACCTTGTTTCCATTGCCCCACACACTCTTCAAGTAAAGGCTTTCTGCACTAAAAGGTGACAGTTGAGAGCCTTCAAACCCATCTTTTCGATGAATGCCGCGGTGCCAAATGTTTAGTTTATTGTCACCTGTACCGCAGTACAGTGAAAAGCTTTTGCTGCGTGCTGACCAGTCAGCGGAAAGACATTACATGATTGCAATGGAGCCATTTACAGTGTGCAGATACATGATAAGGGAATATCGTGTAGTTAGTGCAACGTAAAGCCAGTCAAGTCCGATCAAAGATAGTTTGAGGGTTACCAATGGGGTAGATTAGAAGTTCAGCACTGCACTCTGGTTGTGGTAGGATGGCTCAGTTCCAGACAAAACGCTGGAGTAACTGAGCGGGACAGGCAGCATCTCTGGAGAGAAGGAATGGGTGATGTTTTGGGTTGAGACCCTTCTTTGCTGAGCATCGGGGGAAAGGGAATTACAGAGATAAGTGTGAGAGATCAAAAGAGATGAAGATCAAGGAAAATGTAGAATAGACCATTGTTAACTAGGAGAAGGTGACAACAAAGTAAACAGAGATAAAATGTAATCAAGGGGACAGTCAGATTGGTCAGGGAACTGGGAAGGGGAGGGTTGGAGAGAGACGGAAAGCAAGGTTAACTTGAAGTTAGAGAAGTCAATATTCATACCGCTGGGGTATGAAATATGAGGTGCTGTTCCTTCAATTCGCACTGGGCCTCGTTGACAATGGGGGAGGCCCAGGACAGAAAGGTCAGTGTGGGAATGGGAGGGGGAGTTAAAGTGTTTAGCAACCGGAAGATCAGATAGATTTAGACAGACTGAGCGGGGGTGTTCTGTGAAATGATCACCGAGCCTGCGCTTGGTCTCGCCGATATATAGGAGTCCATACCTGGAATAGTGGATACAGCAGATGAGGTTGGAGTAGGAGCAAGTGAACCTCTGCCTCACCTGTAAAGACTGTCGGGGTCCTTGGATGGAGTCGAGGGAGGAGGTATAGGGACAGGTGTTGCATCTCCTGCGGTTGCAGGGGAAGGTACCTGGGGAGGGGGTGGTTTTGGTGGGAAGGGACGAGTTAGCCATGGAGTTGCGGAGGGAACGGTAGGTGATCTGGAGATGTTCGTTTTCACACTTTTATCCCTTTTGCCCGATGGGAGAGTGGATAAGAGAGAGGGGGCCAGGGTGTGAGTCGGCCTTGATTATGCTGCTGGTCTTGCTGAGACGTCATGAGGTATAAATGGAGTCAATGGAGGGAGGTTGGTTTGTGTGACGGTCTGGGCTGCGTCCACAATTCGCTGCAATATCTTACAGTCTTGTATGGAGCTGTTCCCAAACCAAGCTGTGAAGCATCCTGATAAAATGCTTTTTATGGCTCATCTGTAGAAGTTGGTGAGAGTTGTAGGGACAAGCCGAATTTCCTAAGCTTTCTAAGGAAGAAGAGGCGTTGGTGCACTTTCTTTGTTGTTGTTTCAATTTGGGTGGTCCAGAAGAAGTTGGTGATATTGACTCTGAGGAATTTGAAGTTTTCAACCATTTCTTCCACTCACTTTAAATGAATGCAGTGGAAAATAGGTGTTTTATATTCTCTGTCCACCTGCCTCTATTCCAAAGAAAACAACTCTAGCTTAACCAATCTTTTGCTGTAGGCACAATTTTGAAATACTGACAATGTACTCATAAATTTCTGATCCAGGCCTGTGCAAAAAATTATATTTTCCCTTGATGTTCTCTAAATTTTCTCATTCATCTTGTATTCGCTTTGTCATTTTGCTCCTCCCCAATGCATTACCTAACACTTCTCTGCATGAAGTACATTTACCAATTTTCTAAACAATTCACCAAACTATTTAGATCTTCCTGGTATTTACAATTGTCTCCTCATAGTCAACTATATGGCGACCTTTTCTGTTATCTGCAGGCTTCTCTACTATGCCTCATAAATTTAAGTTGAGTTAATTGTATATAAAACAAGTGGTCTTCCCCCCACCAGTGACAGTATTCTAGTCGCAAGGATATCCTTTGCCATTCCCCTTTGCTATCTGCCACAAAGGCAATGTCTGATCAAATTTCCCATTCTCCTTTGGATTACATGGGTGCTTAATTTTCTGACCAACTTGCCTTGGGCAACCTTGTCAAAACCTTGCTAAAATCCATGAAGACAACATCAAATGCACTGGCTGCACTAATCCTCTTTCTTCCCTCCTCAAAATAAACATATTATTCAGATATTTGATCTTCCCCAATCACGTTAATAGGGACTGTCCTGATTAACCTGTGTCTTTCTAATTGAAAGTTTATGCTATCCCTTAAAATGGATTCAAACAATTTGTAAATATATAGGATAGTCTGCTGCATGAAAGGTAGTGTATAATGGGAAGTTGTTGTAGGTAGTCTAGAAGAGCTTATTCTCATACATTGCCATCATTTATGGCCTGAATGGCATTGTCTTGGTTGACTTGATTGGAATGGGAAAAGGTGTTGCAAATCTAGCTTTGTTTTTTTTAATGCTATTCGTTTCTCCATTTTATTATATAACTCCACCCCTTTCCAAACTATTTGTACTTTCCGATTGCCAAAGGCTATCAAAATAATCACAATTTTAACCCCTCCCTTTAGTATACTCTATACTTAGTTTTGGACATGAGATTTTCACTGTTATGCAATCAACAGTATATGCCTACCAGAGTGTGTTATTACAGTGGGAAAACACGTGCATTTTCTCTTTACTTCTGGCTAATCCATAATATTTCACATTTAAAAATGAAAAGAGTTTCTAGATGTATATTGAAGGAAAAGAGCAAATGCTCTTATAGAAGAAGCTATTGGTAAAACAATTTGCTGATACGTCAACTACTGTTGGTAGTCTATAGGCTTCCCAATAGATGGCACATGTTTTCCATCGTACAAGGTTGTGACTGAGAATTTGCTGGCAGAAGAATTGAGAGTTCATGGAATTTGATGTTGTCAGTGAGCAAAAGAAAAAAAATGTAAATCTGAGGTGAAGAGGTCATAAAACATTTATCGACAACTATTTTGTATAAAAAGTCACCATGCAAATAATTTCTTAAAACGTCTTGAAAATAAACTTTTGAATTTATATAGCAGTTTCCGTCACCTCAAGTTGCCCAAAGTGCAAAAATAATAGCTATTATATCTACCCTCTTAACATTATAACAATGAGTTATTTTCTTTATTGGAATACTATCAAACAGAATGTTGCCACATAATAATTTGCTAAAGAAGGTAGCTGAAAAGTTGACTGAAAAGCAATGTAAAAGAAAATAGAATCATGGAACGGTTTAAGGGGGAAATTATCAATCTTTTCTGCCAAAGAAGAGATTTTTGAACTGCTGTCATTATTGTAATGTGGGAGGCATTAGTAAAGTCCATCATCTTATTCCACTTTTGTCCAAACTTCCCAGCTGCCAAAGTTTCAGGCAGTTGCTATTTTTTAACTGTGAATTATCCCTGTACCCTTATCTTAACCAATTGTACAGTTATTTTCAAAATTGTGCATTCAGATCAGGCCAATTTATGGATACGGTACAAATTTTTGTAATGGCAACATAACAGTGGGTTAAACAAGCTACTAAAAGTTAAGAATGGGATTTTGTAATGTAAATACCCCGTTAACAGTGACAATTATTTTTCTACTACACCAGTCAATCTTAAAAGATCCAGAAAGGAAACCAGTGAAACTCATGTTGTGAGTCATGGTGTGAAGCATTTCTAAATGCTTTTTTAAATTATACTTTTTTGTATTTTTTGTTTTCCCTTTTGATGTCACTATTTATCTATCCTTTCACCCCATTTCCCTTTCTGCACCTAATTTACTACATTTCAACCTGTAACACCTGTTTCTTTCTATCTGTTATGTTTTATTGGTTAGGAAGTAGACAGTAATCCCACTGTACAGTAAGGTGCCAATAACTCCATTGACTTTTCCGAACCATTATCAATTTCCACTTTCAATCATTCATACTGCAATTTCTTTTGGGGGTGGGGGAAGTTGAGAAGCTAGGAATAGGATTCAAAGACGCTAATAGGGTGGATATTCTGCAGAAAAGCTGCTTGTATCTATTGGTTTCTAAGCATTTAAATGGATATAAGCCCGGGGCTTCTGAGTATGGGCTGAAGTGCAGCCTTCTTCTCCTGTTAAGTGTTAGCCCAGGGTCACCTGCACACTGCTGATAACATCCTCATATTTCTTCCACTTAGCTGGTATATCTGCTTGCTGTGTAGTGCAAGTATAACAGCTCCACTGAAATCAATGGAAAGAAATGGCTGCCATAGAATGGGAAGTAAATTTTATTTCATTCTAGTCAGTTAATTCAAGCAATCATTTTAAGTAAGTGCAAGCATTTTCTCAGTGTTTTATATTTTGTGATATTTTTCTTTATTAATAGTGCCTGCTTGTTTCTGGATGTCGATGAATATCTCATCAGTGGTTTTGACTGTGAACCCGAGCCAGGGCCTCACTGGCTGTCAAAGCTACTCTGTAGATGAAGCTGGCCACTGACACTTGGAGAAGACTTCTACTTTGCTGGACCTTGAAAATCGGGTAAAAACTGCTCTTCCAAGAGAAAACTGTGCCCAGTGGCATGAGGCAGTGTGCTCTCCGGCCAAGCGATTAGCAACCTTGTACAGCTTGCTGTTCAGCAAAAGATCCAACTCAATGGCCTTTTAAGGACATAAATTAAAAATTATGCGAATGTTAACCACCTTAAATACAGTACTTCAATATGTTAGAATTATAGAATGAAAGCCAATTTCAAAGTGTAAGCTATTGCTGAATACTGTTTGCTCTAACTTTGAGCTTATCGTTTACAAGAACATTCCATTCTAAGAATGTGCCTGACCAACAAAATCTAAACAAACTGACATTAGAATTATGTTTATGCATAAAATTAGGTCTCTGAAGGGCAGCACAGTGGTGCAGTGGTAGATTTGCTGTCTTACAGCATCAGAGACCCGGATTTGATCCTGACTATGGGTGCTGTCTGTACGGAGTTTGCACATTCTCCCTGTGACTGTGGGTTTTCTCCAGGTGCTCCGTTTTCCTCCCACACTCCAAAGACGTACAGGTTCATAGGTTAATTGACTTTAGTAAAATTGTAAATTGTCCCTAATGTGTAGGATAGGGTTAGTGTGCGGGGTGATCGGTGTTTAGCACGGACTCTGTGGGCTGAAAGGCCTGTTTCTGCACTGTATCTTTAACGTCTAAAGTCCGATATTGACACTGGTGTGCGGTGTAAAAACTTGGATAGGAATACAATAACAAATACAAGTAGCTCATGGATTTCTTTGGCACACAGCTTGAGATTATTCAGTCGGCTGACATTGCAACATTTCATTCTTCCTTTAGTTAAATAAGACAATCTTCAAAAACAACCCCAGCACTAGTACCAAGTTAGCATCTTTCTCTAGTTTCTCTCCTTTCCCTTATGCTCACTGTGAAGTCATCTTATCCAAGAGGCTCATCATCTACCCACGCCAACTGACCATTAACTTGCCTTCTTAGTCCCTATGTTTGCCACTATTCATGATGAATCTCTTTTTCAAAGCTTCATCTCTCTCAAATTGAAATCTACTATCATCATCCCTTTCCAATTTTACAAATTGCCAGACAATTTCTAATTTCTCTCTCCAAAGTCTTAAATATATTATAGCCCCCCAAATTTGTTATTTCTTATACAGAATTCCTCATTTGAATCCCTCTATTCAGAACTTTATCCTCATCAAGAAAACTGTAACAATTCCGTTCCCAGCATGTACACCATCCTATGTGTTTTTCACAAGATAATCAATATTTTCATGTCCTTCATCACCTGTCTGCAGCTGCTAACATGGCTGATAACACCAGCCTCTTCCAAAATCAAGTTGCCACCATTCAGCAGAACGAAGCCATACTTGTCACTTCCATTCCTGTCTATCCATTAACACAACATTTTCTTTAATTCCCCTCTTCCTATTCGTGCCTCTGGTGCTCCTAAGGAATTTACTACTCCCCATTAGTTTTCATCCACATGCTCTCTCTCTGGAATACATACAAAACCACTGCATCAAATTTCTACACATATGCTAATGACACCTATCATTACCTCACCACCAATTCTCCACTGCTTCTAAATTATCAGACAATGCAAATCCAATTCTGGAGAAGGTAAAACTTCCTTCATTCAAATATTGGGAATGTTGAAACTACCATTCCTGATCCCTGTCACAAACCACTTACGTTTCACTAGTTCTAAAATCTCTCCTTGCCTGTTGTCTGGAATCGAACCAGTCTGTGTACAGCCTTGGTGTCTAGTTTATTTCAAGTTGAGTTTAAGCCTCATATGTATGTCATTGTGTAGTCCACATTTTTCCACATTTGTAACCACCCATCTTTACCAGTTGCTGCTCAAACTCTTATCATTACCTCTGCTACTTGTGAGCTTGACAATCCCAGTCTTGCAATTTTGTCCTGTTCTACTCACCATATACTTGAGGCCATTGAAAACTCCTCAGTCTGAGGCATAACTCACAGTAAGTTGTGTTCACTCAAAACATCTAGATTGACACTAATTCCTGATTAAACAAACCCATACTTCCCATATTTTAATCGTCTTCAGAGCTCTCCAGGGATTCACCGCTCCGTATCTCCAGTCTCCTCCAGCCAAGATATCATGTTCCTTGAATTGTAAATTGTAATTAAAAGTATTCCTGAACAGAATAGGAATTGGCTTCAAAAATTTCCTACCAAAACCTATTTTGTCTCGGGGAAAGTGCTCCTTTTTGATCAAATATTTAGTCATCTGCCCTAATATCATTTTGCAAAGCTCCCTGATGTGTGTGAGCTACATTGAAGCTGCTATAAATAGAAAATGTTTTCCCCAAAGTTGTCCTTGTCTTGAATAACTACCAAGATTTCCTGCATTCTGGAAACCCAAACAAAAATTGATGACCTCATTAAGATAATGATATTGTCAACATATCTCCTAAGTTTGCCACAAGCCTATCTTGTTTGAATACAATAATGGCTGAGCTGGAGTTGAGTTTTGATTGGATTTGAGATCTTTAATATAACATGGTACAATATAAAGAATAGGAGTAGGCCATGTGGCCCTTCATGTTTGCTCCAGCTTGCATCAAGATTATGCAACACAACGAACAGGGTTCTAAGGAAGGAATACTTGCTTGCCTACATTGATTGACGACAGTCAGTATAAAAGTTGGGAAGTTATGTTTGCTTGGTCTCATTGGAATATTATGTGTGGTTTTGGTCGTCACACTATAGGAAGGATGTGGATGTGGAGGCTTTGGAGCGATGCAGAAGAGATTCACCACAATATTGCATAGATTATTAGAAATACGGTGAAATTGAAAAATGTGGGTTGTTTTCTCTGGAGTGCTAGAGACTGGGAGGCGAACATAACATTATGAGAGGCATAGATTGGATAGATTATCTATTTCCTGGAGTGGAAATGTCAAATATTATAAGGCATAGATTTATTGCAAGAAGGGGAAAGTTTAAAGGAGATTTACAATAGCATCTTTTTTTCCACAAATAATTGTAGGTGTCAGGAACATGCTGCCAGGGAAGATGGTGGAAGCAGATCAAAGCAATGTTTAAGAGGCATTTGACAAACACATGAACAGGCAGGGAATAGAGGCATACAGACCGCATGCATACAGACTGCATAGATGGGTCGTGGGGGCGCTGCAAGCCGGCAGACCTGCCAGTAGCGTGTTAGTTTTTTCTGCTTTTTTAAATTTTAATAAGTATGTCCTAATGTGTGTTTTTGGTGTCTCTCTGTGTGTCTTGTGTGGGGGGGGTAAGGGGGAAACCGCTTTGGTCGCCTCCTCCACAGAGAGGCGACTTATTCCATGTCGCCTCCCCCGTGGCCTAACATCGAGGATCGGCGCGGCCTTTCCCGGAGACGTGCCCGGGGTTTCAGCTGCGGGCGCAGCGAGGACTCTCGTCGCAGAGCGGGCGAGCCCTCGCCGGGGGTCGCCGGAGGGGAGCGCTCCGTTCGCTGGCCCGCGGCAGCCTGAAGCCACGGTCTGCAGAGCTCCAGCTAGCGCAGCGTCCGCAGCCTGGGATCCCTCGTTGGGGACCCGGGAGGAGAAGAGCTCCGACCGCCGGCCCACGGCCTACTTCTACCGCGGGCGCGGCGGGGACTTACCATCAGGAGCAGGGTCCCTCGCTGGGGACCCCTGGAGAGGAGCTCCGACTGCCGGCCCTGCGGTCTGCGGTGCTTCCGGCTGTAGCGCGCGGGGACTTTAAATCTTCGACCGCCGGCCTGCGGCCTACATCAACCTGAAGCCACGGTCTCCGGTGGGGAAGCACCAATGCTGGGCTTACCTGGACTTTACCTTGTCTACTCATCTGGACGCCCGCAGCGGCGGCTGCGGAGGGTTGAGGTCCCGACCACGGGGGAAAATGGAGGAGGACTGGGCAAATTTTGTGCCTTCCACCACAGTGATGAATGCTGTGGTGGATGTTTGTGTTAATTTTTTATTGTGTTTTTGTGTGTTCTTTTTTCATTGTACCACTGCTGGCAAATTCATTTCACTTGCACTTTATGTGCAAGTGACGAATAAAACTGATATTGAGATATATATATATTGCAGGTAGATGGGATTTGTTAGATAGGCATCACAGTCAGCACAGACTTGGAAGGCTAAAGGGCCTGTACCTGTACTGTATTGTCCTATGGTCTAACTGTCACATGTTTCCAACCCCAAACTTAATGGATGATATTGAACCAAAATAGTGAGATAATCTTGTTACTTGATAAATCACTATTGTGAAAGCTCTTGGAAAACTGGATCCTGGTTTGGTTGTTAAAAGTGTACAACTTTTAGGTGGAAATTGAAAGGTCAACCAGAATGATTGAGCAGGTGGAAGGACTCGGTAATGAGGACCAATAATGAGAAATGATGGATGTAGTTGGTATTGATTCACTGCAATGCGGATTAGATTGATATTTTTTCAGTAAAAAACATTGTATGATAAAGACAAGTGGTAAGTTTTACACACTAGAGCAACCCATTGTTCTTCAAGTTCTCCACCACTTTAGTTTCCTTTGAGTCATTTTGATATGTTTTAAACACCAGTTGCTGGAATTTGATACGTCTATGGCTCCATTATTATATCAAATAATAGGTATGATGGTAGAAGATGAGTTAAAAAGATTTTGACCATTTCTCAACCAGCACTTCCTTTGTTCCAATGAACCAACTTTTAATCTTTATTCCTGGTTATAAACCTTGCATGGTCTTAACTTACTCTCTTTCTCCAGCCTTATATTTTTGGTTCTCTGGCTTTGGCCTCATGGATTGCTCTTGTTGCCAGTTCAAATTCAACGGCAGAGCCTTTGAACACCTTAGCCCTATGCTCTAGGAATAAGTTATTCCATGCTACAGTGTCATGTTTGGCCTCATGTGGAAGTCATGTTGCACCAATCTGTTTGACCTTGTATCCTTGAGGTGGTGTTCAAATTCTGTAACCTATCCAACATGGATACTATTTACTTCCAGCCCCAAACCCATTAGTTGCCTCTGCCTATGGTTCAAACCCAATTCTTCCAAAACCATCATTCCTTACTTTTCTACCTCATGGAATTTGCAGCCAGTCCATAACATGTTCCTGAGCATTAGCCACATAATCTACAAGCCGTACTAAACAATGCCCAACCCCTTTCTTGCAAGTATCATGTTCCATTGCAGGCTGCAATACTTGCCGATCTTCATTGGCTCCCTATTGCCGCACCTAATCAAAATTCCTTCTCTTTGTATACTGATTCTGCTATGGCCTTGTTCCATCTCACATTTGCAAATACTTAATGCCATGCATGCTGGCACAATTACTTTTGTCCTATGAGTTTAGCCTCATTGCTGCTCTCTCCCACACAACCCCCGTCTTTTCTCCGAGCTCTCTCCCCACCCCCCCCCCACCCACACCCTACCCCCCCCGCCTCCACACCCCCACCCCCCCACTTCGACCCCCCACCCCCCCTTCTGCTCCACAACGCTTGCTGCACCCCAGCACAACCCCCCACCCCCCCCGCTCCCCCCTCCCCCACCCCACTCCTCCCCACACATCTCCCCACGCATCTCACCCACACCCCTCCGCCATACCCCTCGCCCCACACCCCTCCCCCCACACCCCTCCCACAACCCCCCCTTGCCCCCTTGTCCCCCCCACCCACACACCCCGCTCACACACCCTTCCCCTCACCCCCACCCGTCTCCCCCACAACCCCCCCTTGCCCCCACACCCACACACCCCTACCCCCCGCCCACACACCCCTCCCCACACAACCTTCCCCCGCCCACACAACCCTCCCCCCCACAACCCTCCCCCCCCACAACCCTCCCCCCCACAAGGGGCTATTGGTAAGTGGTGGAATATTGCGTTGGGGAATGGGTTGCATTGGGGGACCAGGCCTCCCGTGTGACTGGGACCCAACGGGTCCCACTTAGTCTAGTACTTCTTTACAATTGATGGCAGATCCTTCAGTTGCCTCATCCCGTCTCCTGAATTCATGACCTAAATGTGTTCAGTTTCTGTCCCAAAAGCTCTTGATCAGTCATCTCCCCTTACTCTTTTACCAGTTTACTGGGTTTCTATTCTATTCAATGTAAAATGATTTTGGCCAGTTTCATGTATTAAAAAGCTCCAAATAATATAACAAAAACAAAGTGCTGAAACTACTTAGAAAGTCTGGCAGTATCTATGCGAACAGAAAATAAAGGGCACTTCAGGTCTTTGATCGGCATGGTTAAAGAAGAACCATTACTGTAAATATAGTGTATTTAGATTTCCAAATTATGTTTGATATGATGTCACATAAAATGTTACTGCATAAGATGGACTTGGCACTTGGGGTATTAGTATGGACAATCAAACCAATAGAATGTTAAATCAACAGATTCTGGGCTGTAACAAAGGGTTGTCATGGGTTGTATCAACTATTTACAAAGGTCAAAGGCCTATCCTGTTAGAAAGAGTTACAGCAGTTTGGAACAATTTTTGGAGTATAGATGAATTAATTGTGATTTTATTGAAACACTAGACCAAGTGAGGACCGTTGGGCCCCGCCCCCCAACTAAATATTCCACCACTGACCCATAGCCCCCAACTGCGTAGGCGCAGCTGAGAGGTTCCCGTTGGAACGCCAGAGATCCGCGTTGTGACGCGAGTCACGGTAACCCTCCCTCAACTGCGCCTCGCCATCCCTCTTCCTACCGCTATCCTCCTCCATTCCCCCTCATCCCCCAGCACTCCCTCCCCACTTCTTCACCCTCCCTCTTCTTTCCCCACTCCTCCTCCCCTCCCCCACTCCCTCCCTCACCTCTCTCTCCTTCTCCTTTCCCCTACCCTTAGTAACTCACTCCCTCCCTCCATAACCCCTCTCCCCTCCCTACCCCCCCTCCTCTCCCTCTCTCACTGCTCCCCCACTCCTCACCTCCCCCATATCCCACCCCCCACTCTCCCTCCTCACCTCCCCCACTTCCTCCCTCTCCCTCTATCCCCCACTCCCTACCTCCCTCACTCCCCCCCCACTCTCCCTCCTCACCTCCCCCACCTACTCCTCTCTCTCCCTCCCTACCGCTCTCCTCTCCCTCTATTCCCCTGCTCCCCCACTCCTCACCTACCCCCCACTGAAAATCGTGATGTTTTTTTTAATGAAACCTCTCCCCTATCCCACTCCCCTACAATGAAAATCACATTTTTTTTAAATGAAACCTCCGCCTTATCCCACCCCCCACAATGAAAATCGCAATTTTTCTTTAAAATAACCTAAACACAATGTTAGTTGTTAATGAAAACTGAAGAATTTGATTAAAACTGAGTTTTTTTGAAAATCTTGATTTTTTAATGTAAATGAGATTCGGGATCCCATTGTGACATCATTGTAACGTGGCTGACGGGAAGGGCAAGTGGAAAAGTGGTTTGAAAAGTGTTTTTTGTTAACTTTAAAATGTCAATAACTTGTAAAATATGACATCAATCCGAATGAAACTTGTTTCATTTACATCCCAGGACAATGGTGAGTAAGGTGTGCCAAAAATTGTAGTGTTTTGGCGTTTTTTTTGGATATCACATCCATGCACGCACGCACGCATGCAAACAAACAAGATGAGAGTTTTAGTAATATGTAGATATAATATTCTAATAGGGTATATGCTGAGAAGATTCCCATCTAGGAAATCTAAAACTGGAATAACACTCATCCATCTAATAATTCAGAATAATGCTCTTCCATCTAAGATGGAGAATTGGCACAGACTCGGATGGTTGTGAAATTTTGGAATTGTCTCAACCAAAGAGAGTATATACAAAACTGAAATGGAGGGATTTGTGGATTTAAGTAAAGGATTGTGGTGGAATGGCTGATCAGACTTGTGGAACTTAAGGGCCTGTCCCACTAACGCCACTTTTCAGTGACTGTCTTCAACCTTCAAGCTTGAGGGCACTCGCCTGAAAAACCTCGAGCTGGATCGACCGTCAGCGATGAAACCTCAAGCTGGATCGACCGTCTGCGCACACACACACACACACACAAATACTTCGCAAAGGCGGGGGGCAGGGAAAACAGGGGAACGCTGTCTGAAATTCACACCCGCGATGAACAGGAAAATAAAAGACAGCTGGCACAGTTACGGTAAGTCCTTTAGAGAGCACGGAGAGTGGGGGGAGAGAGGGGGAAAGAAGGGGAGAGAAGGGGGGAGAAGGGAGGGAGAAGCAGTGGAGACACTTTTAAGAAGCCAGACAACTTTTAATAAAGTTTAGCGGGCATTTAACATCACCGGTAGGTTTACTTACCTTTTTTTTCTCAACGAGCTTTACATTCGACCACCTTCGATTGCCTTCGATTACCTACGATAGCATTACGACCTACTACGACCTACCTCGACTAAACCTACGAGTAGAAAAATATAGATTTTTTCCATGGCGACCTTTTTTTACTCGCGGGCATTTTTCAGCATGTTGAAAAAAACACCGCGACCTAGCTGAGGCCTCTAGTATGCGGGGACTACTCTCGAGCATGAAGGAGAGTTACAAAGACCTCCTAGGACCTTGTGTGGACCATGCTGCAAGTATGAGTCGAGGGCAAACTCTTCTAAACTCGCCAATTAGGTCTCCACAGTGGGACAGGCCCTTCATTCTCTATTTCTTATGTTCTTATGTTTTCTCTCTCTCTCTCTCTCTCTCTCTCTCTCTCTCTGTCTCTCTCACACTTGGACGGCCATTTAAAGTATAACATTTAATAATAAATTATAACGTGATATAACTTCTGTCAGGCACACCTTTTTACATCAATGTTGGCTTCTGTGTAAGTAGGAATTTCTGGCCATGGTGTCCTCCATAGCAATTATGACATTTGGTGCTACACAGAAATGTGTGTAGTGAAATTAATGCAATTTAAAAAAAATCAGTTTCAGCTTGCAGCGCCATCTGATGTGATGCTGATGGAGAGGGGAGGGTGTAAGGAGCTGGAGGTAAGAAAAGACCAGCCTCTCTAGTTCGTCACCTTCTCCCATCCTCCACTTTCGGTCTGTAGAAGGGTCCTGACCCAAAACATCACCTATCCTTTCCTCCAGAGATGCTGCTTGACCCGCTGAGTTACTCCAGCATTTGTGTCTATCTTTGGTATTAAATGAGCAATGGTAGTTCTTTGTTTCGTCATTAATTTTCAGGTTATGACAAATGAGTTAATAAAATAGAACATTCTTGCTGCACATCAATTCTAACTACACCATCACAAGCTGCTGTTGAATTAAACAGATTAGAAAGTGGCTCAAATGGTGGAATGGGGAAATTAAGGTTTGATTCATGGAAAATGGATCTCAGTTTTGGGAAAAGAAAGACATTTTCTTTGAGAAGAGTTCCATTTATCTGGTTTAGGATAAGTGCCTTGGAAAATGGAATGTAGAACTGTAAGTCGGTATTTTTTTTAAAAATAAGGGAAAAGTTAGCTGATGGAAATTTCTATCATGAAGAGTCCAACAGCAAAGAACAGTCCAAAGATATGCGTAAAGCAGAGTGTGATGGAAATCAGCAGTTTGAAGAAATTCAAAGATAACTAGAAATTTCATTGGCAAGTGCAAATAGTTTTCTGCTCTGGATTTCTCCTTTTGTGCAGCTGTGATTGCAACTGGAACATTTGAGCATGCATCTTGCGACCTGCAACATCGAATCACGGGGGTTCCTATGTGGAATATGCAGGAATCATACTAATTCTCATACTGTGCTTATTCTACATCATAATGGCCGACATGTATACTTCCCCTTCTCTCCTTTCCCTTCTACAGTGCAGTAGATAAATAGAATAGTTAGCTTGTGGAGGACACAGCAGGTGGAACTGTAGCACAGCTATTGAGGCTGCTGTGCGGGTTCAATATTGATCTGGTTGCTGCCTGTGTTAAGTTTGTAGGATCTCCCTGTTAGACTGACAGGATGATGTACTGGTCGGTTAATTGGCTACTGTGAATATTACTGGGTGGCCCGGACAATGGCAGCCTCGCAAACAGTCTGTCTCTTCCTTATCTTCTTTTTGTTGTTTTTAGTTTGTTGTTAAATGTATGATTTAGTGTGCCTTTAGTTATGTATTATTTGGGACGTCTAACAAGGGCAGGACGCACAGAGTAAATGGTAGGCCTCTAGGGAGTGGTGTAGAGCAGAGGAATCTAGGAGTGCGGGTGCATAGTTCCTTGAAGGTCGAGTCGCAGGTAGATAAGGTGGTCAAAAAGGCTTTTGGCACATTGGCCTTCATCAGTCAGAGTATTGAGTATAGAAGTTGGGAGGTCATGTTGCCGTTGTATAAGACGTTGGTGAGACCGCATTTAGAATATTGTGTTCAGTTCTGAGCACCATGTTATAGGTAAGATATTGTCAAGCTTGAAATGGTTCAGAAAAGATTTACGAGAATGTTGCCAAGGCTAGAGGGTGTGAGCTATAGGGAGAGGTTGAGTTGGCTGGGTCTATTCCATGGAGCTCAGGAGGATGAGGGATGATCTTATAGAGGTATACAAAATCATGAGAGGAATAGATCGGGCAGATGCACAGTCTCTTGCCCAGAGTAGGGGAATCGAGGACCAGAGGACATAGGTTCAAGGTGAAGGGGAAATGATTTAATAGGAATCCGAGTGGTAACTTTTTCACTCAAAGAACAAGCTGCCAGAGGAGGTATTAGAGGATGGGACCAGGCACATGCCGTCAGGGTAGGCAAGGTAGGCACTGCCTACCCTGACTAAAATTATAAAATGGTAATAATTAAATATAAATAGTAAAGGCATGGGAGAATTATGCCTATCTAAGAGATCGATCTCTTAGGAAGGCATAATTCTCTGTGCCTTTCATCCGAAGTGCTTGTAACCCTTGAAGGTCTGTGCAGCCCACGTGCCGTTGAGCTGCTTCAAGCCGTCAATTTCAAACGGGGCTGAAGGCAGCAGAAATTCTGCCTTTGCAGCTACACAAAAATGCTGGAGAAACTCAGCGGGTGCAGCAGCATCTATGGAGCATCTATGGGAGAATTAGATTGCAGCACTGCGCAGGCACAGCAGCCTACTGCGCATGCGCAGCGCTAGTTTCTTGGCGGGGTTTTCAAATATGGATTGGCATTATTTTAAGTGTATCTTAGGAAACAGAGAGAGAAGAATGGAGCTCGTGTACCAATGATGTGGTAAGTACATTTCTTGGTCATGTTTTTAAATACCGTACTTCCCGGGGTGTGGGGGTGGCAGGAGAGCTCCTTTCACAGCATTTGGTGAGTCTGGCCCGGGGTAAAGTTGCGGGGAGGGCACGAATGTTGTGAAGGAGGGGATCGGGATAATGCCACTTGCGACGCTCCTTGCACGGAACCACCGCATTGAGGCGGAGGGGGTGGGGAGGGGGAGAAGCAGCTCAGGTGGCTGTGAGCGGCCGCCGGGCCGGACAGCAGAACCAGCCACCACCTCAGCGCCTTCTGCCGCCCGCTCACCTCTGGCAGCTCTCCGTCTAAAAACCTCTCTCCTGCCACTCGCTGGCCTCACTCATGTCCCGCAAATCCTTAAATTCCAACAGCGTGATTGAGGTTACTCGGCTGTGGGAATTTAAGGATTTGCAGGAAGCGGCTGACATGAGCGAGCGGCAGGTGAGAGGTGTTCAGACGGAGAGCACTGCCAGAGGTGAGCGGGCCGGCAGAAGGTGCTGAAGTGGCGGCCAGTTCTGCTGTCGGGTCCCGGCGGCCGCTCGCAGCTCCCCGAGCTGCTTCTATCCCCGGCTTCAGCGGTGAGTGAGTGAGTTAGTTACTGGTATTATCCCTGACCCCCTTCTCAACGCTCCTGCCCTCCCCGCAACTTTACCCATGGCACAGACTCTCCACACGCTGTGAAAGGAACTCTCCCCCCAATTGGTCCCTTGAACAAGTGTTGTCATTCAATAAGATGACAACTGATTCAACTTTTCCCTGTACTCCCGTTTTTCCCCACCATCTCTCCACCTGCCATCACCCTTCACCCCCCACCCATTCAGTAATTAAGAATAAAGGAGACTAGGAAGCCATGGGCAAATTGAATTGTTACTGTTTTTATTTTTATTTTTTATTTTTACGGAGTGAACAATCTGCGCATGCGCGGTTTAATTTTTTTTTAAAGCCGACTGACTACCTACCTTGAGTAATTACTCATGGCACGTGCCTGGCTGGGACCATCCTATCATTTAAGAATCAGTTAGACAGGCACAATTTTATGGACCAAGCACAGGCAGGTGGGGCTAGTGTAGCTGGGACATTGTTGGCCGGTGTGGGCAAGTTGGGCCGAATGGCCTGTTTCCACACTGTATCACTCTATGATTCTATGGGGAAGGCAGACATGAGGCAAAATTAAACCATTGGAAATTTGTAAGTGAGTGAGATTTAGGGATGAGAGTAGGTAGGATGAAAGATATGGGCAAAATAATAATATATTCATTATCTAAAGTCATTAACTTCTTGAGAAACCATCTCTCAGGATATTAATTCTGGCATTATCTGGCCTCTCTTTTCATTGATACTTAATTGCCTATGAGTATGTTGGAGCTCCATCCTGATATTGCTCTTTTCCAGGACTACTTTGAGGGCTGCATCTGAGAAATAGGATGGCTGTTCCCATGTCTAGTTGGAGAAGATAGACACAATGTGCTGGAGTAACTCAGAGGGTCGGGCAGCAGCTCTGGAGAAAAATGATGGGCGACGTTTTGGGTCGGGACCCTTCTTCAGACTGAAAATAGAGGGGAGGGAACTGGAGGTAAGAAAAGGCCAGAACAAAACAGAACTGGCAACAGATGACCAAGGAGACCAAGTTGGGGAAGATCGTTTTCTGTGTTCTAAAGTCCATGCAATAACGTCCAGCAATGACTGCACACTATGAGCAAATGTGACTTCATTCAATACAGTTTGTATTCATTTGGTGTGTAACACCTCAGAAATTGTGCTCTATTGCTTAAATGCTTAGATCCTTACATGAAAAGTGCACACAATTTAAAGTGCAAATGACACAGGAAGAACCTGGTGGAAATCCCCTGCATTTGTGTTTTAGCAAATTTTCTCCGTAAAACATTTTGTTGGCTAATAAAAATGTACTTTAGTGAATTAAGTTAAAGCAGAAGAAACTGTAAGTTGAAATAAAGATAATTTATCTGAATTCAAGAAGCATCGGAGCCAAATAGATGAATTAATGATTCAAAAACAAATTAATGAGTTTGATCTTGTAACTATTATAGAGATAAGGTTACATAGTAACAGTTTGTGATGCTTCAATAGAAGAGCATAAATGAAAGAGGAGGGCTATAAAGGATTGGGTAAGAGCAATGTTTAAGAAAGAACAGCAGATGCTAGAAAAATCGAAGGTAGACAAAAAAGCAGCATCTATGGAGCGAAGGAATAGGCGACGTTTCGGGTCGAGACCCTTCTTCAGACAATGATGGGGATTGATCTTCAACAAAGATCAAGAAGTTTAAATTGGTATAATAGGATACAAGAGACAAGGGATAAGCGATGTAAATCATCAATAGGAGTAGTTTATCAGCCATCTAATACTTTTCTGTCAAATTGTAGTCCAAGAAATCAGAAGCTTTTAACATAGATATCTTCCTCTTTTTTTCCAGCAGTCCTGCGGGATCAATGATGACTTGTTTCTGCTTCTTTATCTAAAAGAAAGTTAACTTGAAGGAATTGTATGCAATTGGGAGGACAAATAGTGTGTTGGCATTAATCACAAAGATAATGAAGACGACGATATCTTTGTGCAATCATACAGGGCATTGGTAAGTGCATACATAAAATACTTAGTGCAGATTTGATCTCTACACCAATGGTTGTAGGGGAAATTGAGTAGGATGGATATAAAGAATAGATGGGTTAAGAAGAGTGAAAGATAATCTTATTGAAACATGTAACCTGAGACAAAATGACAAGGTAAATGCTGAGATGCACTTTCTAACGTTAGGAGAATTTAGAACTGGACATCCTTGTACCAGTTATTAACCACATTGTGCTGATCTTGTCTCTTCGCATCATCACCCAAGGTAAGTTAGTAACACAAGAAACTGCAGATCCTGGAATATTGGGGAAAATCTTGAGTAAAACAGGCAGCATCTGCGGAGCGAATGGGTAGGTGACGTTTTGGGTCAGGAGCTTTCTTCGGACTGATGGAGTAGGGGGATTAGAAAGCTGGAACAGAAAGAAGGGGCAGGAGAATGCCTGGGAAATGATAAGTGTATATAGGTGAGGGGGTGGTTGATTGGAGGACAAAGACAGATGAAAAGGATACAAAAGACTATTAGATATGGATTTGGTGGTGGGGGGTGACAGGAAAGAGAGAGGGGGAATAAGCATGTGTGTGTGTGTGTGTGTGTGTGGGGGGGGGGGGGGGGGGTGCTACCTAAAATTGCAGAATTCAATGGTCGTACCCTTGAGTTGTAAGCTACCCAAGCAGAATATGAGGTGCTGTTCCTCCCTACGACCTCACTCTGGCAATTGAGGAAGCCCAGGACAGAAAGATCAGTGTGGGAATGGGAAGAGAAGTTAAAATGGTTAGCAACTAGCAGGCCTTGGTGGACTTAGCACAAGTATTCGGCGAAACACTCTCCTCGTCTACATTTGATCTCGCCAATGTAAAGGAGGACATTTATCACGATAACTTAACTGGGCTGCATACAGAAGTCCCATGCACTAGCCTGGGGACATGGATGGGGTGATTTTCTCTTTGAGAAAGGAAACTTTGAATTTCTATCTCAAATAGTGTGGATGCTCAGATGTTGAGTAAATCTTAAGTTGGTATCAGTAGATTTTTTTCAACAATTTAAAATAACCAAAGAATATAAGGTGAGAAAGTGGTATTGAGGTTAAGAATCAGTCATGATTTGATTAAATAATGGGACTAAGTTGAGTAACTGTGTGACCTGCTTCATCCCCTCTTCCTTTTGTTCTTTTATTTTCCTGGACTGAGTACGGGAACAATTTCTTAATTCAAGTTGTCATCAGGACCTGTAGGTGACAAAGCGAATACTATATTCACTAGAATATGACATGATTCTAACCCTTATACAAGGGCAGACAAACACAGATCTCTCTCTCTCTCTCTCTCTCTCTCTCTCTCTCTTTCTCTCTCAGTTCACCAATATGTATCTATGTTATTCCTTAAGATACTGTTTAAATGAAAATAATGCCTTGAATGGTAGTATCTTTAATTTGTGTTTTGGTAACCTTTATAAGATTGGAAGTACTGTGGATTTGCCTTGTTTCCATTCAATACATAATTCAATTATCCCATGACATTGAAACCTATATGTTCATTACTGAATAGTTCAATTACTGAATTTACAGTCCCTCAATCTGAAGAAGGGTCTCGACCCGAAACGTAACCTCTTCCTTTTCTCCAGAGATGCTGCTTGACCCGCTGAGTCAGGCTGTGACATTGCCTGACTCCAGCGTTTAGTGTCTATCCTCCCTGTAAATTTATGGCCAATTGTTTAGACAGCATGAATTTGCAGGCTCAACCAAGAACTAATACGAGTCACGTAGATGAATCATCTGTGTTTTCATGTATTGGACTGGATTGTGTTCATCTTGACCATTTGCCTGAAGTGAACACCCATGGTTCACGCATCCCAGCACTTTGCTGGGATGAATGCTGAGAGTCCACATCCCTGGGCCTCCATACCCTGGAGTGCATTGGCTTGGTCTGGATGGCAACTGGATTGTCATTCACATACACAAGCATGATTAAAATCGAAATAACTCATTCTAAAAAATATTAAAAATCAAAATTAACTGAAACGCATGAAGAGATTTGGATTTTTTTCAGCTGAACATTTACACGAGAGCAATTTTAGGTGATTGGTGAGCATTTCCAAGAATCTCCTTAGCAGCCAGTTTTCAAAAATAGATTTTCTGCCCTCCTATAATGACTTTCAAACAAACATGTATACTGTATATCATTGGAACAAGCAACTGAAGCATTAAGAGTAGCAATTTGGCTGCAGCACTAACTAAAATAAACACTCAGTTCTTTTTTGTCACTGGCAAGGAACCTTGTTTGCAGAATTGTGTATCAGATATCTAAGTACACTTTCACACAATCACTGAAATATGGGCTGAGATCAAAACCTGACAGGACTTGGAGCACCTGTATCATATCTAGATTTGATCTTCTGTGCTCTTAGCAGAACAACTATCCTCTTTACTCTCTCCACAAAACTCTTTCTTGTTAATCCTGCTCAAAAGAATATTGCCTCTGCACTCTCAATTAAGCCTTGACATCATTCCAACGTTACCGTGCCAGAATTGGACACAATGAAACAGCTGAGGCGTATCTAGTGTGTCATAATTATTTTACATCTGTCCTCTAACTATAAAGTCAAGGATTGTATTTACTTTCTAATAGTATTCACATTGGCGCACCATTTAGTCACCGCTCTCACAAGCCAGTGGCTGATGGAATAGGTTGCAGGTTCCCTGGAAACTCGAATAGAGGCCAAACAAAGTCTTAGTCTCTCAATGGAGTTTCAGGCAACTTTGGAGTTAACCATATAACCATATAACAATTACAGCACGGAAACAGGCCATCTCGGCCCTTCTAGTCCGTGCCGAACACTTACTCTCACCTAGTCCCATCTACCTGCACTCAGACCATAACCCTCCATTCCTTTCCCGTCCATATACCTATCCAATTTATTTTTAAATGATAAAATCGAACCTGCCTCCACCACTTCCACTGGAAGCTCATTCCACACAGCTACCACTCTCTGAGTAAAGAAGTTCCCCCTCATGTTACCCTAAACTTCTGTTCCTTAATTCTCAAATCGTGTCCTCTTGTTTGAATCTTCCCTACTCTCAATGGGAAAAGCTTATCCACGTCAACTCTGTCTATCCCTCTCATCATTTTAAAGACCTCTATCAAGTCCCCCCTTAACCTTCTGCGCTCCAAAGAATAAAGACCTAACTTGTTCAACCTTTCTCTGTAACTTAGGTGCTGAAACCCAGGCAACATTCTAGTAAATCTCCTCTGTACTCTCTCTATTTTGTTGACATCTTTCCTATAATTTGGCGACCAAAATTGTACACCATACTCCAGAATTGGCCTAACCAATGCCTTGTACAATTTTAACATTACATCCCAACTTCTATACTCAATGCTCTGATTTATAAAGGCCAGCACATCAAAAGCTTTCTTTACCACCTGAGATTCCACCTTCAGGGAACTATGCACAGTTATTCCTAGATCCCTCTGTTCAACTGCATTCCTCAATTCTCTACCATTTACCATGTATGTCCTATTTTGATTTGTCCTGCCAAGATGTAGCACCTCACACTTATCAGCATTAAACTCCATCTGCCATCTTTCAACCCACTCTTCCAAATGGCCTAAATCTCTCTGTAGACTTTGAAAATCTACTTCATTATCCACAACACCACCTATCTTAGTATTATCTGCATACTTACTAATCCAATTTACCACACCATCATCCAGATCATTGATGTATATCACAAACAACAGTGGACCCAACACAGATCCCTGAGGCACCCCACTAGTCACCAGCCTCCAACCTGACAAACAGCCATCCACCATTACTCTCTGGCATCTCCCATTCAGCCACTTTTGAATCCATCTTGCTACTCCACCATTAATACCCAACAATTGAACCTTCTTAACCAACCTTCCATGTGGAACCTTGTCAAAGGCCTTACTGAAGTCCATATAGACAACATCCACCACTTTACCCTCATCAATTTCCCTAGTAACCTCTTCAAAAAATTCAAGAAGATTAGTCAAACATGACCTTCCAGGCACAAATCCATGTTGACTGTTCCTAATCAGACCCTGTTTATCCAGATGCTTATATATATTATCTCTAAGTATCCTTTCCATTAATTTGCCCACCACTGACATCAAACTAACAGGTCTATAATTGCTAGGTTTACTCTTAGAACCCTTTTTTAAACAATGGAACAACATGCGCAGTACGCCAATCCTCCGGCACCATTCCCGTTTCTAATGACATTTGAAATATTTTTGACATAGCCCCTGCTATTTCTACACTAACTTCCCTCAATGTCCTAGGGAATATCCTGTCAGGACCTGGAGACTTATCCACTTTTATATTTTTCAAAAGTGTCAGTACTTCCTCTTCTTTGAATCTCATAGTTTCCATAGCTACTCTACTTGTTTCCCTTACCTCACATAATTCAATATCCTTCTCCTTGGTGAATACCGAAGAAAAGACATTGTTCAATATCTCCCCCATCTCTTTTGGCTCTACAGATAGCTGTCCACTCTGATTCTCTAATGGACCAATTTTATCCCTCGTTATCCTTTTGCTATTAATATAGCTGTAGAAACCCTTTGGATTTACTTTCACCTTACTTGCAAAAGCAACCTCATATCTTCTTTTAGCTTTTCTAATTTCTTTCTTAAGATTCTTTTTACATTCTTTATACTCCTCAAGCACCTCATTTACTTCATGCTGCCTATAATTATTGTAGATCTCTCTCTTTTTCCGAACCAAGTGTCCAATTTCCCTTGAAAACCATGGCTCTTTCCAATTATTACTCTTTCCTTTCAACCGAACAGGGACATAAAGATTCTGTACTTAAAATGTCACCTTTAAATGTCCTCCATTTCTCTTCTACATCCTTCCCATAAAACAAAATGTCCCAATTCACTCCTTTTAAATCCTTTCGCATCTCCTCAAAGTTAGCCTTTCTCCAATCAAAAATCTCAACCCTTGGTCCAGTTTTGACCTTCTCCATAATTATATTGAAACTAATGGTATTGTGCCCAATGGACCTGAATTGCTCCCCAACACATGCCTCCGCCACCTGCCCTGTCTCATTTCCTAACAGGAGGTCCAGCACTGCCCCTTCTCGAGTAGGTACCTCTATGTATTGCTGCAAAAAACTATCCTGCACACATTTTACAAACTCCAAACCATCCAGCCCTTTTACAGAATGTGTGAAGATTCTGCTATTGCTGGAGTTAAGAGCCAACAACTGGAACTATTCTTGCATTTAATATTGATTTAGAGACCTGGATATAGGAGGCTGGCTTCTTCTGCACTTGTGGAAGGATGGGGTCTTTGGACAGGAGCTCTTTTCCTTCTCTCTTAAGGACCGCAGCCTCTAATGCTTGTCCTATAACTCTAGTTTGTGCAGGTTATCAAGTGGGATCGCCATGGAAGCATTCATGCATGGTGGCGTAGCTGTTACCTTTACCTCCTCACAAGCTCCAGCAGACTGTGTTCGATCCTGGCCGTGGGTGCTTTCTGTGCAGAGTTTGCATGTTCCCTCCATGACCATGTGAGTTTTCTCCGGTTGCTCCAGTTTCCTCCCACGCCCAAAGTGCGTGAATGTAAGTTCATTCTTTACTGTAAATTATCCTCCGTGCAGGTTAAAGAGTGTGATGGAGCTGATGGACATACGCAAGAGAATAAGTTTCAGTGGTAGGAAATAATTAAGAAGGGGAATGTGTCTAGAGTAGACTTCTGGTAATCCACCATCTAACTGTTCACATATTCCAATACTTTGCCATCTGGCTCATTGAGTGCTGATTCCTGCACACCTTCATGCCTACTGAGCCTCAGGTACCTGCACATCCTTGAAACCATGTTAACTGAAAATTTGATTATATTACTATACTCATGGAATCATAGAGTTTATACAGTACTGACACAGGCCTTTCACCCCAACTCATCTTTGTTGACCAAGATGTCCACGTCTGAGCTAATCCTATGTGCCCATGTATGGTCCATTAGTTTAGGAAAGAGCTGCAGATGCTGATTTAAATCGAAGATAGACACAAAATGATGGAGTAGCTCAGTGGGATAGGCAGCATCTCGAGAGAGAGAGAAGGAATGGGTGACGTTTCGAGTCGAGTCCCTTCTTCAGTTTAGTGATACAGCATTAAAACAGGTTCTTCGGCCCACCGAGTCCATGCTGACCAATGATCACCCGTTCACAAGGTCTATGTTATCCCAGTTTTGCATCCTACGCATTGGGGACAATTTACAATTTTTACCGAAATCAATTAATGTACAAACCTGCACGCCTTTGGAATGTGGGAGGAAAGCGGAGCACCCAGAGAAAAGCCATGCGGTCACAGGGAGAACATACAAACTCTGTGCAGGCAGCACTTGAGGTCAGGATCGAACCCTGGTCCCTAGTGCTGTAAGGCAACAACTCTACCACTGTGCCACTGTGCTGCCCTTTAAACCTTTCCTATTCATGCACCCGTCCAAGTGTCTTTTATATGCTGTTACAGTACCTGCTTCAACTACAGTACCTCTCGTGACAGCTCGTTACATAAACTCACTACAATCTGAGTAAAAAATCTGTTAACATTCATTTTTAAAAAGGTGAAATTAAAGTGTGTTTGAAAATTATTTTGAATAACTTAGTCTGGAATAACATAGTGTGGGAAACCTGTCAGACCGGCACCATCAAAGTCCCGAACGTGCGAGATTAACTGAGTGTTGCTGCAGTGAGCTTACTCGCCTGTGAACTGGCATGGACCCAGCGGTCTTCATGACCTCCCTCAGTGCTGGTACAAGTGTATGAAGAGGGTAATAACGGAGGAAATGGTTATGTATCGCACCCAAAGCTGCGGGGTGACCTTTTCCGCAACTTCAAAACCTCCAAGCAACTTCCTGAGTGCTCTGCAGCAGTCTGTAACAGTGAGTGTCAATTATGTGCATGGCCTTTTCAACCACCAGCTGCAGAAAACAAAGCACTTTGGAAATGTGCTTCCCTGTGAGTGCCTAACGATTTGCCTAAAGCTGAAAATATAACCCATATTTACCTGACAATGCTCTAAGTAAATGTTTTCCACAAGTTGAATGCCTCTTGTGTCTCAGCATGCATCATGACTAAAAGGACACGTGAAATTTTCAGGATTGCGATGAGAAAGTTAACCTTTTTAACCTACTAATTCATTTTTTGTTTATATGGCTCTCACTAGTGCAGCCAGAATTCACTGGCTAAACCTTGTTGCCCTTGAGAAGAAGCCAGCTTTCTGAACACTGCAGTCCTTCTACTGAAAGAAATTCCACAATGAACTTGGTTAAACGTGGTTGCAAATGCTTCAGCTTTGAACTTAGCACTCATGTGATGCACCTTGCCATCAATAGGATTGAAACTTTCTTCAGACATCTCCTCAAGTTAGCTGTCTTGTTGTCTTCCGTCATTCAAGGCAAGATGTGGTAGGACTGCAGATCTTTGATGCAATCGTTGCATCACTTGCTTTCATTGCTTCACTCTCCACAGAAACTGCTTGACCTGCTGACCATTTCCAGCTTTCTCTGTCTTTATTTCAGATTTCCAGCACCTGCTGTTTTGGTTTTAGATCTTCTCCATGCTGGACGCATGAAGGACAGAAAGTAGAATTGGCGAGCAAAAGTAAAATGAAAAGAAAAATCAAGCTGATAAATCTGATTAGCATTGTGCTAAAGATAACAAATGCCTTCTTAGCTTAGTTTACTTTATTTAGTTTAGTTTAGAGATACAGCACGGAAACAGGCCCTTCAGCCCACCGAGTCTGCGCTGACCAGCGATCCCCATACATTAGCACTATCCTACACACTGGGGACAATTTGCATTTTTTTTACCAAAGCCAATTAACACACAAACCTGTTCGTCTTTGGAGTGTGGGAGGAAACCGGAGCAACCGGGGGAAACCCACGCGGTCACAGGGAGAACGTACAACCTCTGTACAGGCAGCACCCATAGTCTGATCGAACCAGGTCTCTGGCGCTGTGAGGCAGCAACTCTACCGCTGCGCCACCTGTTAAATCTAAAGACGCAACTGATTTGGTCGTAGAGCACATTTGCAGCTTGGACTTCCACTCTCACATCCTCTGACTACCCAAGTTGAACATTAATATATATCACACTGGCTAACGATTCCACCGTAACTTGCATTTCCTGATTACTTCAAACTGTTGTAATCTGTCAGTTTAATTTTGCACTGTGCTTCCGCACATTTACCATTTGCGTAATATTGTGCCATATTTTGTGTGGAAAGAATGACGTGAATAGGTTATATTACTTTAGGTTTTTGTAGTTTTTCTGTCTAAAGTAATATTTTTTAAATTTAATTTGGGTGCTTGAAAGCAATTGGAGTGTACATTATTATATCCTCTGCACTATAAATCTGGACTGCCAGGCACTCTCCTCTTATTGAGGAGTCATCTTCATTTCTTCCAGAGGTCCATTAGCTTCTAATCCTTGAATGGCAGCCAAAAATGAGGATATTCCCAATGGGCCCTCAATTCATAGATAAAATGTCAGTTCCAAATATTCCTCGGCTACCAATCCTGCTCCTTCTGTTACTCTGGGAATCACAATGAATTACCATTAGAAAAATTGCTACCACCCTGCGTGCCACCTAGTTCATCAATCTGAAGAAGGGTCCCGACCCAAAAGGTCACCGATCCATGTCCTCCAGAGATGCTGCCCGACCCGCTGTTCTCCCAGCACTTGTGTTTTTGCTCAATTATCCAGCATCTGCAGTTCCTTGTGTCTTCTTTAAATACAGCAGTTTTTTAAAGTTGGCTACTCTTTAAAAAGTGCACACCAATGTTTGGCTTGCCATGTCAGGCAGGACATGGCTTGTTTTGAATATTCCGTTTTCAATAAAAAAGTGCCCAAGGCATATGATTGTTCACGGAAGGCAGGTTGTATAGGACATTGGTGGGGAACATGAACTTAAGGTGTGACTTTACCGTGATCTAACCATGGACTCTTCATTTTGTCTCTACCAATGGGCGCAAAATAGGATGAAATAGGAGCAATAATGTGCAAAATTAGTATTAACTATAAACTGAAGAAATAACCACCAAACTGATATTTCTATAAAAGAAAGTCATTTTAAAAGCTTCAAGCAAACATGAAATAATCATCTGAAACTGATACAAATATAAAATGATCTACCTATCCATCTGCCACTTGCAGGTTTTTACTGCCCCATCTTTCTTTTTAAAAATATTTTACATTTGTGTAGTTTTACTCCTGTCGCCTGACCCACTCATACCAGACCAATTCATGTTGACTTACTCCTATATTGATTAAATAGCAAAGACTTTCTTGCTTCTTTGCACAATAACCAAAATGTTTACCATGTGTGAAATTAAACTAACTAACTTGAAAATATTTTTAAGTTCCCATCAATACTAAAGGCTTTTCGTCACTGTCACTCATACTTTGAGTCCTGAAAAGCGCTATATAAATAAAATCTATTATTATTATTATTATACAAACTCTGTTTAAATATTGCAGCGTTCCGGATGAGCAAGTACATGTGACTTGTGCTTACATTAGGCCTTTAAATTTGGTTGTGTTTCTTTACTTAAGGTGAGTAGAATTAATTATAAACATGGCAAAAAAATTCCCATGGATAAATATCACGCAATCATGGCTTTGAATGAATGGAGCAATGAATGTCCGCATAAGGCAGTTACTTTGGTTTTTATGTGAAACACAATCTTTGCCAAAAGTAAGTACACAAAAACAAAGCATAAAATATGAGAGACCATAGCATTCCTCAGCCAATGAGGTAATTCCCTACCTAAAAATCATTCTGGAAGTACCTTCAACACATGGGACATCAGTAGTTCAAAAAGATGCCCCATCACCTTCTTGTTGAGCACCGTTTAGTTTAGAGATACAGCGCGGAAACAGGCCCTTTGGCCCACCGACTCCACGCCGACCAGCGATCCCCGCACGGTAACACGATCCTGCACCCGCTGGGAGCAATTTAGAATTTTATCAAGCCAATTAACCTACAAACCTGTACATCTTTGGAGTGTGGGAGGAAACTACGAGATCCCGGAGAAAGCCCACGCAGGTCACGGGGAGAAAGTACAAACTCCGTACAGGCAGCATCCATAGTCAGGGACTCTGGTGCTGTAAGGCAGCAACTCTACCACTGTGCCACCACTCTGCCCTACTGTTAGTTATTGGTAATATATGCTGGCCTTACCCTGGAATTACCCAACAAAAGGGTAGATGAAACTGTTCCACTCCCACATTTCTATCATTGGGTAATTGATTAGTTAACCCTCATGGTGTATCATCTTCAAACAAGTGGAAAGTAAAGAAACTTTGCATCACCTAATAGGTTGATTCTTAACAATAATTTAAACAGTCTTTCTACTCTCTGTCAATAATTTTACATTTAATTATTTGAATAGTTCAAAGGAGGTAACTAAAAATACTTTTCCTTCAGGGCCGGTCCCACTTACGCGATTTTTTTCGGTGGCTTGCCGGCACCCGTGACGCCTGTTTGGTGGTGAGTAGTCGCCCAAAGAGTCGTACCTTTTTCTGGTCGCCGCCGGATTTTCAACATGTTGAAAATTTCCGGCAACCCGCTGCGATTATGACGGGTGTCGGCAAGTCGCCGAAAAAAATCGCGTAAGTGGGGAAAAGCCCTTTAGGTTTAATGCTCATGATTTTTCTCCTGGGTTACAGTATCCTGAGGATTTGCTTTTTATTCTGAGATGCGCCCATGCCAATATTGTTCCCTCTATTTGCAATGCAGCCACAAGGGTAGATGGTGCCTACATTAAGTAATGTAGAAAGGAATTTGATTGACATTCATTAGAAAACAGTGCAGACTGTACCCCTCACCAACTGTGAATAGCAAAGGTTCAAACACCTTTTGCCTATAATTATCCAATTAGAATTTGCACCATTGATGATTCCTGCGGATTTTGAACCAGGTTTATTACTTAATCAAGTGCTTGCAGTTGACCATTCATCTGTTACAAATTACTTAATGGAATGTCTTCTCTAGAGACATAATGAGCGCTCCATTGCTATCATCATCCAGCTTTACCTCATTTTCAAAAATGCCCAATAAACTTGCAAGGCATTTAATCAGCCTGTATTGGTTTTAAATTATTGCTTTCACTCTGGTTATATATGCTTCAGTTACTCCATTTATAATTGACTTTGATACTTTATCCCATAAGAGCTAATGGACCTATACCCTCTGCGATTATATTGCTGACCTTTTTCCACACCTTTTAATGTCAGCTATTTTCTGGTCGTCTGATTCTGTGCTAAATGACCAGCTAAACATTTAAACCACAGTTCACCTGGTTTTACTGTGTACAACATTGATTTATAAGAATAAAGAATAAGAATAATTTTAAACATGCAAACAGGAAGGGAAAGAAAAGGAAAACTAAAACAAAAATGTCAAGAAAATCAAACAAATAGAAATATTCTACATTTCTTTGGAGAATATTTTTCGATGTTGGAGATAACAATGATGTTAATATGCTGGAATTTCTCAATTTAGATTCCTCTATGCATTTTCATCAGTGTACTTGGTGTAAGAAATAATTGCCACCTACAAGTAGACGGAAATATTATACGTGATTTTCCAGTTATCACCTACAACTTAACTGGATTATTTAGTTATGTCTTTCATTTATTTTTGTGGCATCAATTGAGAAGTATACCTCTGCAACCTTTCACATGGGCTCAACATTTCTTTGAGGTCACGGACTTGGGCAAAAGAATCACTCCAAACTGCCTGAGACAGAAAAAAACTTTCCATCTTGCAAAAGAGAGAAGGGCTTGTTCACTTTAAGGCCGTAGGCCACAGGCACTCCCTGATTACACAAGACGAGGCATTCAATATGTGTAGGAAGGAACTGCAGATGCTGGTTTATACCGAAGATAGAAATGCTGGAATAACCCAGCGGGTCAGGCAGTATTCCGGAGAAAAGTAATAGGTGACATTTTGGGTCGTGGCCCATTGTTGGCTGGGGAAGATGGGCTAACAACCGGGATACAAGGATGCAAACAGTGGAACTAGTAGGATCATTATGGTGGAGGAGGGGGAAGGGGGGGGGAGTGGGAGGGGGAGAAAGAATGCAGGAGTTACCTGAGGCATTCTATACACATTATGAAGAAGTGCACAGACGGGGAGCAATCAGAAAGGGTGTTGCAGAACTCTCGTCGGAGAGGGACATGGGCCAAATGCTGGCAGATGGGACTAGTGTAGATGGGACCAGTTGAATGATGTGGGCAAGTCTGGCCGATGAGCCTTTTTCCACACTGTATGACTCTATGACTATAATGTTAGTTTAGTCAGGATTACCTGCCAGCACAGATCAGAACCCCTATATCACTCCACTTGCCTGAAAAAAACATCCTGAGCCAAAACGTCACCTATCAATGTTCTCCAGGGATGCTGCTTGACCTACTAAATTACTGGTACTTTGTGTCTGATTTCCTACCCTTTTCGACTGACAGGCTGCAAAACAGCCATTTATTATTTTCCCAGCTTTCTGACACATTAAAATGGTTGAATAAGCTGTTTTTCTTGGAGACTTGCAAACCTGTATGAGAAGATTGGCCATTTTGGGAATCTTGAATGACTGAGGCTTGAAATTTCGAGATGGATTCATGTAAATTATTTTATTATAAAGAATATTTGGCCAGTCAAAATGGTCATGAAGAAAAAGAAAGTGCTAAACATAAAGTCAAAAACATGGGAAAATGAGTTAGGTCACTCTATAACGAAAGACATTTGGGACGAATGTTTACAACATATACATCAATGCTCGTTAAATGCCAGACATGCTTTTTTTTTAAATATTTTTTTATTGGAGATACGTACACAACCTAGTTACATCATTACAGTCTTACATTTTTAAATTGATAATATTGTCAATTATTATTACATTGTCTCCAATACCTTTTGCCTTTTTTTTTTTTTAACTAAATAGAACTAAAGAGAAAGATGAAGTAAAGAAAGAAAAGAAAAAAAAAAAAAAAAAAGAAGAAAAAAAAAAAAAGGGAAAAAGATAGTTAAAGAAGAATGGAAAAATTTATTAAAATAAAAAACTTCATTCGAGATATATTCGTACATTTCTAAGTATAGCATTTCATCCATTCTTTAGCCCGGGTGCTAGTCAGGTTCCTGTGCTGAACTGTTCTGACCCTTTAAGTAATCAATAAAAGGAGACCATGTTCCAACGAATAATTCCTGTTTGTCCAACAGGGAGAATCTGATTCTTTCCACGTTTAAGGTCTCCGTCATTTCTATAATCCACATTTTGATTGTGGGGGTCGTAGGGCCTTTCCAAAATTTTAGAATTAATTTTTTTCCTGTTATTAAACTATAATCAATAAAGTTTCTTTGTGTTGTTCTAAATGTTTGATTTAATTCTAATATTCCAAGTATTATTAATTTTGGATCTGGGTCCAATTGTGTGCTGGTTACTTTAGATATTATACTGAAAATATTTACCCAGAATTTTTTAATTTTTATACAGTTTGCAAACATATGAGATAAGGTAGCTTCTAAATGTTGACATTTATCACATATAGGTGAGATATGTTGAAAATTTTTATGTAGTTTTGTTTTTGAATAATGTAACCTATGTATTACTTTAAATTATATTAGAGAATGTCTGGCGTTTAATGAACATTGATGTTTGTGTTGCAAACTTTCTTCCCAAGTATCTTTCGTTATTATTTGATTTAATTCTTTTTCCCATGTTTGTCTGTGTAAGTCCGTCGATGGAATGTCACTGTCTAATAAGATATTATATATATAAGATATTAATTTTTCTGTATTAGGATGTTTGTTCCAACATTCATCAAGAATTTCTGAATTTCTAATTCGAAAATTTTGAGTATTCGATTTTACATAATCTCTAAGTTGAAGATATCTGAAATAGTCATTTCCTCGAAGTCCATAAGTCTGTTGCAACTCTTGAAATGTCAGAAAAGTGCCTTCCTTGTAAAGTTGTCCCATATTTTTAATTCCATAATTCTTCCATTGTGTAAAACCCCCGTCCAACCATGAAGGCTTAAACAAAGGGTTATTCACAATTGGAAGAAAAAGTGATAAATTATCTAATTTTAATGTCTTTTTTAATTGTTTCCAAATTCGTATAGCACTAAATATTATAGGGTTTTCCCTATAAATTTTTTTGTTTAATTTAGACGTAACAAATAATATCGAACCGATATCAAAAGGTAAACAATCTTCCTTTTCCATTTTTAACCAGTCTGGTTGATGATCTATTTCTTCCAACCAGAAATTCATATTTTTAATATTAACTGCTCAGAAATAAAACAAAAAGTTGGGTAAAACCAAGCTTCCATTTATTTTTGATTTACACAAATGTCTTTTGTTTATCCTATGATTCTTATAATCCCAGATAAAATCATTAACAATAGAGTCCAGTTTAAAAAAAAAGTTTTTTGCCAGATATATCGGAATTGTCTGAAAAAGGTATAATATTTGCGGTAAAAAAATCATTTTTATGGCATTAATTTTGCCAACCATTGAGATAGGAAGTGTTTTCCAGTATTGAATATTCTTATGTAGTTTATTCAGTAATGGTGGACATGCTTTAATACAATTTAAAGTCTTACACAAATTACATTATTCCAAAATAAAACTAAATAGAATCTTCCCACATATTTCTCCTATTTGTGATAAATGCCTACATCTAGAGGCCAATTTAACACATACTTTTGCAAATTGTATAAAAATCAAAAAATTGATTGATATTTTTGAAATAATTTCTGAAGTTGTTAATACTAAATTGGATCCAGACTCAAAATTAATAATACTTGGGATATCAGAACAAAGTTTAATACTCACAACAAGTCAAAGAAACCTCCTTGACTACAGTTGACTGGAATTAATATTAATATTAAAATTTTGGAAAGGTCCTATAACCCCCACAATTAAAATGTGGATTGTGGAAATGTCGGAGACCCTACATCTAGAAAGAATTAGACTTGTCTTAATGGACAAACAAGAACTTTTTGTTAAAATATGGGCTCCATTCATTAACTATTTGAAGGGATGGATGGGCCCAGCACGAAAACCCAACTGAAGCTTGAACTCAGGATTAGATGTAAAATTATCATAACCTACGAACTTATCTCCAATGACGTATTATAAATAACTCATTCCACCTCTTTTTCTTTTTTTTTCTCGATATTTGTAATGCTTTTTTCTTTCCACCTCTCTTTTTCTATCTATATTAAAAAAAAACACTAGAAGCAGAATTAGTTGACAATTGACAATTTTAATAATGTATGATTGATGTATATGAAAAGGTTTTTTTTCTATTATAATATGTTACTATACTTTATTTGCTTCTAATAAAAATATTAATCAAAAAAATAAAAATAAACATAAAGTCAAGGCAATAATAACTTTTATCTCCTTTGCAGCTGCATCCTACTGCTGTTGTCGACCAATCAACCAACAAATAAGCCACATGTGGCAAAATGAAAAATGTGTGAATAACAGCAGCTTTAAATGTCAAAGTCTGGCAACATAACATTAATGAGGACAATTAGAGTAAAGAGCAAATGCAGTTTCCTTCCATTTATTTAATTGCCCCTCTCCCCATCCAAATGGCCTTGCCTCTGAAATGTAAGAAAACTTTAAGAGGATTTCAATTGACAGCGAAGTCTGCCTTGACAGTTAATTTATTCCTGTCAACTTATAGCTTTAACGAAGAGAGCCTTTTATCAGTCTGCACAGAAAATGAAGTCATTAAGTGTAATCGCTCTTCACAAGAATCGAAGCACTTATTGAATTGTCAAAGGTGGGTACAGAAGGAGTCAATTAACCCTCTCTCAGCATGTCTTCCATTCTTTTAGACTTTAGGCTTTGGATAAGATACAGGGCGAAAACAGGCCCTTCGGCACACTAAGTCCGCGCCAACCAGCGATCACCCCGTGCACTAACACTATCCTTCATACAGGGGATAATTTATAATAACTTACCAAAGCCAATTAACCTACAAACCTGTGCGTCTTTGGAGTGTGGGAGGAAACCAGAGCACCCAGAGGAAACCCACACGGTCACAGGGGGAATGCACAAACTCCATACAGACAGCACCTATAGTCAGGATCGAACCCGATTCTCCAGCGCTGTAAGGCAGTAACTCTACTGTCACACTGTCACACCACTATGCCACCCCCAAATTAGATACTAGCTCCATCCACATACCTTAATAGTGTAACCCATCCCCCAACAAAAAATGTTCACCAGTCTGTCGTGTAAGTTTTAATTAATCTAGTTTGAATTTTTTTTGAGAAGGTGAGTTCCTGATTTCCACTTGTCTGTGTGAAAATGTGCTTTCTGACAACATCTTTTGAAAAATAAAGCTCTAGCTTTATGGCTATAACCCCATTGGAGAACATAGGAACGTGAGAAACAGGAGCAGGAGTTGGCCTGTTCATCATTTATCCAGATCATTTTTGATATTCTGTCTCTGCGCCATTTTCCACCAGTAGCCCTTTATCCTGTGCAGATCAGCTGCCAGACATTTTTAACCTGTCATTACTCCATTCCGAGATCCCTACTTACTTCAAGAAGACAACTAGAAGGCCAAAGAACAGTTAGGTAGCGTGCCTTAATAACAGCCGTCTAATTGCCCTGACCATACACCTTCATGAAGTGCTTTGAGGGACAGATGATGGTGCACATTAACTCCAGCCTGCCATCCACTGCAGTTTACTTAGTGTCGCAACCAATCTAGAGCTCAGAAGTTCAGAACTGACGCCATCTTCCTGGCCCTAAACTCAATTTTACAATTTTACCAAAGCCAATTAACCTACGTCTTTGGAGTGTGGCATTCTGGTCAGTTTGGGCAAGTGGGGCTGAGGGGCCTGTTTCTGTGCTGTACGACTCTATCTCTATCTCTAGACACCTAGACAACAAGGAATCAGAGGTCAGACTCCTGTTTCTCAACTAGAGCTCCACCTTCAACACCATAATCCCATCCAGACTCCTGGACCTAGGAATCGGCACCCACCTCTGCCACTGTATCCTCGACCCACACGCCTCGATCAGCGAGGACAGATGACTACACCAGTGACAACATTAGTACCACCCAGTCTCGTGTACCAAAACAAATGACTCTCATGTGCTTTGTGTACTTAGGCAAATTACTCCCATTTTACTGAAGCATTTTCCATGTACCATGTTCTCACTCATTCACTGATCTGTTCATTTCCCCTTGAAACCTCCTTATTTCCTCCTCGCCTCTCAGAATGACATCATTAGCAAATTTAAACGTCATTTCATCCCCTCAGCCAAATCATTGATATTGATTGTGAATAACAGGAACCCAATCACAATCCCTGCAGTACAATATTAATCTCATCATGCCAACCTAAGAATGATCTCTTCATTCCCACTCTTTGCTTTCTCTCCGATACCGATTCTCAATCCATATTCATACATTAATTCCAATCATGTTCCTGTGATTTATTAACCAGACTCTTGTGTGGGACTTTGTCTAAAGCTTTCTGAAAATCCAAATACACCACATCCACCTGTTCCCCTTATTTATTCCACTCGGCACTTCTTCATAAAGTTTAGCAGAATAATCAAACATGATCTAGTTTTCTTAAAGCCATACTGACTCTGCTCAATCCCATTATTCTCTTCAAGATAACATGGTGGGAACACTCAGTAGATCAGGTACGCTGAGCTACAATGCTGAGAACTCTGCACTCTGCATCGGTTCTGCATCTGCAGAAAGAGAAATAATGAATGTTTCAGGTCCAAGACGCTTGGTCAGAACGGGGCAAGGGAGAGAACAAGTTAGTTTTCAATAGCAAGGAAGGTGGAAGAGGGATAGGTAGAACAAAGGGAATCCTCAGGTCCTTGGGATTTTTCTGTTTACAAGCTCAACAATTTCTAAAGTACAATTTTTATGGATCTCTAAGCAGGTAAGACTAAAGGTTTCAAAGGTATTATATTGTCACATGTACCAATTAAGGTACAGTCATATTCGTACTACCATACAGCCCTACTAAAAAAGGCAACAAGATACACAACTACATAAAAGTTAACATAAACATCCACCACAGCGGATTCCCCACATTCCTCACTGTGATGGAAGGCAATAAAGTCTTCCCTCAAATGGGTTAATGTAGCATTTAGAAACAGATTATATTTTGCACTTGTTATGTGTTGATAATAAAAAGGCTGTGGGACATGCTCTGGTGGCCAGGCTATAGATTCTTACTAGACTAAGTGGGACCCGTTGGGTCCCATGCTCACACGGGAGGGCTGGTCCCCCGACACAAAATTCCACCTCTCCACCAGTTCAGTAGACATTCAGTGTGTTCAGTTGATTCACAGCTCAGACAGAGTCGTGACCTCTCCCTCCCCCATCATGCAGAGACTGAGCCACACCCACACTTCCGGGTTTTATAATCCCTCCCCCTCCCACCGGAAAAGGTGTGGCCTTCATGGCGTGATTGACAGGAGAGATGTACTCCGTTTGTTTTTTTACACTAGTAAAGGGAAAGGATGAGATTGAGAGAAAGAAGAAAGTGAAGGAAAAGGTGAAAGTGTAGAAAACGTGACAACAAGAAAGAACGAAGACCCTATAAGAACAAAATTAAAAACAAAAGAAGAAGAGTTAAGAAATAGACCCTAGAAAAGAAGAAGAAAGAGAAAGAGGGAAAAGAGAAAAACAAATAGTTTTTGTAAGCATCACGCAAATGGGACATACCAACTCTCCAACTTTCATACCCCCTTACCTGACCACAGTTTTTTTTAAGGTACTTTTGCACCCTATATTTGTAATAATTCTATAAATGCAGACCACGTCAGGTGGAAGTGATCTGGTTTACCTGCCAGGAGGAGTCTTATCTCTTCCAGGTGTAATGTTTCGAACATATTTGAAATCCACATATTTATAGTTGGTATTGGAGCCTTTTTCCAAAATTTTAGGATTAGCTTTTTTCCAGTTATTAACCCATAGTCTATTAGTTTCTTTTGGAACACATTTAGCTCTGGACCATCTTCCGTTATTCCGAAGATAATCCATTCTACTTTGGGTATCAGTTTTATTTTAAATAATTTTGTAAAGATTTCAAAAATGTCAATCCAAAATTTTTGAATTTTTGTACAGAAAACAAATGAGTGCGCTATAGTAGCTTCTTGGGATTGACATTTATCACAAATGGATGATACATTGGGGAAAATGTTATGGATTTTAGTTTTGGAATAATATAATCTATGTAAAATTTTAAATTGTATTAAAATGTGTCTTACATTAATCGAACATTTATGCACGTTTAATAAGTGTTCATTCCACCTTTCCCTTGAAATTTTAATAGCTAATTCTTGTTCCCAGTCTCTTCTGATACCCTCCGTAGATGGTATTTCTACATTTAAGATAATATTATACAAATATGATATTAAGTTTGCTGATTCAGCTTTTATCTGCATTGCATCATCCAATACATCTGCTGGGCTATTATAATGATCTTTTGTATATTTTTTCAAATAGTCGCATATTTGAAAATATTTAAAACATTGATTATTTCCGAGTTTATATTTTATTTGTAATTGTTAAAATGAAAGTAATTTTCCAGTTTCATACAAGTCACCGAACGTTTTAATTCCTAGTCTACCCCAGTGTGTGAAAGATTTATCTATAATAGAGGGATTAAACGAAGGGTTATTAACTATTGGAGATAAAAGTGATAAATTTCTTAATTTTAAATTTTGTTTTATTTGTTTCCAAATTCGGATTGTGCTATGTATAATTGGGTTCTTATTATAATTTATGTTATTCAGTTTCATTGGTGAGAGGAGGATCGCTCCAATGTTTCCAGAGGAGCAATCCTCTCTCTCCATTACAATCCAGTCCACTTGCTGGGCAGAGTTATCCATCAGTTGAATCATATTTTTAATATTTACTGACCAATAATAATACATGAAATTAGGTAGTGCTAAACCCTCTAATACTTTAGGTTTATTCAAGTGAGTTTTTTGTATTCTATGTGATTTATAGTCCCATATAAAATTAGTGATATCCGAGTCCAGTTTAAAAAAAAACTTCTTTGGTAAGTATATAGGAATCGATTGAAATAGGTATAAAATTTGTGGTAGAAAGATCATTTTTATTGCATTTATTCGGCCTATTAAAGACATCGGGAGCGTTTTCCAAAATTTAATTAGTGTGTTTAATTTATTAAGTAGGGGATCAAAATTTGCTTTAAACATACCTTGATATGTTCTAGTAATTTCGATTCCCAAGTATTTGAATTTTTCTGTAACACTTTTATTTTTCATTGATGGTAAGAATCCTCTGCACCAGATGAGCGGAGGGGGACTGAGTAAGATGACCAAAAATCACAGCCGTAAGTGGTAGCGTTTTAATCTAAAATCAATATAGTGCAAACAGGAAGTTGTCAAGTTTAGACAAACAACCATTTGCAGTGCCTTTTCACTTCAACCCCAAAACACACCAAACAACCATTTGCTTTCACTTCAACCCAAAACACCCCAAACAACCATTTGCAGTGCCTTTTCACTTGAACCCAAAACACCCTAAACAACCATTTGCAGTGCCTTTTCACTTCAACCCAAAACACCCCCAAACAACCATTAGCAGTGTCTTTTCACTTCAACCCCAAAACGCCCCCAAACAACCATTTGCAGTGCCTTTTCACTTCACCCCAAAACACCCCCAAACAACCATTAGCAGTGTCTTTTCACTTCAACCCCAAAACGCCCCCAAACAACCATTTGCAGTGTCTTTTCACTTCAACCCCAAAACGCCCCCAAACAACCATTTGCAGTGCCTTTTCACTTCAACCCCAAAACGCCCCCAAACAACCATTTGCAGTGCTTTTCACTTCAACCCCAAAACACCCCCAAACAACCATTTGCAGTGCCTTTTCACTTCAACCTAAAAAACACCCCCAAACAACCCTTTGTAGTGCCTTTTTACTTCAACCCAACCATATTTTCAATTTCAAACCACATTAAGGGCACTCACAGTTGAGTAGACATGTGTTCAGTGTTATTCTGAGCTCAGAGAGACCCTCTCGCTTCCTCCATCTTGCAGAGACTGAGTGAGGCACACCACTTCCGGGTTTTATAGTCCCTCCCCCCCTCCCACCAGCAGAGAGAGTGGCAAATTAAAAAAAAAACATTAATATCTCTCTGATTTTTCATCGATGGGAAAAATCCTCTGGTCCAGTCCGGCGGAGGGGGGCTCTGCGCGAGTTGGTCAAAAATGATGGCCATAAGTGGCGGCGTTCTCTCGGAAATCACATCGCAGTGAGTCAAAAGCGGTCAAGATCTGACTTTTAGTAATATAGATGCTTGCCTAACACGTTATTAGTTCACTGTTGGATCCATGTCTTCCATTGTAATTAGTAGAGTCATAAAAACAATTCCAGAATCTATGGAAGTTTGTAAGATAGAAACCAGAGCAATTGCTATCTCTGGCTACAGGTACCCAATTCATTTTCATTTCATTTCATTTGGACAAATTTGTCATTTGGACCCCGTTGAGGTCCAAACGAAATATCGTTTCTGCAGCCATACATTACAAAACGAAGAAGACCCGAGACACAACACAATTTACACATACATCCATCACAGCGCTGTGATGGAAGGCAAAAAAAAACGTATCTCTCCACTGCAGAGATCCTAAGGTGCTTGGGATTTTTCTGTTCACAAACTCAACAATTTCTCAAGTACTATATCTTTGGTCTAATACCTAGTTCTTCAGTACCTTATTTTCACAACGACTTTTTCACACAGTTTTTTAAACTATCCAGCATGTGTTTTTTGTGTCTTTTCCCAAAGTATTAATTTAAGTCTACCATTTCCTAATTCCCCATTATAATATCTCCCTTCCTATTTCTAAAATGTACCCATGTAAACTTTTCCTTAGATAAGCTCTTACACACACTATAGAAACTTACTATAGAAACTATGACTTTTACTTTTACTATTACTGCAGAAAAGTTTCCTTTCAGACTACTCTAGTATACTAGTCCTCCTGGCACGAGTCCTAAAATGCTGCCTGTATTCAGACTTAATGGTTATTGCTGGCATCTTAGCAGGCCTCTTCCATAATGTTACCCTTAATTCCTCTTGTCAACTATGGATGCATTACTTTCCTTTTGGTTTTTCTGCCTTGAAGCAACTTTTTTGTAATTTATACATTATTTCTTTAAATAACACACTTTGCCTGTCCACCATCAACCCTTTAAATGCATTTCTCCAATTAACAACAGTCAGCTTACCCCTCATGCTGTAACCACTGAGTTTTTTTCTCGTTAAAATTTAGCATTCTAGTTTTTTAATTACATTATATCACCTTCAAAATGCCAAATTCTGTCATGTTCAGATCACTCCTCTCTAAAGGTCTCTTTACAACAAGATTGTACATTTTTCACTCCGTTCACTTTCTCCAGATCAGTGATGTCGCTACGAGCATTCACACGAGCCCAAGCCAAACCTATTTTCCTTTGTGGGATATGTGGAACAGCCTTTATTTCAGTCATACCTGAACCCACTCCCACAACTCTGTGTCCAACACATCAATAAGTACATAGGTGCTGCTACCAATATAGCATTCAACTATTTCTTACCGTCGCTGCCAATCCCCACCCTGCCCTCGCCTTCGCAAAGCCAATCGCTGACTCTTCCTATCCTTTTCTGGATCTCCCTGTCTACAGCTTGGAGGCATGGGCTAACTACTAACATCCATTACAAGATGGCTGACTCCCTCAGCTATTCCAACTAGTTTACACCCCTTACTCTGTCTCTTGTGAAGACTCCATTCCTTCTCCCACCTCATTAATCTCCATCACATTTACTCAGATTAAGAGACTTTCCAGACACTTGAGGTGTTTCTGAGAGGCACAATTTGACAATAAACACAACTTGTTTTCCTTCTTCTGAGCCATGGCTTTCCCTCTACCATGTTTACGAATACTTTCAGAACATCTCATCCCATTCCCATGCCTCAGCTTTCACCTCATCTCCTCCAGGACAGAACAAGGATAGAGTTCCCCTGGTCCTCACTGTCCACCCACCAACCTCCGTATTCAACAGATCATTCTCCATAATTTCTCCCACCTTCATAGAGATTCCACCAACATACACATCCGTCCGTCTCCCCTTTCCTAGCAATTCCTAGGAACTGTTCTCTTCACAGGACCCATGTGCACTCTTCGTTCCTCTCAACCACCCCTCTCTTCGAGCACTTTCCCTTGCTACGTCCGGAGATGCTAGCATCCGTCGTTGCAACACTTTCTTTGTCACTATCCTGGGACCCGAAAAGTCTTTCTAGGTGAGACAGTGAGTCGCTTGCACTTCTTATGTCGTTTGTGCTGCATTTGGTGTTGACAATGTAGTCTCCTTTACACTGGAGAAACCATGTGCGGATTGGGGGACGATTTTGCAGAGCGAATGAATTCCTGCGCCTCTGAATTTAGTCCACTGGGCTGACATTGAGGTTCCTGGGGGCCTCCACTTTAATATACCACCCACTCCCACTTTGACCTATCAGTCTGTGGCTTCATGTACTGTTACAGAGAAGTTCAATCAATGCAAGTCAAAGGAACAGTACTCATCTTTCACATCTTGCAGTCTTTTGGACTCAATAGTGAATTCTTCACGATTAGATAACTTTATTTCTCTGTATCAGTGTCCATCTGTAATCTGGTCTCTGCTTTTTTTTCCTTTTCCTTTTTTTAATTTTCTTCTGCTGACGGCGGAGGACCCTGCCAACCTGACCCACTCTACACAAGATACAAGATACATTCATTTGTCACATGTGCCAGATGGCACAGTGAAATGTGATTACCATACAGCCATACAATAAAAATAAAGAACACAACACACGATAGAGTTCAACATAAAACATCCCCACACAGCAGAATCAAAGTTTCCCACTGTGATGGAAGGCACCAAAGTCAGTCATCTTCCTCTAATGTTCCCCATTGTTCACCCGTGGTCGGGGCCTCCCCGAGCCCTCCGCAGTCGCCGCTACGGGCGGCCCGATGTTCAGGCCCCGCTCGCCGGGGTGATGTAAGTCCGACGTCGGGGCTGGGGGACATCCTCAGCGGCCTGGACATCAGAGTCGGCCACCTCCTACTGAGTCGGCTCCCAAAGTCCGCAGGCCGCGCTGGGCGGAGATGCAACGCTGGCGTCCCTCGGCAAAGAGCCCCAGGACTCCGCGATGACGGTCAGTGCCCGCCCGCGTTGGAAGCTCTCCCAAACCGCAGCTCCACGATGTTGGAGCAGCGGCCCAACGCTCCGGAGCTCCAAACGGCGATCCAGGTAGGCATCGCCCGCTCCGCGATGAATCCAGCGCTGCGCCGCCCGCTGTTGTAGCTCTGGTCCGGTTCACGGTCCCCGGCAGGAAAGGCCGCTCCAATCCAGGTGGTAGGCCGCGAGGAGGGGGGCGAGGACGCGACTCGGAGAAAGCGACTGGGAAACAGTTTCCCGCTTACCCTGCCCCCTCCCCCACATAGAAAAGTGAAAGTTTCCCCCCAAAACAGACTTTAAACTAATAAAAAATAAAAAAAGATTGAAAAGACAAACAGCTGTAGGCAGAGGCTGCCGTCAATGCGGCGCCCCTAGTGTTCCTGCCTCCTACATTATTGTACACTTCCCACCTCCTTCATTATTTTGTCTACATTCTCACTGTCTAATTGCTCCCATTCACCCATTGAGCAGATACAGGGGCTGTCCCACTTGGCAACCTAATTTGCGAGTTTAGAAGAGTGTCTTCGACCTTCAAGCTCGCAACACGGTCGACACGTGGTCCTAGGAGGTCTTATGAGGTCGCTGGAACTCTCCTTCATGCTCGAGGGAAGTTCCCGAATACTCGTGGTCTCAGCTAGGTCGCAGAAAAATTTTCAGCATGTTCAAAAATTTCGGTGAGTAAAATTTGGTCGGCATGGTTCTTTTGAACTCGTAGTGCAGTGGAGTTGGGTCGCTATTTAGTTACAGGCAGTCGAGGGCAGCCGTAGGCAGTCTCCTTCACTGACCGGGCATTTTGATTGGCTCATTGGAGTTTTCAGGACCAAGGAAGACCTACCGGTAGGTAAAATGCCACCTAAACTTTATTATACTTCTTAAAAGTGTCTCCACTCCTTCTACCCCCCTTCTCCCCCTCCCTTCTCTCCCCCTCTCTCATCTTCTACCCCCTTCTCCCCCCCCCTCTCTCCCCTTCTTCCCCCTTCTCTCCCCTCCTCCCCCACCGCGCTCTCTAAAGGACTTACCGTTACTGTGCAGCCGTTTTATCTTCTTCTTCATTGCGGGTGTGAATTTCAGACAGCGTTCCCCCGCTCTCCCTGGCCCCTGCCTTTGCGATGTTTGTGTGTGTGTGTGTGTGTGCGGTCGGTCGACCCAGCTCGTGGTTTCAACGCTGACGAACGATCCTGCTCGAGGCTTTCCAGGCGAGTGCCCTCGAGCTTGAAGGTCGAAGACACTCTTCTGGACTCGCGGATTAGGTCGCCCAAGTGGGACAGCCCCTTAACCTTGCTTTCAATGAACATGTATTCCCATGGCCATCCTGGTTTTACCTTAACAGAGACATCCTCCCTCTGCTACCCTCCCCGCAGATTATTGAGCCATTGTTCTCTCCTTCCAGTTCCAATGATGGATCTTCGATCTTAAACATTAATTCTGTTTCTCTTCCCACAGTGGCAGCCTGACCCGCTGAGTACTTTTCAGCACTTTCTGTTTTTATTATCAAGTGACCCTTTCTTCTTGCCTTGCTGTTTCCTCAACATATTGGCCAAGAAAACCATCTTGTGTACATTCCATAATTTTGTCCTCCACCTTACGGTCACTATTTTGATTTATCCAGTCTCTTGGTAGATTAAAATCCCCTTAATTATGGTCCCTGTTTCATGTACCTCATTTCCTGATTTATGCCAAGCCTAATAATATAACTACCATGTTGTGGTCTTTAAATAATTCCTAGTAGTTAGTTTTGTTTATAGTCACGTGTACCAAGGTACAGTGAAAAGCTTTTATTGCATGCTAACGTCAGCAGAAAGACTATAGATGATCACGATCGAGCCATCTGCAGTGTACAGATACATGATAAAGGAAAGAACCTTTAGTGCAAGATAAAGTCCAGTAGAGTCCGTTTAAAGTCCCACCAATGTTTGCTGTCCTTTGCTATTTTTTAGCGCAACCCAAACTGATTTCCAATCCTATGTCGTGATCAGTTGAGCTAAGATAATTTCTTGCCACCCCCTTTATTATAGCTAACCTCATTCCATCCTAAGTGTCAAATATCATTGAATATTCAGCTTCCAGCTTTGGCCACTCACTCCATCTTTTTATAATGGCTATTATATTATACCCCTTTGCTTCTATTTGCTCCATTAAATTATCTACCATGTTGTGAATGCCATGAGCATTTGGAAATGAGACCGATAATTCTACCAATTCTAAATTTTTCATTGCTTTGACCCCATGTGGGGTTTGTCTCCACCTTATGGAGACAATCTACTCAGCTATCTATTTGTTTCATTTACTAAAATTCAACTTCCATGTCCTATTTTATTTCTCTCCTTCCTGAAATCCCTTTGCCATGTCCATTCTCCCACCAAGTTAGTTTAAACTCTTCCCAAAATCACTTGCAAACCCAACCCCGCCCTCCCACCTCTGCAAGGTTATAGCCACTGGTTCTAATGCTTTAAGCAATTGGGTGGAACGGGCAAGGCAACTTTTTTTAGAGAAAGGGTGTCGTTAGATACATGGAGCGAGCGGTCAGAGGAGGTAGTTGGGACAGGTACCATCATAACGTTTAAGAAGCATTTAGACATGTACACGAATGGGACATGTTTAGAGGGATATGGACCAAGTGCCGGCAGGTGGGACTGTAGGTATAGACAGGTGCAGGCAGGTGTGGATTGAACATGTTGGTCAGCGTGTTGGTAGGTTGAGCCGAAGGGCCTGTTTCTATGCTGTACGACTATGATTCTGTGACTCTATGACTCTATAACTGATTATAGTAATAGTGGATGCATTAGCTTCATTACTTCTCCTTGTACTGTGTCCAGTGAAGATTCTTTTGAATGACTTTCTTCAAGGGCATGTTTCTTTGCTAACTCAGCACAATCTGCCCGGTTACTGTGCCTGTCTCCACCAGGTTGACATCTGCTTCTCCACCATCAATGGCCACAATTACAGTCACTACAATACTCAGAAGTTCACCTGCCATTTTGCCATTGCTGCCTTCCCTCCTTTCAGGAGTACAAAATGCCCTCTCCTCTTTGGTGATCTTGGCTCCTTGCCTGTAAAGGATTGATAACGAGGCATCGTTACTTTACTATCTTTATTCATACTGGATCATTATACATTGCACTAGCTGTACGTGGTCTGTCACAGGAACTAGAGAGCGATCTGTGGGTGGGGAGGTTGTAGTTATACTTGTGATATGGGAGTGGTTAGTAGGTATGAGGTCACTATGTTAAAGGCACATGCATATCTCATCTACATCCTTCCTCTCCGAAACGACAGGCAAATACAGTGGTGACATGGCGACCACGGCTCATGCGCTAGGATAGCTAGGCAACATCGCCATAGCGTCAGGCGGTTTGACAAGACGTCCCGGCTTGCGAAGTAGTTCGGACCTGAGCTTCTCATCACGGAGACCGTAAACCAGTAGGTCCCTGATGACATTATCGGGGGTCCACGTCTCGAGGCGGCAGCGCCTGCCCAGGTCCCGCAGCGCAATGACATAGTTCTCAGCAGATTCCCCAGGGAGCTGACGCCGCGCGAACAGTTTAAAACGTTCTAAAATGCAATTAGTCGGAATGTCACAAATAGCGTCAAACTTAGCCAGCAGACATACCGGGTCCCGAGCTGTTTCTCCAGCAGCGTAGACGAAGAAGTCAGAGCGAGTCAAGGCGTCGGGACCAGCCAAGTTGAGAAGCAGTGAGGCTTTGAGAGCGGGGGTGGCGCCAGGATGGGCAATCGTGAAATAGTGTTCAAAGTCACGTTTGAATATGTCCCATCGAAGGGCGATGTCGAAATCAAAAACGAGCGCATCGGGCTTACGGCAGAAGAGGCCATAACAAGAAACAGTTAGGGGGGGAAACAAAAAACTGGGTCAAAATTAAATGATAAACCGATAAACAGGAGGCGCAAGGTAAGTTATTTGACACCATGTAAAGGATTGATAACGAGGCATCGTTACTTTACTATCTTTATTCATACTGGATCATTATACATTGCACTAGCTGTACGTGGTCTGTCACAGGAACTAGAGAGCGATCTGTGGGTGGGGAGGTTGTAGTTATACTTGTGATATGGGAGTGGTTAGTAGGTATGAGGTCACTATGTTAAAGGCACATGCATATCTCATCTACATTGCCCTAATTCCTTTTCCTGCTATTTTTCCTTCCATTGCTTGGCAGGCAGCCTTTCTCTCTGTTTTGCAGCATGTACTGAGGATGGGTTTTTACTGAACGCAAGAGCCATCACACACACATATAGACTGTTGCTGTGTTTGCTGAAGTTTTTTTTAAAGCTCAGTAGTCTTACACAAGTGGTGAATTGTTTTTCTCTTTTATCACCCCTAAGGCTGGATAGCTCTGATAGTTTATGTACGTGACATATTAAAGGTGATTTTCCAGTTCAAAGCTCCGAGCATTTGTCACGCATATTGTTCCATACACGATAGAAAACCTCTCCTTTGATCAATGCCGAGCAGCCAGTCATCAATTTCTTTTTTTTTTGGTCTTAGTTTAGTTTTTGACATGCAGTGTGGAAACAGGCTTTCGCCCACCGAGTCCGCGCCGACCAACGATCACTGCTACATTATTTCTATCCTACACACTAGGGACAATTTACAGAAGCCAATTAACCTACAAACCTGCACGTCTTTGGAATGTGGTAAGAGACCAGAGCACCTGGAGAAAACCACGCTGTCACAGGGAGAACATACAAACTCCAAACAGACAGCACCCACAGACACAATTGAACCAGGGTCTCTGAACAGGCCCTTCAGCACACCCTTCGCACGGACCAATGATCACTCGTACAGTTGTTCTATTCTACACACTAGGAACAATTTACAGAAGCCTGCAAATTTGCACGTCTTTGGAATATGGGGGGAACCGGAGCACCCGGAGAAAACCCACACGATTATGTGGAGAAGGATTAAGCATATAACACATTGAAAAATATCTGAGCAGACAATCAATATTAGGGCATGCTGTGACTTGTTCACTTTTTTTAGCAAAGACATTATGAAGTGAAAACAAACCTTTGGCCTCTGGTGCTCAATGCTAGCAATCTCTTAACTCCATCCATTCAGTTTCTTTGAAATCAACAGAACCAAACTTTTACTTTAGAGATACAGCACGGAAACAGGCCTTTCGTCCCACCGAGTCCGCGCCGACCAACGATCACCCTGTACACTAGTTCGATCCTCCTACCTGCTAGTCTTTGGAGTGTGGGAGGAAAACGGAGCATGTGGAGAAAGCCCACGCAGTCACGGGGAGAAGGTACAAATTCTGCACTGACAACACCCGTAGTCAGGATACAACCGGGGACATCTGGCGCTGTGAGGCAGCAACTCGCCCGCTGGGCCACAGTGCTACCCTTACAGCTCGGAGCTGAACGCAACTTACAGCTGTTACTTTCAGCTGCATTTTTGACAAGGCAAGCTTCTTCCAAATTATTATATCTTTGCTGCAAACCCATGGCAAGATTTATTTGGAGGAAATGCAGACATCAGGCACGGTTGTGGAGATGGATGCAAACGAATAGTAGTTCCACTGCTCGTGTGCTTTGACAGGTCCAGACCTGTTATCTGTTGTTCACAATGGGATAGACATTGTCATTAATGTTGTTAGGTCAGTTGGTTGGTGTAGCAGCATCTGACAGAGAGGTTTTAAGGAATGCATGTCACGGATTAGTATATGCAAGCCAACACCTGTTCCAACGTCTCAGGAATCTGAGTTTCTTGGTTACTCCCTGAATTTGCCCTGGAATCAATAGACTATAGAGCCAGCACCGCCAGTCATTGTGATCATGGCTGATCATCCACAATCTGTACCCCGTTCCTGCCTTCTCCCCATTTCCCTTGACTCCGCTACCTTTAAGAGCTCTATCTAACACTCTCTTGAAAGCATCCAGAGAATTGGCCTCCACTGCCTTCTGAGGCAGAGAATTCCGCAGATTCACAACTCTCTGGGTGAAAATGTTTTTCCTCATCTCCATTCTAAATGGCCTACCCCTTATTCTTAAACTGTGGCCCCTGGTTCTGGACTCCCCCAACACCGGGAACATGTTTCCTGCCTCTAGCGTGTCCAATCCCTTAATAATCTTATATGTTTCAATAAGATTCCCTCTCATCCTTCTAAATTCCAGTGTATATAAGCCCAGTTGCTCCATTCTTTCAACATATGACAGTCCCGCCATCCCGGGAATTAACCTCGTGAACCTACACTGCACTCCCTCAATAGCAAGAATGTCCTTCCTCAAATTTGGAGAGCAAAACTGCACACAATACTCCAGGTGTGGTCTCACTCGGGCCCTGTACAACTGCAGAAGGACCTATTTGCTTCTTTTCTCAACTCCTCTTGTTATGAAGGCCAACAAGCTTTCTTCACTGCCTGCTCTGTACCTGCATACTTATCTTCAGTGACTGAAGATAGGTATCTCGTTGTACCAGTCACCCAGATCTTGTTGTACCAGTTTCCAGACATTTACCAGTTATGCCAAGAAATCTAACGTCTTGAAACGTAACACTGCCCCAGGATCTCCTAAGTCTGAAATTATGAAGGTTTTTCGTGCTCCAGTGAATTACATTATGTCACCTTCCATCCCAAACGGAGTTATTCACTGTGGCAATAACAACTGACAATAATGAACCTAAGCCGACAACACAGCATTGTAAGAACTTAAGATGTTGGCACTTGATTTAGAAACAGCATTTTCCCTGCTGTCATCAGACTAGCGAACTAATAAGATAATAAGTTAATAATATCACAATAATAATAATAACTGAATAATCTCATAAAATAAGGGTGTTGTCCCCAAGTTACCTTATTATGGTGCCTGCACTTTAAAAAAATCTGCACTTTCTCTAAAATTGTAATGCTGTAACCCTGTATTCTGCACTGTGGAACATTTAGCTTTGTACTATCTGTTGTATATTTGGCTTGATTGTACTCATGTATTGTATAATCTGAGTGGATAGCATGCAAGCAAAGTTTCTCACCGTATCTCGGTACATGTGACAAAAATAAACCAATGCCAATGCCACAAACAGATTTCACAGCAGTTTGGGCATCGCCAACAGTCTGTCTGTCCCTTCCTTCTTTTGTTGTTTGTTTGTATGTGTTAAATGTATGTTTTTTGGGGTTCTTTAGGTTGCTTTATGTGGGGGGCGGGGAGTTGGGGAAAACATTTTTTTAATCTCTTACCTCGACGGAGAAGTGATTTTTTTCCATATCGCATCTCCATCCACACTGCAGCCTAACATCGAGGGGTTGGCGGCCTTTGCTAGAGACCGATTTCGAGAGCTCCACCACGGGAGCCTGCGGGACTTTAACATCACAGAGCTCGTGGTCTCTGGTCAGAGACCGACTTCGGGAACTCCTAGACGCGGGAGCTTCGACCGCCCCGATGCGGAGGCTTCGACGGCCGGCTGCGGGAGCTTAGATCTTCCCCGAACACAGGAGAATAAAAGAGGAAGAAGTTTGGACTTTATTGCCTTCCATCACAGTGAGGAACGTGGGGAATCCACTGTGGTGGATGTTTATGTTATCTTTTATGTAGTTGTGTGTCTTGTTGCTTTTTTTAGTATGGCTGTATGGTAATTCGAATTTCACTGTACCTTAATTGGTACATGTGACAATAAACTGACCTTTGAACCTTGAAACCTTGAACAGCTCCATCCAAGACCGCAGGAAACTGCAGAGAATTGTGGACGCAGCAAAGACCATCACACAAACCAACCTCCCTTCCAAAAGGAGAAAAAAATAATGAAATACATCAAACTAAAAATGAACAGAATGCTTGTGCAGCTTTCTTTTATTCCTATTTAAATGTCCTTTTAATCTGAGGCTATGGCCTCCGGTCCTAAACTCTCCCACTAGTGGAAGCATCCTCTCCACATCCACTCTATCCAGGCCTTTCACTATTCGGTAAGTTTCAATGAGGTTCCCCCTCATCCTTCTAAACTCCAGCGAGTACAGGCCCAGTGCCGTCAAACGCTCATCGTACGTGAACCCAATCGTTCCTGGGATGGGTCTTGTAAACCTCCTCTGGACCCTCTCTAGAGCCAGCACATCCTTCTTCAGATATGGGACCCAAAACTGTTCACAATATTCCAAAAGGTACACAAAAATGCTGGAGAAACTCAGGGGTGCAGCAGCATCTATGGAGCGAAGGAAATAGGCAACGTTTCGGGCCGAGTCTGAAGAAGGGTTTCGGCCTGAAACATCGCCTATTTCCTTCGCTCCATAGATGCTGCTGCACCCGCTGAGTTTCTCCAGCTTTTTTGTCTACCTTAGATTTTCCAGCATCTGCAGTTCCTTCTTAAACAATATTCCAAAAAGCGGTTTGTCCAGTGTCTTCTAAAGCCTCAGCATTACATCCCTGTTTTCATATTCTGGACCTCTCGAAATAAATGCCAGCATTGCATTTCTCAACTGGGCTGAAAATACACAATATCCAGTAATGATCACATTTCTCTTTGGGGGGCCTTTTTATCTACAAAATTGTCCGCTTCACCTCCTACATTATAAACGTGAACGTCACTCAAGCATTCTATTCGTTTTTATAGTTTGATGCATTTTATTATTTTTTTCTCCTTTTGCCAGAGAAAAACATCTGAATACCAAATGTACATGTTGCTGAATAAGGAATAATTCTGATCGCATTGCAATGAGTACTTCTGATCGAAGGATAGTGAGATGAACATATGCCTTGGGCTGGGTAAATTGGAGCCATGTGCGTCAATTATAGTCTGTGTCGAAAGTACTGTTGACCCTGGAGGCTCAGAGGCTCTGCTTGCATAGAGATTAAAAAAACTGTTGCAGATAGGATAATGTCAAGAGGGCACAAGGACAGATGCTCTACAGGTCTGTCTCGACTCAGACTTGGCAGCGCAGAGGGGAAAATAAAGATCTGATTTCACACTTCTGGTCTGGAAAATCACGCGGTCTCCACATGTGATTCCCGGCTGTGTACTTACTGTGGCCAAAATCTCTGTGCACGTTGGAAAAATCAAACAAAATGGAGGAACTGGGGTGGTCAAAGAGCAGGTCTCAGATTTACCTTGGACTAATGAATGATCACGCCAGTCGTTTATATCTCTGCTAGGCTGAGTCAGACGTACCCAACGCGTTTGATGATGGCTTTCTTCAAATCTTTTCCTTAAAAATTCAATTAAGTGCTAAGGTAAGTATAGTTCATAAGTTCTAGGAGCAGAATTTGGCCATTCGGCCCATCAAGTCTACTCCGCTATTCAAACATGGCTGATCCATCTTTCTCTCTCAACCCCATTCTCCTGCCTTTGCCCCATAACCACTGAAGCAAGAATCTGTCAATCTCCACCTTAAAAATATCCATTGGCTTGGCCACCACAACCGTATGTGGCCATGAAATCCACAGATTCACCACCCTCTTGACTAAAGAAATCCCTCCTCATCTCCTTTCTAAAGGTACGTCCATTTATTCTGAGGCCGTGGCCTCTGGTCATAGACTCTCCCAATAGTGGAAACATCCTCTCCACATTCACTCTATCCAGGTATAGTGGATGATTATAATTGCCCTTTCTTTCCTGTATGGTTATTGTCAGAAATCAATTTGTAAATTTACTTTGAAGCAATCATCAGAAGGTGGGAAGTGAAAAATCATCGGATAATTGCTTTTACATACATTTGGACAATATGTCCTTGCATTTCGCTGCAAATCATTCTTTAATCCCAGCAGCCGAAGTGCCCACCTCCATGTATGTAAAATGGAAATTGACTGTGAGATGAATTTGTAATTGACTCCACTTTGGACATTTAATTTATCAAGCTGCGATAACTCATTTCCACTTACACAAATGAGTCTTCTAAACACGGTGCAGAAGTATGATTCTGCTGTAAAGCACATACCCCCAAACAGGCCTTCACATTGGTGCATCAACTCATCCCAAGAGCATTTGTCACATTCATTTCAAAAGAAGAGAGAATATTGGAAACATTTACAACTTTCATGGTCATTTATTGTTAATTGGAACTGAGGGCTAAATGTCAGTAGCACTAAACTCTATTAGTGCTGCGTCCAAGGGCACCCAAGCAATTAAACAGTGAAAAAATTACATGCCCTTTGTTTGATCCTGTCCCTTCCCATAAATGCTGATGGAGAGGTGGGGAGAAGTTATTAATGTGGCACTGAACGCATCACCATCATAAATATATGGTGATGCAAACAGTCCAGTCATTGGCAACTCAATACAACTTACCATCAAATTATTTCATCCAGAACTAGGCACCTTGTTTTACCTCAACTACAACAAAATGCAATTGGGGCGGCACAGTGGCGCAGCGGTAGTGTTGCTGCCTTACAGCATCAGAGACCAAGGTTCAATCCTGACTACAGGTACTGTCTGTATGGGTTTTGTACGTTCTCCCTGTGACCGCGTGGGTTTTCTCCGTGTGCTTCAGTTTCCTCCCACACTCCAAAGATGGTTAATTGGCTTCAGTAAATTGTTCCTAGTGTGGAGGTTAGTGCTAGTGTGTAGGGTCATCACTGGTCGACGCAAACTCGGCGGGGGGAAGGGCCTGTTTCCACGCTGTATGGCCAAGGTCTCAAATGATAGCACTTATTTTGGATTCATATATTATCCTCAATATTATTTTCCTTAAAAAGACACAAAGTTCTGGAGTAACTCAGTAGATCTGGCAGCATCTCTAGAGAACATGGATAGGCAATGTTTTGAGTCGGGGCCCTTCTTCAGACTGATTGTGGTAAGAGGGGAGAAAGCTGGCAGGGAGGTGGGGGCAAAGTATGGCAAGTGCTGGGTAAATGTAGCTGAGGGGAGGGGGTTTGATTAGCAAACGGTTGGACAAAGGCCAAAGATGAAAAGACAAAAAGTGTGAGATAAGGAGCTAAGGATAAAAGTGGCGCAAAATGTGAAGCCAAAGGAAGTAATATAGACGGAAAGGGAGGGGACATAGGGATGTGGAGAAATGGTTGGGCTTCCAAGTGGGACAAAGGGAGGTGAGGGGGATAAAAGGGGGAGGGAAAAGGCTGGTGTTTGTGGGTTAGTTACCTAAAATTGGAGAATTCAATGTTTATGCTGTTGGGTTGTAAGATACCCAACCGGCACATTTGGTGCATGTGGCCTCACCCTGGCAATGGAGGTGGCCTAGGACAGAAAGGTCAGAATGGGAAGAGGAATTAAAGTAGCTAGCAACCAGGAGATCCAGCAGGCCTTGACGGACCGAGTGCAAGTGTTCAGTGAAACAGTCGCCTAGTCTACGCTTGGTCTCGCCCATGTAAAGGACGCCACATCGGGAGCACCAAATGCAGTAGATGAGGTTAAAGGAGGTGCACATGGACCTCTGTCTCACCTGGAAGGATGGTTACTTGCCAGACTTTGTGGATTCACCAGTCCATTTTATCATTGGGATCATCGACTGAATGAACTACAGATTCAATATTTCCATCCAACATAGCTGGAATTCCAGAGCCCCGGTCGCAGCCGGCAAATGCGACCTGCCGATCGGCCGTATAAGTCCTGATGAGGTCGAGATAGGCCGCCCCACCCGGCCTTGGTGCCACATTTCCGGGGAGACTCTTTCAAGGGCGCTCTCGTCATTTTGTCTGGATTAAAAGAAGTGCCGGACCACCAGTTGCCAGATAATCGGTGATGGACATGTACTCAATACTCTTCCCCAATGCAGGCAAGTGTGCTGAAGCTCTTCTTCATTACGCTCTCATCCTGGCTTAACGCCTACACCTGTACTCCCAGATCTCTCTGTCCTGCCACACTCTCCAGGGGTCGACCATTTATTGCGCAAGTCCTCCCCTGGTTTGATATTCTGAAGTGGAACATCTCACACTTGTCAGAGTTAAATTCCATTTGCCATTCCTTGGCCCACCCTCCCAACTAATCTAGATCTTGTTCTAAACTTAGATAACGTTACTCACTGTCTAATATACCACCAATTTAAATAAAATGGAGTTTATGCTGAGGATGATCACAAGTATAAAATGGATTGGGGAGGTTCAGATTCTAACATTGTAGGATGTATCATAAATATTTAGAATTTAATATGATTCCAATAATAAAATTGCTTTTATATTCATTAAATCTTTGATGATTCAGAACACTTGGGACTTTGCTGGTGCTGGACTGAACGATTTTGTGGACTATTGGATGTTATTCCTTTGAATGATCCCACACATGTTTTCAATTACTTTTTAAAATTTATTATTAAACGTTTTAATACATTTTCCAATCGAACATCTACGTTTAAAGTGAGCGTGAGAAACAGGGCCCAGGTCAGTTTAAAGAAAGTGCAAGAGCCAGGGTCCTGCTGAGTTGAAATCAAATGCAAGAATATGTGCCCAGTGATAGAGAGACCAACAAGCATCTCAGGGTCGCGTAGGATTTCTGAACAGTTGAATAGATGGCTACCGGAGGTTTATTGCGGTACCTTTCGCAGAGTCCTAAAGTGAGGAAGCATCTCTCAGACATTTTTTTTCATAGCTTGATGATACCATAGTATCACTGAAAATGATATCTAATAATAATACTGATCTGAAGGTCTTTGCTAATGATTAGCTTTGTCAATGATCAGCCATGATCATATTGAATGGCGGTGCAGGCTCGAAGGGCCGAATGGCCTACTCCTGCACCTATTTTCTATGTTTCTATGTCATTTATTTTTAAATGCTTCTGCTTTAGCACCAGTTTGTCCAGCTTAAAATTGCTTTCAGAATTCAGGCCTTTTGTATGGAATCTCCAAATTGCTTGAGTGAATTTGTAGAACAGTATGGAGGCGGCAAAGGGTGGCACAATGGCGTAGCGGTAGAGTTACTGCCGTACAGCGCCAGACACCCAAGTTCGATCCTGACCACGGGTGCTGTCTGTATGTTCTCCCTGTGACCGCAGGGTATTTTCCGGGTGCTCCAGTCTTCTCCCATACTCCAAAGACGTACAGATAGGTCAATTAGCTTCGGTAAAAATTGTAAGTTGTCCCTAGTATGTAGGATAGTGCAAGTGTATGGGGGTGATCACTGGTCGACGTGGGCTTGATGGGCCGAAGGGCCTGTTTCCGCGCTGTATCTCTAAGGCCTGAAGTAAAGTCTAAAGTCTAAGATTCATGTCTTTAAGTACTTAAGTATATGCGACGACCAGAAGAAACTATCCAATTATTTTTAAACATTTGATCATATCTTGTGTAGACGGGGTGACATGCATTGCAGTGGGTTGTTCAAAGCAGATGGTGATAATAGATAAAGAGTGAAATGTGTAAAGTCTTTGGATAGAAAGCATGATCTGAAGAAATGTACTGACCCAAAATGTTACCAGTCCATTCCCTCCCCAGATGCTGCCCAACCTGCTAAGTTCCTCCGGCACATTGCGTTATGCATTGTATTCAGATAGTTCTTTTCATGATCAAATTCCATAATTTATGAAGTATTTTCTGAAATGTACTTACTAGTTTAATGAAGGTGAATGCTGCAATGCATAATTGCATGCTTATAAAGTGCAGAGGAAATAGATCAGCTCAGATTGCAGGGAAAATTGCTTTTGCAAAAGGCTTTCATGGCCTTTTGAACATTTTACCAGTTGGCATGGTAACCATGCAAGCTTCACAAAAACAAGACACAAAGTGCTAGAGTGACTCAGCAGGTCAGGCAGCATCTCTAGAGAACATTGATACCTGACTTTTTGGGTCAGGTTACTACTTCAGACTAAGATGTTCTCCGGAGATGCTGCTGACTCACTGAGTTGCTCCAGCACTTTGTGTCCTTGGTGTCTCTTATTTCGTAAACCAGCATCTTTCAGTCCATTGTGCCTGCAAACGTCACAATTGTTTAACTAATAGTATTCGAGTTCATGAATGAAGATTATATTAGGTTGTATTAAAATTTAGGGTTGAGCGGCTCAAGCAATGTTTAATGATTAAGATAAGGAGGACAAGATGATTCAACTGCAGAAATAATCCATGGGATCTTAAGTTTTGCAGTAATGAAGGAAGAAATGAGCAGAAGTACATTTGCTAGATCAACATAGATTTTGATTGTCATGGAATAAGAAGGGAGAAGTTTAACTTGTTTCCCAAATCTCATAGGCCACTCCAGGGGTGGAAGATTGCAACCTTCACGTGGTCCGCCCTGTTTCGACGAATGCAATCAACCTGGCGTGCACAATCAAATAAGATCAAACAGAACAAGTTGTCCTACAACTTTAGGCTGTGCACGCCACACGCAAGAAGAAGAAGAAGATAGGCCACTCCAATAAAGTATCATGGAAAGTCCACAAAATCATTGCAGATTTCACCTGTTAGTACAATAAAATACAATAATACTTTATTAGCCAAGTATGTTTTGCAACATACGAGGATTTTCATTTGCCAAGTCAGTCATACAAATAAAAAGCAACAGAACACACAAAACACATTTTACATAAACATCCACCACAGTGACTCCTCCACATTCCTCACTGTGATGGAAGGCGAAAAAAAGTTCAATCTCTTCCCTTCTTTTGCTCTCCCGCGGTCGGGGGCCTCGAGCCTTCCGTTGACGGGACGATCTTGACTCCTGTAGCCGGCGGCGGGCCTCCTCGTCGGGGCGATCAGCTGCTGCATCGGGGGGATCACACCCCGGGTCGGGGCTGGTCAAACCTCTTGCGACTTGAGCTCCCAACATCTACGGTCTCTACCCGAGACTGCGAGCTCTCGATGGTAAAGTCCGCCGGCCGCGGTTGGAGCGTCGATCCCAGGCAAGGGATCGGCTCCGGCCCCGAGTGCATCAAAACACAAATTGCCTATAGGAGATTAGGAATTCTTAAATTCCATCCCAATGCATCTCATTGTACAATTCCCTTCCAAGTAAGATTTTACTGTATTCACAATAAGTATAACATGAGACCAGGTTCATGGTATTCAGAGCACTAGTACAGAAGAATCTCCTTCAATTATTTGAAAATCCAAAGAATCCGCAAATATTGGAAATCTGAAAGTACACCAGAAAATACTGGAAGCACTTAGAAGGTCGGGCAGCACCTGTGGAAGGAGAAATATAGTTAATGTTTCAGACCAAAGAGCAAAAGAAATAAACCAGTGGGTCAAGCAGCATCCATGTGTTTGGCCCAACTCCCTCTAAACCTATCCTATCCATTTACCTGTCTAAATGTTTTTTAAATGTCGTGATAGTACCTGGCTCAACTACCTCCTTCGGCAGCTCGTTCCATATACCCACCACCCATTGTGTAAAAAAGTTGCCCCACTGGTTCCTAATAAATCTTTCCCCCCCTCACCTTAAACCTATGTCCTCTGGTTCTTGATTCCCCTACTCTGGATAAAAGACTGAGCATTTACCCGATCTATTCTTAACACTCCTTATACACTGGGGGTGGGGAGGGAGGCACAATACAGAGGCCAATTAACCTACAAACTCCTCACCTCTTTGGGATATCGGAGGAAACCATCGTGTCACAGGGAGAACATGCAAATTCCACATTAGATAACACTCGATGTCAAAAATGAACCTGGGTTTCTGGCATTATGAGGCAGCAGTTCGACCAGTTTGTGGAATTCTTTGAAGGCTGTGGAGGCCAAGTCAGTGGATATTTTTGAGGCAGAGATAGATAGATTCTTGATTAGTACAGGTGTCAGAGGTTATGGCAAGAAGGCAGGAGAATGGGGTTAGGAGGGAGAGGTAGATCAGCCATGATTGAATGGCGGAGTATACTTGATGGGCCGAATGGCCTAATTCTACTCCTATTCCTTATGACCTCATGACCAGTTGACCAGTTGTTTTAATTGGGTTACTCGTTATTGATGATTCCCTCAGCAAATGCAATGAGTGGGTGTAGGACATTTATCGATTACGGCCATTTTACAGGCATGCATGAGCAGCGAGTCAATAAACCATCTCTATTCTATCTGGGACTGGACATGCTGCCATATGCAAGCTTCCTTTAATAGTAGCCAGAAGCCTTAAGGCTAAGGTAACACAAATCTCATTACTTTAAAGTATGCAGTTCACCTTCAAAACGTGTAAAAGGAGAATCATTTATCATTGTCAAGATGGGCCATTTTGAGGGATGGCCGCAGAATTGCTGCATAAAGAAGGAGAGATCACAAATTGGAGGGAAAATCACTTTGGAGAATACACCTGGCCTTATGCCCAATGTCTGATGAATCTGGCCAGGCCCTCTCATAGATGAACTGAGGCCCAGGTCAATTTCAATTTTAGAGGCCCCCAAACCAAGATCAAGCAGAGGTCCCTCAATTTTAGAGGCCTCCATATCAAGATCCCTTTGAAGCAGACAGGCATGAGGCCCATGCCAAATGGCACTCGTTGCTCCCCGTCTGATAGGGCCTGAATCTGGCAAACTGACCCATATCCCACAAGAAGGTAGACAAAAATGCTGGAGAAACTCAGCGGATGATGCAGCATCTATGGAGCGAAGGATTAGGTGACATTTCAGGTCGAGACCCTTCTTCAGACTCAATCTGGCCCATCAATGGCCCATCAAGTCTACTCCGCCATTCTATCATGGCTGATCTATCGTTCCCTCTCAACCCCATTCTCCTGGCTTCTCCCCATAACTCCTGCTTTTCCAGCATCTGCAGTTCTTTCTTAAACATATCCCACAAAAGTATGGATGGCTTCAAACTCCTGTTTAATAATAATAATAATAGATTTTATTTATATAGCGCTTTTCAGGACTCAAAGTCGCTTAGAGTGTTTGCCAATGGAATCAATGCTTAGCAAACTTAATATCTTCCTCTGACGTTGTTGCTGTCAAAGATTGTCATCATAAAAAAATCATAATAGTCCTAACATTGAAATGAAGGGCTTGACGGATCAGGGGAAACCACATCTCTCTGTGTGTAGGTCTCTAGATAGAAGACACTGGATAAAGACAATAGATAAAAGAACCAGCAGGGGAATGAGGAGTATCGCTTATGCAGTGTATCATGGGACTGGAATGTACAGCTAAAGTCAAAGCTTGCTACTGCCTGATAGACAGTTCATCCCAGATATTCAATGATATCTGAAATGATTTCACATAGTCACAAGTGATAGGAGCGTAATTAGGCCATTCGGCCCATCGTCTGCTCCGCCATTCAATCATGGCTGATCTATCGTTCCCTCTCAACCCCATTCTCCTGGCTTCTCCCCATAACCCCTGACACCTGTACTAATCAAGAATCTATCTATCCCTGCCTTGAAAATGTCCATTGGCTTGGCCTCCACAGCCGTCTGTGGCAACAAATTCCACTGATTCACCACGCTCTGACTAAAGAAATTCCTCCTCATCTCCTTCCTAAAGGAACGTCCTTTAATTCTGAGGCTATAACCTCTGGTCCTAGACTCTCCCACTAAGTGGAAACATCCTCTCCACATCCACTCTTTCCAGGCCTTTCACTATTCGGGAATTTCAATGAGGTCCCCCCTCTGATGCCTGATGCCTATTGATGTTAAGTACAGTCGCCAATCCTGACTTCCTGCATCTTTGTTGTCAGCTAACTGCAGCCAATTCGGGAAGAATGTACAGGAGCTTGAAAACTGTAACATCCATGATCAGGGACAGCTTCTTCCCTACCACCATCAGGCTATTAAACACTATAACCTCCAAATAAGCTCTGAACTACATAGACTTTGGGGGATTGCTTTTGTCTTTGCATTTAAACTATATATATATATTTATAATGAACATATTTTCATATCTGTTGTGCTGCTGCAAGTAAGAAGCTCATTGTTCCATTTTGGGACATATGACAATAAAACACTCTCGACTAAAAGGGTTAAAGACAATGTGCAAGGAAGCAAAAGGACAATTTATAATTAATGCATTATGAAAGACCCAGGCACAGTAATTACAATACATAATCATAAAATTAATCTTTTAGAGCCAGATAGATTTTTAGACAATAATTATGACTACACAAGTAGTAGCTCTACTCGATAACCAAAAATCTGTAGCCTTCTTTTGCTCTGGTATTGTATTTAATTCACATGTTTAATCAATAATGGTTTATTATTAATGCTTAATGTTTTATGTGTCATTCCTAACTGTCACTGTATGTCATGTCGTCACTTGCGGGCGGAGCACCAAGGCAAATTCCTTGTATGTGAATACTTGGCCAATAAACTTATTCATTCATTCATTCATTCATTCATTCATTAATACATGATTAAAAGTTCACCAAACTTATGTAACAACCTGAGGCCTGAGCCGGATAAAGGATCTCAACCTGAAACGCCGTCTCTGTCCATCCCCTGCACGGATGCTGCCTGACCCGTTGGGTTCTCCCAGCACTTTGCGGTTTGCTCAAGTTTCCAGCATCTGCAGTTCCTTGTGTCTCCTGTGACCGTTTATATCAGATTGAGCGCTTTCCCTTGATTCTGATGATGATGACCATAAACAGTGCAGCCCCGAGAGATGTGTTGACATTTAAGCTGCTTGCACACGAAAACCTGAAGGTGAATACCAGTTTTGTGGTGTGTGACATAATTCACTGTTATCACAGTGGTAAAGTTTGGGGTATCATGTTCGGCAATGTACCATCATGAAAGTTGATGGAAACAGATTTATTAGTAACTGTCAAAGGACAATTGGGTTTCACTTAAGAAAGTACTTGCAGTGAGATGGGCCAAGAGTATTGAGTGGGATAAATGGATGTTTCAAACACTGTGATGGTGGGAAATGGACATGGGATTTGCAATGTGCGATTAACTCACATATCGTGGACCTGGCCCAGGAGGCAGCTCGGTGGAGCAGTGGTAGAATCGCTGCCTCACAGCGCCAGAGGCACAGGTTCGATCCTGACTACGGGTGCTGTCTGTACGGAGTTTGTACGATCTCCCTGTGTCTGCATGAGTTTTCTCCAGGTGCTCCGGTTTCCTCCCACGCTCCAAAGACGTGCAGGTTTGTAGGTTAATTGGTTTAGGTAAAATTGTAAATTATCCCTATTGCTAGTGTACAGGGCGATCGCTGGTCGGTTCCATGTGTCTCTATTTCTACAACCAATACTCCTTCCAATCTGCCACTAAAAGTACAGATGGCTTAAGTTGAGGATTGGGGGCAGGTGTGTGCGTGGGACTTCTACACATGCCAAATGCATTTTCTTCATGTAGAAACAAGGAACTGCAGATGCCGGTTTATACAAACGGGCACAAAGTGCTGGAGCAACTCAGCACAGACAGAATCACTGGAGAACGGGGATAGGTGATGTTTTGGGTCGGGACCCTTCTTCCGACATGGGTAGGTGACATTTCATGTCGGGACCCTTCAGACTCAGAAGAATTGTCCCGCGTCGCGACCTGAAATGTCACCTATCCATGTTCTCCAGAGACGCCTCCTGATCTGCTGAGTTACTCCAGCACTTTGTTTCGTTTTGCATTTTCTTCTTACAGGTTGAGTAGATGGGCTGAGATTGCATTGATTGAGTTTATCGGGCAACTTGTGTTGCATGATAATTGACATCTCCCTGCTCCGCATGATGCCAGCACGATCAAGTATCGCACGGGCCAGTGCTCTTGCAAAAACCTTGCAAGCGGTGTGAGTCACGACGGTGCTAATCATGCCTGCACCAGGGAGCCCACTCACTTCCACCATCCTTCAGTCTGAGGAGGTTGGGCAGAGAAGTAATTCCAATTTGATACCAACATCCTACTGAGTGGCGAATTGAACTGTGCACTAACCTATCCCCACCCTCCACCTACACCCCTCTACCTCCCAGGTTTAGTGAGACCCCCAGCTCAGAGAAAAATTACAATCGAAGGGACGGTCACTATTAATCCCCCCTTCAGCAGACAGTCAATGGGCAAAGATGAGGAAGCAGCAAAAAGCAGCAACCTGTCAATTTTGGCTGCTGCTCAAGCACCAGAAGAAACTTAATGGAAATAATTGTGTTTAACATGGTGGAAAAGAAAACCGTTTTTTGCACAGTACGTGTTTGGATTATGAATTTCGATGCTCACAAATGACTTAATGCACCTACAAAAAGCTCAATAAAGACCCATTTGATAGATTGCTGCAAAGTGTAGATGTCAGAGAGGACTGGTCCCTAATGTGATCAATGTGATTGAAGATGCAAGAGACGCCTCGACCCGAAACGTCACCCATTCCTTCTCTCCAGAGATGCTGCCTGTCCCGCTGAGTTACTCCAGCATTTTGTGTCTATTTTAAGAGATAGACAATAGACAATAGACAACAGGTGCAGGAGTAGGCCATTTGGCCCTTCGAGCCAGCACCACCATTCAATGTGATCATGGCTGATCATCCCCAATCAGTACCCCGTTCCTGACTTCTCCCCATATCCCCTGACTCCGCTCTCTTTAAGAGCCCTATCTAGCTCTCCCTTGAAAGCATCCAGAGAACCGGCCTCCACCGCCCTCTGAGGCAGAGAATTCCACAGACTCACCACCCTCTGTGAGAAAAAGTGTTTCCTCGTCTCCGTTCTAAATGGCTTACTCCTTATTCTTAAACTGATATTTTGGTCTTCCTTACCGTTGTGGGTATATGATTTTTAGCCAATGAGTTACCATGTGTCCTTATTGCGCTACAAGAGACCAGACACAGATAAGATGGTGGCATTTCTAAGGCAACAGAGTGGCGCAGGTGGTACAGCTACTGCCTCACAGCGCCAGAGACCTTGGTTCAGTGACGTGCGGTGAGGTCAATGGCTGGGGAGGCACTGGCTAGTATCAGAGCAGGAAGCAGGTCGCATTAATAAGGTCTTTTAAAATCTCACGGTTTTCCTTTACCTTAGCATTGTGGATGCTGATATTTAATCTCCGCTGTTCATTCCAAGCCAGATCTAGCCTTGAAGTTCCAAACGTTTGTTAAAGCAATTTGGCTTGGAATGTGAGTTGTCGATTTTTCATGTTTGTTGAGGCTCCTCGGTAGATTTTTCAAGTCACAAAATCCCGCTAACGTGGAGGGAGAGCGAGCGTCAATTACACGGGCTGAGCCGACATAATTGACGCTCGCTCTCCCTCCACTGGGCTCAAGACACGCCCCCCCCCTCAGTGAGGCAGATGTGATCGCTGCCTCCCCTGGTGCTTTATCATTGCAGTTTTATGACGATACCAGCGAGCCTAAATATCTTTATACATGAAATAAGTTACCTGGACTATGGAAGGTGAGGACATGTAATGAAGGGGTCTACAAACATTACATTGGTGACATACAGAGAGATAGTAACAGGCACACGCTTATTGCCCGCGCTCCATCCAGTTTCTGAGGGGTTGCGCAATCAGAGGGGAGGCTCAGCTCGTCGCTGCCTCACCTCTTGTCTCTCCCTGTATTTGCAGCGGAGATCCGCAAATTTGGCGATTTTGACTATAAAAAATTATTGGAATCATACAAAAATGTTATTTATAACACAGATCAGTGGAAAAATCTTTATATTTATTTTATTTTATTATTATTTTTCTTTACTTTTCGTAACAGCCATTTTCATTGGTGTATGACAGGTGAGGCTCTGCCTCCCCTGCCTCCCCTGACCGCACGTCCCTGCCTCGATTCGATCCTGACCTTGGGTACAGTTTGCACATTCTCCCTATGGCCGCATGGGTTTCCTCCTGGTCCTCCGGTTTCCTCCCACATCCCAAAGACGTGCGGGTTTGCAGGTTAATTGGCCCTCTGTAAATGACCCGTAGTGTGTTGGGAGTCCATGAGAAAGTGGAATAACATAGAGCTAGTGTGAACAGGTGGTCAGCATGGACTCAGAGGGCTGAAGAGCCTGTTTCCATGCTGCATTTCTAAACTAAACAAAATTTAAGAGGCGCTTAGATAGACACATAGATACACAGGGAATGGAAGAATATGGATCATGCACAGGCAGATGAGGTGAGATGAGTCTCATGTCCAGCACAGGCATTGTGGGCCGAAGGGCCTGTTTCTGGGCTGCATTGTTCTATGTTCTATGAACATGTTCAATAAACATGTTTTATTAATAACCACTTGGAAAAGAATATCTCCACCTATAAGTGAAGCTTAGTTTTGCAGGAATAACTCCCGCACAGGCCTTCAAAGGGATTGTTGGCCAGCTTATTGGAATGGTTCAATAATCCTTCAGATTAGATAATGTTGAAGGGATTCAGGTTTTGCCTTACAGCCATAGCAGGCGTCAAGTGTGAGTGTGACACAAATGAATTCTCACAGAACAAAAGCTGCAAAGCTATAAAATGCTTCAGGGGGTGAGGCAAAAGTTCCCCGTCGGTCTCCCTGATATACTTTGTAGTTCTTCTTCTTATTGAGTCCACACACAGGATCAGAAGTTGTCCAGCCAGAGCTGAACACACTTCTCGGCATCTGTATACAATGGTGTCTGTCTTGTCGCCTCTTGTGCTTCTTGTGCGTGGAAAGATTGGTGGAAACAGGTCCGCGACGTGAACGCTCTTTCCTTGACCCCACTTTGTACTTTGCTGCCACTGAAACAAGGTATGAAAGCAGCCCTAATCTGTCCAACACTAGTGTGCAGTGGGGCTACTAACGAGAGAGAGAGGGTGAGAGAAGCAGTGCTTTTGCTGAGATGGTGCGTGTATCCGCACCTCTAGAATGTTAAATGTTTAAATTATATTTATATTTCGAGGTACAGCATGGAAACAGGCCCTTTGGCCCATTGAGTCAGCAGGGGGGCACAGTGGCGCAACAGTAGAGTTGCTGTCTTACAGTGCAACAAGAATTGTTTCAAAATTGAATTTTTTTTTAAAGTTTCGTTTATTGTCACGTGGACCGAGGTACAGTGAAAATCTTTTGTGGCGTGCTAACCAATCAGCAGGGCAGTCACGGTGGCGCAGCGATAGAGTTGCTGCCTTACAGCAAATGCAGCACCGGAGACCCGGGTTCGATCCCGATTACAGGTGCTGTCTGTACGGAGTTTGTACGTTCTCCCCGTGACCTGCGTGGGTTTTCTCCGAGATCTTCGGTTTCCTCCCGCACTCCAAAGACGTACAGGTTTGTAGGTTAATTGGCTTGGAAAATGTAAAAAAAATGTCCCTAGTGGATGTAGGATAGTGTTAATGTGCGGGGATCGCTGGTCGGCATGGACCCGGTGGGCCGAAGGGCCTGCTTCCGTGCTGTATCTCTAAACTAAATTAAAGATAAAACATGATTACAATCGAGCCATTTACAGTGTACAGATACATGATAAGGGAATAACGTTTAGTGCAAGGTAAAGCCAGCGGGTCACCGATGAGGTAGATAGTAGTTCAGCCCTGCTCTCTGGTTGTGGTAGGATGTACGTCGGTACATGTAACAATAAAGTACCATTCAACCATGATCATTTCCAGTAACCTGTTAAATGTTGCACGCTCAACGATGTTCTACAAACATTCCCAGAGGTACCCACAATAAAGGCAAGACACCCAGGAAACACCATATACACAGGTACACAAAAATGCTGGAGAAACTCAGCGGGTGCAGCAGCATCTATGGAGCGAAGGAAATAGGTAACGTTTCGGGCCGAAACCCTTCTTCAGACTCTGAAGTCTGAAGAAGGGTTTCGGCCCGAAACGTTACCTATTTCCTTCGCTCCATAGATGCTGCTGCACCCGTTGAGTTTCTCCAGCATTTTTGTGTACCTTCGATTTTCCAGCATCTGCAGTTCCTTCTTTAACACCATATACACAGGTTCATATCTGGGGAAATTCCCGCAATATTCTGTAAGTTTGACCATTGGCCATTGAAAGCTCCCTGCGGGCCACGTCCTGTAGTGGGGAAGCCGCCCACTACAGGATGACCACTACAGGATGACCACTACAGGATGACCAAAGACCGGGAGGACGGAGCCGGCGATGAGGACGGACGCGACGGGCGAGGAGCAAGGCCGGCGGGGGCACAAAGAGGAGAGGGACATTGGTTCGCAGGTCGATCCATGCGTCCAACGATGGCAATGGCTGGAGGCCCCGCAACACCCTGGGGCTCGCCGGGGTCGGACACCGTGGGCTGGAGCTTGAAAATGGCGGCAGAACCTGGCGTCTCTTGCAAGCGGGCCCAGTGGACTATTTCTGTACACTTTGCTAATCGGAGACGTGCTTAGGTATAGCAATACTCTGCTGGACTGTTTGTAAAAAAAGAATTTCACTATGCATTTGTACCGACAATGAAGCACCATTGAACATTCTTATTTGACCGCATACAATGACACAGACTGTTTGGAATCTCCAGCCATTGCTGCAGAGTTACCAATGCTTTGCTTCTCTTGCAGGACTTCAGCTATTTATGTCCTAAGTGTTCATAATAAAACAGACTCTTGCTTCAAAACTATTCAAAACTGAATTAATTCGTTGCATTCTGACAGTGGCCTTTGTCATTTTTTGAGCTCCTGCTTTGGCATTGTTCAATAAGACGTGGGTTTTCTCCGGGAAGCTCTGCTTTCCTCCCACACTCCAAAGACATACAGGTTTGTAGGCTAATTGGCTTGGTATAAATGTGAATCGTCCCTAGTGTGTGTAGGATAGTGTTAGTGTGCGGGGATCGCTGGTTGGTGCGGACTCGGTGGGCCGAAGGGCCTGTCTCTAAATGAACCAAAAAATAAATAAACTAAATTATCAGCTATCTTTTGTTTCAGCCGTAATCCCACATGAGATTATCGAAAGCAGGTGGTCTAATAGGTTCAATGCTTCTCCCCTTCTCTCCTTGCCTTGCCCTCATATCTGTTCGCTGCTGACAATGCCACGATTTCAATATTTTAATTGGCAACAAAAAGCATTGCTATTGCTTTAAAAAAAGAAAGCTATTGTGGGATGTCCCTGCTGCTGCCACCGGCTTCTACCTTCACTCTGCAGGGTGCAAGCACTTAAAGGAGAAGTGGAGGTGCAGACAGAGGGCCCACTAATACAAAGGGCCAGAGAATTAACACGTACAGTCTCTGACCTCTCCTATCATGTTTCAGCAAAGCCCTTTTCACCTGGCGAAATTAGGAGCTGCAGATGCTGGTTTACAAATAAAAGACACAAAGCGATGGAGTAATTCAGCGGGTCAGGCAGCATCTCTGGAGAACATCAGAGTCTGAAGAAGGATCTCAACCCGAAACATCACCCATGCATGATCTCCAGAGATGCTGGGTTACTAGGAGTAACTCTGACTTGCTCTAGCTCTTTGTAACGTCTGGGCTCGGGACCTTTCTTCAGACTGATGTGCGCCACATGTGTTCATGCAGTGGATCTGGGTTAGATCCTGACTATGGGAGCTGTCTGTGTGGAGTTTGTACATTCTCCTTGTGACCACGTGAGTTTCTCCGGGTTACCTCCCGCACTCCAAAGACGTGCAGATTTGTACGTTACTTGGCTTCCGTAAATTTTATATTGTCCCTCGTGTATCGGACAGTGCTAGTGAACGGGGATGATAGCTGGTCGGCATGGACTCGGTGGGCTGAAGGGCCTCTTTCCACGGTGTATCTCTAAAGATGGTCTTGCCGCTTCTGTGATCTCTCCACAGAAATGACTTTCCCCCTTCCTGGGCTTAGTCGGGCAGGACTAAAACATTGATCCTTTCTTTGCTTTCCAGTCATTTATTAAAGTCTCGCTTGCAGTTTCAGTGTACTAAATGAACATCGAATTTAATGGCGAGGTGTCGATCACTGCTATAACCTGAAATACAGGGAGTTCCATAAATGCTGTCATCACTTATAATTCAACCAGTAATTAGTGGGTGGAAACAAAGGAATGCAGATGCTGGTTTACCAAGATGAGACACAAAATGCTGGAGTAACTCAGCAGTTTAGGCAGCAGCCCTAAAGTACATGGATAGGTGGCGTTTCGGGTCAGGCACCTTCTTCAGACCTACTGGGTACTCCATTTCATCCAAGGTAGACAAAAGTGCTGGAGAAACTCAGCGGGTGAGGCAGCATCTATGGAGCGAAGGAAATAGGCAACGTTTCGAGCCGAAACGTTGCCTATTTCCTTCGCACCATAGGTGCTCCCTCACCTGCTGAGTTTCTCCAGCACTTTAGTCTACCTTCGATTTTCCAGCATCTGCAGTTCCTTCTTAAACACCATTTCATCTAAGGTTCTGCACTTTGCTCCTTTTTGGCTTCAGTTGGTAATACCAAGCTTTCACTGCATTGATTTACTAAAGGTGGCTACTGATTATGGGTTCATTTCTGCAATGTGTTTGCTTAGTTTGCTCAAGTCACAGATTTCATCCATTTCCCCACAGACGTGCATAATAGCTGCCTATCTGGAGTCATCAATATAGAAGCTGTTATTAACAAGTGTGGTCTGCAAAGGGAGTTTCCTGTGGAGTAAGCAGAGTCAATCAAACATGCAGGGGTGAGAGGGACACAAATTGCTGGAGTAACTCAGCGGGACAGGAGGCAGCATCTCTGGAGAGAAGGAAAGGGTCAGACTGAAGAAGGGTCACGACCCGAAACGTCACCCATTCCTTCGCTCCGGAGATGCTGCCTGTCCCGCTGAGTTACTCCAGCATTTTGTGTCTGTCCTCGATTTAAACCAGCATCTGCAGTTCCTTCCTACACATGCAGTGGGGGAGAGATGATTTGTAATGAGTGCCTTTCCCTCTATGTCTACCTTAGATGGCATATGAAAGCGTTGACCACACTCAACTTCACACATGGACTGGACAGGTCCACCACCAATTTTCCGGCAACTATGGTCGAGCTCCTCCTTTAATCCGGACAAAATTATGAAAGCGCTCTTAAAATTCCCTGGGTGGCCACAGATGGCGCTGTGCATGGCGTGCTCTAGTGGGCTCTATTGGGGCGTCCCAGAAGAGTTATTTGATTACATTTGCCATTGATCCCTCAGTTTTGTGCAATCCTTAGCGTATTGTCCTTACATTTATCCCCAGCTATGGCTTCTAAGCCAAGGTTGTGGGGAGAAAGCAGGAGAATGGGGTTTGGAGGGAGAGATAGATCAGCCATAATTGAACAGCGGAGTAGACTTGATGTGCCGAATGGCCTAATTCGGCTCCTATCACATGATCTTATGATCTAAGCAAGGCCCAAGGGACAGTCATGGTGTCAAGCATAAGCACATTTAATTTACATTTGATATTTATGTTATTTATGTTTCTAGCAGTCCGTGGTAGGAAAAGGAATACTTTATTGTCACATGTGACTAAGCACAGTGAGATTCTTTGCTTGCATACACACTGTATACAAAAACAACCTTAGAGTTATGGGAGAGGTATAATTAGTGGGTCAGAGATGTATTGTAATGTCATTATTCTGTATCCTCTGTTGGTCCAGCAAAATGGCCCTGCGAGCGAGGGTGCCAGAAAAGTGGTGGTGGACCTGCATTTGTAAAGCGGAGTCATTATTGACAACACTCAGTCAAGCAACAATTGGCAGGATAATCCTTCCTGGATGAGGTATGAATGCATTCTGGAGATACTGCTTCTCTAAAGGCTGCCATTACAACAGTGCAAGTCTATCTCGATCTGAAATGGGCACCCCCAGGAGCTGATTGCCCATGACATGTAGGAGTACTGCTGATGGTCTCCAAACGATGGAATAATAAAAACAAATTGCAGTCCAGTGCATTATTTTCAACATTTCTATTGCCCACCAAAGACTTGCATAACTCCGTGAAACCCACGGCTGTTAATAATTTGCTGAATACGGAAATAAACCAACAAGAAAATCTTCATGCCTCATTTAGAAAGATAGCTGTGTATATCAGTTTCAGTGGGATGTCGACATTGATACCAGAGATATGATACATCAAAAAATATTTGCCATCTGCTTCAAAACAGTGAAGGATATGAAAGTTGTTTATGTGCCAAAGTCAAACAGAATATTAGATTGCCTCCCTGTCTAATTGACAAGTATGTCATATCTACTTTGTCAGGAAATGTAAGTTAACTTCTGAGGCAGAGCATGATATTTTTTACATTGACTAAGCCTCCGCCATTGTTGGTGTTGCCTTACTTTTGTAGGAAAGGATGGAGCTAACTTTGGAACCAAATGGCCATGACAAGGTATACAAAATTATTGGACAGATAGATGGGGTGGCACAGTGGTGCAGCGGTAGAGTTGCTGCTTTACAGTGACAGAGACATGGGTTCGATCCTGACTGTGGGTGCTGTCTGTACGGAGTCTGTACCTTCTTCCTAAGACCGCGTGGGGTTTTCCCCGGGTGCTCTGGTTTCCTCCCAAACTCCAAAGACGTACAGGTTATAGGTTAATTGGCCCACCGAGTCCACGTTGACCAACAATCACCCGTACACTAGTTCTATCTACGTTATCCAATCCTACACACTCAGGGCAATTTACAGGGAGAATATACAAACTCCATACAAACAGCACCAGTAGTCAGGATCAAACCCAGGTCTCTGGCACTGTAAGGCAGCTGCCACTGTGTCTGTCCAAATGTCTTTTAAAACGCTCCAAGTTTAAGTGCAAAGTTCGTGATGCATCAGGAAAGGGGAATTGGCACAGAGTCATGGTGTCATATAGTGTGAAAACAGGCCCTTCAGCCCAACTTGCCCATGCCAACCAACATGCCCCATCTACACTAGTCCCACCTACCTGCGTTTGGGCCCATATCCCTCCAAACCTATCCTTTCCATCTGGAATGTTTGGTCCAGGAGGCTAAAATAAAGCTGAGCTTTGGGTTGCAGCTTGGATTCAGGCAGGACAGTGGTCAGAAATGGAGGATAAGGGGTAGGCCATTTAGAACGGAGATGAGGAAAAACTTTTTCACCCAGAGAACTGTGAATCTGTGGAATTCTCTGCCTCAGAAGGCAGTGGAAGCCAATTCTCTGGATGCTTTCAAGAGAGAGTTAGATAGAACTCTTAAAGATAGCGGAGTCAAGGGATATGGTGAGAAGGCAGGAACGGGAAACTGATTGCGGATGATCAGCCATGATCATATTGAATGGCGGTGCTGGCTCAAAGGGCTGAATGGCCTACTCCTGCACTTGTTGTCTATTATCTATTATCTATTATGTGATCGACCACTCCAGAGGAAGTCGAGCTGGTACATGGCCTCAAGATGTAATGAATGTGGAGCCTCAGCCTTTTGACAATTGCCCAACAAGTAAGAGGAGCTTGTTGCCTGAATGGATGTGAGCAGGAACTAGAGGCAAGGATGAGCAACCTCATTGGATGGCAACTGTGGCACTCTGGAGACCATTAGAGCAGGTGAAATGAAAAGTAGAAGACAATGTGGTCAGCGTTGCGTACCCTCTGCCTGGAAGAAGGACATCTTCTCAGGGCTGGTGAAAACGTAACAATCAGAGGGGAGGATTAGGTTGCCATGGTTTCAGAACAACATGGGAAGAACTTAGAAGTAGACTGTCATTGCGTGTGGAGCAAGAGACACATTTAAGCATAGATTCAATAACTGGCACTGGCCACTCAAATCAGCCACCCCGGACATGTTTATGATTGGTCTTACTGTATTTTAACGTTGTTTTTATCTATTTTAACTTTATACTGTTCCATCAGGGACTGGATTGTTTTAGTGTTGTTATTATGTTTTAAACTTCATGTGCGATGCTCCGGTATTCCCTGGGAAACGTCTTTTCGTTTTGCACTGCACAACTGTTGCTTGCAAGATGACAATAAAGGAATTGAATTGAATTCACAAGAGTAATAATCAAGCCATTGTTACCTGAGTCACATAGAGACTGACATGAGTTTCAGCTATTAGACACTCAAATGCATAAATCAAGGAGTGTCATGGGAGAAAAGTGTTTTGAAGTGATAATCTGTTGGTCTGGGTTTCACTTAATCTGTATAACCCGGTGATAAGAATGAATGAATGCATGAATACGTTTATTGGCCAAGTATGTACACATACAAGGAATTTGCCTTGGTGCTCCGCTCGCAAGTAACAACACGGCATACAGTGAACAGTCAGGTAATGCAGGGGCTCAGTTTGGAGGAGGGAAAAGGTAACAAATGCAAAGAGAAAAGACGGGGCTATTGGGCAAAGTAATAGCAGATGCTGGGATCTTGAGGCACCACACAAAGTTCGGGAGTAACTACTATCTTTAATCGGACTTCATCATATACTTAATATTATACTCTTTCTCCTGTATCTGTATACTATTGGATGGCTTGATTGTAATCATGCATTGCCTTTCCGCTGATTAGGTAGCACGCAACATGAAGCTTTTCACTGTACCACGGTGCACTTGACAATAATAATAAATTAAACTAAACTAAACTAGGACCTCTAGAGGTGTTGCACTTTCTTCCTTCCTTGATCTTCCTCTTCCAATGATCACGGAATGTGAGAAAGTAAATCAGTAGCCCTGTTTCAATGGAGCGCAGGCCAGTAAAAGACAACTAGGTGACCATTGTACCCATTGACGGAGTTTGGTGAACGCATTGTGGGTAGCGAGGAGAGCAGCTGACTGGGTCTGATAAACTGAATCAATATTGAACAGGAGTTGAAAATAAATATTTGAGCAGAAATGGGGAAGGGGGAGGGACGTTTAGGGGGGAAAAAAATTGGTTTCAAAAAGAAAGCATTTGTTATTTTGTGCATTTCCAATATAGAGCAAAGGGAAATAAACACTTGTTTTTTGCATTGTACTCTTAGGTGCAGTTTCAGTGTTTAAGGTATTCGTCTGCACTTTGTACAACAGTTACCATTTGGTCCAAAGTTCAGTGGCTAGAGGAGCGGAGGGATAAATGTGAACCCAGGAAAATGTGCCCAGTTGGAATGTAAACAGATGAACACCGCTACGTTAGGGATGACCAAAGCAGGCCACTTTTTTTGTGTAGAAAATAGTGGGGGGGGTTTATTATTTACTTAGTTTGGGAAGAAAGTTCCCATCGTTGGTTGATGGGTCATGTGCGAGAGATTCAGTGACAGCCGGGGAGACCTGGTTATGAGGAGTGGTTAAATAAACCTTGGGGGGGGCGAAGAGTAGGGGGCAACGTGGATTAGTTACAAGTTTTGTGGGGATAGGGATAGGGGTTGGGGTTGGGGTGGGGGGGGGGGAGGAGGGGGGGGGGGTGGGAGTGAGAAAGATGGTGACCAAATTAACACCTCTGCAACAGGAGCTGTTGAATGCCCTGGTTGGGTCTGGGATCTCCAAGCAGACCCTGGTTGAAGCTCTCCGTGAACTCGATGCCTACCAACCGGTGAAGAGCGACGAAGGCCAGTGCTCGACGATCAGCATGCTCCCCAACGAGGGCACCAAAGCCGAGCTGCTGCCGGTCTCAGGCAACGGCCAGCACCCGGCCAAGCTCTCGGGCGACGAGAGCTCAGAAGACGGCGACGATGACTACGACACCCCGGCGATACTGAAGGAAGTAGACAACCTCAGCCCCGAAGAAGCGGCCCAGCAAAGATCAATAGTAGAACACCTCCTACAGTAAGGATTCTTCTTCCATTTGCCTTTTCCTTCCTTTTGTATAGAGAGAGAAATAAAAAAATCTATCTAGTACCATCCAAAGTTTGCCCTGATCTTATGCAGCCCATTCTCTGTATCGTGTGATGAAAAGTTGCCTGTCTGAATCAGGCGTGCCACAGCTAGTTACTAATTATCCAATTGATTGTGATTTCTCTGTTCTTTTGCAAAATATAAACTAAAATAGAATAGCCATCCCTTTTTGGTTACACTTGATCATTAACTACTGATTATACAAGGCGGCCGGAAGCGTGACCGATAGGCAAAGGCTGCTCAGATTAAAAAGTTATTTCGTTCCCAGTTATTAATTAATTTTTTGTGTGCAAATTATATCGTTATAGGGTTTGTGTATTTCATTCGCCCAGGCATGTGAAGTACGGTTAATTCTCTCAGTGGCATCGCTCTGTGTGTGTGTGTGTGTGTGTGTGTGTGTTTGAATGTTTGTGGCAGAAACAGGTGTAAGAGGGGAAAAAACAATGTCCTTTCTCGTACTCCAGAATCAAATTATTTGTATTTATAACTGAACTTCGAACAAGACGTGACTGTTGCTGCTGTTGCCGCTTAACTGGTGCAATTAGTCTTATACATTGCACAACAAAGCAGGTTTATAACGTAAGTCTACCATATTGCCCAAGATTATATTCAGAACTGCGAGCAATGTAGCAGTGAAAGTGTTTATAAACGCAGAATACTACTAGATTAAAACAAAAAAACTTCAAAGACGTTATTTTAAATGCACATCGGCCTTCACGGTGTTTGTGGATGGTTTAGATATTTATCGAGGCAGTGTTTTACCTTCAGTAAGATTGTACAATGCTGCTGCAAGTAAGGACTTCTGTTTGGGATATATGCCATTAGAACACTCTTGATTCTTGAAATGATAAATTAAACTAAACGTGAGGTGAATAATTAGATATATGACTAGTTTTGCTGTGAGAATGTATGTTGAAATGGTGTTTGACTTGTAGATATTGATTTTAATGAGTCGGGCTGCAGGAAATAGCCAGCAAACGCCGTGGCAGGACAGAGTCAGTGTTTGCATTAATATAATGCTATTAAATTATCATCCCGGACTCTCGCTTTAAAGCGAGAGTCGGTCACTTGATCGGTTGAATGGCGGGAGAAGGGAGGTTTTAACGAGTCAAACGCCGGGTTAGTCACAGGCTGAACGCGTACTGCGAAGTAAGGGTGGAAAAGAGTGCTTGTTTGTTCCACTGCAACGTGGACTTTGCTCCAGGTGTACATTTTATCTGCAGCTCAGCATCAGCAGTTCAATAAAAAAAAAAAGTAGTTCAGGGTGAACACACGGACTGCCTGCCACCTTCATTTGTGTGATGTAGAAACAAAGAACTGCATATGCTGGCTATGACCAAAGATGGACACAAAGTGCTGGAGTGAAGAAGGGGCCCGAGCCGAATCTTCACCCATCCTATTTCTCCACAGATGCTGCCTGCCAGACCTGCTGAGTTACTCCAGCACTTTGTGTCTATCTTTCATTTGAGTAGCACTGGAAAATAATGTGCCACTCGCAGCCAGTTAACTTGCAAACCTTAACCCTTTTCGTTTATATAACTGCAAATTTGCAATTCACCCCATACAGCAACTATACCTGGTATCCCACCTGTTATATTTCTCGCCGTTGACCTTGCTACTCTCATTTGCTGCAACCGGGGATATACATGTATAGGGGGGAACTGCAGGTGCTGGTTTACACTGGAGATAGACACAACATGCTGGAGTAACTCAGCGGGTCAGGCAGCATCTCCTGAGAAAAAGGAATAGGTGACGTTTCGGGCCAGAACAAGAGTCTCGACCCAAAACCTCACCTATTCCTTTTTCTCCAGAGATGCTGCCTGACCCTCTGAGTTACTCCAGCATTTTGTGTCTATTTCCGGGATTTACTCTTCTTCTTCTTGCGTATGACGTGCACAGCCTCAAGTTGTGGGACAACTTGTTCTATTTGATCTTATTTGATTGTGCACTCCAGGTTGATTGCATTCGTCGAAACAGGGCGGAGGACCACGTGAAGGTTGCAATCTCCCACCCACCCCCCCCCTGGGATTTGCAATGTTCGCCTTTCACTCCCGGGACCTCTCTTTGCATCCATCCCCTACCCCTGAATAATCTCACTGCCAAGTTGGGCCCAGGAGTACAGCGAGAAGTTGGGCCCAGCCCATTAAAACTGCAAAGATGCAAAGCACACATGGAGGGACTGGCGAAGAGGAAATTGTTCATTTGAAATAAATGTTGCTGCAAAAAGAATCAGGCAACAGTAAAACAGGTCTTTCTGTCCACAGTGAGTATGCATGTCAACTATATGTACGCACTATTCCAATCTAGTATCCTTCAGCACTCGATCCATTGTCTTCTCCACCTCTGTGAGGTACTTAGTAAATGTTGGTCATAAAATCATGGAACATCAGATGGAAAGTCAGATAGAACAGAGAACAGTACAGCACAGGAACAGACCCTTCAGTTCACAATGTCCCTAGTGCACATGATGCCAAGATAAATTAATCTCCTCAGCCGGCACATGATCCATGGCATTAGTTCACAAGTCATAGGAGCAGAGGTAGGTCATTCGGCCCATCACATCTACTCCGCCATTCAATCATGGCTGATCTACCTAATCCTCTCAACCCCATTCTCCTGCCTTCTCCCCACAATCCTTGACACCCGTACTAATCAAGAATCTGTCAACCTCTGCCTTAAACATACCCAATGACTTGGCCTCCACAGCTGTCTGTGCCGATGGATTCCACAGATTCACCACCCTCTTGACTAAAGAAATTTCTCCTCATCTCCTTTCAAAAGATGCATCCTTTTTTTTCTGACGCTATGCATTCTGGTCCCAACCAGTGGAAACATCCTCTCCGCATCCACTCTATCCAGGCCTTGCACTATTCGGTAAGTTTCAAAGAGATCCCCCTTCTAAACACCAGGCCTAGTTGACTTCAGAGTCTCCACCCGAAATGTCAGCTATTCCTTGTCTCCAGACATGCTGCCTGACCCACTGAGTTAATCCAGCACTTTGTGTCTATCTACCTGTCTAAATGTTTCTTAAGCATTGCAATAGTACCTCAACTACATCCTCCGGCAGCTTGTTCCATACACCAACCACCTTTTCTCGCATAATTCTGTACACCTCTATAAGATCACCCCTCACCCTCCTGCGCTCCAAGGACTAGAGTCTTAACCTGTTTAACCTAAGGAGGTTAGGCTTCCAAGGCTGCCTGCTATGGTTTTGATGGAGTCGGAGGGGCCAAGTAGGATGACCTCAGACTTGCTCTCGTTTAGTTGGAGGAAGTTCTGTGCACCTAGACTGTGGAAACAGCATCCCTCTCCTCATCAGAACTGCCCCCTCCATCGACTCCTTTAAGTCGAGGCTCAAAACCTATTTCTACTCCCTAGCGTTTTTGAGGCCCTCTGAGGGGGCGCTGCAAACAGTTTATGTAAGTATTGTTAGGTCTGTGTACCATTGTATGTAGCACATTAGTACCTGCACTGATGTACAGCTCTTTGGTCAACGTGAGTTGTTTTTAAATGTGCTATACAAATAAAATTGATTGATTGATTGAACCTTTCCCTCTGCACGGTGGCGCAGCTGGTAGAGCTGCTTCCTCACAGCGCCAGAGATCCGAGTTCGATCCTGACCTTGGGTGCTGCCTGCGTGGAGTTTGCACGTTCTCCCTGTGACTACGTGGGTTTCCTCCCACATCCCGATTTGTAGGTTCATTGGCCTTGGTAAATTAAATGGCCCCTAATGTGTAGGGAGTGGATGAGAAAGTGGGGGTAGCATCGGACTTATGTGAGTGGGTGAGCGATGGTCAGCATGGACTCGATGGGCCAAACGGCCTATTTCAATGCCGTATCTCAAAAAAAGATATATTTTTAAACCAGCAAACCACCCGGCGAGGTCACGAGGAGAGGATTAATGTTCCAAATGTCACAAAACATGAGGAGCTATTTGCACCCTAATGTGAGACTGTGTGATTGAAAAATGTCAGCGAAGAATTCATCTCTGGCCGATTTTATGTGTAAGTCAAGTATTTAAGCAACATTTCCTTATCAATGAAATATTGCAGCTGCACTTTCAACAGCTTGACAGCAAGATTGAAGTGTGAATCGGCAGGAATAATGAAGTTTGCAACAGCCGAACTGCTTCCCACACACGTATTTACTAGCGATCGGCTCTCTGGGAGATAACCCTTGCTGTAACATTGCGTGACAAGTGTGGGCGCCCACATAACCCACCAAAGTGCCATGATTAATTCAAAAGGCTGCCTTGGATTTATAGAGAGCTTTTCAATGGTCTATAATTCACAACAGATTTTAAAAGCAACTGTGCTATAGGTATTGTTATGAAGTAGGAAAAATAGAAGCCAGTGCTCCAAATGTCAAAATATAATGACCGGGTGATTTCTTCCAGGTCACATTGGTTGAGGTATAAATACTGACTGGAAACTCCTTCTCCTTAAAATCGGTGTTATGGGACTTTTTATTTCCCTTCACAAAGCAAAGCAAGTCCCATTAAAAGGCCGTGTTGGTACATACCAAAGTTAGACACAAAGTGCTGGAGTAACTCAGTGGATCAGGCAGCATCTCTGGAGAAAAATGATGCGTGATGTTTCCGGTCGGGTCTGAAGAAGGGTCCCGACTCGAAACATCACCCATCCCTTCTCTCCAGAGATGCTGTCTGAGCTGCTGAGTTACTCCAGCACTTTGTGTCTATGTCATTCAAAAGCCGTCAGTATGTTTTTGCTACAGGGCTGGATCGTCACCCTACGCTTTTGTTTTCAAATTCCTCAGTTGGAAGCAACAATAAAGCACATAAGAATTGAAGAGTTTTTGCCTCTATATTTTTTTACAATCTCCTTTAGGGCATATATTTAGCTATATTTAAGAGGGAGTTAGATGTGGCCCTTGTGGCTAAAGGGATCATGGGGTATGGAGAGAAGGCAGGTACAGGATACTGAGTTGGATGATCAGCCATGATCATATTGAATGGCGGTGCAGGCTCGAAGGGCCGAATGGCCTACTCCTGCACCTTGTTTCTATGTTTCTATATATGCACAAGTCAGTGCCATGTTTAGCTTTAAAACCAAACTGGTTATCTGTGGAGTTAACAAACTCATTTAATCTATCCAGTAGAATTCTTTCTTGGACTTTTGACAATATGCTGCCTAAAGCTATGGGCCTGTAATTATTTAGGCTGCCTACTTTACCAGCTTTGTCCTTGATGACCGGCACTAACAGAACAGACAACATTGAGTCTTGTAACAAGCCATGAATCGTAAAACCAGTAAAACAAATAGCAAGGAGAGGAGCTATCCTCATACGCGCATACTTAAGATATTCAGGAGAAATATGATCCAAGCCACTTGCTTTGTTGTTGGACAGCTTGTTCATGGCATGATACACCTCTTGTGACATAATCACCATTGAGTCATTACTCTCAATATTGTCCACCCTATACAAATCACCTTGGACACAGTTGAATAAAGTACTATAATGTTGTTGCCATAACTCCGCGATATTAGCTGTTCCGGAGATTCCATCTACAGTGCATGGTAGAGATGTTTTGCAACTGTTAAGAGCTCTCACTTCTTTCCAAAAATCAGCAGCATTGTTACTTAGCAGCTTCTTAGCCATGGAATCAGCCCTCATAGCTTGCTCATTTTTACAGATGAAGCGAACAGCATACTTATATGTTGCATTAGTGAGCTTCTTGTACTCAAACACAGGTCCCTGTCTGGGTCTACCTGCCATAGCCCATGATTTAGTGGCTTCACGGGCTTCAGCAAGATACTCAACTACATACTTATTCCAGCCAGGCCTGATGTTATGTGTCTTATTTTTATGCTTGCAGTAGGGCTTACTGCCTACATATAGAGCGCTTACTATATCATTATACATGGAGCAGATATCTCTCCTATGCTTCATATCCTTACAATTAACATTACTACACATTATTGCATCTTTAGGTGGATGAATATTGCTTAAGGATTTATCTGTATGGGCATAATAGGCTAAGATGTCTTCCTTTGTGAGGGTTGACCAGTCTAGTTTTTCTGTGTTAAAGCTATTTCTATCTCTGGATACCACAGGTAGGTGTTCAAGATTTATTGTCATAGCAACAGGTATATGATAAGTCATTGCTGCCCCATACAGAATGCCCATACACCCCAATGAGGCATGTGCATCAGCTGTACTAATACAGTGGTCCAGCCATGACATCGTGTGCCAGGCCTCACTAATATAAGTCTAACTATCTGTGGGTAAAAGCACTTTGCTTGACAATATTAAATTAATATCTTGACAGAATTGAGCCATATGATTGGCAAATAATGTTCCTATCTGAGATATCTGCATTCATATCCCCAATGACATACACGCTACAATAATTATTGTTTTGAATAAAGGAATAGATGAAAGCAAGCCTATTTAAATATTCATCATCATTCTAATGGCATTCATAGGGTGTATACACATTCAGGATTACAAATTCCTTGTCGTTGTGAGCAAAGTGTATTGCAATACACCAGTCAGCATCAAGCCGAACCACATTTATTGATGAGTATGAACATTGACTTCTCCAATTTCAGGTAGTCATTGCTTTCTCCCTCCTTCCCCTCCCCTTCCCAGCTCTCCCACAAGCCTACTCTCTGCACCTCTTCCTTTCTGCTTCCTGCCCCTCCCCCTCCCCGCCCTGATATCAGTCTGAAGAAGGGTCTCGACCCGAAACGTCGCCTATTCCTTCTCTCCATAGATGCTGCCTCACCCCCTGAGTTTCTCCAGCGCTTTTGTCTCCCTTCGCGTGTTTCCAATATTTTCAGTCGTATATCTTCAGCGATACTTGTTTATCACAGATATCCAACAGTGAGTCCTCAGGTTATAATGGAACGCAGATTGCATTGACAGAACGCCTTACGCGACCGAGGACCCTCATGGCCAATGAAACACTTGCCAGAACAATTGCTCTTCTTTGAAAAAGAACTGCGGGATCTTTGTGTGTAACTGTGCATTGGTTTAATATCTCATCTGTTGGACACCACACATTAAATGCTGGTGCCACCTTAGATTTTGTACTCCCATCCCTAGAGTGGGATTTGAAGTCCCAAGTAAATTAGGAAGAATGAAACAACTGAGATATGGCAAGAGAGTCAAGAGATCAAGAGTCAAGTCAAGAGCATTGAATTATGTGTACTGACAACAGAACAATGAAAATCTTACTTGCAGCGACATAACAGTTTGCAAGTATTCACGTGTCAGTGTTAGTAATGCCTGGATTCTTTCTCTTCCCCATTATCCCTATCACGTACCTCACTATTGTTCACAGTATCAGTTGGAAGGCTGGGTCTGTTCTGTCCTCGCTACAAAGCTCTTAGTCTCTCCACAGGTAGACAAAAATGCTGGAGAAACTCAGCGGGTGAGGCAGCATCTGTGGAGCGAAGGAAATAGGCAACGTTTTGGGTCGAGACCCTTCTTCAGACTCTCCACAGGTACATTAGAAAATAGTCTCTCCACAGTCTCTGGCTTATTAGTCTCTTAATCTCTCCACAGGTACATGAGAAAATAGCTTCCCATAATCACCATAATATTGCCTCCATTCCCCCAAATTGCACTGATTCCACGGCTCTCAATCCGATTATATGTTCCCACCCTCCCATGGGGAAATGAAACACAGGATGGAGAGCGGTGGGTGAAGAAGAGGAACGACCACAACTGAAGCGCCTTTGTTGAGGGAGGCAATTGGTTGTTGTGAAAGGCTCTTTACATGTTGAACCCTCCATCCACGCCAGCACAGAGCTGTTGACAAACACTTACTGTGCTGCATATAATGGATGCTGCAAAGAGATGTGAACTCTGAACGCTGTCACACTCTCTTAGAATGGGAATGTTGAAGTACTTTCCCCAATCGTTGAACTGAATTAGATCTTATATTTCAATTCTCCTCCGTGTGAGTTCTGCCTTTTAGCATCAAGCAATTGTTTGAGAATATTCTCTTTGAAGGTTGGGTTAAATTGATGCCAAATGATTATGGCTTGTTTGCACTTCCCACTGAGTTAACAATCCTTGTTCCACAAGGAATTTTGTGCTGTTTGTAAGACTCTTACGGGAGTAGATAGCGGTGCCAGTAGGAAGCTACATCACATTGGTTCTATTTCCCTACATAAAGAACAAGCCAAAGAGCATGTTTTTGGAACAGCTTCATCCAAGACCACAAGAAATTGTCGAGAATTGCAGGCACAGCCCAGAGTATCACGCAAACCAACCTCCCTTCCATTGACTCCATCTGCACTGCACGTTGCCTCGGCAAGGCCACCAGCATAATCAAGGACGAGTCTCTCCCTGTTCACTCCCTCTTCTCCCCTCCCATCAGGCAAGAGGTACAGAAGTGTAAAAACGCACCCCTCCAGATTCAGGGACAATTCCTTCCCAGTTGTTATCGGGCAACTGAACCGATCTATCACGATCTGATCTTCAACTGAACCATCCTAGCGAGCGGTCCTGAGCTGCCATCCACCTCATTGAGACGCTCGGACTATCTTCAATCGGACTTTACTGGACTTTACCTTGCACTAAACTTTATTCCTTTATCCTGTATCTATACACTGTGTGTTTGATTGTAATCGTGTATAGTCTTTCTGCTGACTGGATAGCATGCAACAAAAAAGCTTTTCACTGTACCTCGGTGCGCGTGACAATAAACTAAACCAAACTAAACTACAATCAAGCCAAACAGGTGCAATAGGTAGAGCAATGAGAAAAATACAGAGTGCAGAGTATAGATCTCAACATTGTAGCGCATCAGTTCCAGAGACAAAGTGCGCAATGGGGTAGAGGTGAGTCGGACAGTACCCTAGTTTATGAAAGGACTGTTCAGAAGCCTGATAATAGAGGGGAAGAAGCTGCTCCTGAGTTTGGTGGCGCGCGCTTTCAAGCTTCTGTATCTTCTACCCATCAGGATTGGGGAGAAGAAGGGATGACTGGGGTGGGACAAATCTTTGATTATGTCCGCTGCTTTTCAGAGGTAGTGTGAAGCGTAAATGAAGTCAATGGTGGGAAGTCTAGTCTGTTTGATGGAATGGGCTACTTAGTTTAAGTGATTGATTTTTTGCTTGTACTGTACATCTCTGACAGCATATTATTCACTTTGGAAACTGTATTAGGCTTGAGGTGGCTGCCTTTTCTGATTAGTGCTGAGTGACATCTAATGGATAGTGCGAATGTGGATGAAATCTAAATCAAACTCATCTGTTACATCGGACATACGTGAATAGTTGCATAACTCGATCCAAAACCATATGTACATTTAGTTTAGTTTAGTGATACAGAGCAGAAACAGGCCCTTCGGCCCACCGCACCGACCAGCGATCCCCACACATTAACTACCCTACACAGACTCGAGACAATTTTACATTTATACCAAGCCAATTAACCTACAAACCTGTACGTCTTTGGTATGTGGGAGGAAGCCAAATATCTCGGAGAAAAACCACGGGGAGAGCCTACAAACTCTGTACAGCCAGCACCCGTAGCCAGGATTGAACCCGGGTCTCTGGCGCTGGAAGGCAGCAACTCTACCACTGCGCCACCGTTCAGTTTTCGTTTTGTAAAGAGGTTGGAAGAATAGAGCTCACATTTCTTCATTGATATGAATTTACTGGAGATATTAGCAGCAAATTTTCAATTACCACGAATTCATCCAAGCTGCAATAAATATCTTCCTTCTGAGCCTTCCTCAATATCTCCCTTCTTTGACAGACAATGTGTATTATGTAGTCAATTAAATAAAGATACTATTAAGGAAAAGGGAATATACTTGTAATTTCTATGCCTGAATGCACTTAAATTGAATAATTAATATGTTCGTTTGCAATTAAGTTAGCTGCCTGTTGAATTTCTTTTGTAAATTTGCGACTGTAAGCTCTCTCTTGACACAAGGCAACCTAAGGCTGCTAAAGAAGTTATTAAATATTCCTTACATTTAATGACAGGTGTTGAGTGGAGATCAATGAAGCAAGAGGCTAAGGTATGTAATCTCTGGGAAGAGCACTGGTGTTTAATCGCGAGAGGACAAAGTATGACTTCCTTCATAAGTACATATGTCATTGGAGCAGAATTAGGCTATAAGTTCATAAGTTATCGGAGCAGAATTAGGCCATTCGGCCCGTCAACTCTACTCCGCCATTCAATCATCTGATCTATCTTTCCCTCTCAACCCCATTCTCCTGCCTTCTCCCCATAACCCTTGACACCCTTACTAATCAATACTCTGTCAATCTCTGCCTTAAAAAATATCCATTGACTTGGCCTCCACAGCCTTCTGTGGCAATGAATTCAACAGATTCGCCACCCTCTGACTAAATAAATTCTTCCACATTTCCTTTCTAAATGTACGTCGTTTTATTCTGAGGCTTTTGACCTCTAGTCCTAGACTCCCCCACGGGTGGAAACATCCTCTCCACATTCACTCTCTGCAGGCCATTTGGACTATCGGGTCTAGTCCGCCATTCAATCAAGACTGATCTATCTTTCCCTCTCAATCCCATTCTCCTGCCTTCTCCCCACTATTCAGTCATGTCAGTCGGCAGCTGAAAGGGAATCTACTTCCATTTGGCCTTATCTGGAGCAATGTCAGTTATCGCCCGCTAAAGTTTGTGAAAAACTCTAAACATGACAACTTATTTTATTCCATTTACTGTACGTTCCTCTCATGTGTGGTTTTAGCTGTTCAGCTGAATTAGTCAATTTAACAGATGATAATCCATTTTGAAGGTTTAGGTTTATCGTTGTCACGTACACCAAGGTATCCAAACAGGTGAAATAATACTATACATCAAATCAAACTCGTGTACAATACATAGGGCAACGGGGAAGATTCTGTACAAAGTGCAGGTAGTTCTCAGCACTATAGCGCACCAGTTCCATAGACAAAGTCCAATGTCGGCATTGGGGTAGAGGTGAGTGGAGCACAGTGGCGCAGTGTAGAGTTGATGCCTTGCAGTGCCAGAGACCTGGGTTCGATCCCAACTACGGGTGCTGTCTGTGTGGAGTTTGTGCGTACTCCTTGTGACAGCGCGGGTTTTCTCCGAGTGCTCTGATTTACTCCCACACTCCAAACATGTACAGATTTGTAGGTTAATTGTCTTCTGTAATTTGTAAATTGGCCCTAGTGTATAGTACAAGTGTACGGGGTGATCACAGATCGGCGCAGACTCGGTGGGCCGAAGGGCCGGTTTCCGCGCTGTATCTCCAGAGTACGAAAGTAAAGGTGAAACGGACCGCAACCTAGCGTATGGAGGGACTGTTCAGAACAGTTACTTCCCAGCTGTTATCAGGCAACTGAATGGACCTCTCATCAGCTAGAGTGTGAACCTGACCTCCCATCTACCTCATTGGAGACCTGTGAACTATCTTCTATAGGTTGTAGGATTGAAGTGGTCTATTTGGCTCATTGGCTCGCTGGTCGGCGAGGACTCGGTGGGCTGAAGGGCCTGTTTCCACATCGTATCTCTAAACTAACTAAACAAAGTCCTTGCATTGCATTTTCCACCCAGCCTGTGCGTTCTGGCCAAACTGGCCACAGTTCACCACTTCTTAGTTACTGTGTTTGTTCCGTCTTAACTTTCAGTCCATTAACAACGGAGCCTTTGAGAGGAGTGGGAGAGGGGACAAGATCAATCAAGAAGCGATGCAGAGCAGATAGCAAGATTGGTTTTTCAATGAGCGCTGGCTGTGGGAGGGAGGGATGGATGTGGGAGATGAGATGACTGCTTGAGCCCGGCATCTTCGCCCATTCACCCATGAATGACTGGGTGAAGATGCTGGGCTGATGCAGTCAGCCTCGATTTCAACACAGCGGCGGGTGGTACTGATCGACCGATTCCAGCAAGGGACCGGGTATGAAGGATTGCAGACGTTCTCAAGAAACTGTGCGGTCGTGATAGAAAGAACAGTTAGAGAATAGAGAAGTGAGGTGACTTGTTTAACCTCCAGCTTAACACCTCCAGCTTAACACCTCAAAAACCTTAGAAACCATCATAGATTTCAGACGCAAACAAAACCTCAAACCCGCGGTCCATGTCAACTCCCATCCCATGACCTCCACGAACTTATTTAAGTTCCTGGGCACCTATATCTGCAATAATCTAAAATGGCACATCAATGCTGACCACATCATTAAGAAAGGACAACAACGCCTATACTTCCTCAGACAGCTCAAGAAGTTCAGAGTCCACAAACACCTCCTGGTACGCTTCTATCAATCCATCATTGAAAGCATCATCACCTCCTCAATCACAGTCTGGTACGGAAACACTGACAGTCACTCACTACACAGAATACAGCGCATTGTCTCCAAGGCCTCTAGGATCATCAACTCTCCCCTCCCCTCAATCCATTCCATTTACCTCCAACGTACCTCAAAACGGGCAACAAAGATCATCTCGGACCCCTCCCATCCAGCAAACCACCTTTTCCAGTCTCTCCCTTCAGGGAGGCGCCTTAGGTCACTTGCTACAAAATCCACCCGTTTTAAAAACAGTTTCTTCCCCTCAGCAATAAGAACACTTAATTCCCTCCAATAACTTTTTGACTTTGATGTATACAGTGTCTTGTCTATGGTTTTTGTCTGTTCTTTTGCACTATGTATTGTTGGTGAGATTTGTGATTTGTGATGTGCTTTATTATTATTGTTGTTAGTGTTAATGTGCTAAAGCAGTACCATCATGTACCGAACCCAATTACCACCAACCCTGGTCGTGTGGCAAATAAAGTTTCTATTCTATTCTATTCTATTCTATTAAGAGACAGCAAGTCTTTGCACTTCATTCCCGCACTGCGCTGTGTGGGGCTGAGCTGCTCCGAACGTCATATCCAGCGAGATTTCAAAGCCTGCCAGATTGCCCGAGGATGAACAAGTCTCCGATTGCACTTCCATGAGAACAAAGCAACTGGAAAATCATGCTTGGCGAGGTATCACAACCTCAAAGCTGAGCTGAAGTACTGAGTGAATCCTGGCGCTGTATAACTAAATCTCCGGCGCAACTGCAACGCGAGCATTTAGAAACTTGAGTCCCTGTGTCAGGAAAGCAGAGAAGCCCAGAGTGTGCAACAGATCCAGTATGCTCCCCTCTTAAACGGCACACCCACCTACTCCCCCCACACCCACATCCCCCCCCCACACCCACCTCCCCCCCCCCACACCCACCGACTCCCCCCCCACACCCACCTCCCCCCCCCCCCACACCCACCTCCCCCCCCCACACCCACCTACTCCCCCCACACCCACCTCCCCCCCCACACCCACCGACTCCCCCCCACACCCACCTACTCCCCCCACACCCACCTCCCCCCCACACCCACCTACTCCCCTCACACCCACCTCCCCCTCACACCCATCTCCCCCTCACACCCACCTCCCCCACACCCACACGCACCTACTCCCCTCACACCCACTTACTCTCACACACGCACCTCCCCCTCACAACCTCCCCCCCTCACCCCCCCCCCACACCCACCGCCCCCACACCCACCGCCCCCACACCCACCTCCCCCACACCCACCACCCCCCTCACCCACCCCCCCTCACACCCACCTCCCCTCACACCCACCTCCCCCACACCCACCCCCCCCCTCACCCACCCCCCCTCACACCCACCTCCCCATCACACCCACCTCCCCTCACACCCACCTCCGCCTCACACCCACCTCCCCCCCTCACACCCATCTCCCCCTCACACCCACCTCCCCCCCTCACTCCCTGCCTCCACCCCCTCTTAAACCACACCCACCAAGCCTTTCACTATTCTGTAAGTTTCAATGAGGTCCCCCCTGATTCTTCTAAACTCCAGCGAGTACAGGCCCAGTGCCGACAAACGCTCATCATAGGTTAACCTAGTCATTCCTGGGATCATTCTTGTAAACCTCCTCTGGACCCTCTCCAGAGCCAGCACATCCTTCCTCAGATGTGGTGTCCAAAATTGCTCACAATATTTCAAATGCAAAAGTTTGCTTTCTTTACTACCGATTTGACTTGCAGATTAACTTTTTTTGTGGAATCCAGCACTCTGCTGTAAATGTTATAGGACCATTGCACGGCTTCTGGCTACGGGTGCTGTCTGGTTGGAGTTTGTACATTCTCCGGATGACCGTGTGGGTTTTCTTCAGGTGCTTCGGATTCCTCCCACATTCGAAAGGAGTACAGGTTTGTAGGGTAATTGGCTGTAAAATTGCCCCTGGTGTGTAGGATGCGAAACTGGGATAATATAGAATGAGCGTGTGGGTGATCAATGGTCGACGCCGACTTGGTGGGCCGAAGGGACTGTTTTCCGCTCTGTATCTCTAACACAAGCTTCCAGCCTCTGCGATCAGACACAGTGACAGGTTTGTTGACTGATGGATCTGATAGGGGTCTCCATTAGAAATACCCCTCTAGACTGCCCTCTCCCCTGACTCTCAGTCTGAAGGAAGGTCTCGACACGAAACGTCACCTGTTCCTTCTCTCCGGAGATGTTGCCTGTCCCGCTGAGTCACTCCAGCATTTTGTGTCTTTGCCCATTAGAGATATTCTCCTCTTTTCCAAAGTTGATGCATTGCTGCAGCGTTGTGGCGTGCCAGAACCAAGAACACTTCAGCGGTTTATCATCGAGTCATCAAGAAAGAAACAGCCCCTTGAGTCCACATTGACCATTAACCACGTTTAAACAAAGCTTCTTCCCCTGGATACTTCTTGGCCTTGTAGCACACCAGTTCCATGTACAAAGCCAAATGGGGTAGAGGTGAATCGGACAGTAGTCTAGCTTATGGAAGGACCGTTCAGAAGCCTGGTGACAGAGGGGAAGAAACTGTTTTTGAATCTGGTGGTGTGCGCTTTCATGGTTCCGTATCTTCTGACCAACGGGAGTGGGGAGAAGAAGGAATGACCGGGGTGGGAAAGGATTTTGATGATTCAATGGGACTTTATTGTCACTTGTACCGAGGTGCAGTGAGATTCCCTTTTGCAGACAGTATCACCATAAGCACATCTTAAATACAGTACACGTGTATAGGAATAGTACAAAAGAGACAGTAGACGCGAGTCGCCAGGTTTGGCACCATTTTCAAGTGCCAGTTGTTAAACGTGCGGAGTTCTTGACCTGACCATGAACGTGGCGACGTTGCAGTGCAAGCCAGGCCAAGCATAGCCGTTGGTGTCCTACACCGCTCCTTGCAGATGCAGGTCTTGTCCGGCCCACACACCCGGTCCTCTTCGAGCAGCGCCCAGTGCATCCGAGCCCCAGGTTACCGCAGGGCTTCCAGCGCCCACTCCACCGTTGAGGTGCGCTGCGCCGCAGTGCCTCCCGCTGCCGATGCACATTTCGGCCCTCTGTTCCTCACATCTGCCACCGCAGCAACAACCGCCATCTTGTTACTATTGTTGGCTGCTTTCCCATGGCAGCAACGTGAAGTGTAGATGGAGCCAGTCAGTGTGGAGTCTGGGCAGTGTGACGGACCGGACTATATCCACAACTCTCTACAAAGGTGAAGAAGCTGTTCCCGAGTCCCGCAGTGTGTGTTTTCAAGCTTCTGTTCGGGAGGGTAGCGTAGGTTCATTATTTCTAGGAGCACGAATTAGGCCATTCGGCCCATCGGGTCTACTCCGCCATTCAGTCATGTTTGATCTGTCTTTCCCTCTCAACCCCATTCTCCTGCCTTCTCCCCATAACCCTTGACAACTTTACAAATCAAGAATCTGTCGATCCCTGCCTCAAAGATAGCCATTGACTTGACCTTTACAGCCTTCTGTGGCAATGAACTCCACAGTTTCACCACCCTCTGACTAAAGATATTCTTCCCCAACTCCTTTCTAAAGATACGTCCTTTTATTCTGAGGCTATGGCTTCTGGTCCTCGACTCTCCATATTCACTCTATCCAGGCAAGGTTTTTGTCGTCTTAGCTTGGACAACCGTATGGTGTGGTGATCCTTAGCTTTTATTGAAATCTGTCTGGTTTAGATTCAATTAACTTCAGTTAAAGGAAGGTTAAGTGGGTCTAGAGTGATACTGCAGAGAAACGATTCGGTAAGTTTCAATGAGGTCCCCCCTCAACCTTCTAAACTCCAGCGAGTGCAGGCCCAGTGCCTTCAAATGGTCAACATATGTTAACCCAGTCATCCCTGGGATCATTCTCGTAGAGGGAATGGAAAGAAGTCATAGAGTGATACAGCGCGGATACAGGCCCTTCGGCCCAACTTGCCCACATTGGCCAACATGTCCCAGCTATAATAGTCCCACCTGCCCGCGTTTGGCCCTTACCCCTCCAAACCTGCCCTGTCCATGCACCAGTCGAACTGTTTGCTAAACGTTGGGCTGGTCGACGTCGTGACGGGAGTGTTGAGGTTGGGCTCACAGCCTGGTTTGTTCCTTGTGTGCAGGGAGGACCCGTGGAGGGCGGCGAAGATGATCAAGTGTTACATGCAGCAGCACAACATCCCGCAGCGCGAGGTGGTGGACACGACCGGCCTGAACCAGTCCCACCTGTCCCAGCACCTGAACAAGGGAACGCCCATGAAAAACCAGAAACGGGCCGCGCTCTACACCTGGTACGTGCGCAAGCAGAGGGAGATCGTGCAGCGTAAGTCTCGTTCCCTTTAACTCCGGGTCCGGGGAACCGGCGTTACACCGCACCATGGGGAGGGGGGAAGGTGTCCGTTATTTTTTATCCACGAGTAGTTGCTCTACTCAACAGCCAAAAATCTGTAGCCTCCCTTCAATCTGGTATTTTGTTGGTTCACATGCTTGATCAATGGTGTTTTATCATTAATGTCTTATTATTATTAATGTTTAGTGTTTTCTGAGTCATTCGTAACTGTCAATGTATGTCATGTTGTTACTTGTGAGCGGAGCACCAAGGCAAATTCCTTGTATGTGAATACTTGGCCTATAAACTTACTTACTTACTTACTTATTGCCGATTGTCCGCTATAACCAATTAAAGGTATTATCATTGTAAAAGTAGTAGAAACAAATGATTGCAGTTGCTGGTTAATACACAAAAGGACATAAGGCGCTGGAGTAACTCAGCCATTCAGGCCTGCACTCGCTGGAGTTTAGAAGGATGAAGGGACCCCTCATTGAATCTTACCGAACAGTGAAAGGGCTGGTTAGAGTGGATGTGGAGGGGATGTTTCCACAGTGATGTTCTTTGTTTTGCATACCCAAGGTATGCAAAGAGTGGCCATTTTTAACACATTCCATTTGTAGTCCCAGTTAGTTCCCTTTGTTCTCCATCTCGGCAGTCCCCCCACGCCGGGTCCCCCTTTGTTCTCCTTTGTTCCCGGCGGTGCTTCCATCCTCCGGCACCCACGTGACCCATCCTCAACCAATGACACCACCCTCGACCTTGACCGACCTTTCTCCTGTGATCCAATCCTTTCGTAATAAAGGTTAACAAACCATTTTTCCCTCATAATCACTTGCTGCGTCGATGTGTTGGCCTTCATTGCGTGTAGAACACTCAAACCCCTTTGAACCTGGACCTGCGTGCGTGCGGTCGGGATTTCTCTAGTCAGAGGGCGGTGAATCTGTGGGCTTCATTCCCGCAGAAGGCTGTGGGGGCTAAGTCAATGGATATTTTTAAGGTAGAGATCAATAGATTCTTGATTAGTACGGGTGTCAGGGGTTATGGGGAGAAGGCAGGAGAATTGGGTTAGGAGGGAGAGATAGATCAGCCAAGATTGAGTGGTGGAGTAGGCTTGATGGGCCGAATGGCCTAATCCTGCTCCTATCACATGGCCTTATGACCTGCCCGGATTAGTCATCTTAATGAGCGGTGGAGTGAGCTCGGAGGTAGTGGCCACCAGATGCGTGCTGACTTTGTGGCCACCAGATGCGTGCCGTCTCCTGTGTACACCTTAGGTGAGGTCTGCTGTATGATTCTATCGGGTTGTATGCAAAACAAAGCATTTCACTGCACCTATGTAAATGTGACAATAACGTATCATTGAATGTGTTGGAAGGAACTGCAGATGCTGGTTTATACTGAGGATAGAAGCAAAAAGCTGGAGTAACTCAGCGGGTCAGGCAGCATCTCTGGGGGAAAGGAATAGATGACGTTTCGGGTCGAGACCCTTCTTCAGACTGAGAGTCAGGGGAAAGGGAAACCAGAGGTAATAAAAAAGCACATAGGACAAATGAATGAAAAATATACAAAAAGCAACGATGATCAAGGAGAGGTGGAGTCCACAATGGTCCATTCTTGGCTGTGGGGCAGGTGATAACAAGTTATACAGACAGTGAAACTTGAATGTTCGTCCCTGGACTTGCGAGCAATGTAACTCACCCTCCCCGTCAGATAGACCAGAGCAGATGTATATCGCGGTGAAACACTCTGCATCGATGGGAAACAACTGTATTCAGAATGATTAGATCGATCTCTATGGTAAACCTAGTGATTTATGGCTGTTCCCTCCATGAAAAATAATGCCTGTAACGTTAGACATTTTAGACTTTAAACTTCATTCATTCATTCATTCATTTAGAGCTACAGTGCGGAAACAGGCCCTTCAGCGCACCGAGTCCTCGCTGGCTAGCGATCACCCCGTACACTAGCACTAACTATCCTACACACTAGGGACAATTTACAATGTTACCAAAGCCAATTAAAGTACAAATCTGTGCGTCTTTGCGGTGTGGGAGGAAACCGGAGCACCCGGAGAAAACCCACGCGGTCACAGGGAGAACGTACACACGGAACCCGTAGTTAGGATCGAACCCGGGTGTCTGGTGCTGTAAGGCAGCAACTCTACCGCTGCGCCGCTGCAACTCTCACAGCTGAGTAACAATCCGGTGTCGATCTTCACCGCAAAATTGTCGGAGAATTAAATTTCTAAAGGCCTGAACGCCACAAGAAAGGGAAGAAATCTTGATTGTCCAAAAAATAAACATCTTTGTGCCAGTGAGCAGTGAGACTAATTAACCATGAGATGGTCTCAGTACTTGACAGTTTAGAAGCTGATCTGTGCAGACAAGTGTACCACCGGCTGACGATTGATTGAATTGATTGAAAGATACAACAGACTCTTCGGCCCATCGAGTCCATGCCGACCATTCGCACCAGTTCTGTGTTATCCCACTTTCCACCCACTCCCGACGCATTAGGGGCAATTTACAGAGGGCCAATTAACTTACAAACCCGCAGGGCTTTGGGATGTGGGAGGGAAGCGGAGCACCCAGAGGAAGCCCACACGGTCACAGGGAGGACAAAAGAAACTCCACAAAACAGCAGAGGTCGGTGTCGTACCTTAGTCCGTGGTGCTGTGAGGCAGCAGAAGGTCCAGCCTGTGCCACCACTGACTGTCCATGAACTATACCCAGGACTGTCATAAAGATGCAAACGCAAATTGGAGGAACAGCACCTCGTATTTCGCTTATCCAGCTTTCAACCCAACGGTATCAATTTTGATTTCTCTAACTTCAAGTAACCCTTGCATCCCCCCTCTCTCCGTCTCTCCCCATCCCAAGTCTTTGTACTAGCTTCAAAGTCATCTGGTTGAGTCTCCGTGTCTGTATGTTGAAGAAAGAACTGCAGATGCTGGAAGTATCGAAGGTAGACAAAAATGCTGGAGAAACTCAGCGGGTGAGGCAGCATCTATGGAGCGAAGGAATAGGTGACGTTTCGGGTCGAGACCCTTCTTCAGTCCGATGTGGAGGTGGAGGGGGGGCGGGAAGAAGAAAGGAAGAGGCGGAGACAGTGGGCTGTGGGAGAGCTGGGAAGGGGAGGGGAAGGAGGGAGAAAGTAAGGACTATTTGAGATTGGAGAAGTCAATGTTCATACCGCTGGGGTGTAAACTACCCAAGCGAAAGATGAGGTGTTGCTCCTCCAAGTTGCGGTGGGACTAACTCTGGCCATGGAGGAGGCCCAGGAAAGAAAGGTCAGATACAGAATGGGAGGGGGAGTTGAAGAGCTGGAGCCACCGGGAGATCGGGTTGGTTAATGCGGACTGGGTGGAGGTGTTGGGCGAAGCGATCGCCAAGCCTGTGCTTGGTCTCACCGATGTAGAGCAGTTGACACCTAGAGCAACGGATGCAATAGATGAGGTTGTCCGTAACTGGTTTTCACCGAGCCCACAGCCAACAATGGCCTGGTCCCTTTATCATCCTTACTTTTTTGCATCTCTTTCATTCATTTGTTCTATATCTCTCTATATCACCATCTATATCTCTCGTCTCCCTTTCCCCTGACTCTCAGTTTGGTCTGGACACGAATCGTCACCTATCCCTTTTCTCCAGAGATGCTGCCTGACCTGCTGAGTTACTCCAGCTTTTTGTGTCTATCTTCTGTCATAAAGATGGTTGATTCGGCCATTACCTCCATGGAGAACTGGCATCCCACGTTATTCATGGTATCATTTTCTCTCCACTTCCCTCAAATTAGTCATCTGTTCTTTTGCCACCTTTTACTGCTAATAACATTGGCTAGAAAGATACACTTCCAAAAGGTCTCCCGTAGGAACATGCCTTTTGAATAAAATACATTGCAAGGCTTTTGATGTTGTCGTGCTGACTTCAAATTATACATGACTCATCAAAGCTATGTAGTGCGGTGTATGACTACATTCTGATGCAACTTAGGACGGTACAGCACAGGAACGGGCCCTTCGGCCCACAATGTTTGTGCTGGACATGATGCCAAGTTAAACTGATGTCGCCTGCCTGTACGTGATCCATATCTCTCTATTCCCCATACTTCCATGTGCCTATGCAAAAGCCTCTTAAACGCCACTATCGTATCTGCCTCCACCAACACCCCTGGCAGCCCGTTCCAGGCCCTCATCACTCTCTGTGTAAAACAACTTGCCCCACACACCTCCATTAAACTTTCCCCCTTCTCAATGTACAGCTACGCCCTCTAGTGGTGGGCATTTCCACCCTGGGAAAAAGGTTCTGATTGTCTACCCTATCTATGTCTCTCATAATTTTATATATTTCTATCAAGTCTTCCCTCAACCTCTGACATTCCAGAGAAAAAAACCCCAAATGTATCCAACCTCTGAAACAGGCTAGATGCAGGAAGATTGTTCCCGATGTTGGGGAAGTCCAGGACAAGGGGTCACAGCTTAAGGATAAGGGGGAAATCCTTTAAGACCGAGATGAGGAAAAACTTTTTCACACAGAGAGTGGTGAATCTCTGGAACTCTCTGCCACAGAGGGTAGTTGAGGCCAGTTCATTAGCTATATTTAAGAGGGAATTAGATGTGGCCCTTGTGGCTAAAGGGATCAGGGGGTATGGAGAGAAGGCAGGTACGGGATACTGAGTTGGATGATCAGCCATGATCGTATTGAATGGCGGTGCAGGCTCGAAGGGCCGAATGGCCTACTCCTGCACCTATTTTCTATGTATCTATGTATCTAAACTCTCTAATCCAGGCAGCATCTCTGCATCCTCACCAAAGCCTCTACATTTTTCCTGTAATGGGGCGATCAGAACTGTACTCAATTCTCCAAACGTGGCTTAACCAAGTCCTATGGAGCTGCATCATGACTTCCTGACACTTGTATTCAATGCCTCTAGCAATGAAGATAGACACAAAATGCTGGACTAACTCAGCAGGTCAGGCAGCACCTACAGAAATAGGTGACGTTTCAGATACTTCAAAATCCTGTGTTAAAACGTGGTTTTGGAGCCGGAGAGAAGGAGGAATCACAGAGGGGCAGCAATGAGAGAGGGTGCTGCATAACTCCTGTCGGAGAGAGGAGGAGAACTTCTAGGCCTACCTTGAGAATCTTTCAAGTCGGGTCTTCAGATCGGGATCCAACCCGAAACATAACCTATTCCTTTACTCCAGAGGTGCTGCCTGACCCGCTGAGTTACTCCAGCATTTTGTGTCTATCTTCGGTATGAACTAGCATCTGCTTGTTCCTTTCTACACACCCCTAGCAATGAAGGCAAGCATACCAGGGGTCCATGCCATGATCTACTTATTCTATTGGAATATTGTCGAATTACTACCATTGGAGAAAAACATGGGTGATTCATCGTGCTTCTATATTTATTCTCTAATATGGAAAATGGAGCTAAGCTGAGGATATGTTCATCATATAATTTTCTTCCGTTAAATGGTCGGCTTTTGGCACATTGGCGTTCATCAGTCAAGAGTATTGAGCACAGAAGTCGGGAGGTCATGTTACAGTTATATAAGACATTGGTGAGGCCGCATTTAGAATATTGTGTTCAGTTCTGGGCACCGTGTTACAGGCAAGATGTTGCCAAGTTGGAAAGGGTACAGAGAAGATTTACGAGGATGTTTCCTGGACTCGTGGTTCTGAGCTATTCTGAGGTTGAGCAGGCTGGGACTCTATTCCATGGAGTGCAGGAGGATGAGGGGCGATCTTATAGAGGTGTAATAAATCATGAGAGGAATAGATCAGGTGGAATCAAATGGAATAGTAGGGGAATGGAGGACCAGAGGACATAGGTTTAAGATGAGGGGGGGGGATGATTGAATAGGAATATGAAGGGTAACTCTTTCACACAAAGGGTGGTGGGTGTAGGGAACAAGCTGCCAGAGGAGGTAGTTGAGGCAAGGACTGTTGCAACGTTTATGAAACAATTAGACAGGTATATGGATAGGACAGGTCTAGAGGGATATGGGCCAAACGAAGGCAGGTAGGACTAGTGTAGATGGGACATGTTGGTGAGTGGGGCCAAAGGGCCTGTATGACGCTATGACTCTGTGGAATTATCAATGTGTTTAATCTGCCATTAATGCTCTGGAATGTAAAAAATGTATGAGATACAACATGCTGCTGCTGCGCCTTCTTTTGATCCATTGGTTTATGCAAGTTCCAACTACCCAAGTTTATCTGCCCTTTCTCGTTATAGAGTTCAGCCAACCTACGATGGGACAAAATGTGGGCGGAAACAGACAGCAGCTGTTTCTCTTTGCAGAGTTCAACAACCCAGCCCAGGGAACATCCGGGGAAGAACTCGTCGAAGAGCCAGCCAGCAAGAAGATGAGAAGAAACAGGTTCAAGTGGGGGCCTGCTTCACAGCAGATATTATTTCAGGCCTATGAGCGACAGAAGAACCCGAGCAAGGAGGAGCGAGAAGCCTTGGTTGAAGAGTGCAACAGGTCAGCTAAGTGAACGTCTTTGTAAACTAGCTACCCAAAGCCAAGGATGAGGGGCGACCTCATTGAAACTCCCCAAATAATGAAAGGCCTGGATATAGTGGATATGGAGAAGATGTTTTCACTAGTGTGAGAGTCTAGGACTAGCGGCAATAGTTCAGAATAAAAGGCCTGTTTCCATCCAGTATCTCTAAACTAAACCAAAAACTCAATTCAGTCTGCTCTCAATCATTGTTTAGTTTTGCTTTTTTGGTTTAGCCATACAGCGCGGAAACAGTGCCCTTCGACCCACCGAGTCTAAGTCGGCCAGCGATCCCCGCACATTAACACTATCCTACACAGACTAGGGACAATTTACATTTATACCAAGCTAATTAACCTACAAACCTGGACGTCTTTGGAGTGTGGGAGGAAAACCGAAGATCTCAGAGAAAACTGACGCAGGTCATGGGGAGGACGTACAAACTTCGTACAGGCAGCACCTGTAGTCGGGATCGAACCCGGGTCTCAGGCGCTTCAAGCACTGTAAGGCAGCATCTCTACCACTGGGCCACAGTGCAGCCCTTAATTGGCATTTGCCGCCTGTCATTAGCAAAGTGATGAAAGCTAAGATCGACAGTTCGTCCACGCACTGTGCACCAATGGCTTGTTTGGGATCCAGAGCTACTTGGCTCTGTATACTGTCACATGCTTGTTACAAGTGGGGACAATCAAACAGAATTCCAGAGGTGAGAGGAGAGGATGTGGCCCTGGTATCCAATGCAAAATCAGGCACCCCGTAAAATCGACACCAGGGAAAACTCTGTCCTAGTTGGAGTTCTATCTTATACACCTGAACATGATTGAGCTAGCAGGAGGTCAATCATCAATGGGATAATGATGAAGTCCTGATCCCGACCATCCTCGTCTGTGGCTTCCTCCCATCACAGAGTCAAATGCTGGGATGGCGATTGCACACATTTCAGTTTCTTGCTACAACTACTCAGCAAGTAGTGCAGTTCCTGCAGCAAGACCGAGACAGCGGGTGGACGATGGGTAAATGATACCACGTATGAGTAGATAGTCCACCCCAGTCACCTGCAACAAAATGATCTTTGAGAAGGCATTTCCATCCTATGTAGGACCTGTGATGCTGGTGTCAATGATGATAGTTCCTTGCCCTGGGCAATGTTTTTAACTTCCTTGCCTCCGTGCAATGTGTAGGGTGGATGCACATCCAGGTAACAAAAGAGCGTAGACTTACTTTGCGCAGAACTGCTCAGTGAGTAAAGTTGCATCGACAACAATGAAGTCATTACAGCATTGATTTGGTTGCAAATTTTGGATATAAGTTCATAAGTACAAAATCATGAGAGGAAAAGATCCGGTCGACGCACAAAGAGTCTCTTGCCCAGAGTAGTGGAATTAAGAACCAGTGGACATAGGTTTAAGGTGGGAGGGGGGGGGGGGGAGAGATTTAATAGGTACCTGAGGGGTAAGTTTTCCACAGAAAGGTTGATGGGTGTATGGAACGAGCTGCCAGAGGAGGTAGTTGAGGCAGATAGTATCCCAACGTTTAAGACAGGCACATGGATCGGACAGGTTTAGAGAGATATGGGCCAAAGGCAGGCAAGTGGGACTAGTGTTAGGTGGGACATGTTGGTTAGTGTGGGTATGTTGTGCCGAGTGGCCTGTTTCCATGCTGTATCACTCTATGACTCTCTATGACTAAGTTCATAGGTCATAGGAGTAGAATTAGGCCACTCGGCCCATGAGGAAATTTCTCCTCGTCTCCTTTCTAAAGATACGTCCTTTTATTCTGAAGCTGTGCCCTCTGGTCCTAGATTCTCCCATTATTGGAAACATCCTCTCTGCATCCACTTTATCCAGGTCTTTCACTATTTGGTAAGTTTCAATGAGGTTCCCCCCCCCCCCCCTCATCCTTCTAAACTCCAGTGAGTACAGGCGCAGAGCATTCAAACGCTCATCATGCATTAACCCATTCATCCTCGGGATCGTCCCCGTAAACTGTTACCCCAATTACCCTCGTGACTTTTCTCATAAACAGTAACAGCGACAGTAAAATCACCACTGTGTTGATTTGGTTGCAAATCTTGGATATATATTCAAAGTCAGCCAAACACTTTCAATCCATACCTCTGTACTCATCGCACTGTAATTCTGTTGAGATTCAAATCATCTTTTATTTAACATCTTGTTTCCAGCTCGTAGCCTCCGCAAAGAGTAGGAGTAAACGGGTCCTTTTCACAATGGCAGGCAGTGACTAGTGGGGTACCGCAAGGCTCAGTGCTGGGACCCCAGCTATTTACAATTTATATTAATGATCTGGATGAGGGAATTGAAGGCAACATCTCCAAGTTTGCGGATGACACTAAGCTGGGGGGCAGTGTTAGCTGTGAGGAGGATGCTAGGAGACTGCAAGGTGACTTGGATAGGCTGGGTGAGTGGGCAAATGTTTGGCAGATGCAGTATAATGTGGATAAATGTGAGGTTATCCACGTTGGTGGCAAAAACAGGAAAGCAGACTATTATCTAAATGGTGGCCGATTAGGAAAAGGGGAGATGCAGCGAGACCTGGGTGTCATGGTACACCAGTCATTGAATGTAGGCATGCAGGTGCAGCAGGCAGTGAAGAAAGCGAATGGTATGTTAGCTTTCATAGCAAAATAATTTGAGTATAGGAGCAGGGAGGTTCTACTGCAGTTGTACAGGGTCTTGGTGAGACCACACCTGGAGTATTGCGTACAGTTTTGGTCTCCAAATCTGAGGAAGGACATTATAGCCATAGAGGGAGTGCAGAGAAGGTTTACCAGACTGATTCCTGGGATGTCAGGACTTTCATATGAAGAAAGACTGGATAGACTTGGCTTATACTCGCTAGAATTTAGGAGATTGAGAGGGGATCTTATAGAAACGTACAAAATTCTTATGGGGTTGGACAGGCTAGATGCAGGAAGATTGTTGCCGATGTTGGGGAAGTCCAGGACAAGGGGTCACAGCTTAAGGATAAGGGGGAAATCCTTTAAGACCGAGATGAGAAAAAACTTTTTCACACAGAGAGTGGTGAATCTCTGGAACTCTCTGCCACAGAGGGTAGTTGAGGCCAGTTCATTGGCTATATTTAAGAGGGAGTTAGATGTGGCCCTTGTGGCTAAAGGGATCAGGGGGTATGGAGAGAAGGCAGGTACGGGATACTGAGTTGGATGATCAGCCATGATCATATTGAATGGCGGTGCAGGCTCGAAGGGCCGAATGGCCTACTCCTGCACCTATTTTCTATGTATCTATGTTATAATTCCTCGGCAGCCACGTGGGGAGTGACTCATTGCATAACCTGCCCCTTGGTTATGTCTGGGGGGAGTGAATGGAGCTGCCGATGGTGGGTGATTCTCTGAAGCCCAGTGATATTGCCTTGATTTTCCATGCAGAGTTTCTCCGCTGAGTCTAAGGATGGAGCAAAAATGCTGTGAAGCTTTAGATGAAGGAAGGCAGATAGAAAGCCTGAACCGATGTTTAATTGGGTCAAAAGATGCTTGCTCTTTAAATAGTTACTTCCAGCGCGGGAACGGAAATTGGTTGAGGCAATGGAATTAGATATATTTGCATCTATTTAATTCAATTTTAACATCAGGAATGGAAGTGGGATGCAGATAAGCTTCAGCACTACAGCTTGCTTTGATCTGGGCCACTTTGGATGAGCCGAACTGAGCTGGCAATTGAACGATGTAATTAACCTCAGCATCTGTAACCTGGGGCAGGACCACACGGGTTAATCAGCAGAAGCACTGAACCCGCAACAAGCCAGAAATAGGTCGACTGGGCTTGTATTCACCGGAATTTAGAAGAATGCGAGGGGATCTTATAGAAACATATGAAATTCTTAAGGTACACAAAAATGCTGGAGAAACTCAGTGGGTGCAGCAGCATCTATGGAGCGAAGGAAATTGGCAACGTTTCGGGCCGAAACCCTTCTTCAGACTGATAGGGGGTGGGGAGAAGAAAGGAAAAAGGCAGAGGAGGAGCCCGAGGGCTGAGGGACCATCGATCACCCGTACTCTAGTACTATGAACTACACACTAGGGGCAAATTCTTAAGGGATTGGACAGGCTAGATGCAGGAAAAATGTTACCCATGTTGGGGGAGTCCAGAACCAGGGGTCACAATTTAAGAATAAGGGGTAGTCCATTTGGGACTGAGATGAGGAAAAAGATTTTCACCCAGAGAGTTGTGAATCTGTGGAATTCGCAGCCACAGAAGGCAGTGGAGGTCAATTCATTGGATGTTTTCAAGAGAGAGTTAGATTTAGCTCTTGGGGCTAAAGGAATCAAGGGATATGGGGAAAAAGCAGGAACGAGGTACTGATTTTAGATGATCAGCCATGATCATATTGAATGCCGGTGCTGGCTCGAAGGGCCGAATGCCCTATTCCTACACCTATTTTTCTATGCTTCTGTCTGTGACTGTGTGGGATTCCTCTGGGTGCTCCGGTTTAGTTTCATTTAAGTTTTCTTTTAGTTTAGAGATGTAGCCTGGAAACAGGCCCTTCAACCCACCGAGTCCACTCCGACCATCGATCACCCGTACTCTAGTACTATGAACTACACACTAGGGGTAATGTACAGAAGCCAATTAACTTGCACATCTTTGGAAAGTGGGAGGAAACCATAGCACCCAGAGAAAACCCACACGGTTGCAGGAAGAATGTGCAAAGTCCAAACAGACAGCACCCAAGGTCAGGATCGAGCTGGATCTTTGGTGTTGTAAGGAAGCAGCTCTACCAGCTGTGCCACTGTGCCGACATTATAGCTTGTAGATCTTAAGGGCGTTTCAGAAAAATGGTGACGAGATCTCGAGAATGAGAATTTTGGATCAGGATCCAACGCCAATGTTTGTCTCGGATAAGATCTGCATCAGCTTATCTACAGTGAAGCAATACTTTAACACTGAGGCAACACCGAAGGAACACGGAGGAAAGGCGTGGTCCTGATGTCACCTCTATGGTGAGTCAGTGGGTAAGTAGACTGTGCACCTTGAAACATGCAGGTGCACTAGCTAATCCGTACTGAGTACTGATCCAGGTTCATGTGCAAAGCTACTGACTGCCACTAACTTTAATAAAACAAGGCACTGCAGATGTTGGAATCTTGCACTAAACACAATGTGCTGGAGTAACTCAGCAGGCCATGGAGTCATGCAGCATGCAAACAGGCCCTTCGGATATTTTTTTGGGATATTTGGATATGGATGTTTTTTTAAGGCAGAGATAGATAGATTCTTGATTAGTACGGGTGTCTTGGGGTTACGAGGAAAAGGCAGGAGAATGGGGTTAGGAGGGAGAGGTAGATCAGCCAGGATTGAATGGCGGAGTAGACTTGATGGGCCAAATGGCCTAATTCTGCTCCTATCACTTATGACCTTATGACTTTATAACATGCCATTGCTGACCAACATGCTCCATCTACACTAGTCCCACCTGCCTGCGTTTGGCCCATATCCCTCTAAACCTATCCTATCCATGTACCTGTCCAAATGTCTTTTAAATGTTGTGATACTACCTGTCTCAACTACCTCCTCTGTCAGATCGGTCCGTACACTCTCCACCCATTGTGTTACAAAAGTTGCCCCTCATGTTTCTATTCAATCTTTCCCCCCTAACCCCCCCCCACCCCTCACCTTGAACCTATGTCCTCGGGTTCTTGATTCCCCTACACTGGGTAAAAGTGTGCATTCAGTCTGTCTATTCCCTTCCTGATCTTATACAGTCAGGCAGCATCTGTGGAGCAAATGGACAGGCGACCTTTTGTGTCTGGACGCTTCTTCAGACTAACTTTAATAACTTTGACCAGATAGAGAAAGCAACAAACCTGCTACCCTTCCCAAGGACATCGATAGGTGATGATTCAGTGCGGGACACTTCTTCACACAGTAGAGTCTGAAGAAGGGTCCCAACCCGAAAGATCAAACTTCCATCCATGTCATCCTCAGATGCTGCCTGACCCGCTAATTAGTTACTCCATCACTTTGTGTTCCATGCAAGATTCCAGCATTTGCAGTTCCTTGCGTCTCCATATGGATTTGGTGACTGAGTATACCTTACAAATGGCCTAACCAACTCTACAGCACTTCATTTGTCCCAGGATGTTTCTTTAGAGTGATTGAAGTGGATTTCTGGTCTTACACACTTGTTGTCCGTGCTAATTGCAGAGCGGAGTGTATACAGCGAGGGGTCTCGCCATCCCAGGCCCACGGGCTGGGCTCGAACCTCGTCACCGAGGTGCGGGTCTACAACTGGTTTGCGAATCGACGGAAGGAAGAAGCTTTTCGGCACAAGTTGGCGATGGACGCGTACGGCCCTCAGCAAACGCACGCAGTGGCCCCCTTGACACTCCACAATAACTCACCCCTCCAACCAAGCGTTTTGTCACCCAACAAGTTACACGGTAAGTCTCCACCCGAAACTCCACTTATTCCTTTTCAACAGAGATGCTGCCTGACCCGCTGAGTTACTCCAGCTTTTTTGTTTCCATAGTCAGTCGCTCGACTGCAGGCAAAAAGGAAACAGTTGTTTTTTTGTGTCAAAATCAATTCTTCCGTGTGGGACAGACTTCCCAAAGAACGTCACCAGGAGAGAGGAGACTGCGCGCTCACCCACTCTATTCCTCTCCTGATTTTGTACACCTCTGTAAGATCACCCCACATCCTCCTGCGCTCCAAGGAATAGAACCCTAGCCTGCTCAACCTTTTAGTGTCTATCTTCATATTACATGGTAAAGCTGGTTTCCTCTCTTATTCTTCTTTTAAATGATAAACGCACTGAGACTTGGCCATTGCACACCCCCACACCTGCTGGTTTAATGATTTCACACCACAATAGGACAATGTTGGATATCTCCCATTGTGGCAAGAGTCAAGAGTGTTCAATTGTTCTAGGCACCGACAACTATAACATTCTTCCCAGCTGCAGCTTTACAGGCCCATTATCACAAAACACACAAATAAATATACCATACTCGATAATACAGTCAAATAATAATCAGTAATACTCGGTGACCAGACCATAAACGTGCGAAACCGAAGTCCGTAGTGCAGCCACAACAAAGTCCATAGTGGATCATAGTTGCCGCGGTAGGTTGGTGGTTAGTGTTGTGCCGTGTTCAAGTCCCTGGTGATCGCTGGGAAGAGGCTGTTCTTGAACCTGAAGGGCACAATTTTCAGGCTCCTGTACCTTCTCCCTGACAGTGGTACTGAGATGAGATAGGTCAGTATGGGAATGGGAAGGGGAGTTAAAATGGGCCGTGAAAAGCCTTGGCGGACCGAGCGCAAGTGTTCGGCAAGACGGTCACCCAGTCTAATGCTTGGAAAATAGTGCCTCTCCCCTTTGAGTGATTAGTGCAGTTTATCCAGAACACTTTGTACTGTACGGAAAAAAAACATAGCTATTAATCACCGCAGATAATTTTAGGATGTTTTACAACCAGAGCCATACATTTCAAATGTTGTCACTGACATGGGAAACACAGCGAGCAATTTTCAAGTCAGCAAACTCCTCTAAACAGTGATTAAGTAATGACACAAGAATCTGTTTCTGAGTGACATTGAGAGGTAAATATTGAGGTGATAGACCTTGTTCTTCTTGTGAACTGAAGCATGGATAGGGCTTTGGTTTAATTACACATCTAATAGCCTCTTGTTGACTTTCAAGGGCGGCACGGTGGTGCAGCGGTAGAGGTGTTGCCTCACAGCGCCAGGGATCCGGGTTCACTCCCTGACCTCAGGTGCTGTCTGTATGGAATTTGTACGTTCTCCTCGTGATCACGTGGGTTTTCTCCGGGTGCTCCAGTTTCCTCCCACACTCCAAAGATGTGCAGGGTTGTAGGTTAATTGGCTTCTGTAAAATTGCCATAGGGTCATAGAGTGATGCAGACTGGAAAAAGGCCCTTCGGCCCAACTTTCCCACACCGACCAACATGTCCCAGCCACATTAGTCCCACCTCCCTGCGTTTGGCCCACATCCCTCCAAACCTGTCCTATCCATGTACCTGTCTAATTGTTTCTTAAAAATGTTGGGATAGTCCCTGTCTCAACTACCTCCTCCGGCAGCTTGTTCCATACACCCACCACCCTTTACGTGAAAAGGGTGTCCCTTTTGTGTAGGGTAGAACTAATGTACAGGTGATGGTTGGTCGGCACGGACTTGGTGGGCCGAAGGGCCTGTTTCCACACTGTATGTCTAAACTAAAATAAACTAAACAGAAAGCACAGCAATGAGATATAAGGCTTTAAAAGACTAAAGGGCCTGTCCCACTACATGAGTTTACCCAAGAGCTCTCCCGAGTTTAAAAAAAAATCAAACTCGTGGTAAGTACGTGGCGGGTACGTCGGAGCTCGGGACGTCTCTTAGCGGCTCGTAACGCTAATGGCAGGAACTCGGGTAACGCGGTAAGCTCGTAACGTTTTTTCAACATGTTGAAAAATGTCCACGAGAGCCCCGAGTAGCGGCTATTACCGTAATTCTCCAAGTTCGAATCAGGGGAAACTCGGGAGAACTCTTGAATTACCTCGTACAGTGGGACAGGCCCTTTAGCCCCATGTCACATGCTTACCACTCAGCGCATAATACTGCATTGTGCTCCGGGTGTGTACACTGTTCTTATTTTTCCAAAGTGACAGATCTGCAAACAGAACTGAACTGAGTCAATGGAATGAACCCACATGTCAATGTGCTCATTTTCCTTGGAGTTGTTTTTATAACCATGGAAACGGAATTGCTGTTTATTTTTAAAGACCGACATGGGTGGCAGTGGATGGTGTGTTGAGAACCTTCATACGGTGCTGTAAATGAGTCTTCACTTACACTTGGCCAAGTTGGCTACACCAGGGGCCCCGAATCCACGAGTGACCTTCAGTGCTGTACGGCACTGGTTTACCAACCGTTTAATAGTTACAATGCTTTTTTTTAAAGGTTTATCAATTGTGCAAAGGTGGTGTTAAATGATTACTGTGGAAGTAAAACAAAAATCTCAACGTGGAATAGACAAAGTAAGGCGTACGTACAAGAAGCCTGCCGACACTCAAAGAGGGGAGGAGGATTTTCAGCTCTTTAATTGCATCGGCAGATAGCAGTCGCACAGTGGTGTAGCTGGTAGTGCTGCTGCCTCACTGCGCCAGAGACCCGGGTTCGATTCTGATCTCTGTGCTGGCTGTGTGGAGTTTGCACGTTTCTCCCTCGGACCGCGTGGGTTTCCTCCGGGTGCTCCGGTTTCATCCCACATCCTAAAGATGTGTGGGTTTGTCGGGTTAATTGGTCCTCTGTAAATTGCCCCTAGTGGGTAGGGAGTGGATGAGAGAGTGGAATGACGTGGAACTACCAGACCGTCACACAAACCAACCTCCCTTCCATTGACTCCATCAGCACCTCACGCTGCCTCGGCAAGGCCAGCAGCATCATCATGGATGAGTCTCACCCCAGTCATCCCTCTTCTCCCCTCTCCCATCAGCCAAGAGGTATAGACGTGTGAAAATGCACACCTCCTGATTCAGGGACAGTTTCTTCCCAGCTGCTACCAGGCAACTGAACCATCCTACCAACAACCAGAGAGCAGTCCTGAGCTGCGGTATACCTCATTGGAGACCCTGGGATTATCTTTAATCGGACTATACTGGACTTTATCTTGCACTAAATGTAATTCCCTTTATCATGTATCTGTACACGGTGGAGGGCTCGATTGTAATCAGGTATTGTCTTTCTGGCTGATAGACTGGCTAACACACAACAAAAAGCTTTTCACTGTACCTCAGTCCATGTGACAATAAACTAAGCTAAGTAACTAACTGGAGGTGTACATTTTTACACTTCTGTACCTCTTGACTGATTGGAGAGGGGAGAAGAGGAAGTGACTCTCCTTGATTAGGCCGGTGGCCTTGCCGAGGCAGCGTGAGGTGTAAATGGAGTCAATGCAAGGGAGGTTGGTTTCAGATTCAGATTCAGATTCAGAAAACTTTATTGTCTGTCGTAACAGAAAATCTTCTTTGGCGTGGCTCAACATACAAACAGGACAATGTACTGATAAGCAGTCATACAACACAGATTTCTGCAAGCACACACCGTGTATATAGATCTTAAAAGCAAGTATAAGGATTAAAAACTGTAAAAATAGACAAGATGAAAGTTGTGGATACGTGTAAAGTGACAGTGCGTCAGGGTTAATTTGTCCATTGTTCATTTTTTATTTAAGCTGTTTATGGCAATGGGTATGAATGCGTTTTTGTGGATGTTTTTCTTAGATAGGGGGACTTTATATCGGCGGCCTGATGGCAGAAGTTGGAAGGACTTGTGCAGGGGGTGGGTGGGATCCTGTGTAATGAGGTTGGCTTTCCTTTTAACTGCCTGGGTGTGAAGTACTGATAATTGATTTTGAGTGATGGTCTGGGCTGCATCCACAACTCTCTGCAATTTCTTGGGTAGAGCTCTTCCCAAACCATGTTGTAGTATATCCCGATAAGATGCTTTCTACGGTGCATCTGTGGAAGTTGGAGAGAGTTGGTGGGGACATGCTGAACTTCCTAAGCCTTCTGAGGAAGTAGAGGCATTAGTGTGGTTTTGTGACTTGCTTTGCTATGGCTGGTATGGTCCAGCACAAGTTGCTGGTGATATTTACTGCTAAGAATTTGAAGCTTTCAACCATCTCTGCTTTGGCACCGTCAATGTATACCAGGATATGTGTACCATGTCACTTCCTGAAGCCAATCCTCTGGCTGACTGGGACTTGGTCTCCCATTGCCCATAGGATGATTGGAACTGCTGAATCTTACTTTCACCTGTCATTTATAGTTTTTTATTGACTGTTTTCAATCTAAAGTTACCTGAGCAACATTGATTGGACATATGTGGCCCAAGGCCATATGTTGTAGTGCATCAAAACAATGTCACTCACTGGTGTGGACTCCTAGATATTGGCGAGACCAAGCTCAGACTTGGCGACCATTATGCTGCACACCCTCTGTCCTCCATGGTCTACGTGATCTCCTGGTTGCCAAACATTTTAAATCCCCTTTCCCATTGCCATACTGACCTTTATGTCCTGGGCCTCCTCCACTGTCAGAGTGAGGCCCAGCGCAAATTGGGGGAACAGCATCTCATATTTCACTTGGGCAGCTTACACCCCCAGCGGCATGAATATTGGTTTATCTAACTTCAAGTAACCCTTGCATTGCCTCTCTCTCTCTCCATCCCCCCCCCCCCCCCCCCAGTCCTCTTGCTAATTTCACTGCTTGTATCCCTTCCTTGTGGGCTCCACCCTTCAATGCAGGTTCTGCTTTGGTCTGTACCTTCTCATACCTCGAGTTTCCCCCTCACTGACTCTCAGTCCGATGAGGAGCCTCAACCCGAAACGTCACCTATTCCTTTCTCCCAGACACGCTGCCTGACCCGCTGAGTTGCTCCAGCATTTTAATAATAATAATAATAATAATAAATTGTATTTATGGGCGCCTTTCAAAAGTCTCAAGGTCACCTTACAAAGTTTAACGAATAGTAGAAACATGTAAGCGGAATGAAATAAATAGTAAAGACATCACGAGTACACAAATTAAAGAGAGAATTCAATCCAAAAACAAAAATCAAAAACACAATATGGAATTTTGTGTCCATCTTTGGTGTAAACCACCACCTGCACTTCCTTCCGACACAAGATAACTCTCCGTGCTGTTGTAACTATGGCCTCTACTTCCCGCTGCACGCAGGAATGTGAATGTTTGCATTGCTGACATTTTGCAAAATTGCTCAGCTGCCTTAGAATGCCAGACCAGATGGTTAAACCTTATTAATCCATCATTCAGCGTTTCCATAATCTCCCTAAATCAATACTGGTCTGTTTTGCAGACATTTTATACATTCAACGCTGCTGCCATTCTGTGAGATGGTGTTGCTACTTGCTCTGCTCAGACTGGGTATCTCTTGTTTTGGACTCTTTGTAATTTAGCAAATGCTAAAATGGGTTGTTAACTTTCTTGAAGTAGTTCATTTTATAAGTTGATTTCGCATCAGCCCACGACGCCTGTTCATTTGAAACAAAAAATGGTTAATTTATGAATCCAGGTACAGCAGCTAATGAATTAACATCGGAAATGGACATTTGGACTTTCTTCTAATTGCTGAGGTCTGTTCGACACTGATATCCACATTCAAAAGACCCAACTTCATTGCTTACACCCTCAGAGACTGCCTGTCCTTATTGACTCAGCCTGCATTAGGAGATAATGTCTATTCAATAGGTGGACTATTTTATATTTACTCAGTGGTTATTGAGTGAACATTGTTGCAGTGGTAAAGACACTGACTTTTAATCACTCGGACTTGCCTTCTGTCTGAGAGCTGCAGAAATAAGCTGTGCAATAACACTCCATGGGGACTAGGACTGTATTCCTTGGAGCGCTGGAGGATGAGGGCCGATCTTATGGAGGTGTACAAAATCATGAGAGGAATGGATCGGGTAGACGCACAGAGTCTCTTGCCCAGAGTAGGGACAATCGATAGCCAGAAGACATGGGTTTAAGGTGAGGAGGGAAAGATCTAGTAGGAACCTGAAGGGTAACTTTTTCACACAAAAGGTGGTGGGGGTATGGAACGAGCTGCCAGAGGTGGTAATTGAGGCAGATACCATCGCTATGTTTAAGAACCATTTAGACAGGTACATGGATAGGACGGGTTTAGAGGGATATGGGCCAAACCCAGGTAGGTGGGACTAGTGCAGATGGGACATGTTGGCCGGTGTGGGCAAGTTGGGCCGAAGGTCCTTTTTCCACGTTGTAAGACTCTATGATTCTAGAATATTCTCATGTAATCTGTATTCAATTCATAAAGTGCGTGGAATCTTCAGTATAAAGCCTGCATTTAATGACAGGCATTCAGAGGATGGTTGCCATAGGTACAAATATGTCACCAGTATAAGAGAGCTTGTTTTTTCTGGGTTAAGAGTCTCGCATTTCCAACTCCCATTAGATTCTGCCACTTGCTTCACACTAGGGGCAATTTACAGAGGCCAATTATCCTACAAACCGCATCTTTTGGGATGTGGGAGGAAACCGGAGCGCCCGGAGAAATCCCACTGGGAGAACGTGCAAACTCCACACAGACCAAGGTCAGGATCGAACCTGCTTCTCTAGCGCTGTGAGGCAATGGCTCTACTCGCTGCGCCATTGTGCTGCTCCTCAGCTATTGGGGTCCCTGAATCAGTGAAAACAAAATTATATCAAAGATGCAAGAATCTGCAGATATTGGAATCTTGTCAAAACACAAAGTGCTGGAGGAACTCAGCAGGTCAGGCAGCAACCCGTGGAGACAATAGATCGGCGATGTTTCGGGTTGGGACACTTCTTCAGACCGATGATAGTAGGGGGGGAGAAAGCTGGAAAAGAGAGGTAGGGTCAGGACAAAACCTGGCAAGTACATAGAGGGTGAGCAGTGAGAGAGGGTCTCACAGAACTCCCATTGGACAGAGGAAGTGAACATTTTTTCAAAGTAGGCCCCACTTTGAAGAGATTTTGCATTAAAATGGAGACACGAGGATCTGCAGATGTTGGAATCTGCAGATGTTGGAATCTTCATCTATTACGAAGGACAAAGTGGAGGTTATTCAATTCAATTTCACATAGCTACCTGCCAAATACTGTATAGATTCTGCAGCATGGATTTCAACATTAAGTTCTCAGGTTCAAGAACAGCTTCTTCCCCGCTGTTATCACTTGAATGGACTTCTCGTATGTTAAAGATGGATTTCCGATCTTCCAACCTATCTTGTTGTGGCCCTTGCACTTTATTTTAACTGCCCTTTCTCTGCAGCTGTAACATTGTATTCTGAATTCTATTCTTTCTTTTCCCTTTTGCACTACCTGATGTACCCGGTAGAGCTGCTGCCTTAAAGGCCTGTCTCACGAGTCTGCGGTCATTGGCGGCGAAACAGGAAGAATCTACCGCTCCTGGGCCGCCATAGACCGCGCACTCGGTCAAACGCACAATTCCGGTGCTAAAATAAAACCAACACTGTTCAAAAAACTTTTCCTACCGCACAGCTGCCGCCAGTGAGGCACGAGTGCGGCACGGCCGCCGCCACAGCCGCCGCCAGTGTGGCACGAGCGCCGTGCGTCGAACTTGCACCGCCACAGCCTCCGCCAGTGAGGCACGACCGCCGCCACAGCCGCCGCCACAGCCTCCGCCAATGAGGCACGTGTGCGGCACGGCCGCCGCCACAGCGCCGCGATCAGCACGGCCGCCGCCACAGCCCCGCAGATCCAAAATGACGTCATCGCAGTCGGCCCGCCCTTTTTTTTTACTTACCGCAAGCTCGTGGGATCAGCCGCACTTAAATCACTCGGCCCCCGCGCAGCACCCGTGCGGCGCTCCCGTGGCATAGTCTCGGCGCTCTCGCCGTTGCCGTGCGGTCCCCTCTACAGGCGAAGCCGCGCTTCACCGCCGATGACCGCAAGACCGTGAGACAGAGCCTTTACAGCGTCGGAGATTCAGGTTCGATCCTGACTACAGGTGCTGTCTGTACAGAGTTTGTACGTTCTCCCTGTGACCACGTGGGTTTCCTCCAGGTGCTCCCGTTCCCTCCCTCACTCCAAAGACATGCAGGTTTGTAGATTAAGTGGCATCTGTAAATTGTCCATAGTGTGTAGGATAGAACTACTGTTCGGTTTCGACTCGGTGAGCCGAGGGGTCTGTTTCCACACTGTATCAACTAAAGAAAACTACTCATGTCTGACATGAATTGCTTGTATCGCGGTACACGGAACAATAATAAGTCAAGTCAAGTCGTCACATGTATTTATATAGCACATTTAAAAAACAACTCTCGTTGGCCAAAGTGCTTTACATTTGTTATAAGAATAGCATAAACAAAACAAACTACATACATATATACATGTAGCCCTCACTCAGAGGACGTCAGGAAAGGCTTGGGAGTATAGATAAGTTTTTAGTCTTGACTTAAAAGAGTCGATGGAGGGGGCAGTTCTGATGGGAAGGGGGATGCTGTTCCACAGTCTAGGGGCTGCAACCGCAAAGGCGCGGTCGCCCCTGAGCTTATGCCTAGACCGTGGGATATTCAGCAACCCCAAGTCGGCCGATCTGAGGGGCCTGGAGGTGGAGTGGTGGGTGAGAAGACTATTTATGTAGGTGGGGGCAAGCCCATTGAGGGCTTTGTAGACATGGAGGAGGACCTTGAAGTTTATACGGAACCACACAGGGAGCCAGTGGAGAGAGGCCAGGGTCGGGGTGATGTGGTCCCTTTTTCGGGTGCCCCTTCAGGAGTCTCGCTGCGGCGTTTTGGACCAGTTGCAGGCGGGACATGGAAGATTGGCTGATGCCAGTGTAAAGGGAGTTGCAGTAATCTAGGCGGGAGGAGATGAATGTGTGGATGATCTTTTCGAGGTCATCAAACTGGAGGAATTGTTTTATTTTAGCTATCGTCCGAAGCTGAAAGAAGCTAGCTTTTACCACGGCATTGACTTGTTTGTCAAATTTCAGTGCTGAGTCAAATATCACGCCAAGGTTTTTGACGTGAGGTTTGAGTAGTGGGGTAAGGCTTCCAAGGCTGCCTGCTATCATTTTGATTGAATCCGAGGGGCCGAGAAGGATGACCTCAGACTTACTCTCGTTTAGTTGGAGGAAGTTCTGGGCCATCCAACACTTTATATCCTCGAGGCATTGGGTAAGGTTAAGCAGATTTAATCGTTTTTTGGGCTTCAGGGGGAGATAGAGTTGTGTATCGTCTGCGTAGCAATGGAAGGAAAGCCATGCCTTTCAATGACTTGGCCTAAGGGGAGCATATACAGGGAGAAGAGAATGGGGCCAAGGATGGAACCTTGTGGAACCCCACAGCAGAGATTAGCTGGGGAGGAGAAAGAGTTGCCTATGTTAGTCGAGAAACTCCTACCTTTGAGGTAGGAGATGAACCAGCTCAGGGCAGTGCCATCAATACCAACCTCATACCGGAGACGGTCAATTAGGATGGTGTGGTCAACAGTATCAAATGCTGCGCTGAGGTCAAGAAGGAGCAGAATTGCACAGTCGCCGGAGTCAACGGTGAGCAGTAGGTCATTGTGTACCTTCAACAAGGCAGACTCTGTGCTGTGGTGAGCCCTGAAACCTGATTGGAAAGTTTCCAAGATAGTGTTTTGGAATATACCAATAATATAATATACCAATAATATACCAATTAATAAAAAGATACCAATACCAATATATTTATTGAAAACTGCTTTGAAAATTAAAGGGGCTGAATAGTGTTGTTATTATTATTAATGGCCATAGTTTCCACAACGTCCATTTACATTCTCAAGTAAAGTGCCGTAGTTTGCTCGACCCCCAATATTACCACAAGTGGTGAGGTTGATGGAGAATATTTCTTCAAAAGACATGCAGGTTAGTGGGTTAATTGGCTTCGGTAAAGATTGTAAATTGTCCCCAGTGTATAGGATAGTGCTGGTGTACGGGGATCGCTGGTCGGCGCGGACTCGGTGGGCCGAAGGGCCTGTTTCCGTGCTGTATCTTTAAGCCAAGCTAAACAGGGCTCTGACATTTTCTTTTTTCCTTCGTTACAGGAGTGAGATATGGGCAGCAAACGTCCAATGACATCGTGCCTTCATCTGTCAGTCACCACGGCAACAGCACCCTGGTGACAACTCACACGATTCTCCAACCTGTTTCACCTCCGGGACTGGAACCCAGCTCCAGTCTGTTGACCACCGACACCAAACTGGTAAGTGTGTCAGGAGCGATGAGATCGGCTCCGAGGGACGACGCTGACCCTAATGCAGCGAGTTGTGATTGCTCGCACAGTTGGACAAGCGCGGAATTACTCCATGGAATCACTTTGCTTTTGAAAGCAAAAAAAACTGCAGGTTGGCGCGGACTCGGTGGGCCAAAGGCCCCGTTTCCGCGATACATCTCTGAACTAAAACTAAAATCTAAAATACAGTCAGCGCATGCTGGAAACACTCAGCAGGCCAGGCGGCGTCTGTGGGGAGAGAATCCATGTTTAAAAAGTCGATCAGTGACCTTTTATCAGAGCAGAGTAAAATTAACCGTCAAAAATGCTTTAAGTAGCATAGAAGGGACTTGCTTTAGTTTTAGTTTTAGAGAAACAGCTTGGAAGCAGGCTTTTTGGCCCACTGAGTGCATCGGTCATGTATCACCCATACACCCGTACACTGGTGATACATACGTCTGAAGAAGGGTTTCGGCCCGAAACTTTGCCTATTTCCTTCGCTCCATAGATGCTGCTGCACCCGCTGAGTTTCTCCAGCATTTTTGTGTACCTTCACCCGTACACTAGTTCTATCCTACACACTAGGGACAATTTACAGAAGCCACATAACCTACAAAGGTGCACATCTATGGCATGTGGGAGCACCCAGAGGAAGCCCACGCGGGTCATAGGGAGAACATACAAACTCCGTACAGACAGCATCCGTAGTCAGGATCGAACCAGGTTCTCTGGTTCTAGAAAGGCAGCAACTCTAGCACTGCACCACTGTGCTGCTTGCCTTCCAATAGAAGGGAAGGGACATGAGACAGACGGTGCCTGTAGGTGCGATCAAGGCATTTACTAAGAAAGAACTTTCTGTAAAAGCCACCAAAGCTGCCAGTAAAATAATAAAGAAGAAGGGAATATCATCACCAGCCACCAAGATCCAGCAAACCCTGAGACTGACGCCACCAAAATGTTTATTTTGTAACTAAAACAAGAATGGGAGTGTCTGCGAAAGGGCTGAGACTGAGTGAGGCTGAATGACCTAAATGATCTTGTCGGTGCAAACTCGGTGGGCTGAAGGGCCTGTTTCCACGCTGTATCTCTAAACTATACTAAATAACTGAACTAGAGCATGTCCTGTTTTATTATCTGGTGTTTAGAGTTTAAAGCTACAGCGCAGAAACAGGCCCTTTTGCCCATCGAATCCGCACCAACCAGTGATCACCCCGTAGACTGACATTATCCTACATACCAGGGGCGGAAAACCCGGGGGGGCCAGGGGGGACACGTCCCCTCCATGTTTTGAGAGGTGGGGGACATCCCCCCCAAGTTTTTGTGATCCGGATTTTAAAATCTCCGCTTTCCGCGAGACAGTGGGGGTGGGACTGATGATCGAGGGCGCTGATTGGACGAGAGAGACGTTGATCAGCAGGCAATGGGGGGCGGGACATGATTCTGCGCGATGATTGGAGGAGGGAGACGTGAAACTTCATCCGCAGGCAGGATCGATCCCGGCCGGGTCTCCGGCGCTGTCCTGTCCCCACCCGAGTACCCCCCCCCCCCCCCCACGGGTGGCCAGAGAGGTCGGCAGCAAACATACTCCGCTATAGGATCTTTGGTCGGCGGTCAGACGGGCCAGCGCAGAGAAGCAGCGCTAAACCCAGCTAACTCTGCCTGTCCCGCCAGGTGAGCCTACAACCCTTCCTGGACTTGCGGGAAATATGGCCAGCGCGGAGAAGCAGCGCTGGTATCCCGTCAGTCCAGACAGGGCTGTAGTTAACCCGGTGAGACAGGCAGTTGAGCTGCATCTAGCGCTGGATTGAGCCTCCGAAGCCTTTCGCGCGTGTGTATGAGTGCGCGCATGCGCGCGTGGCCGCCAAAAAATGGTGTCCCGTCCCCTCCATGTTTTGATAACGAGTTCCGCTCTTGCTTCATACTAGCGATCATTTTTACAATTTAACAAAGCCAATTAACCTACTAACCCGCATGACTTTGGAGTGTGAGAGGAAACCGGAGCATCCGGGGGAAACCCACGCAGGTCACGGGAAGAACGTACAAACACCGTACAGACAGCACCCGAAGTCAGGATTGAACCCGGGTCTCTGGCGCTGTGAGGCAGCAACTCTACTGCTGCACCACCGTGCCGCCCCTGCCCTAACAGGTGCTTTGCCCCGATCAATCCAAAGCCAGATCATGTTTTCCATATTTAAATTGCAAGGAGTCAATCTTCGTTCTCTTCTATTTGTTTTTCTAAAATATTCATAAGCATTTATGGATGGCACTTTATATCTTCTGAAGAATCTTTGTGCTTATGATTCATATCTTTTGACACCTCTGTTGTGGGAGGGAGATAAAGGGAGAGAAAGGTTTACATTTCATGAGCTTAGGACTTCTCATTTAGCATGTTCGATGAAGTGACTTTGAAGAGTGGGCATATTCTTCTAGAGCAAGTGATGCAGCATACATGCACAATTACCAGGGATGTTTAAGAAAGAACTGCAGATGCTGGTAAAATCGAAGGTAGACACAAAATCAAAATGCTGGAGAAACTCAGCGGGTGAGGCAGCATCTATGGAGAGAAGGAATTGGCAATGTTTCGGGTCGAGACCCTCCTTCAGACTGAAGAAGTGATATTTATTGTTTTGTGATATTGGAAAGAGGAATGTTGGAATGAATGGATGAATGGGGCAGCACAGTGACGCAGCGGTAGAGTTGCTGCCTCACAGCGCCGGAGACCCCGGTTCGATCCCAATCCCTGCGTGTCGCTGTGCCGACCTTGGAACTTAGGCCCAAGGCTTCTACAGGCACCAGAGGATAATGGTGGAGGCAGATCCGATAGTGGCTTTTAGAAGGCTTTAAGATACGCACATGGATATGCAGGTAATGGAGGACTATGGGATGCACTCTAAATTTGAGAGACAAAGTAAGCAAATAAATAAAGCTGGAATGAGTAATAATGGTGATGGGAAGGAGTATGGAAAGCCTTCTGCAAACTGAAAAAATGTTTCAAACCATCTGGACTGTTCCCAATTGTCCATTAGCTCACCAGACCTCTTGTTTTCTTCTCCTTTTGCTTAATTCACAGCGGTTTCCTGGAAATAATCGTTTTCTATTTGTGTGTGAACTTCCCTGATGAGGGGCGTGCAGTAATTATAGTAAGATCTGAAGCTTTGCACAGGAACTCAGTGTGGAAACTACTTGTAAAACTGATCAACCGAAGGAAGAAAGCGTTGACAACAGGGCTTCTTTATCCACTCCCTCCGATTAACGACTTAACTGCACATCCACGAGATAACTCTCTCCGTAATTAAAGTCCCTCTCACGGTAGTTTGGTCACCTAACCTCCCTCTACTTTCTTCCTGCCAGTCACTGCCAGGTCTGACCTTCGTTTCCACTGGAAAGTAGCCAACTGGCAGAATTGGCTGCTTAACATTATCCAATGTCAACTTCAGCAATGAAGTTGGTCCCTCACTGAGTTTAGTTTAGAGATACAATGTGGAAACAGGCCCTTCGGCCCATCGAGTCTGCGCCGACCACCAATTACCCCGTACATTAGTTCTATCTTACACACTAGGGGCCATTTACAGAAGCCAATTGACCTACAAATCTGAGCGTCTTTGGAATGTAGGAGGAAACCGGAGCACCCGGAGAAAACCTTTAGCCAGAAGGTGGTGAATCTGTAGAATTCATTACCACAGAAGGTTGTGGAGGCCAAGTCATTGGATATTTTTAAGGCAGAAATTGACAGATTCTTGATTAGTACGGGTGTCAGGGGTTATGGGGAGAAGACAGGAGAATGTGGTTGAGAGGGAACGATAGATCAGCCACGATTGAATGGCGTAGGCTCGATGGGCCGAATGGCCTATTTTTGCACCTATAACTTATGAACTTATGAAAATCCACGAGGTCACAGGGGGAACGTGCGAACTCCATACAGACAGCACCCGTGGTCAGGGTGGAACCTGGTTCTCTGGCGCTGCAAGGCAGTAACTCTGCCGCTGCACCACTGTGTCGCACTAATCAGCGAGATTGCTTTGAGAACTGCCGTCTTCAGAGAGAGAATTGGCAGAGTTGCTTGGAGTTGGAAACTCAACCTTAAATCGGCGTGTAAACCTCACCGTTTAATAATGGTTTCCAACTCCGCTGAGGTTTTGTGCCACAGAGATGGCCGAGTGGAGGGAGGCCTCCAAATAAACGAGACCAGGTCTTTGCCAAGGTCTCTGGCGCAGTCTTGAGGCTGAAGAAGGCTCCTGACCCAAAACGTCACCCGTCCATTTTCTCCAGAGACGCTGCCTGACCCGCTGAGTTACTCCAGCAGTTTGTGTGTGTGTGTGTGTGTGTGTGTCTTTGGTATAAACCAGCATCTGCAGTTCCTTTGTTATTACTTATTATTTCTTCTTACCTTTGATCGTTGAGAAGCTGAGAATGGGTCTTGATGAGCCATCAAGTCAAGAGAGTTTATTGTCATGTCCCAGATAGGACAATGAAATTCTTGCTAAAACTATGCAAATCCAAATATTCTAATTTCACTCATCACACGCAGCAAGGGACGTGAGAACTTGACAAGTTACATTTGTATTCTTGAAGCTACATTTCTGTCATAATACAACGCTGGAAAGGTCAGGGTACAGCTGTACACAACCAGTGGCAGGCAATTAACTTCATTATTTCTTGCCTGCCTCCACTACAGAGGCGATGACAAGAATACTTCCTGAAGTATTTTCAAAGTTGCTGGATACAATGCAACCTTTTTCTGAAGCTATTTAGACGCTGTCAAAACTCTCTGCCTGCAATCAAAAAAAGCTGAGTTTGGAATCCTTTCCTTTAATAGCATTGTTTCATGAAAACGCAGATGTGATTTTTATCCATCGTCATCTCAACTCATTTGTTGTCGTTTCGATGGCAGTCTCGCCATCTCAGGTACTTTACCACAGAGGCAGAGCTATTAGTGGCTAAAGAGGGAAATTTCAAGCTTTGGGAGCTGGTGCCAAATAGTTTGGGGAAGGGCAGGATCCTACCCATTCCCAGGAATGTGAAGGTTAACCTAGGATGAGTATTTGACGGCACTGGGCATGTACTTGCTGGAGTTTAGAAGAATGAGGAGGGACCTTATTGAAACTTATCAAATGGTGAAAGGCCTGGATAGAGTGGACGTGGAGAGGATGTTACCACTAGTGGGAGAGTTTAGGACTAGAGGTCATACCCATAGAATTAAAGGACGCTCTTTTAGGAAGGAGATGAGGAGGAATTTTTTTAGCCAGAGGGTGGTGAATCTGTGGAATTCATTGCCACAGAAGGCTGTGGAGGCCAAGTCAGTGGATATTTTTAAGGTAGAGGTAGATAGATTCTTGATTAGTACAAGCAGGAGAATGTGGTTAGGAAGGAGAGATTGATCCGCCATGATTGAATGGCGGAGTAGACTTGATGGGCAGATTAGCCTAATTCTGCTCGTATATCACTTGTGATCTTATGATCTTCACATTATTCTCGGCAGCTACAAGTACTCTGACGGGGAGAGTCCATGGTGGTTTTATTGGTCTCCTCGTGACCTGGGCAGAACCCTCTGCCGCCCCATATTCGCTCCAACGCTACAGGGTGGAAAATAACTGGAAAAGTCTTGTTCAACTTGACAGGCTGAGAGGGTGGTCATAAAAGTTTTTTTGACACATACGATACGACACGATAGAACTTTATCTATCCCTGGAGGGAAATTGATCTGCCAACAGTCATAAAAACCCAAAATACACGAAAAGTGAAATTAAAGTGACGAGTGGAAAGGATTGGGGATGTGTGAAGATTGGGGAAGGGGGGGAGTCAGTCTCAGTCTCAGTGTCAATCTACAACACGACAGAAGGGGGATGAGTTGTACAGTTTGATAGCCACAGGGAAGAAGGATCTCCTGTGGCGTTCTGTGCTGCATCTTGGTGGAACCAGTCTTTTGCTGTAGGACAGGGATGATTGGCTGATGCCAGTGTAAAGGGAGTTGCAGTAATCAAGGCGGGAGGAGATAAATGCGTGGATGATCTTTTCAAGGTCGTCAAATTGGAGGAATGGTTTGATTTTAGCTATCGTGCGAGGCTGGAAGAAGCTAGCTTTTACCACAGCATTGACTTGTTTGTCAAACTTCAATGCGGAGTCAAATATCACGCCAAGGTTTTTGACGTGTGGTTTGGGTAATGGGGTAAGGCTTCCAAGGCTGCCTGCTATCGTTTGATGGACTCCGAGGGGCCGAGTAGGATGACCTCAGACTTGCTCTCGTTTAGTTGGAGGAAGTTCTGGGCCATCCAATACTTTATATCCTCAAGGCAGTGCATAAGGCTGAGTAGATTTGATCATTTTTTTGGTTTCAGGGGGAGATAGAGTTGTGTATCGTCTGCACTGCAGTGGAAGGAAATGCCGTGCCTTTGAATGACTTGGCCTAAGGGGAGCATATACAGAGAGAAGAGAATGGGGCCTAGGATGGAGCCTTGTGGAACCCCGCAGCAATGGCTAGCTGGGGAAGAGAAAGAGTTGCCTATGTTTGTAGAGAAACTCCTATCTTTGAGGTAGGAAACGAACCAGCTCAGGGCAGTGCCATCCATACCAACCCCGTACCGGAGACGGTCAATTAGGATGGTGTGGTCCACTGTATCAAACGCTGCGCTGAGGTCGAGAAGGAGCCGGATTGCACAGTCGCCGGAGTCGGGGAGATCGAGGCTTCCGCGATCAGGGCGGTCGACGTTCCTGCGGTTGGAGCTCCCGAAGTCGATCCCTAACAAAGGGACCGCCAGCTCCACGATGTTAGGCCGCAGTGCGGACGGAGATACGTTACGGAAAAAGTCGCATCTCCGTCAAGGGAAGAGATAAAAAAAGTTTCCCCCAAACCCGACCCCCCACATAATAAAAAAACTAAAGATACACACACAAGTAAAACAGACTAAAAACAACAAAAGAAGAAAGGGATGAGACAGGCTGTTGGCGAGGTTGCCACTGACGGCGCCACCCAGTGGAGATTTGTATAAAATGTTGGTGAGGCCACATTTAGATTATTGTGTCCAGTTTTGGGCACTATGTTGTATTTAAGATGTTATTAAGCTGGAAAAGGTGCAGAAAAGATTTACAAAGATGTTGCCAGGATTTGAGGGCTTTAGCTATAGGGAGAGGTTGAGCAGCCGAGGCCTTGGAGGGCAGGAGGAGGAGAGGTGATCTTATAGAGGAGTACAATATCATGAGAGGAATAGATCGGGTAAAATAACAGAGTCACTTGTTCAATGTAGGGGAATCGAGAACCAGAGGGCATAGGTTTATGGTGAGGGGGGACGATTTAATAGGGAACCTGAGAGGTAACGTTTTTACACAGAGGGTGGTGGGTGTACGGAATGAGCGGCCGGAGAAGTTATTTGCGGCATGTACTATTGCAAGGTTTAAGAAACATGTTTTAAGAAACAGAGGGATATGAGCCAAATACAGGCAGGTGGGACTAGTGTAGATGGGACATGTTGGTCAGTGTGGGCAATGTTGGGCCGAAGGGACTGTTTCCACGCAATATGACTCTATGACTCTATAACTTCTAGAGTCATGTTCATAAGTTATACGAGCAGAATTAGACCATTCGGCCCATCAAGTCCACTCCGCCATTCATTAATGGCTGATCTATCTTTCCCTCTCAACCCCATTCTTCTGCCTTCTCCCCATAATCCTTGACACCCGTACTAATCAAGAATGTCAATCTCCGCCTTAAAAATATCCATTGACTTTGCCTCCACAGTCGTCTTGTGGCAATGAATTCCACAGATACACCACCCCCTGACTAAAGAAATTCCTCCTTATCTCCTTTCTAAAGGTACGTACTTTTACTCTTTGGCCTTGGCCACTGGTCCAAGACAGCTCCCACCAGTGGAAACTTCCTCTCCACATCCAAATGTGTTGTCAAAATAGTTTGTTATAGAATCTTGCCGGACAGAATCTTGCCGGCTAGAATTTAGGAGATTGAGAGGGGATCTTATAGAAACGTACAAAATTCTTATGGGGTTGGACAGGCTAGATGCAGGAAGATTGTTCCCGATGTTGGGGAAGTCCAGGACAAGGGGTCACAGCTTAAGGATAAGGGGGAAATCCTTTAAGACCGAGATGAGGAAAAACTTTTTCACACAGAGAGTGGTGAATCTCTGGAACTCTCTGCCACAGAGGGTAGTTGAGGCCAGTTCATTGGCTATATTTAAGAGGGAGTTAGATGTGGCCCTTGTGGCTAAGGGGATCAGGGGGTATGGAGTGAAGGCAGGTACGGGATACTGAGTTGGATGATCAGCCATGATCATATTGAATGGTGGTGCAGGCTCGAAGGGCCGAATGGCCTACTCCTGCACCTATTTTCTATGTATCTATGTATCTATGATATGTGGCCCACCATGTCAATAAGGGGCTACCCATTAGTAACACTCCTTCTTGCTATCTCCCGACAATTATGTGATTGGAAGTTTAGTTTAGTTTAGTTTAGAGAGACAGCGCAGAAACAGGCCCTTCATCCCACTGAGTCCGCACCGACCAGCGATCCCCACACACTTACACTACGTTACACACACTATGGGAGAATTTACAATAATACCGAAGCCAATTAACCTCCAAACCTGTACGTCTTTGTAGTGTGGGTGGAAACCGGAGATCCCAGAGAAAACCCACGCAGGTCACGGGGAGAACGTACAAACTCCGTACAGACAGCACCTGTAGTCAGGATCGAACCCGGGTCTCTTGCCCAGTTTATGCAGTTTCGCCGGCGCTGAAAGAACAGCAACTCGACCGCTGCGCCACTGTGCCGCCCTGAATGCTCACACTTGCCAAACAGGGCGGCACGGTGGTGCAGCGGTAGAGTTGCTGCCTTACAGCGCCAGAGACCCGGGTTCGGTCCCAACTACGGGTGCTGTCTGTACGGAGTTTGTACATTCTCTCTGTGACTGCGTGTGTTTTCTCCGAGATCTTCGGTTTCCTCCCACACTCCAAAGACGTACAGGATTGTGGGTTAATTGGCTTGGTATAAATGTGATTTGCCCCTACTGTGTATAGGACACTGCGGGGATCACTGGTCGGCGCGGACTCGGTGGGCCCAAGGGCCTGTTTCCACTCTGTATCTCTAAACTAACTGAAATAACTAATCTAAACTAAATTTGATGGGATTGGCTCTGAGAGAGATGTAGCAAGCGCTGGGAATGGAGGCTGTGATTGCTGGGCTTTCTGGCTCTCTGTTGGGTAGCTGTGATTGAAATGAACTGCGTGCCTGACACACAGCTAAGAAGAATTCATGTCACTGCCTCCATAGATTTCCACCATCAGCTACGAAGTTATGAATAGCAGCTTAAATGCTTATAGTTGCTTGGAAATGGAAGTAGTTTCCGTGGTAACAATAATATGAACCGAAGCAGTTTGCATATCACAGGAACTGAGAAGCAGCTCAGAAATATAATTATCCTTCTTCAAGTTCTGATTAAATGGAATGAAATTCTTTCTGTCTGTAGTTTTGGTCACGCCGTCCAGCGGATTTCTGCTTTTCTAATATTTCAATGTGTCATTGAAGTTACCAATTGGAGAGGATTTACCCTGAAAAAGGATAATTGGTTAATTTCCTTCTGGCTTAGGTTTATTGTTGCCATGTGTACCGAGGTACAGTGGAAATCTTTGTATTGCAAGCAATCCAATCAAATCAGATAATACTGTACATAAGTACACACTGTACATACTGTACATTAGTATAATCAAGCCAAACTCAAGTACAATGGGTAGAGCAAAGGGAGAGATATAGAGTGTAGAATATAGCTGTCAACATTATACGCATCAGTTCCAACTACAAAGCCCAATGTCCTCAGTAGAGTAGAGGTGAATCGAACAGTACCCTATCTTATGGATGGACCGTTCAGAAGCCTGATAACAGAGGGGAAGAAGCTGTTTAGTTTAGTTCAGTTCAGTTTAGAGAAACAGGCCCTTCAGCCCACCGAGCGATCCCTGCACATTAATGTAAAGATGAGTCATAACGCACTGTTTCTTTACTGCTGTTTATTCATACTACACATTATACACATACGTTTCTGCCCTAGCTGTCCGTGGTCTGTCACTGGAACCAGAGAGAGAGAACTGGGTGGGAAGGTTGTAATTATACTGGTGATGTGGGGAGTGGTTAGTAGTGGTGAGGTCACTATGTTAAAGGTACATGCACATATCATCTACAATTAACACTACACTACACACACTAGGGACAATTTTTACATTTATACCAGGCCAATTAACCTACAAACCTGTACGTCTTTGGAGTGTGTGAGAAAACCGAAGATCTCGGTGAAAACCCACGCAAGTCACTGGGAGAATGTACAAACTCCGTACAGGCAAGCACCCGTAGTCAGGATCGAACCTGGGACTCTGTTGCTGGAAGGCAGCAGCTCTACTGCAATGCCACTGGGCTGCCCCCGTGTTCCTGAGCCTGATGTTGCCACTTTAAATTTTCTGTACTTTCTACCATCGGGAGCAGGGAGAAGAAGGAATGACCCGGGTGGGACGAGTCTTTGATTATGCTGGCTGCTTCTCCGAGGCAGCGTGAAGTGTAGATTGAGTCAATGGTGGGGAGTCTGGTCTGTGTGATGGAATGGGCTACATCCACAGCTCTGATTCACTCTGTCAGGAAGCTTTGGATTCAAGCCTCACATCACATATTTGAGTGTAATAGGTTAGATTGATCATCCTGATCTAAAAAGGAGAGATCAGCTGAGTAATGTAAACTTCTTCAAAGTAGGCAGACTTTGCGGAGGTTTCACAATGGAGCAGTAATTTAATGGTTCAACGGTGCTTTCTTTGTCACATGTGCAACTGCACAGTGAAATTATTTTTGCATATTTACACATGTGGGCGCCATTTCCACAAGTCCAAAGTCCGGTCGACCCGCACGCTCGGTCGACTGGAGCGGATCCCAATCCAGGAAAGCCCCAGGCTCCTGCAGGGCCTACCCTCCATCGCCTTTGACCGGACCGGTCCACGAACCAACGTCCCTCTCCTCGCCCCGTGTCGAACCTGAAGGAGCTGGAGAAAAATGGAGACACACGGGACTAGGAATAAATAATCGCACACATTTTCCGTCCACTGATGATAGAATTGAGTTCAGTTTAGTTTTTAGTTTAGCTTCTTGTCAAGTGTACTGGGCTACAGTGAAATGTTTTTTCAATTTAATGTGAACCTTTTAGAGATTGCTCTTCCCACCCTTCCTCCAGCTGAGTGTTTAGCTGAACTCTGCGCTCAATAAGATGAAAGACATTAGACTTGGCATCTCGTTGTTGTAGTCATGAGTACCAACATGCCAACTAACATGTTACATAAAGAAAAATATGTCTTTGTTTCCATTCCATTGGACTGGCTTAGTATAAAGCATTCCATTTCCAGCATGAACCATCATTCTGACCTCTCTATTTGAAGTTGGCTGAGAACTTTGAGCTCAAATTCTAAGTTGGAAGGATAGTGTACAAATGCTGTGTTATATGATTCTTTAGCTCAGTATAGTTTTAGTACAAAATATTTTGAATAGCCTGGATAGCAAACATTTTCTTTGGACCTCAGTTATATTGGTTGAACAGATTTATGAGAGTATAAGTGTAGGAAGGAACTGGAGATTACTGGTTTAAACCGAAGATAGACACAAAAAGCTGGAGTAACTCAGCAGGACAGGCAGAAGGAATGGGTGACGTTTCGGGCCGAGACCCTTCTTCAGGCATAACATTTTTTTAAATACCGTCAGTATTGGTTATCTACATGTTCACCGGAAGATATAAAATTAGACCAACTTTGGTCGAGTTTTGAAGTGGTTATCAGAGACGCAAAGAGAGGAACGCTGGTCTGGAAACGGTTTAGTTATTTGAGTTTATGTAGGTTTGCAACAACCTCAGTCATTTAGCACGGCGTGCTATGAATGGTATTTCATGCACCATGGAAAAATGTTTCAGTAGTGATGTGGACAGCTGTTATTTTGCTTCAAGCAAAGGGAAAAAAATCCAAGTGTACTCAAAAGCTTATGGTCAATGACTCCAAGTACAAATTCTCTTAAATTGAAATATGCAAGATAGCAAGGGTGACTTGTGCTCGGAGGTCCTGGGTAAAATGTAGGCACAAGGAACTGTAGACGTTGCAACCTTCCATACAACACAAAGTGCTGGAGTAACTCAGCGGGTCAGGCCGTATCTATGCAGGAGTCCCGACCCGAAACATCACCTATCCATGTCCTCCAGTAATGCTGCCTGATTCGGACTTGCATATGAAGAAAGACTGGATAGACTCGGCTTGTAGTCGCTAGAATTTAGAAGATTGAGGGGGGATCTTATAGAAACTTACAAAATTCTTAAGGGGTTGGACAGGCTAGATGCAGGAAGATTGTTCCCGATGTTGGGGAAGTCCAGAACAAGGGGTCACAGTTTAAGGATAAAGGGGAAGTCTTTTAGGACCGAGATGATAAAAAAAAAATTCACACAGAGAGTGGTGAATCTGTGGAATTCTCTGCCACAGAAAGTAGTTGAGGCCAGTTCATTGGCTATATTTAAGAGGGAGTTAGATGTGGCCCTTGTGGCTAAAGGGATCAGGGGGTATGGAGAGAAGGCAGGTACAGGATACTGAGTTGGATGATCAGCCATGACCATATTGAATGGCGGTGCAGGCTCGAAGAGCCGAATGGCCTACTCCTGCACCTATTTTCTATGTTTCTATGTTTGTGTTCTACCCAAGTCCTGGGTAAAATTACCAGAAGAACGTAAAATGGCTTTGAAAAATGCAGAGTAGTGCGTAATATAAATGGGTCGGTCCACTTGCATATTCTGCTTCATTTATTCTCCGCTCTCTGGTCTTTATTTCGCTACCTTGCTGAGTTTGGCATAAGAGGCAAAATTAACCAATTTTAATCAAGTTTCAAAATGTAAACGATTAAGGTAAAGTGGAAAGATTGATTGTTCCAACACTGATCGCTGAGCCCCCCTGACTAAAGATTTCACCGTCTAACCCACACCTGGTGAAATATGGCAATGTTTAAAAAACATTTAGGCAGGTACATGAATAGGACAGGTTCAGAGGGATATGGGCCAAACGCAGACAGGTGAGACGAGTGTAGATGGGGCATGTTGGCCTGTTTGCATGCTGTACGACTCTATGACTCTATACCCTTCAGGCATTTTCTTATCTGTATCCAGGTGTTGCACTGAGATTATTCTTTTGTGTGAAATTTTATCAAAATCTTTTGAAAGTCTTTGTGCACCTGGTTTATTATTTCACCTTGGTTGAGGTTAGTCAGGCAAAATCTCCCCTCGACAAACTGTTTTAACTACTTCTTATTAGCAAACAAATCTTCAATTTTATTCTTGAGAATTAACGGCATTATTTTAAGAATGGGTGCTTCCGTTTTAATGCTCCAGTGTTTCTCTTGTCTCCCTCCTAGCCTTTCCTGGTAGTGTTGTATAAAACACACTGGTCTGTGTTGGTGTCCATACACTACTTGAGAATTTTTATTGTGTACGAAGGAACTGCGGATGCTGGTTTAAAGCAGCGAAGATAGACACAAAAACCTGGAGTAACTCATTGGGTCAGACAGCATCTCTGGAGAAAAGGAATAGGTGATGTTTCGGGCCGGCCTGAAGAAGGGTCTCGACCCGAAACGTCACCTATTCCTTTTCTCCAGAGATGCTGCCCGACCCGCTGAGTTACTCCGGCTTTTTGTGTCTATCTTGAGAATTTTTATTCATTGATTGAGAGATACAGCATGGAAACCGGCCCTTCAGCCCACCCAGTCCATGCTGACCGTCGATCACCAATTCCCGCTAATTCTATGTTACCCCACTTTTCGCATCCACTCCCTGTAAATCGACCCCACTCCCCAGGTCAATTTACAGAGGCCAATTGACCGACAGTCCCACAGCGATAGCTGCCAAGGGGATAAGGGGCTACGGGGAGAGGGCAGGGATATGGACCTAGGTATGGTTAGTATAGTAAGACCTGAGTGATCTCCTGGACAAGTGTCGATCGCCTGGATTGGGGTCGGAGAGGAATTTCCCGGATTTTTTTCCCGAATTGGACCTGGGTTTTTATCCGGTTTTTTGCCTCCCCCAGGAGATCACGCGGTTCTTGGGGTGGAGAGGGGTGATAGCGATATAAAGGGGAGGGTAGTGTCTTGTGTTCTGTGTCTTGTGTCTACTGTTTGTGGGTAAGGGTGTCTGTTTAGTGTTCAGCCATGAGCGAATGGCGGTGCGGGCTCGAAGGGCCTGGTGGTCTGCTCTCGCACCTACTTTCTATGTTTCTATGTTTCTATGTCTTTGAGATGGGGCAGGCAAACCGGAACACCCGGAGGAAACCCACGTGGTTACAAAGGAACATGCAAACTCCACACAGAGAGCACCCGAGGTCAGAATTGAACCCGGGTCTCTGGCACTGTGAGGCAGCAGATCTACGAGGTGTAGCCACCGTGCCTTCTCTTTCCATCTTATTAATCTACTCCTGTCAGTATAACTACTGTCTAGTGCACTTGGACTCATAGCAGCAAGTTCCTCATTGTGACCACTCTATAGGTTAAGATGTTAGAGGGCGGCACAGTGGCGCAGAGGTAGAGTCGCTGCCTTACAGCATCACAGGCCCGAGTTCAATCCTGACTGCGGGTGCTGTCTGGACAGAGTTTGAACGTACTCCCTGTGGACAGCGTGGGTTTTCTCTGGGTGCCCCGGTTTCCTCCCGCACTCAAAAGATGCTCAGGTTTTGTGGTTAATTGGCTTAGTTTAAAACAATTGTTAATTGTCCCTCTTGTGTAGGATAGTGCTAGATTATGGGGTGGTCACTGGCTGGCGAGGACTCAGTGGTTTCTGCACAGTATCACGAACGTCTAAAGTTTTTTTTTAAATTCTCCTTTGAATCAATTCGTGACCACCTTTCCTTCTAACTACTACTCCTGGAGTGGAATTTTCCACATCCATCGAACACTTCATAATTGGGTTCCTGTTAAATCCTCTGTTTACTCAGCTGAAGAACTCCAGGCTATTTATTTTTGTTCTTGTTCCTAGTCCTTTACCAGTGCCACAATCTATCCTCTTTATATTGTAGAGAATACACTGTGCACAATCCCCTAAGAGTTCCTGATCAAATGCTCTATAGAAATTTAATATGAATTTAAAGCTTTTCAATTCTATCGCTCTGGACATGAAACACAGCACTTTGATGGCCTCATTAACCTGCGCCACTATTTTTATTTTGTTTATGTATCTGTGCCTAGGGATCCCTTGGTTTACCCCCATACTTGGAGTCATTTGCTAAGGGAATCCTGATGTAATAGTCACCAAATTTGTGTGAAGAGTGGGTGGGAGGGAGGTTGTTGCGGGAGCTGGGCTGGCCTACGGTTTTAGGTATAGATTAGTTTAGAGATACAGCGCGGAAGCAAGCCCTTCGGCCCACCGTGTCCTCACCGACCAGCGATCCCTGCACATTAACACCATCCTACACACACTAGGGACAATTTTTACATTTATACCAAGCCAATTAACCTACCAACCTGTACGTCTTTGGAGTGTGGGAGGAAACCGAAGATATCGGAGAAAACCCACGTGGTCGCGGAGAGAATGTACGAACTACGTACAGACAAGCACCCGTGGCCGAGATCAAAGCTGGCGCGGCAGGCGCTCTAATGCCCCTGTCCCACTTAGGAAACCTGAACGGAAACCTCTGGAGACTTTGCGCCCCACCCAAGGATTTCGTGCGGTTCCCGGAGGTTTTTGTCAGTCTCCCTAATGGTCGAAAGTGGTTTCCGCTTCTTCTATGTTCCGGCGATTATTTCAAAAAATTCAAAACCGGCCGCGACTAAAAATAGGTTGCCGTTTTTAAAATCGGTAATTTTTTAGTCGAAGCCGGGTGCGATGGTAGTTGAAGGTGGTTGCCAGAGGTAACCTGCAACCTCCGGCAACCACCTGCAACCTCCGGCAACCACCTTCCACTAGCATCGCAACCGGCTTCGACTAAAAAATAACCGATTTTTAAAACGGCAACCTATTTTAAGTCGCGGCCGGTTTTGAAATTTTTAAAATAATCGCCGGAGCATAGAAGAAGCGGAAACCACTTTTGACCATTAGGGAGACTGACAAAAACCTCCGGGAACCGCACGGAAACCTTGGGTAGGGCGCAAAGTCTCCAGAGGTTTCCGTTCAGGTTTCCTAAGTGGGACAGGGGCATAAGGCAGCAACTCTGCCGCTGCGCCACCGTGCCGCCCAAGGTGTAGATACATGTTGGGGTCTGTGGAACAATGCTGTGGATGGGGAAACGTAATGAGGGGCATCTTGAGCAAAGTGAAGTAGGATTTAAACCTGTTCAAATACACAGTGCTCTGATATTTCTCCAGAGCAAAGGATTTACAGATCCACCCCAAACTCACACTAAACGTAAACAATTCTGCACTCAGTCCCAAGTGTAAACAAGGCAGTTTGTAATGCTCTCAAGTCTTTGACATTTCCACCCTGGGAAAATTAAGGTTCTGACATGATAAAAGAATAGTCGTGAATGGAGTGTAGAATGAGCTTTGTACGGCGAGGGGGTTGCAGATTTGAGCTGCGTGACAATATTAAAGCAAGACACCGACTGCAGAACTGCTGATAAATTCAACCAACAGCACTTACCGTGGAGAGCAGCAGCTCGAGAAACAGGTCTAAGAAGAAAATCATAATTATATAGATATTAGGGAATTAAATATTCTGTTGCTATTGAAATTAGAAATTGATCCTTTTATGAAGTCAACGCTGCAACGTGGTAACTATTAAATACGGGCGTTATGGTGGTACAGTGGTGGAGTTGCTGCCTTACACCGTCAGAGACCTGGGTCCGATCCTGACCACGGGTGCTGTCTGTACGGAGTTAGTACGTTCTCCCCATGACCTGCGTGGGTTTTCTCCGAGAACTTTAGTTTCCTCCCACACTCCAAAGGAGTACAGATTTGTAGGTTAATGGCTTGGTAGAAATGTAAAAATTGTCTCGTGCAGGATACTGTTAATGTGCGGTGATCGCTGGTCGGTGCGGACTCTGTGGGCCGAAGGGCCTGTTTCCTCACCGTACCTCTGAACAGCGCCGCCACTTCCGGAAGTGGCGGCGCTGTTAATCGGCTGCGGCTCGCCTGCAGTCCGTCTGTTTTTACTTTTTCTGTTGGGTTTTTTTGTCCTGTTTTGTTAAGTTTTAGTTTGTTGGGTTGTGTTAGGGGGGTAGAAACATGTCCTCTGTCTCCTCCTTCGGGGGAATGCGACTTTTTCGTGTCGTATCCCCCTTCCCTGCCTCCGTCTGCGGTGAGGCCTAATGGCGGGGCTGGCCGCCTCCATCCTCGACCGACCCCGAGGCTACGGAGGCAGAGCCAGCCAGGACTTACCAACGAGAGGCTGGCCGTCTTCGGGGCTGAGGCAGCGGTGGCCCGACTTGCTGGTGCGGCGTTCTGGCTTTCGGCGGCGGCCTGGAGCTGATGCAGCGGGGTCCGGAGCGGAGACTGCGGGACCTGGAGCTGGTGCGGCGGGGTCCGGAGCGGAGACTGCGGGACCTGGAGCTGATACAGCGGGGTCCGGAGCGGAGACTGCGGGACCCGGGGCTGATGCTGTGGCGGGCCGTCTCGGAGCGGAGACGGCGTTCCGGCTTTCGGCGGCGGCGACATCACCACGGAGGTCCGCTGGACTGGAGGGCGGCATCTTCGGCCTGGATCGATCGCCTCAGCGCAGAGGGAGAACAAGGAGGGAAGAGACGGAGACTAAGACTTTGCCTCCATCACAGTGAGGGTGTGCTTGGTGAACTCACTGTGGTGGATGTTTAATTTGTGTTTATTGTATGTTTTGTTATTATTGGTTCTGTGTATGACTGCAGGCATCACAATTTCGTTCAGACCGAAAGGTCTGAATGACAATAAAGGAAACTTGATTCTTGAACTTGAACTAAACAAAACTAAATTAGACAGAGAAAATTACAGAGGCATTTCTTTGACAATGGGTGGTGAGAGCAGGTATTGAGGGGGATGGTTCTGGGATGCCAGAATTAACTGTTGAGCCTTCCCGAGGTGTTGTGGTGGGCCTAACTCAACGAAACACCAGTGAAGGGAGATGCCCACTTGATCACCCCAATGTTACACTGGCATTTACACACCTAGTTTTTGTTGTCCCAGAGTTTAACTGTGTAAAGGCATTATAGATTCTCACGTGGCATTGGGATTGGGTTTCTTGGTTAAACATTTAGTTGGGTTTAAACCCAAAACATCACCTATTCCTTTTCTCCTGACCCTCTGAGTCTGACCCGCTGAGTTACACCAGGTTTTTGTTTAGTTTAGAGATACAGCGCGGTAATCATAATCATAATCATACTTTATTAGCTAAGTATGTTTTGCAACATGCGAGGAATTTGATTTGCCAGATAAAAAGCAACAAAACACACAAAATACAATTTAACATAAACATCCACCACAGTGACTCCTCCACATTCCTCACTGTGATGGAAGGTGAAAAATAAAGCTCAATCTCTTCCCTTCTTTGTTCTCCCTCGGTCGGGGGCCTCTAGCTTCCTAACAGGCCCTTCGGCCCACCGAGTCCGCACTGACCAGCAATGCCCACACGTTTACACTACCCTACACACACTAAGGACAATTTTACATTTATGCCAAGCCAATTAACCTACAAACCTGTATGTCTTTGGAGAGTGGGGGGAAACCGAAGATCTCGGAGAAAACCCATTCAGGTCACGGAGAGAAGATACAAACTCTGTACAGACAAGCACCCGTAGTCAGGATCACACCCGGGTCTCTTGCCCAGTTTCTGCAGTTCCTTCCTACACATTTAGCTTGTGCGTTTGTTAACATGTAGGTAGCTTGTCACTGCATATGAAGTTAGTTATTGTCTTTTAGCACAAATGTGTATAGGTAGTTTACATGCTACTTGTTCATTGGGCTTGGTTTTCTTGGTTGAGCGCTAATCCTGGTGTTATAGCACGAGTGCTTTGTGTTTTAATAGTAACGGCAGAGTGAAATAACAGAGGCATTTCTTTGACAATCACATGCGAACGCACTGGGCAACTGAACATAGACACAAGATGCTGGATTAACTCAGCGGGACAGTCAGCATCTTTGGAGAGAAGGAACGGGCGATATTCCCTCTTCAGACTCAAGGGAACTGAATGTTTTACAAGGACCTCTCTCCTTATTGAAGCTTTGTGGACTTCGGCAAAACAAATGAAACGCAATTGTAAATGCCAATTTCCCAGCAGCTTTGAATGTTGGCACTGAGGGCTGAGTCACGTCCATTGTAATCGTACACGATGCTTCATTGGAAAAATTCCATCTCCTCTTCATACCTTGGAGAAAGCGCTTAGTTACAAACAGCTGTTGTTAAATAGTTGTGTCCTTTTGACATCTTCTGAAAGACATGCACTATGCTTTACTTGTCCTTGACATTCACACTTACAGCAAAGTGCCTCATATCTCTGTGGACCAGAGTGATTAAGTAACCTCAAGCTTAGACTGTTGCATTTTTTAATTCTATATCAGGATGCGGGCATTTGGGTGAAGGTAGGCATGTATCAGTCTTCTATAGTTGCGCAGGAGCTGGAAATGGGCTATCACCTTAGAGATAAAGGGCACGCTGAGCGATTGGCCAGGCCGTTAGGTGAGTAGCCAGGTGTCAACACATGCTTTTGCAGATACAGCATGGAAACGGGCCCATCGGCCCACCGAGTCCACGCCGCCCAGCGATCACCTGTTCCCACTAGTTCTATGTTAATCTACCTTTTTGGATCCACTCCCTACACACCGAGAGCGATTTACAGAGGCTAATTAACCTACAAACCCGCACGTCTTTGGGATGTGGGAAGAAACCCGGAGGAAACCCACGCAGTCACGGGGAGCACGTGCAAACTCCACGCAGAGAGCACCTGAGGTCAGGATCGAACCCGGGTCTCTGGCGTTGTGAGGCAGCGGCTCTTCCAGCTACACCGCTGGGCTCCCCATGTGCCGCTGGGCTCCCCATGTGCCACTGGGCTCCCCATGTGCCACTGGGCTCCCCATGTTTCATTACCATGGAGGTGTTTTAGAATCATAGAGTCGTGCAGCCCTGAAACGGGCCCTTCGGCCCACCACATCCATGCTGACCTTCCTGTGCAGTGACACTGATCCCTCTTGACCCCATCACAACCATTCTTTTTCCCTTCGTCTTTATCCGCCGTCTCCATTGAAGGTGGTACCCAAAGATCCGCTCTATGATCTTTGGTTGTACCCCTTTGCCCGGGCATTGGTTTTGCAGGTTCAGATTGCTTTCCTCTATCTGAACCGTTACAAGCAATGCGTTGAATCATTAGATGGACTGGGAGATGGAGGTTTGCTGGCATTTGGGGTGTGTGGGTGGGAATCGGGGGTGGAGAAAGAGATGCGTAAAAGCCAAGTCCAATGTCCAAACTCCACCAGATGCAGTTGAATGGTGTGGAACCATGGCTGATAGTTCCTTAAATCAGGGATATTGTATTTAACCTTAATACTCTGATTAACGTTTACAAGGATGTTACCAGGACGGCACAGAGCTGCACAGTGACAAAGCGGTAGAACTGCTACCTTTTTGCGCCAGAGAACCGGGTTTGATCTTGACTGCAGGTGCTGTCTGTACGGAGTTTGTACGTTCTCCCCGTGACCGGCTGCTCCGGTTTCCACCCACACTCCGAAGACGTAGAGGTTTGTAGGTTAATTGACTTTGGTAAAACTGTAAATTGCCCCCAGTGTGTAGGATAGTGTTACTGTACAGGGTGATCGCTGGTTGTTGCGAACTCGGTGGGCCAATGGGCCTGCTTCTGCACTGCATCTCTGTAAAATCGAAAGACTCGAGGGCTCTTGCTATAAGGATAGGCTGGGCAGGCTAGGACATTATTCCTTGGAGCACAGGGTGAGGTGTGATCTTATAGAGATGTATACAATCATAAAGGGAGTAGATAGAGTGAATGCAGTGAGTCATTGACCCAGAGTAGGGGAATCAAGAACCAGTGGACCTAGGTTTAAGATGAGTGGGGCAAGATTTAAAAGGAACCAGAGGAGGTAGTTTAGTTTAGTTTAGAGATATAGAGCAGAAACAGGCCCTTCGGCCCACCGAGTCCGCATCGACCAGCGATCCCCACACTAACACTACCCAACGCACTAGGGACAATTTACATTTATACCAAGCCAATTAACCTATAAACCTGTACGTCTTTGGAGTGTGGGAGGTTGTTGAGACAAGCATTCTCATCGGACAGGAACATGGATAGGAAAGGTTTAGAGGCATATGGGCCAAGTACAGGCAATTAGGACTTGCTTAGATGGGCATGTTGGTTGGTATGGATGAGTTGAGCTGAAGTGACTGTTTCCGTGCTGTGTGACTCTATGACTCTACGACTCTGTTAGTGCAACTTAAAGTCACTTAACTGAGAACAAAACGGAACCTGCAACCTACTAGGCACAGCGGTAGAGTTCTTGCCTTACAGCACTTGCAGCACTGGAGATCCGGGTTCGATCCCGACTGCGGGTGCTGTCTGTACGGAGTTTGCACGTTCTCCCTGTGACCGCGTGGGTTTTCTCCGAGATCTTCGGTTTCCTCCCACACTCCAAAGACGTACAGGTATGTAGGTAAATTGGCTTGGTATAAGTGTAAATTGTCCCTAGTGTGTGTAGGATAGTGTTAATGTGCGGGAATCGCTGGTTGGAGTGGACGCGGTGGGCCGAAGGGCCTGTTTCCGCGCTGTATCTCTAAACTAAAAAAAGTCACCCAGTGATCGCCAGGAAACCTGGTCAGGAAGTGCAGTTGCATACGTTCCTGCAGGGAACAAGGATGAAACTCATTGTTAATGTTTGTTAACATACATTTCTTTAAACTTTCGAGATACAGCTCAGAAACAGGCCCGTCAGCCCACCCTGTCCACGCCGACCAGCGAGCGATAAACTAGTACTATCCCACACAGGGACAATTTACAATTAACCTACAAACTCGCATGCCTTTGGAGTGTGGGAGGAAACCGGAGCACCTGGAGAAAACCACCGTGGTCACAGGGAGAACGTACAAACTCCGTACAGACATCAGCCGTAGTCAAGATCGAACCCGGGTGTCTGGTGCTGTAAGGCAGCAACTCTACTGCTGTGCCATCGTGCGCCCTGAAGGAAAATTCAGCAGGATTTATTCATCTGGTTTCAATAAATGAAGTAGTTCAAAGTCGTAAAGCATTCCAGCCAAATCTTAGGAATGTTATCGTCAGGGAGCGGGGGCCCAGATGATTGGCAACAGGAATGTGATTTCATCTTGTTTGCGATTTCTGAGAGGCCCATACCGTGAAATATTGAGAGTTGCTGAATATCAAGGCGCTTGAGTGTCCGACATTCAGACCTTCCTGCTTGGAACTTCGATGTACGGCAGCTTTAGTGGAGTTAGGTGGCTTAAAGACAGAAATAAAAGGGTGGAGAGAATCGAAGATGCAAGACATTGTGACTGGTATAACGAGAACAAGGCTTGTATAAGAGACCCAGGAGAGGAGGTGGCTTGGCCTGCTTTCAAGAATGGAAAGAGTTGCTGCCTTACAGCGCCAGAGACCCGAGTTTGAGTCCTGACTACGGGTGCTGTCTCTACGGAGTTTGTGCGTTCTCCCTGTGACCGCATGAGTTTTCTCCGGTTGCTCCGGTTTCCTCCCACACTCCAAAGATGTACAGGTTTGTAGGTTAATTGGCTTCAGTAAGGATTGTAAGGATTGTACATTTTCCCGTGTGTACGATAGCGCTAATGTACGGGGGACGTCCGGTCGACATGGACCCTGTGGGCCGAAGGGCCTGTTTCTGCACTGTATCTCTAAACTAAAACTTAATCTCGCAGTCTGTAAGGCTCTGTATAACTGAACATTGATGTAGATAATCAGAGGGACAAAATGCAAAGTGCTGGAGGAACCCAGAGGATCAAGGAGTGGGGACCCAGATGATTGGCAACAGGAATGTGATTTCATTCGTGAGATACAGTGTAGAAACAGGCCCTTCGGCCCACCGAGGAACAATTTTACAATTTTTATTGAAGCCAATTAACCTACAAACCTGCACGTCTTTGGAGTGTGGGAGGAAAACGGACGACCCGGAGAAAACCCACGCGGTCACAGGGAGAACGTTCAAACTCGATACAGACGGCACCTATTGTCAGGATCGAACCCGGGTATCTGGCGCTGTAAGGCAGTAACTCTACCGCTGCACTACCGTGCCAGGCATGCCGCCCGACCTTTTACATGGACCAAGAAGGCCTTGGCTCAACACCTCACGCACGAGGTTTGGCTTAGATGTGATGAATGGCCGCTGAGGTGAGCAATGGGAAGGAAGCTGTTGCCGGTAAAAGTACATGGAACAGGAGCCTCCAGGGATGGCGGAGGAGATAAAGTTGTTGCAGCTTGCTTCAAAATAAAGGTTTTCTTTAAACCAAGCAACCATGTCCTCCTCACAGAAATTTGCAAAGCATATTTACGCCCGTGGATGCCAAAAAAAATTTGATGTGGGTGGGAAGGTATTTATTTAGTTCATAGGCTGAATAGGAACATAATGCAAACGTCATTTTCTGCTGTAAACAAACCTTGTCTTCTCCAAATGTATTCAGCCGAGAGTGCAGAGTTGTCAAGGATATGACTGTTGACTGCGTGCTTGCGGCAGACGAGGTACATCAATCATCAGTTGCAAAGCTGCTGCATTGTTGTGGGGTTGGGGAGAAGAAAATGTGATCTTTTTCCCTCAGTTACGTTTGGTTTATTATTGTCACGTGTAGCGAGGTACAGTGAACATCCTTTATGTGGCATGCTAGCCAGTCAGCGGAAAGACTATACATCATCACAATCAAGCTGTCCACACTGTACAATAAGGATACAAGGTTTAGTGCAAGATAAAGTCCAGTAAAGATGGTCCGATTAAAGATAGTCCGAAGGATAATGAAGTAGATTTTCAAAGTCTACAGAGGGATTTAGGCCATTTGGAAGAGTGGGCTGAAAGATGGCAGATGGAGTTTAATGCTGACAAATGTGAGGTGCTACATCTCGGCAGGACAAATCAAAATAGGACGTACACGGTAAATGGTAGCGAATTGAGGAATGCAGTTGAACAGAGGGATCTAGGAATAACTGTGCATAGTTCCCTGAAGGTGGAATCTCATGTAGATGGGGTGGTAAAGAAAGCTTTTGGTGTGCTGGCCTTTATAAATCAGAGCATTGAATATAGAAGTTGGGATGTAATGTTAAAATTGTACAAGGCATTGGTGAGGCCAATTCTGGAGTATGGAGTACAATTTTGGTCGCCTAATTATAGGAAGGATGTCAACAAAATAGAGAGAGTACAGAGGAGATTTACTAGAATGTTGCCTGGGTTTCAGCAACTAAGTTACAGAGAAAGGTTGAACAAGTTAGGTCTTTATTCTTTGGAGCGCAGAAGGTTAAGAGGGGACTTGATAGAGGTCTTTAAAATTATGAGCGGGATAGACAGAGTTGACGTGGATAAGCTTTTTCCATTGAGAGTAGGGAAGATTCAAACAAGGGGACATGACTTGAGAATTAAGGGACAGAAGTTTAGGGGTAACATTAGGGGGAACTTCTTTACTCAGAGAGTGGTAGCTGTGTGGAATGTGCTTCCAGTGGAAGTGGTGGAGGCTGGTTCGATTTTATCCTTTAAAAATAGATTGGAAGGGTATATGGATGGGAAAGGAATGGAGGGTTATGGTCTGAGTGCAGGTAGATGGGACTAGGGGGAAGTATTTTTTTTTTTTAAAGAAAAAAAATGTTCGGCACGGACTTGAAGGGCCGAGATAGTCTGTTTCCGTGCTGTTATGGTTATATGGTTATATGGTTGTTGATAGGATGGTTCAGTTGCCTGATAACAGCTGGGAAGAATCTGTCCTTAAATCTGGAGGTGTGCGTTTTCACACTTCTGCACCTCTTGCCTGATGGAAGAGGGGAGACTGAGTGGGGAGAGTGGAGAGGGAGTGGCCGGGGTGCGACTCATCCTTGATTATGCTGGTGGCCTTGCTGAGGCAACGTGAATTGTAAATGGAGTCAATGGAGGTTGGTTTGTGTGATGGTCTGGGCTGCATCCACAACTCTCCGCAGTTTCTTGCTGTCGTGGATGGAGCTGTTCCCAAGCCATGTGCATGATGCATCTGGTTAAAATACTTTCTACAGTGCACCTGTAGCTGTTGGTGAGCGTTGTTGGGGACTTGCCGAACTTGCAGAAGACGGAGGACTGGAGTAACCAAAGGCAGTGCTTTAAAAGCACTCTTTAACATTCTTATATTAATTAACCATGAGGACATCGTCAATTGCTTTTACACTTCATAAAACAAATCTCTTGCAATAACTATCTATTAGACTAAGTAAAAAGCATGTTGGTTTATGACTATTTCAATTAGACTTTGTGACGACTCAGTTAATTGAAATTTGCTTGCTCCTCACATAGATACATAGATACATAGAAAATAGGTGCAGGAGTAGGCCATTCGGCCCTTCGAGCCTGCACCGCCATTCATTATGATCATGGCTGATCATCCAACTCAGTATCCCGTACCTGCCTTCTCTCCATACCCCCTGATCCCTTTAGCCACAAGGGCCACATCTAACTCCCTCTTAAATATAGCCAATGAACTGGCCTCAACTACCCTCTGTGGCAGAGAGTTCCAGAGATTCACCACTCTCTGTGTGAAAAAGTTTTTCCTCATCTCGGTCCTAAAGGATTTCCCCCTTATCCTTAAGCTGTGACCCCTTGTCCTGGACTTCCCCAACATCGGGAACAATCTTCCTGCATCTAGCCTGTCCAACCCCATAAGAATTTTGTACGTTTCTATAAGATCCCCTCTCAATCTCCTAAATTCTAGCGAGTATAAGCCAAGTCTATCCAGTCTTTCTTCATATGAAAGTCCTGACATCCCAGGAATCAGTCTGGTGAACCTTCTCTGCACTCCCTCTATGGCTATAATGTCCTTCCTCAGATTTGGAGACCAAAACTGTACGCAATACTCCAGGTGTGGTCTCACCAAGACCCTGTACAACTGCAGTAGAACCTCCCTGCTCCTATACTCAAATCCTCTTGCTATGAAGGCCAACATACCATACCCAAGCCAGAATTCAGATCTCTGTATCGCAACAACCAACCCATTACACCACTTTAGTTCTACAATTTAAAGTCATATCCCTTAACCTCTCTCTCTTTCCTGTGCCCCCCTATCGTGGTGCACAGCCATTTCTCCCACTATCCCGCCCTTCTTTCCCCTCTCCCCCCACTCTCACCCCTTTCACTCGTCCCTCCTTCTGGCTTTCCATTTCCATTCCTCAGACAATTGAACCGTCCTCTCACCAGCCTGACCTCCCATCTACCTGATTGGAGACCTATGAACTATTTTTAATCGGACTTTATTCGTTTTTTATTTTAGTTTAGTTTAGAGATACAGCGCGGAAACAGGCCCTTCGGCCCAATTGGGTCCGCGCCGACCAGCGATCCCTGCACATTAACACAATCCTACACACACTAGAGACAATTTTCACATTTACCAAGCCAATTTACATACATACCTGCACGTCTTTGGAGTGTGGGAGGAAACCGAAGATCTCGGAGAAAACCCATGCAGGTCACGCGGAGAACGTACAAACTCCGTACAGACAGCACCCGTAGTCGGGATCGAATCCGGGTCTCCGCCACTGCAAGAGCTGTAAGGCAGCAACTCTACCGCTGCGCCACCGTGCCACTCTTTATCATGGACTTTATATATATTGGACTTATCATGCACTTCATGTTGTTCCCTTCATCCTTTGTCTGTGCCCTGTGGACGCTTTGATTGTAATCGTGTATAGTCTTTTTAACTGGATAGCACGCAAACAAAAACTTTTCACTGTACCTCGGTACACATGACAATCATAAACTAAACTAAACTGGATTAGTAAAGGTGTCAGGGGTCATGGGGCGAAGGGAGGAGAATGGCATTGAATGGGAAAGATAGACACCAGCCATGATTGAGCGGCAGAGTAGACCTGATGGGCCGAATGGCCTAATTCTGCTCCTTCTTCTTCTTCTTATCTTCTTCTTATCAAGTCCACGGACAAGATTAGAAGTTGTTCAGCCAGAGCTGAACAGCCATCTCGGCATCTGCACACAATGGTGTATATCTTGTCGCTTCTTGCGCTTCTTGTGCGTGCTGGTGGAAAGATTGGTGAAAACAAGGCCGCGACGTTAACGCTCTTTCCTTGACCCCATTCTGCTCCGAGTACTTACGAACTTATGAAACTAAACTAAACGAAACTGAAGCAAATTAACTCAATTTAAGAAGAACTTAAATATCGTGGAAATTTCCGTTAAACCGTGAATCTCAGCGTTCAGAAACTCACTCAAAACACACTCATCATTGGGAACCAAAGGTGCATATATAGGTTTCCAGCACCTGGAGAGGAACCTCATTTGAAACCGGTTTTTCCTTGGAACAAACTATAGATAATCCCACCGATTTTCTGTCCCACAATAGCCCAGTGATTTCTGCTTCAAATATGTATATTTTCTTCCTTTAAAAAAGACACTGGTCTCTGCCTCGTGGTTCCCTGTGGCAAATCATTGCACGACCCAACAACTTTTGCTAATAAAGACATCATTCATAACTGCGCTGCTCATTCACTTAATAACAATCCTAATGATGGATGCAATCATCTTTCTTGTTTCACCCCATCCAAACAATTCATGATTAAAAACATTATTATATAAAACTCCAATGATTGAATTCCTGCTCCAGCTGAAATAGTTCTTGTACCTTTAAGTGACCACTGTGTGGCTGCCGTGATTTTAACACCCTTTCCCTGTTGGGGCATTTCAAACTACAACGCACTCCCAGGAGTGTCTAACTTGCACCAAGTTCGACACAAGGAACTGCAGATGCTGGTTTACACAAGAAGGCACAAAGTGATGATGGTTACAATCTAGCCGCCCACAGTGTACGGATACAGGATGAAGGGAATATCGTTTAGTGCAAGATACAGTGTAATAAAGTCTGATTAAAGACAGTCCGAGGGTCTCCAATGCGGTAGATGGTAGGTCAGGGCCGCTCTCTAGTTGTTGGTGGTATGGTTCAGTTGCCTGAAAGTTGCCCAAAATTGTCCCTGCATTTAGAGGTGTGCGTTTTCACACCTGTACCTCTTGCTTGATGGAAGAGGGGTGAAGAGGAAGGGTGCAGAGTGAGAGTCGTCCATGATTATTCTGTCCATCAGTACTACAGTATGCTATCGAGCATTAATTAAACAGTGGGCGTTTGTATTTACTAATAGAACGTAGAAAAGTACAGGTACACAAAAATGCTGGAGAAACTCAGCGGGTGCAGCAGCATCTATGGAGCGAAGGAAATAGGCAACGTTTCAGGCCGAAACCCTTCTTCAGACTGATAGGGGGTGGGGAGAAGAAAGGAAAAAAGGAAAAAGGCGGAGGAGGAACCCGAGGGCTGGGGGAGGGGAGGAGACAACCAGAGGGCTGATGAAGGGGAGGGGACAGCAAGGGCTAGCAGAGTTGGGAGAATTCAATGTTCATGCCCCCAGGATGTAGACTGCCCAAGCGGAATATGAGGTGCATTTCCTCCAATTTACGGTGTTGCTCACTGTGGCCATGGAGGAGACCCAGGACAGAGAGGTCAGATACGGAATGGGAGGGGGAGTTGAAGTGCTGAGCCACCGGGAGGTCAGGTTGGTCAGGTTAGAAAAGTACAGCACAGGAACCGGTCCTTCAGCTCATAGTGTCTGTGCTGTAACATGATGTCAAGTTAAACTAATCTCCTCTGCCTGCATCCCTCCACTTCCTGCAAATCCACGTGCCTCGTTAGTGCCACTATCGTATCTGCCTCCACCACCACCCCTGGCAGCACATTCCAGGCACTCACCACTCTCTGTGTAAAAAAAACTTGCCTTACATATCTCCTTTAAACTTTGCCCCTCAGTCTGAAGAAGGGTCAGGACCTGAATCATCACCCATTCCTTCTATCCAGAGATGCTGCCTGTCCCACTGAGTTACTCCAGCATTTTGTGTCTACCATCTCACCTCTATTCTTCAGCATTTCTACCCTAGGAGGAAGGTTCTGCCTGAATACCCTATCTATGCCTCTCATAATTTTATATACTTCTATCAGGACTCCCCTCGGCCTCCGATGTTTCAGAGTTTGTCCAACCTCTCCTTAGAGAACCTCTCCTGGATGGCTTGTGCTGCTTTTGGCCCAAGTGAAATTTTCCATAGCATTCCTGGCTGTATCTACAGAGACATTTTACCACACAACTTTTAGTTTAGTTTTGTTTAGTTTGGGGATAAAGCATAGACACATGCCCTTTGGCCCACCGAGTCTGTGCTGACCCGTACACTAGTTCTATCCTACACGCTAGGCACAATTTACAGAAGCCAATTTACCTACAAACCTGTACGTCTTTGGAGTGTGGCAGGAAACTGGAGCCCCCGGGGGAAAACCCACGCAGGTCATGGGGCGAACGTACAAAGCCCTCCAGACAGCATCCGTAGTCAGGATCGAACCCAGGTCTCTGGCGCTGTGAGGCAGCAACTCTACCACTGCGCCACTGAGCTGCCCTATGTGCAGGTTATGTGAAGATAGATAAGTGATGGTCTTGGCATCGTGTCTGGCTCAGACATTTTGGGCTAAAGGAGCTGTTCTTGTGCTGTACTGTTCGGCGTTCTATTTAGGTTTAAAGACCCATTGTCAGAACTGGGAAACAAAGAAAACATTTGTTTTGTTGCTATTTTAAATTTGTTAAGTGTCCTCATAGTTGCTGCTATATACTCATATAGCCTACAATTCTGTCATGGAAGCTTCTTGGTGGACTAGTGGGATACATTTTAATCACAGTGCATGAGGTTGCTATAAATGTGAGGAGATGATACCATGTCAAAGCTAAGAGAAGAACAAAGTCTACTGGGATCACATTGTATGTGATGTTAACACCCTTGGATTTGAAAGTCATTTGCAATGAAAACGCTCCCAGACTTGTCAATGTCCTCAGCGAGTGAAGACAGTGAATAGTTTCTCACTCATCACGGTGACAGATGCGCCTGATGTACATTGATTTCTGAGTTGTAACTATTCACTTGTACGCATGGCTGAATGAGTGCGGTGAAAAGCAAGATTTATCTGAATTGTTTTAGTTCAGGTTTTTAAGAGACACTGCATGGAAGCAGGCCCTTCGGCCCACCATGTCTAGTGATGCTTGTATTGAACTGTATACAAAAATGAATTTCACTGTACCTCGGTACATGTGCCAAATAAAGTGCCATACCGTACCATAACGAGTCCATGCCGAACATCGACCACCCGTTCACACTGGTTCCATGTTTATCCCAATTTCGTATCCTATGGGCAATTTATAGAGGCCAATTCACGAACAAACCTGCACGTCTTTGGGGATGTGAGAGGAAACCGGAGAACCCGGCAAAAACCCATGAGGTCACAGGGAGAACATGCAAACTCCAAACAGACAGCATCTGGGCAGGATCAAGCCCGGGACTCTGTCACTGTGAGGCAACAGCTCTCCCAGTTGTGCCATTGCGGCATTCTGATTTTCTCTGGGATGCGTCTCTCAGTCTCCAAGAGTTTGAAAAGTTTGTTATTATCGAACTCTGCTGGTCATAGTTTAGACGGGTGACAAGGATGAACAAATGGAGGCTATCAAAGTCTTTATTGCTTGATACACAACAACGATAGCTTTCTTTATCACTGCCTCCAAGATACTGTATATCCTCAGATCCATACAGAGCCTTAAGAGGAAATAAATAGAGCATTTGCTTTAAAGAGAAAAGTACATTAACACAACAGTACCACAGACAATGAATATCTGATATTATTACAAAACATAACAATTATTTTCCCACCAGTCTCCGCACTCTATCTGATAAGGATATTGTTATTAGTTGTTAAGATTCCTGTATTCTTTGGTGAATTCTCTTTAATAAAACAAGTGTCAGAACTCAACTATCCTGGGCAATGCCACTATCTGATTTCAGACGTACAGCAGGTGTTTCCAAACTGCGCCTGTGTAAATCCTACCACCAGTAGCTTTAATTAAATTAAATTTAACTTAATAGCTGAATAAAGTCAATGGTATGGCACGGTGGCGCAGCGGTAGCGTTGCAGCGCCAGAGACCCACGTTCGATCCTGACTACGGGTGCTGTCTATACGGAGTTTGTACGTTCTCACTGTTTTCTCCGGGTGCTCCGGTTTCTTCCCACACTCCAAAGACGTGCATATTTGTAGGTTGATTAGCTTCTGCAAAATTGTAAAAATTGTCCCTAGTGTGTAGGATAGTGCTAGTGTATGGGGATCGCGTTTTGGCGCGGACTCTGTGGGCCGAAGGGCCGATTTCCTCACAGTATCTCTAAAGGCTAAAATCAAAGTAGGGATATAATTCAGCTTTTTGAGAATCGAGGTGGAACTTGGGCTTGGTCCCAGTGAAGACCCTGACTTTGCCCCGGGAAGTCCCCGACTCCAAAATGCAACCATATTCTGTACTTTGGCTCTTCTTTCTAACCTGCTGCATTTCCTCCACAGATCGCGACGTCGGGTGGAACGCTCCCTCCGGTCAGCACGCTGACCGCCCTGCATGGGCTGCATCACAACCCGCACACTGTGGCCCAACAGACCCAGAACCTCATCATGGCTTCCTTACCAAGTGTCATGACCATTGCACCCAGCGACTCAACCTGCCTCTCACCAGCACTGGCTAACGGAGGCGCTTCGGCACTGGTCATTGGTAAGTAGGCGGGCAGTTGCTGCAGTGGATGGGATACTTGCTGTAACCAAGTCATGGAGGGACACCAAATAGGAACAAAGACTTCAGTCCTCCATCACTGATCATTAAGCACCTATTTTTACACTAATCCTCCATTCAGCCCATTTTTGTCTCAACACATTTTCATCAACTCCCACTCACCTACTGACTAAAGGCATCAATGCTGGTAAATTTGTGGCAACAAATGAACCTCCCCATCAGTGGCGGCTCAGCGGTAGAGTTGCTGCCTCACAGCGCCAGAGACCCGGGTTCGATCCTGACTACGGTCGCTGTCTGTACGGAGCTTGTACGTTCTCCCTGTGACTTGTGTGGGTTTTCTCTGAGTGCTCCGGTTTCCTCTCACATAACAAAGACCTGCAGTCAGATTTGTAGGTTAATTGGCTTCTGTAAATTGTCCCTCGTAAGCAGGTGTTTGCTGGTTGGCACGGACTCGGTGGGCCGAAGGTCCTTGGTCCACGCTGTACCTGCAGGCTAAACTAAACTAAACCTGCATGCTTTCTGGATGCAGGTGAAAACTGGAACACCCAGAGGAAACCCACGCAGTCATAGGGAGAAGGTGGGTGAACTCCACACATAGAGCGCCAGAGGTCAGGATTGAACCGTGTTTCTACAGCTGTGAGACAGCGGCTCTGCTCCTCTGTGCCGTTCATAACGTTGGCACAAGGATGATGCGGTTATCAGTGGATGGATAAATGCCTAAAATGATTCACAATTGTTCAGGATCATGCCTATCTCTTCTAAACTTAGTTTAGTTTGGAGACACAGTGTGGAAACAGGCCCTTTGTCCCACCGAGTCCACGCCGACCAACCCATTCACATTAGTTCTATCTTATTCCAGTTTCGCATCCTACACACTAGGATAAGAAACTGTTTGAGAAACATTTAGACAGGTACATGGATAGGACAGGTTTGGATGGATATGGGCCAAATGCAGGCAGGTGGGACTAGTTTAGCTGGGAGATCTTGGCTGGTGTGAGTAAGTTGGGCCGAAGGGCCTGTTTCCACGCTGTATCACTACGACTCCATGACTTGGGGCAATTCAGAGGCCAATTAACCTACAAACCTTTGCCTGCAATATGTGTTAAATTAGAACGTGTTACTGCGGCCCTTGGCTCCAACACTGTGGAACGAGTCAGTTTGAAAGTTTGACTAACACGGGTTCCTTTTGTTGTGCTTTCAGGTCTCGCCACGACTCAGGCCCAGAATGTTCCGGTTATTAACAGCGTGGGCAGCAGCCTGACGACCCTTCAGCCCCTCCAGATTCCCCAGCAACTGCATGCCCACCACCAGCAGCCTCTCATGCACCAGGTCCAAGGACACATGGCCCAGAGCTCATTCATGGCTACAATGGCGCAACTGCAAAACCCACACGGTGAGACTCTTTTGTTTAATCTCATCCAGTTCAGCTTCGTTTATTGTCACCTGTACCGAGGTACCGTGAAAAGCTTTTTCCAGTCAGCGGAAAGACAATACATGATTGCAATGGAGCCATTTACAGTGCATAGTACACGATAAGGGGATAACGTTTAGTGCAAGGTAAAGCCAGCAAAGTCCGGCGTTCAAGAGGGTCGCTGCATCAAAAACAGTCCACAAGACATAGGAGTAGAATTAGGCCATTCGGCCCTTCGAGTAATGACATTGTATTCAAGGGCCGGTAGAGCTATGGAGATATGAAGAGACGTCTTGAAAACAGCTACTTGCTCACATGCGATACCCAAGATCTGGTTAGTGCAAGGTCCAAGATAGACGCAACAAATGGGCGGCACGGTGGCGCAATGGTAGAGTTGCTGCCTACATCATACTGTGAAAGGTTTCCATTCACATCAACTCCAATTTTGCAGGATTAATGGAAGCAGGAGAAATGCAGTGACTGGGTTAACATATGATGAGCGTTTGACACACTGGGCCTGTACTCACTGGAGTTCAAAAGGATAATAGGAGATCTCATTGAAACATACAGAATAGTGAAAGGCCTGGATAGAGTGGATGTGGAGAGGATGTTTCCACTAGTGGGGGAGTCCAGGACCAGAGGCCATAGCCTCAGAATAAAATGACGTACCTTTAGAAAGGAGATGAAGAGGAATTTCTTCAGTCAGAGGGTGGTGAATCTATGGAATTCATTGCATCTGATGGCTGTGGAGACCAAGTTATTGGATGTTTTTAAGGCGCAGATTCACAGATTTTTGATTAGCACGGGTGTCAGGGGTTATGGGGAGAAGGCAGGAGAATGGGGTTGAGAGGGAAAGATAGATCAGCCATGATTGAATGACGAAATAGACTTGATGGGCCGAATGACATAATTCTGCTCCTAGAACTCGTGAACTGATGAACAATTCCTCCCTTCCCACACACAAAGGATTGCTTTCCTTTGATATCCTCGAATCACCAACAGCTACCGTGAAGTAATTTTTCTCTGTAGTAAAGGTACCTGCAGCAAAGATCTTCTCAAGCAACTAATGGGGTCATTAGACCTAATGAATGACTGCAAACCCAACAGAAATTGTCAATTAAATGCTGCCTCATGGGCTTTTGTTTTAAAGTGCTCAGTATTCCCAACATTAGTAAACATTGCAAGTGCATGAAAACTTAATAACATCACTTGGAGTATTAAAGGCACATATTTGGTGCTACCCGACCAGAGGACTAGATTCTTCTTTCAAGGGACGGCAGGGTGGTGCAGCGGTAGAGTTGCTACCTTACATAGAAACATAGAAACATAGAAAATAGGTGCAGGAGTAGGCCATTCGGCCCTTCGAGCCTGCACCGCCATTCAATATGATCATGGCTGATCATCCAACACAGTATCCCGTACCTGCCTTCTCTCCATACCCCCTGATCCCTTTAGCCACAAGGGCCACATCTAACTCCCTCTTAAATATAGCCAATGAACTGGCCTCAACTACCCTCTGTGGCAGAGAGTTCCAGAGATTCACCACTCTCTGTGTGAAAAAGTTTTTCCTCATCTCGGTCTTAAAGGATTTCCCCCTTATCCTTAAGCTGTGACCCCTTGTCCTGGACTTCCCCAACATCGGGAACAATCTTCCTGCATCTAGCCTGTCCAACCCCATAAGAATTTTGTACGTTTCTATAAGATCCCCTCTCAATCTCCTAAATTCTAGCGAGTATAAGCCAAGTCTATCCAGTCTTTCTTCATATGAAAGTCCTGACATCCCAGGAATCAGTCTGGTGAACCTTCTCTGCACTCCCTCTATGGCTATAATGTCCTTCCTCAGATTTGGAAGGACATTATAGCTCACAGCGCCAGAGACCCGGGTTCAATCCTGACGACGGGTGCTGTCTGTACCGAGTTTGCACGTTCTCCCCATGACCTGTGTGGGTTTTCTTCGGGTGCTCCGGTTTCCGCCCACGCTCCAAAGACGTACAGGTTTGTGGGTTAATTGGCTTTGGTAAAATTGTGAATTGTCCCTGGTGTGTGTAGGATAGTGTAGGTGTGCGGAGATCGCTGGACGGCATGGATTCGGTAGGCAGAAGGGCCTGTTTCCCCGCTATATCTCTAAACTAAACTAAACTAAAACTCAATCGCGTCTACATTGGAACTAGATTTCTGGAAGGCAGCATTTTACATGGGCTGAAGCAGAAGCCCAGTTGCATGCTGATGTCTCTAATTCTAGAAACCCCTGCATTCCCACTCTCCCCTCCCCCACCCTAGTCATCCTACTAGTTCCACTGTTCACATCCTTGTATCCCTTCGCTATCCCTTCTTCCCAGGCCAACAAGGGCCATTGTGGGCTCCACCCTTCCTTGGTCATCTGTTGCCGGCCCTTCTTTGTTTTCTGGCCTTTTCTTACCTCCAGTTCCCTCACCTCTACTTTCGGTCTGAGGAAGGGTCCCGACCCGAAACGTCACCCATCCTTTTTCTCCAGAGATGTTGCCTGACCCGCTGAGTTAATCCAGCCCATTGTGTCTATCTTAGCCCAGTAGAGAAGTCCAGAAAGTATTCGCACTTCCCAGCTGAATATGTTTATGAATTACGATAACTATTCTTTTAGATAACTTTCCGCCCGACCTGGACTCCAACGTAATAGTCACCTAGTTTTTGGAATCCATGACAATGCTCAATATCAGCCACGTGCTCTAAGCTGTTGTAATGGCCCTGTCCCACGGGCAGGCGGTTACTGGCGGTGAAGCGCGGCGTAGCAGGAAGTGGGGACCGCGCGTGGACCGCCAGGGGACCGCGGGGTCGGTCCCATGCAGATCGCCGGAACCATATGTAGTTGGTCCCGACACCGCGCGGTGCTCAGAAAAACTGACACTGTCCAAAAATCTCGTGCGGCAACGGCCTGCCGCCCCGCTGCCGCCTCTTCGCCGCGAACACCACCTGGACGCCGCGAGCCGTCTCGACGTCATCGCGTAGCGCGTTGCGTTGCGCAATGACGTCATCACCCGACGCCGCGCTCGCCGCCTGCATTCGCATGCTCGTGGGACAGGCCGTATGGTAAACACTCGGCCTCCGCGCGGCAACCGCTTCCGGTTAGGTTGCGCTTGCCGCATGCTCGTAGGACAGGCCGTACGGTGGCACCCGCGCGGCAGCCGCGCGATCCCCACTTCCTGCTACGCCGCGCTTACCACCTGTAACCGCCTGCCCGTGGGACAGGGCCTTAAAGGTTCCAATCTTTAGTTACACATTGTAGTGTAAACTGAAATGATGAAGACCTGAGAGAGAACTCTAACCCCAGAACACTGTCCTGCACACTTCACTTTACACTCATCCACTCCAAATCAATGAGTTTAGTTTTAGAGATACAGTGTCTTCGGCCCACCGAGTCTGCACCGACCAGCGATCGCCCCACATTAACACTATCACACACACACACACACACTAGGGACAATTTTACACACACACCAAGCCAATTAACCTACAAACCTGAACATCTTTGGAGTGTGGGAGGAAACCGAAGATCTCGGAGAAAACCCACGTAGTCACAGGGAGAACGTACAAACTCCGTACAGACAGCACGTACAGTCGGGATCGATCCCGGATCTCTGGTGCTGCAAGCGCTGTAATTAGGCAGCAACTCTACCGCTGCGCCACCGTGCCACCCTTCCAATCATTAGCTACACATTGTACAGGGTAAGCAGAGACACTCCCTAAAATGATGGAGACCTGAGAGAACTTTAACCCACTGTCCCGCACGCTTCATTTTACAAACCCATCCACTCCAAATCAGTTAGTTTGGTTTAGTTTATTGTCACGTGTACTGAGGTACAGTGAAAGGCTTTTGTTGCGTGCTAACCAGTCAGACTTCGATACACGTGACAATAAACGAATCTAAACTAAACTCGGTTTTGCTAAAGTTTTTGTCTTTCCACGTGGGATGTTGTTCCTCTTCTCTGCCGGTGTTGTGAGCTAAAGTGGGTGGATCTGAGGTCTTTTCTCAACGCCATGATGATACCAAGATCCCTCTTGCATTGACCCCCTCACCATGTCACCCCAGCATGCATGGACCTGCTGACAGACCAGGTTTAGTAATGTCGGCTTTTAGAGGGGAGACAGGGAACATAACAGATGTAACATTAGACTAATATTAAAACAACTCGGTCCATTTGCCCACCTCTGACTGACTGCGTTGTTTGAACTAGCATTTGATTTTGTCCCTGGTTTGTCTCAGTTTAACAATGATGGAATTGTCTGAGCCGTTTTCATGAAACTTTGTGCAATTTGACCATTGCTCTTATTGACCCTCTCCAGAACTTGTTGTTATATTGAACCTTGCCGGGATACAGCAGCATTGATATACAGAGAAACCTTGGGGTTTAAATCCATAACTCCCTGAAAATGGCAACACATGTAGATAGAACAGTAGGTAACTGAAGAAGGATCTCGACCCGAAACGTCATCCATTCCTTCTCTCCAGAGATGCTGCCTGCCCCGCTGAGTGACTCCAGCATTTTGTGTCTACCTTCGGTTTAAACCAGCATCTGCAGTTCCTTCCTGCACAGTTTAAAAAAATGCTTGCTTTCGCAGTATAAGGATCAGGAAGTCATGATGCAGCTTTATCGGACTTTGGTTAGATTACATTTGGAGTATTGCGTGTAGTTCTGGTTGCCCCTTCACAGGAAGGATGTGGAGGCTTTGGAAAGGGTGCAGCGGAAATTTACCAGAATAATGCTGGGATTAGGGGGTATTAGCTAGAGGGAGAGGTTGGAATGCCAGAGGTTGCAGGGGGACCTGTTAGCAGTGCAGTAAACCCTCGTTATAATGGACCATGGGGGGTATTGCCGATTGTCCCCTCTGACCAAATATAGTATTATTGTATGTAGTTGAAACACAGGACTGCAGATGATGATTAATACACAAAAGGACACAAAATGCTGGAGTAACTCAGTGGGACAGGCAGCATCTCTGGAGAGAAGGAATGGATGACGTTTCGGGTCGAGATCCTTCTTCAGTTACCTACTGTTCTATCCACTTGTGTTGCCATTTTCAGGGAGTTATGGACTTAAACCCTAAGGTTTCTCTGTATATCAATGCTGCTGTATCCCGCCATGGAGAACATGGATAGGTGACATCAGTGCCCTTTTTCAAGTTGATTCAGTCGGCTGAGTTACCCCAGCACTTTGTGTCGTTTCATCTTAAAACTAGGCGCCGATGCCGCTGCTCTGCACCAGCGAGCCCTTCTTCACCGGTTGACGTGGCTGTTATCAGACTGCTACACGGATCTCCCATAAGTTAAGGGAGTCGTCTCGATCTCCCAACCTACCCCTTTGAATTTTTTTGAACCTGCACTTTCTGCACTAGGCTGCAACACAATATTCTGCACTTACATATTTTTCTCTTTGCCCTCCCTGTTGTACTTATGCGCAGCTTGACCGTACTCACGTAGATACTCACGAGGGGCCTCGATTGTACTCACGAGGATCCTGTTTCCACACCCTATGACTCCGTGACTCTACTGAATCTTAGAGTTGGCAATTTGAGGGGAGTTTGAGGAAGGGAGGTCAGGGTGGATAAAAAATCTCTCCCTAGTGTGGGCACCTGTTACATTTTATGACCCGGACCCAAAATGAAATCAGTTTAACTTGAAAACTGACATAGTGCTTACCTTTAACCATAAAAACCATCCAGATCCAGATTTATTGTAGTACAATGTTCTTCTTAAATCAAAACAGCAGGTCCTTCAGACTGAGTCTAAATCATCTGTGTTCATCTCAGCCACGCTCGCCAATGATACATTGCCTTCTTGTAGATGTTAAATCTTCCAATAATACAGTCATTATTTGATAGAAATCTCATTTATTCAGATCAGGACCCCAGTTGGCGATATTAAACAATCGGCCTATACGGAATTGCAGCAAACAAGCTGTTTGGATTAAATCCTTTTTAGCTTGTTTATAGCTGTCCTTTTAACCTTGAGCCAGCCCTGACGTTCACTGTAGCCTCTCAATGATTACAACAATCAATCCAAGGAGATGTAGAAACAGCTGAGGCAGCAGATTTGGGTTACGGCAGATTTATTTTTGAAAATGTATTTAATTATTTGGTCCACTCCAATTGCCGTTTGTTTCATCACTATTTTACTTAAAGATTCCCCATGTACAGCTGTTGTTCCCTTGTGATGGAATTGGGTTTAGCTGTGTTGCAAATGGTTTCTTTAGAATAGAAGAATAGAATAGAATGCCTTTTATTGTCATTCAAACAGCTTGGTTTGAACAAAATTGCATTTGACAAAAAATAATAAAAGCTAGAATCAAAACATACATTTAACGAGACAAAAATTAAAAAAAAAGACAGACGGACTGCAGTCGAGCCGCTGCCGTTGGGCTCCGCCACACCACAGAGATGTTAGACACAGCGCAGAAACAGGCCCTTCGGCCCACCGAGTCCGTGCCCACCAGCGATCACCCCACACACTAGCAATATCCTACACACTAGGGACAATTTTTTTTTTTTTTTACAGAAGCCATTTAACCTACAATCCTGTACGTCTTTGGAGTGTGGGAGGAAACCGGAGCACCCGGAGAAAACCCACGCGGTCACAGGGTGAACGTACAAACACTGTACAGACAGCACCAGTAGTCAGGATCGAACCCGGGTCTCTGGCTCTGTAAGGCAGCAACTCTACCGTGTAGCCACTGTCCCGCCCACCGAAATTTTCATTGAAATCACAAGACAATGTGTTCTGACCTCACCTGATAATATACTGTTAATTATAACAAATGCATAATTATTAATGTTTAACAGTCTATCCTGACAACCAGTAGCCAAGCAAAGTAACTTGAGATAGTTCATGACTCAGTCACAAATTCAACGTTTTTTGACAGAGATATTGTAAGATTTGGTGGGCCAACGCATATTCAGACCTGGACAAAGTGCTGGAGTAAGTCAGCGGGTCAGACGGCAACTCTAGAGAACATGGATAGGTGACTTTCTTCAAACGTCACCAATCCATTTTCTCCCGCAATACTGCCTGGCCCGTTGAGTTACACCAGCCATTTTGTGTCTATCTTTGGTATAACCCTACATCTGCAATTCCTTTTAATACCATTATATCAAATTTATGCAGAGCTGAGGGACTGTACATACAGGGTTATCTCGCAGGATGTAAGAATGCAGGGCGGCATAATGTAGCAGCTGATAGAGCTGCTGCCTCACAGCGCTAGAGACCCGGGTCGTGTCTGTGTGGAGTTTGCACGTTCTTCCTGTGACTGCACGGGCTTCCACATTGTGCTTCGGTTTCCTCCCGCATTACAAGAACGTGCGGGTTTGTCGGCTAATAGGCTTCTGTTTAATCGCCCCTCGTGCAGAGGGGAGTGAATGTGAAAGTGAGATGACCAGTGCGATTGGGTGACCAATGGTCAACATGGACTCGGTGGGCCAAAGGGCCTGTTTCCATGCTGTATCTCACAACTTTCTTTGTAATTATCATAGAACACCTTCTCCAGCCTCACAGACAGTTTCCTCCCAGCTGTTATCAGGCAACTGAACCATCCTGTCAACAACTAGAGAGCAGTGCCGAGCTACTATCGACCTCATTGAAGACCCTCAGACTGTCTTAAATCAGACTTTACTAGACTTTATCTTGCACTAACTGTTATTCCCTTTATCATGTATCTACCTACCGCAGATAGCTCGGTTGTAATCATGTATTGTCTTTCCGCTGACTGGTTTGCGTGCAACAAAAGTTTTTCACTGTACTTCAGTACATGTGACGATAAACTAAACTAAACTTTTAAAACAGGTCAAAAATGTCACGGTTTCATGGCTGCCACCCATCCTGGTCCACGGTTCTCTCCCCCCCCTCGCTCCTCCAACTCTGTGCTCCATGGTTTTTAATCCCCGTGCAGAGACTTAGCCCGAAACGTCGACCATCAATCTTCCTCCACAGATGCCGTCCGACCTGCTGAATTCCCCCAGCAGCTTCTCCTTTTTGCTCCTGAATCCTTGCTCCATGGATCTGCTCCATGCCTCTTTTATCTATTTGCTTTGTTGTTACCATATCCCAGCTAACAACAATCTATTCTACACTTTCCTTGATCTTCATCCCCTTTGTCTCGTTTTCACACCTTACACTTCCTTATCTCTGTATCTCCCTCTCCCCTGACTCTCAGTCTGAAGAAGGGTCTCGACCGAAACATCAGCCATTCCTTCTATCCAGAGATGCTGCCTGTCCTGCTGAGTTATTCCAGCATTTTGTGTCTATCCCTCCCCATATCCGTGCTCTCCCTGGATCTACACGCCACGTTCCCAACACCACATTCCGAAGTTCGGAGTACCTCTTCCAAACCGAGTGCGCAGCGTTTCATAGAAATGCTGATTCATTACTGAGGGTGTCAGGGGTTATGGGGACAAAACAGGAGAATGGGGACGAGAGGGAAAGATAGATCAGCTATGACTGAACGGCGGAGTGGACTTGATGGGCCGAATGGTCTAATTCTGCTCCTGGAACTCATGAACATTCATGGCAAAGGATTTTTAATTGTTGACAACTTGACATAAACAAGCACTACAAGCCCTACCCGTAAAAGAGCAGCCAAATACGAATTTCCTGCCCATTCCCAGCTGGCATCATGCCCGTGTTCTGCTACAGAGGAAAGAATCTTTAGGAGTTGCCACAGTTACTTCCCCAAGAGACTAGGGTTCGATCCAGATCTTGGGTACTGTGTGTGTGGAGTTTGCAAGTTCTCCCTGTGACCTTGTGGGTTTACTCCGAGTGCTCTGGTTTCCTCCCACACTCCTTGCCACTGTGCTGCCCCCCCCGCTGTGGGCTGTACTAAATTCAACCACAAAACATAGATGCAGCTTCCCACAAGTACAAACACAATCAACACAAATAACACAAATGTTCATAAGATCATATAAGATGCAGGAGCAGAATTAGGCCATTCGGCCCATCAAGTCTACTCCGCCACTCAATCATGGCTGATCTATCTTTCCCTCCCAACCCCATTCTCCCCATTACCCCTGACACCCTTACTAATGGATAGCACACATAGAGTCAAAGAGTGATACAGTGTAGAAACAGGCCCTTTGGCCCAACTTGCCCACACCGCCAACAATGTCCCAGCTGCACAAGTCCCACTTGCCTGCGCTTGGTCCATATCCCTCCAAACCTGTCCTATCCATGTACCTATCTAACTTTCTTAAATGATGGGATAGTCCCAGCCTCAACCACCTCCTCTGGCAGCTTGTTCCATACATCCACCACCCTTTGTGTGAAAAAGTTACCCCTCAGATTCCTATTAAATCTTTTCCTCTTCACCTTGAACCTATGTCCTCTGGTCCTCGATTCCCCTACTCTGGGCAAAAGACTCTGCGCATCTACCCGATCTATTCCTATTTTGTGTACCTCTATAAGATCCTCCCTCATCTTCCTGCGCTCCATGGAATAGAGACCCAGCCTACTCAACCTCTCCCTATAGCTCACACCCTCTAGTCCTGGCAACATCCTTGTAAATCTTTTCTGAACCCTTTCAAGTGTGACAATATCTTTCCTATAACATGGTGCCCAGAACTGAACACAATATTCTAAATGCGGTCTCACCAACGTCTTACACAACTGCAACATGACCTCCCAACTTATATACTCAATACTATAACTGATGAAGGCCAAAGTGCCAAAAGCCTTTTTGACCACCTTAAGGACCTTCAAGGAACCATGCACCTGTACTCATAGATCCCTCTGCTCTACAACATTCCCCAGAGGCCTACCATTTACTGTGTAGATCCTGCCCTTGTTTGACTCAACGTAAGCTTTTCACTGTGCCTCGGTACACGTGACAATAAACTGAACTGAACTGAAACTGAAGGTGAACATCCTCTAGCCTCTGACAGTGGGCTCATAATGATCTTTGTGTTGGTGCTGTGACTGGGCAGGGGAAAGGTTTAACCTTGTCGGTGACGTGTCCGGCTCAGTGCTGTTGTCCTGTCTCATTATTCCTGATGAACAGACCGGCGTCACTTTAGCAGCTGTCTGTGACTGTGGCCGCCTTTGACCGGTGCTGAACCACTATCTACCTCTTTGATGACCCTCGGACTATCCTTGATCGGACTTTGCTGCCTTTACCTTGCACTAAACGTTATTCCCTTACCATGTATCCGCACGCTGTAAATGGATCGATTGTAATCCCTTATTGTCCTTCCGCTGACTGGTTAGCACGCGACTAAATCTTTTCACTGCACCTCGGGACACGTGACAATAAACTAAACTCACCCACTGACACACAAGCTGGAACAAATTAAACACACACCTCTCATGAGGTGGTGCAGAGCCTGGACAGAGGCTTTCAGAGTGAAAGATAAATTGTTGTTTTTCATCCAAGATATATAGTCAGATAAATTTTTAAAAAATCAATGGGAAAGTGGATCCAACAGGGGGGAAGGGGAGTTAGGGTCACATTTAATCTGCAGACCTGAACAAGAAACTTGGATAAACATTGAACAGAGGAAAATAATAGTTATAATCTGATAAATTGTGTTCTCACATGTTAAAGATCATCTCACATTAGAGGATGTTGCTGGGACTCGAGGGCCTGAGCTGTAGGGAGAGGTTGCGCAGACTAGGGGTTTATTCCTTGGAGCGCAGGAGGTTGAGGGGTGATCTTATAGAGATTTATAAAATCATGAGGGGAATCGATAGGACGATTGCACAGAGTCTTTGTTGCAGATTAGGGAATGAAGAACTGGAGGGTGAGTTTGCAGGTCAATTGGCTTCTGTAAATTGCCCCTAGTGCATAGGATGCAAAAGTGGGTTAACATAGAACTAGTGTAGGGGTGATTGAAGGTTGCTGTTGTCTCGGTGGGCAGAAGGGCCTGTGTCATAAATTCATTCTCATATGTTATAGCAGGCGAATTAGGACATTCTGCCCATCAAGTCTACTCCGCCACTCAATCATGGCTGATCTATCTTTCTCTCCCAACCCCATTCTCCTGCCTTCTCCCCGTAACCCCTGACACCTTTATTAATCAAGCATCTGTCAACCTGTGCCTTAAAAATACCCAATGACAGCCTTCTGTGGCAATGAATTCCACAGATTCACCACCCTCTGACTGAAGAAATTCCTCCTCATCTTTCTAAATGTACGTCCTTTTATGCTGAGGCTATGTCCTCTGGTCCTAGACTCTCTCACTAGTGGAAACATCCTCTCCACATCCATTCTATCCAGGCCTTTCACAATTCAGTAAGTTTCAATGAGGTCCCCCTCATCATTCTTAACTCCAGCGAGTACAGGCCCAGTGTCATCAAACGCTCATCATATGTTAACCCAGTCATTCCTGGGATCATTCTCATAAACCTCCTCTGGACCCTCTCCAACGCCAACACATCCTTCCTCAGATATGGGGCCCAAAACTGCTCACAGTACTCCAAATGTGGTCAGACCAATGCCTGATAAAGCCTCCGCAATACATCCCTGAACATTATATTACATTCCCATGCTGTATCTCTAAACATGGCGGCGTAGCGGTAGAGTTGCTGCTTTACAGCGCTTACAAGACCAGAGACATGGGTTCGATCCTGACTACGGGTGCTGTCTGGGCGGAGCGTGCACATTCTCCCCGTGACCTGCGCGGGTTTTCTCCGAGATCTTCGGTTTCCTCCCACTTTCCAAAGACGTACATGTTTTGCAGGTTAATTAGCTTGGTATAAATGTAAGATGTAAAATTGCCCCAAGTGTGCGTAGGGTAGTGTTAATGTGTTTGGGGGATTGCTGGTCGGTGCGGACTCGGTGGGCCGAAGGGCCTGTTTCCGCGCTGTATCCCTAAACTAAACTAAACTAAAATCCAGTCCAATTAAATGGGAACAGTCGCTATGATCTGCAACTATTGGATTAAATATTGTTTTAAAGGTTTTACCTTTAATGCTTAATCCTGTTCACCACAGAGTTTTTTTGTAATAATCTGGCAAAGAGGTAGTGGGTTTCTCCCTGAACATTTGATTTGGAGTCTGTGCACACACACTGCACTTTACCAGCAGATTAATGGGCCACATTCCCCCATTTCTTACTGCTAATCAATTCATTGCTCATCTAAATGGGACAGATTAACAGTTCATTATTCATTCAATATAAGAGTTTCGGGAGTAGAGGAAGCCCACAGGAAACAGGCTCCAGAGTTGTGGAAATCCACCCACTGCCTACAGGAAGAGGCACCATGTGTTGATTGAAATGGTCTCTTTACTTTAGACTTGCGACTTTGGAGATACAGCGCAGAAACAGGCCCTTCAGCCCACTGAGTCCGCTCCGACCCGTATACTAACACTATCCTACACACGAGGGACAATTTAACAATTTTATCAAAGCCTACAAAATCTACAAAACTGCACGTTTTGGAGTGTGGGAGGAAACCGGAGCACCCGGGGAAAACCCACGAGGTCACGGGGAGAACTTGATGCAGACAGCACCTGTAGTCAGGATCGAACCCGGGTCTCTGGCGCTGTGAGGCCGCAACTCTACCGCTGCACCACCGTGCCGCCCCAAACAACTGGAACTTGTTTTTATCTTTATTAGATAGTTTAATAATCAACAAAAAGAGTGTTCGAAGCAAATGAAGGCAAGCAGATACTTGTGAAGCCATTTCTCCTGAAGTAATGTCTGGAGATGGGCAGGGCTATTCTGGAGAATTGGCAACACTTGTGGAACATCTGGTAGAGCGCACAGGTAAGGAAAAAACTCACCTGTGGAGCACATTTGGCATGGGACTGACTAAAAGGATTCTTTTTCTTTATGCAGCTGTTTACAGTCACAAGCCAGAACTGTCGCAGTACCACACCAGCCTCTTCCCACAGACCATGGTCTTTACAGACGCCAGCAATCTCAGCAGCCTGACCGGTCTTCCCATGGCAAAGCAGGTAACCAGCGGGTCAATGCACCTTTCCGCCAGCTCGCATTGCTACAGTGGCGCAGCAGGTAGAGCTGCTACCTCACGGCACCAGACACCTGGGTTCGATCCTGACCTCGGGTCCTGTCTGTGTGGAGTTTGCACGTTCTCCCTATGACTGCTTGTATTTCCTCCGCGTGCTGCAGTTTCTTCCCATATCCCAAAAGATATTAGGTTTCGTAGGTTAATTGACCCTCTGTAAATTGTCCCAATTGGGCGGGGGGTGGGGGGGTGTTAAACGGGACATCCCGGAGCGCTGTGAACAGATTATCCATGGTCGGCATGGGCTTGTTGGACCGAGCGGCATGTTTCCATGCAGCATGTCCAAAACGAAAATCCCAAAACTGCCAATGGTGGAGATCTCAAATAAAAGCAGAAACTGGAAGCAAGAAAAAAACAGAGTTAGTGTTTTGGCCCAAAACCCTTCCTCACAAGATGCTGAAAAAATGCAGCAATGATACTTCATTGTCACATGTACCTAGGTACAGTGGAATGCTTGTTGCCACATACAACCCAGTAACATCGTACAGCAGACCTCGCCGAGGCAGTGAACAAGAGTCTCCACGCTTCTGGCACTGACAAAGTTACATGATATACAACTTACGGTCTTATCTTCTGCTCGCAGCGGTGAGCCAGCCTGTCGCCGCACATGGCAGCCGGCAGCCCCCGGCCCGGTTCACCTATTTGTTCACGGCGCCCCCCCCCGCCAGGTCCCACTACTGTCCCTGCGGCCCCATGCTGGCTCCCCCTACATTCTCGCCGGCCCTCCTCACCTTCGACGGTTTCTTCCCGGCTGTTATCAGGCAACAAAACAATCCTCTCATCAGCTAGAGTGTGGCCCTGACCTCCCATCTACTTCAATGGGGTCCTGTGAACTAGTTTAATCGGACTTTATCCTGCACTAAATGTTGTGCCTTTTATCCTTTATCTGTACACTGTGGGTGATTTGATTGTATTCATTTAATGCCTTTTCTTTGAGTTGGATAGCAAGCAAACAAAAGCTTTTCATTGTACCGCGGTACTCATGACAATAATAAGCTGAACAATTTTCCCGTCCCACTATAATTCACTGTGGGGTAGGGAAGATGTCTTTCTAGGTCAGAATTGTCCCAACTGAATAGGTTCTGGTGCTCACCCTACAACCCCTCAGGATTTGTTATGGTCATTTTAAATAAATGCCTAACACCAAAGGCACAGCAGTAGAGTTCAGTCAGTAGAGCATCAGACTTTTAATCTGAGGGTCCAGGGTTCGAGTCCCTGTTCAGGCGGTTACTTTAGGGGCAGCAATGTGGTGCAGCTACCTTACCGCGCCAGAGACCCGATCCAAACTTCTTCTTGCGTGTGGCGTGCACAGCCTAAAGTTGCAGGACAACTTGTTCTATTTGATCTTCTGTTTGTGCACGTCGAGTTGATTGCATTAGTCGACACAGGGCGGACCACGTGAAGGTTGCAATCTTCCACCCCCGATCCAAACTACGGGAGTTTTCTATTCTCCCTGTGACCGTGTGGGTTTTCTCCGGGTGCTCCAGTTTCCTCCCACATTCCAAAGGTGTGCAGGTTTGCAGGTTAATTGGCTGCTGTAAATTGTCCCTCTTGTGCAGGATAGTATATGGGTGATCGTGGTTGGCGTGGACTCGGTGGGCCAAAGGGCCTCTTTCTGCGCTGTATCTCTAAAACTGAAAACTAAACCTACACTAATTGTCAGGGTCAGGAGGATTCTGGTTGAGTCCACTCCCTTCATAATCATAAGTGGTAGGAGCAGAATTAGGCCATTCGGCCCAACAAGTCCACTCCACTATTCAATCATGGCTGATCCATCTTTCTGTCTCAACCCCATTCTGCTGCCTTCTCTTCATAACCCTTGGCACCCTTACTAATCAAGAATCTGCCTTAAAAAAATACCACCCTCTGACTAAAGAAATTCCTCCTCATCTCCTTCTTAAAGGTACATCCTCTTATTCTGAGGCTATGGCCTCTGTTCCTAGACTCTCCCACTAGTGTTTAGTTTAATTTAGAGATACAGCGTGGAAACAGGCCCTTGGGCCCACTGAGTCCGCACCGACCAGCGATCCCCGCGCACTAACACTATCTACACACATTAACAATATGAGAATAGCCAATTAACCTACAAACCAATCTCAGCGAAAAAACCAACCAGGTCATGGGGAGAACGTACAAACTCCATACAGACAGCACCCGTAGTCAGGATCGAACCCGGGGCCCGGGTCTCTGGCGCTGTAAGGCAGCATCTCTACCGCTGCGCCACCGTGCCGACCTAATCATTTTACAGAATGCTCTGTGACTGCTAATCATTTGACAAAGTATACTTCAACCCATTAGCAGCACATTCCTGGCAACAGCAGTTGTGAAATCTGCCACCTCGCCCAGAACAAACAAGACACAGATAAACTGTATGGAAATGCATGCGGGTTTCCCAGGGGAAAGCCACACTGGCTGACACCAAATAGAAAGAAAATAAAAAACAACAGGGAAACAAAGATTCAGAAGTTGATGAATGAGTTCTGGTGCAGAATCTTTGTGGGAGCGGGATTCAGTGATCAGGCACTCATGGTCAACCTATCAATTCAGATCCTAGTTAGTACCGAGTTAGTAGTATGTGTGCATGTGTATATATATATATATATCAAGTCAAGTCAAGTGAGTTTATTGTCATGTGTCCCTGGTAGGACAATGAAATTCTTGCTTTACTTGAGCACAACAGAACATAGTAGGCATTTACAACAAGGCATTCTATAAATATATACACAATGGTCAATATACTGATAAAGTGCAAATAACAGTATTGGCTAGTAAAGTTCAGTGTTATGTCCGAGCCAGGTTTAATAGCCTGATGGCTGTGGGGAACATATATAAACATATGTGAGTATGTGTATATATACAAACTGAACTTTTTTTTCTCTCTCTCATTTATCATATTATTTATTATGTTTACATATTCTGTTGTGCTGCCGCAAGTAAGAATCTCATTGTTCTATCTGGGACATATGACAATAAAACACTTGACTCTTGGCTCCAGCTGCAGCGATGCAGTGTCAATTGTGGAGAGTCACAAACACAGGGACATGGCCACATATTAAGGGGCTGGTCATCTAACACTGAGGTGAATGGACATTCCTTTCCTCGCGGGGTACTAGTGGACGTCGCCATTTGGGCGGCACAGTGGCGCAGTGGTAGAGTTGTTGCCTTACTGTGCCAGAGACCCGGGTTCAATCCTGACTACGGGTGCTTGTCGAGACGGAGTTTTTAACGTTCTCCCTGTGACCGAGTGGGTTTTCTCCAGGTGCTCCGGTTTCCTTCCACACTCCAAAGATGTGCCGGTTTGTAGGTTAATTGGCTTTGGTAAAATTCTACGTTGTCCCTAGTGTGTAGAATAGTGCTATTGTACGGGGTGATCGACGGTCGGTGAGGACTCGGTGGGCCGAAGGGCCTGTTTCCGCGCCTGTTGCCTAATTCTGCTCCTAGAACCTATGAACTGATGAGGATGTGCCACACTTGTGCCAGGTACATCAACACCAAGAGCATCACACACCCGTTGACCAGGTCCCTCCCTGCCCTCTAGAGGGATTGCCACCCTGACATCCCCAGTTTCTCACCTCACAAATGGAAAAGAAAAGAGTACCCAAGTTATTTCAACTTTTCGAATATTATATTCACCGAGCCTCTTGGATAAAATAAAAGCCGCCAAATGGAAATCTAATTCATCTTCACACTCTAGGTAGTCACTTGATACAATGATGTTGGACTTGTTGGCCCATTATAGTAATCCATCTCAATCAATTACTGTAACACAGCCCATAAATAATAGACATCTAACGTCTAAAGGTCAGATCATTTGAGATGGAGATAAATAAATATTTGGAAGATCAAGCAACTTGGGGCTAATATGAACTGGCACAGGAGACGGGTTGAGGTCAGCCATAATCATATTGACTGGTGGGGCAGTCTGGAGGGGCCGAGCGGCCTAATCCTTCTCTACTTTGTATTTGTGAACCCAGCTTCACACACAAGGTACCCATCGGGAAGCGTGGTACACATGGGACATTTCTCCCGCATTTCTCTGGAGATCTGTACATCATACTCCCATGCTCACATTCCAGGTTAGTTTAGTTTAGAGATACATTGCGGAAACAGGCCCTTCGGCCCACTGGATCCGCGCCGACCAGTGAACAACACAATTTCTACATTTACCAAGGCAATTTACCTACAAGCCTGTAAGCCTTTGGAGTGTGGAAGGAAACCAAAGAAGTCGGAGAAAACCCCACGCAGGTGCGGGGGGGGACGTACAAACTCCGTACGGACAAGCGCCCGTGGTCAGGGTGGAACCCGGGTCTCTGGCGCCGCAGTGGCGTAAGGCAGCAACTCTACCCGCTGTGCCACCGTGCCCACTGTTCCGAGTTGTTCTCTCGGGCACGTTTGCTGACCATATCATGTCTCAAATTACTCATATATTTCATCCTCAAATGTTATTATATGAAAGAAATTCATCTAATTTGCTTTTGAATGAATCAATATTAAATGCTTCCATCTTTTCCCGCTGGTGTCTTTCATTGATTTACGATCCTGTCAGTGAAATATTGTTTCTGTTGATTAGCTTGATGGATTTCTCCATTCCAAAGATGAATCTTCTTCCTTCCCATCCCAGAGATATGACCAATGGCCTGCTGATTCTGTCAGTATTATCCATTTTAGAGGAATCCAATGTCACTCATTTTACAACCATTACATATTCTATAATAACTTGCACCGAACTTATTTTTATTAGTCCAAACTTCCTCATTCGCAACTTAGTTTTTAGTTTTAGAGACACAGCGAGGAAGCAGGCCCTTCGGCCCACCGAGTCCTCGCCAACCAGCGATCCCCGCACACTAGCACTATCCTACACACACGAGGGACCATTTACAATCTTACCAAGTCAATTAGCCTACAAACCTCCACGTCTTTGGAGTTTATTGTCACGTGTACCGTGGTGCGGTGAAAAGCTTTTGCCGCGAGCTAACCAGTCGGCGGAAAGACCTGCATGATTACCATCGAGCCGTCCACAGTGCACAGATACCGGATAAAGGGAATAACGTGAATAATGTTTAGTGCAAGATAAAGTCAGTAAAGTCGGACCAAAGATAACCTGAGGGCTTCCAATGAGGTGGATGGCAGTTCAGGACCGCTCTCTAGTTGTGGCAGTATGGTTCAGTTGCCTGATAACAGCTGGGAAGAAACTGTCACTGAATCTGGAGGTGTGTGTATTCAAACTTTTATACCTCTTGCCTGATGGGAGAGGGGAGAAAAGGGAGTGGCCGGGGTGCGACTCTTCCTTGATGATGCTGCTGGCCTTGCCGAGGCAGCGTGAGGTGATGGTGATAAAACCGCAGGTGGACGCTAATGGTTGCCATTTGTTCCAATTCAGGTCCTGACGCTTAATTCAGAAATCCAGCCAGAAAACCAGATCCACACATCCTTGCAACAAGTGCCATTTCAGAGCCTAGATGGTTCCATTCAACACATCCACCGGGTTTCCTCTAATCCTGCGATTACCACAGGTAGAGTCTAATACTTGTTTGTTTTTTCATGCACCAAAGAATGAACTCATCTGGTGCTGTGGAACACAGTAAGAACCATCAATCTGGGCCAGGCTGTGTAGGATTCCACGGACTCTGTACACCAGGGTTTTACAGAGTTTAGTTTAGTTTATTATTGTCAGATGTACCGAGGTAAAGTGAAATGCCTTTTTGTTGCGTGCTATCCAGTCAGTGAAAAGGACTACATATGATCGCTTCCTTTTCTCCAGAAACGTTGCCTGACCCGCTGAGTTACTCCTGCATTTTGTGCCAATCTTTGGTGTAAACCAGCATCTGCAGTTCCTTCCTACACATGATTACATGATACATCATGTCTAAAGAAGGGTCCCGACCCGCAACGTCATCCATCCTTTTCCTCCAGAGATGCTGCCTGTCCTGCTGAGTTACTCCAGCGACATGTTCCTTTGCCGCTACCGATTTTTGTTCCTGTTTTTAGGACGGCACAGTGGTGGACTTACTACCTCACAGCGCCAGAGAGCCGGGTTCGATCCTGACCTCGGGTGCTGTCTGTGTGGAGTTTGCCCATTCACACTGTGGCTGCATGGGTTTCCTCCTGCATCTTAAAAGGGGTTTGTAGGTTAATTGGCCCTCTGTAAAGTGCCACTAGTGTGTAGGGATTGGATGAGAAAATGGAATAATATAGTTAGTGATTGATGGTCGTGGTGGGCTGAAGGGCCTGTTTCCAGCCCTAACTCTTCAATCCTTTTATCTCCCACCTTCTATCCTTTCATCTTTTTAGTTTAGTTTAGAGATACAGCATGGAACAGGCTCTTCGGCCCACCGAGTCCGCACTGACCAGCAATCATCATCATCATCATCGTTGAAAACATCAACGGGCCCGGTGCCTTACAATGCCATGTACGACAGTGATCACAACTTCTACTGAAGTGTGGATGGCCGTTGGCTCGCTAGGAGCTCATCCGCCCTTTGACAGGTCTTGTTTTTGGTCCTGCTGGGGGTACACAACCCACTCCTCGCCTGACAAACCAGGTGGGGGAGACGGTTTAGTCGCCGACTATCCGACCATGGAGCAGGTAGCACGGGATTACATGGTACCCGTGGAGGGGGGAACTCCCCCCGACCTGACCTGGGACCTCCGCACGTTAACACACACTAGGGACAATTTACACTTATACCAAACCAATTAACCCATAAACCCGTATAAGTCGGGGCAGTTGAGTTGGAGGGCCCGTATAAGTCTTTGGAATGTGGGAGGAAACCGAAGATCTTGGAGAAAACCCACACAAATCACGGGGAGAACGTACAAACTCTGTACAGACAGCACCCGTAGTTGGGATCGAACCCGGGTCTCTGGCGAAGCAAGCGTGGTAAGGCAGCAACTCTACCGTTGCGCCACCATGTCTCTGGCCTTTGTGCAACCATCTGCCTATCAAACCTCTAACAACCTATTACAATCCAGGCTTTGTCCTGCCCCCTCTTGTCTAGCTTTCTTCACCCCGTCCCACACAATCAGTATGAAGAAGGGTCCCGACCTGGAACGTCACCGATCCATGTTCTCCACAGATGCTGGCTGACCCGTTGAGTTACTCCGGCACTTGGTGTTCAATTCTTTCTTAAATCCAGTGGGGTTGGTTTCTGTCAGGTGTGACCATTGAATGAAAAGAGAGGAGGCCGGCTCGATACTATACCCGGCATCTCCCCAGTGGCAGCTGAAGTGAATTGAATTGAATTTTGAATAGAATACTATACGTCACAGTGAAATTCTTTGTTTTGCATACCCAAGGCATGCAGAGTCCGCACCCCTCCCTCCTGGCCGTTCCCCTACGCCGGGTCCTCCTTTGTTCTCACCCCCTCACGGCGGTCCCCCCTTTGTTCCCGGTGAAGCGACCTCCAGCTCCCACGTGGCCCGTCCTCGACCACCGGCGCCCTCAACAACGATGGCCGCTCCGACCTCCTCCTTGTTTCATTGTCCACTGTTTGTTCGTTGCTGATTGTTTTGTGCGAGCCATTTTGTTTTGTGTTGTGGAAGTCAGTGGCTTCAAATGTGAGGTTCCTATCAATGTTCTTTTCAACTTGTGTAGGAAGGAACTGCAGATGCTGGTTTACACCGAAGATAGACACAAAATGCTGGAGTAACTCAGCGGGTCAGGCAGCATCTCTGGAGAATAATAATAGGTGATGTTTCGGGTCGAGACCCCTCTTCGGTGTAAAGCAACATCTGCTGTTCCTTCCTACACATTTGGTCTGCTCCACTGCGAAAACTCCTCAAGGTTTGCCTACTTTGAAGACGTTCTCTTCTCTCTGAAGAGAGTTCTGTGAGACCCTCTCTCGCTGCTCCCCCTCTGTGATTCCAGTCTGAGGACAGCCTGACCTGCTGAGTCACTCCAGCATGTTGTCTCTATCTTCTCACTGACTTGCATTTTTCACTGGCCTCTGATTCCACGTCAGAGATTCCCAGAGCCGCAAATTCCACTCAAGATAAAACTGCATGAAACAGACCAGCACCATTAACAGCGTGTGGCTTGGATCCTTTCCCAGATTGTTCAGGGCCAGAGGCCACTGACACGGGCCACAATCTTGGTGACAACTGTTCTTTATTATATACAGCAATGGCCCTTTGTGCATCTCTGACTTTCTTCATACAAAGTTGACAAGAATGGCTTTAGCTGGGCTGATTCGTGGCTCTGAATTTTTCTCCTCAAAGTTTTCAGTTCTTAATTCAGATTACCAGTGGTATTTGTTGCATTGGTCTGAAATATCCTTCTGTGGTTGTGTGGTGATTTCTGTCTGATTAAGATGTAGAAACAAGGAACTGCAGATGGTGGTTTACCAAACAATCCCTGATTTATCAGAGATGCTGCCTGACCCACTGAATTACTCCGGCATTTTGTGTCTTTCTGTCTGATTAAGCTGTGAAGCGCATTAGAAATCATACCAACAAATAATATGAAATTGGTCCAGGCATTTTTCGGAGCCTCTTTTAAAGTTGCTGGTGTTCAAGCAGTCTAATGCTTCCCCTTCTGTTTTTCAGTTGGAAAATACCGATGAGAAATATTAGGTATCGCAGGTGTTTTTCAGTAAAAAGTTGGTATTTTTCAGTAAAAATACCTATGAGGGCCACTATATTTGACGGTGGCACAGTGGTGCAGCGGTAGAGTTGCTGCCTTACAGCGCCAGAGACCCAGATTCGATGCTGACTACGGGTGCTGTCTGTGTGGAGTTTGCTCGTTCTCCCTGTGACCGCGTGGGTTTCCTCCCACATTCCAAAGACATGCAGGTTTGTAGGTTAATTGGATTTGGTAAAAATTGTAAATTGTCCTTGCGCGTGTAGGATAGTGCTTGTAGTCGGGGTGTTCGCTGGTCAGAGCGGATTCAGTAGGCCTAAGGGCCTGTTTCCACACTGTATCTCTAAACTAAACCAGGGCCCATTCCTGAGGCTGCTGATCATTCTTTACTCATGCAAGAGCTGTCAGCTGACATTTTGTTCAGTCCAAAATGAACTCAGTATTTTTTTCTTTCCTGAAGCACACAAGCATTTTGATGGACTGATAGAATATGAGAATAAATGGTGGCACAATCAGCCATATTTCTTTAACCTTCTTTCACCGAAGACCTTCCCGGCCACGCCCTCTTCTCCCCTCTCCCATCAGGCAAGAGGTACAGAAGTGTGAAAACGCACACCTCCAGATTCAGGGACAGTTTCTTCCCAGCAGTTATCAGGCAACTGAACCAACCTACCACCAGCTAGAGTGCGGTCCTGACCTCTCATCTACCTCATTGGAGACCCTCAAACTATCTTGAAGCAGACTTTATCTTGCTCTTATGGGCCTGTCCCACTTACGCGACTTTTTCGGCGACTGCCGGCACCCGGCACAGGTCGTTGCAGGTCGCGGACAATGTTGAAAATCCAGCGGCGACCAGAACAAGGTACGACTCTTTGGGCGACTACTCACGACCGTACAGGCTTCAACCCCGCGACATGTCTCCTGTATGGTCGTGAGTCGTCTCCTCAGTCGCCCAAAGAATCGTAGCGTCTTTCTGGTCGCCACTGGATTTTCAACATGTTTGAAATTTTTCGGCGACCTGCAAGAGCCTATGACGGGTGATGGCAGTCACCGGAAAAGTGGCAAAAGTGGGACAGGCCCATAAGTGTTACATCTTTTATCGTGTATCTGTACACTGTGGTTGTAATCATGTATAGTCTTTTAGTTGACTGGGTAGCATGCAACAAAAAGCTTTTCGCTGTACCTCAGAACACATGACAATAATAATCGAAAGTAAACTAAACATTCTGTGAGCGCGTGGGTTTCCTCCGGATGCTCCGGTATCCCCCCCCACGTTTGATTACATGATTACAACCAAGCCGTCCTTCTGTACAGATGGTACAGGATAAAGGGTATAATGTTTAGTGCAAGATAAAGTCTGCTTAAAGAGAGTTCAACGGTCTCCAATGTGGTAGATGGGAGGTCAGGACCGCACTCTAGCTGGTGAAAAACGTGCAGGTTTGTAGATTTATGGGCCTCTGTAAAATCGCCCCTGGTGTGAAGGGAGCTGACGTGAAAGTGGGATAACGTAGAACTAGTGTGGAGGGGTGATCGATGGTCGGCGTGGACTTGTTGGGCTGAAGGGCCTGTTTCCGTGCTGTATCTCTAGAAATCTCTCCTCTCATACATCCCTCAGCCTAGGAAAGATTTAAGGCTTCCTTAAGAACTCATCAGGAACAACAGCCGGCTGGCACGCTGGCTTTTATAGCTCCCTGCCACTTTTCTTGTGGGTGACAGGCAGTTACAGTTTGCAGTATGCAAAACCTAACCACCTCCTTGCAGAAAGGTTCATGCTAATTATTCTAATGAAACATATGTACAGTCAGTCCTGTGAAGTTGTGTCATTGAGAGAAAATGTCACCTTCCTTCAATTACGAGTCATGTTTGCAGTTGGTGCTGTACTGAGGTGGAACAGTCGGGCATGTAGTGGCATAATCTGTGTCACCTTCTCATACATTCAAGGGTGATTCAGCTTTCGGGACTGTGCGATGATTTATTTATTTTTGATTCCTATCCTGCCTTCAGTCACGATGGCTGATTTAAAAACACAGACTCAGCATAAATGTATCTGTGAGTTGCACTAAATGGCAGGCACCGAGATCGGAGGGAAATATTAGCTGCTTCACCGGAATATCTGATGGTAAATGTTAGTTCTGAGATTCAGCGTGCAAACAGGCCCTTCGATCATCGGAGTTTACGAGAATGATCCTGGGAACGATTGGGTTAGCATATGATGAGCGTTTGGCGTCACTGGGCCTATACTCGCTGGAGTTTAGAAGGATGTGGAGGGACTTTGTTGAAACTTACCGAATAGTGAAAGGCCTGGATAGAGTGGGTGTGGAGAGGATGATTCCACTCGTGGGAGAGTCTAGAACCAGAGGCCATAGCCTCAGTATAAAAAGGCGTACCATTAGAAAGGAGACGAGGAAGAATTTATTTCGTCAGAGGGTGGTGAATCTGTGGAATTCATTGCCACAGACGGCTGTGGATGTCAAGTCATTGGGTATTTTTAAGGTTGACAGGTTCTTAATTAGTAAGGGTATCAAGGGTTATGGGGAGAAGGCGGGAGAATGGGGTTGAGAGGGAAAGATAGACAGCCATGATTGAATGGCGGAGTAGACTCGATGGACTGAATGGCTTACTTCTGCTCCTATGACTTATGAGCTTATCAATTCACATTAGTTTTATGTTATCCCACTTTTGCAGCCACTTCCTAAATACTAGGGAGGTAATCAACCTACAAACCTATATTTTTATGCCATTATTTCGAGGTAGCGTGAACATTTTTGCTGGGGTTAGTAAGCAGGTAAAGATAATAAGACATAGCAGCAGAATTATGCCATTCGGCCCATCGAGTCTGCTCCGCCATTCGATCGATTCTTCCCTCTCTACCCCATTGGCCTGCCTTCTCCCCATAGCCTTTGATGCCCTCACTTGAGGGCGATTTGAAATCTTCACAGATTCATTAACAAGCTAACATTAGGTGGAGAAGATTGCTTCTATTTCCTGTGTGATTTTATTGGGCAGCACAGTGGCGCAGCAGTAGAGTTGCTGCCTTACAGGGCCAGCGACCCCATCCTGACCACGGGTGCTGTCCCTAGTGGGTTTGTGCGTTCTCCCTCTGACCACTTGCGTTTTCTCCAGGTGCTCCGGTTTCCTCTCATATTCCAAAGATGTGTCGGTTTGTAGGTAACTTGGTTTCATAATAATTGTCCCTTGTACGTAGGATAGAACGCTGGTCGGCACGAACTTGGTGGGCCGATAGGCCGGTTTCCACGCTGTATCTCTAAAGCTTCTAAACTAAACCAAATATATGAAGCTGAGTAGATCTACCCACAGAGTAACAGAGGCAATGGAAGGATGTATGAGTACTACTCCATAATGCATTGGTAAAGCCACTGGTCCCCAAATCACAAATGATGTCTCCTATCAATAATTTTCTCTTTTTCACGTCACACATCTCATGCACGGATGCAAAAGTGTAATACTGCTCCCTCCTGGTGTAAAGCAGTTTGCTGTTCCTCAGTCACCACACTTGTTAATGTATGGACAAAGGGATTGACTCATTCATCACATACCATAAGCACTTGTTCAAATCAGAAGATTTTGTTGTGATGGATATTGTTCACAACCCACATAGCTTTTGTGAATAAAATCAGAAGATCGATGCTCCCCGACTTATGTAAGGGTTACGTGCTGCAACCGTTGCGTAAGTCAGATGTTACGTAAGTCAGAAACTGAAGTGCGACTGCGCACGCATAAATTTACTATCTGATGCAGGGATCAGGTGGGAGCTCCGACACAGAGACCACGAGGGAGTTCCGACACAGAGACCACGAGGGAGCTCCAATGTGGAGACCAAATGGGAGCTCCAACATGGAGACCATGAGGGAGCCTCAACGTGGAGACCACGGGGGGAGCTCCGATGCAGAGACCACGGGGGGAGCTCCGACGCAGAGACCACATGGGAGCTCCAAGGCGGAGACCATGAGGAGAGCATCCGTGAGAACAGCAAGACTGGCTTGTGGCAACAGGATACCATGGCAGTTGGGCACTGCTTTCGAGACTACTGAGACGTGCAGCTCGGAGATAAAAAGTGGGTTTAAAGAATGTATGTAATTCTTTGAGGGCGGCACGGTGGCGCAGCGGTAGAGTTGCTGCCTTACAGTGCCAGAGACCCGGGTTCGATCCTGACTGCGGGTGCTGTCTGTATGGAGTTTGTACGTTCTCCCTGTTTTCTCCTGTGTTTTCTCCGGGTGCTCCGGTATTCCTCCCACACTCCAAAGATGTGCAGCTTTGTAGGTTAACTGGCTTCGGTAAAAATTGAAAATCGTCCCCAGTGTGCAGGAAAGTGCCGGTGTAAGGAAACCGCTGATTGGTGGAAGCAGACAAGAGGGAGCAGCTGATTGGGAGTCAGATCCCTGCTGATTGTATTGTAGCAGTTTGTTTTGTATTGTATCCTAGGTAAGGGGAGTATGAGGGCCAGGGCAGTTTACTGTTCTGGATGTCAGATGTATTGTATCCAGGGTAAGGGGAGTATGAGGGCCAGGGCAGTTTACTGTTCTGGATGTCAGATGTGGGAAGTCATGGAGTCTGATAGCACTCCAGACGTCCACATCTGCGCCAGGTGTATCGAGATGGGGCTCCTAAGGGACCGTATTAGGAACCTGGAGTAGCAGCTCGATGACCTCCGTCTGGTCAGGGAGAGCGAGGAAGTCATTGAGAGGAGTTACAGGGAGGAGGTCACTCCAAGACCACAGGAGGCAGGCAAGTGGATCACGGTTGGGAGAGGCAAGGGGCACAGGCAGGGACTAGAGAGTACCCCGGTGGCTGTACACCTTGACAAGAAGTACTCCTGTTTGAGCACTGTTGGGGGGGACAGCCTACCTGGGGGTAGCGACAGCGGCCGGGCCTCCGGTACAGAGACCGGTCCTGTTGCTCAGAAGGGTAAGGAAAAGAAGAGGAGGGCAATACTAATAGGGGACTCTATAGTTAAGGGGTCAGACAGGCGATTCTGTGGACGCAGTCGGGAGACCCGGATGGTAGTTTGCCTCCCTGGTGCCAGGGTCTGTGATGTGTCTCAACGTGTCCAAGACATCCTGAAAGGGGAGGGAGAGGAGCCCGAGGTCGTGGTACATATAGGTACCAATGACATAGGTAAAAAAAGAGAAGAGGTCCTGAAAGGAGAATTTAGGGAGAGGAGGGGAGTTAAAGAGTAGGACAGCAAAGGTAACAATCTCAGGATTACTGCCTGTGCCACGCGACAGTGAGAGTAGGAATGGAGCGAGGTGGAGGATAAATGCGTGGCGGAAGGACTGGTGCAGAGGGCAGGGATTCAAATTTCTGGATCATTGGGACCTCTTTTGTGGAAGGTGCGACCTGTACAAAAAGGATGGGTTGCACTTGAACCTGAGGGGGACCGATATCCTGGCAGGGAGATCTGCAAAGGCTACCGGGGAGACTTTAAACTAGAATGGTTGGGGGGAGGGACTCAAATAGAGAAAGTTATTAGACAGTGTGTGAGGCAGGAGGCAGAGAAGGAAAGCACTCAGACCCAACATGTAGGGGGGAAAGAAGAAAACAATAATAAACAGAGAATAAGAGGTGGTGGGGTTCTTAAATGGGTGAGCAGAGAAACAGAGGGGTGTAAAATGCGGGCGGAAGCAATAGGTAGCAAGGTGAAAAGTAAAAGTGGCAGGCAGACAAATCCAGGGCAAAAATCAAAAAGGGCCACTTTTCAACATAATTGTATAAGGGGTAAGAGCGTTGTAAAAACAAGCCTGAAGGCTTTGTGTCTCAATGCAAGGAGCATTCGTAATAAGGTGGATGAGTTAAACGTGCAGATAGCTATTAATGATTATGATATAGTCGGGATCACGGAGACATGGCTCCAGGGCGACCAAGGCTGGGAGCTGAACATCCAGGGATATTCAATATTCAGGAGGGATAGAGAGAAAGGAAAAGGAGGTGGGGTAGCGTTGCTGGTTAGAGAGGAGATTAACGCAGTGGAAAGGAAGGACATTAGCTTGGAGGATGCGGAATCGGTATGGGTAGAACTGCGAAACACTAAGGGGCAGAAAACGCTGGTGGGTGTTGTGTACAGGCCACCTAGCAGTAGTAGTGAAGTTGGGGATGGCATCAAACAGGAAATTAGAAATGCGTGCAACAAAAGGCAAAACAGTTATAATGGGTGACTTCAATCTACATATAGATTGGGTGAATCAAATTGGCAGGGGTGCTGAGGAAGAGGATTTCTTGGAATGTATGCGGGATAGTTATCTAAACCAACATGTAGAGGAACCAACGAGAGAGCAGGCTATTCTAGACTGGGTATTGAGTAATGAGGAAGGGTTAGTTAGCAGTCTTGTTGTGCGTGCCCCCTTGGGCAAGAGTGACCATAATATGGTTGAGTTCTTCATTAGGATGGAGAGTGACATTGTTAATTCAGAAACAAGGGTTCTGAACTTAAAGAAAGGTAACTTTGAGGGTATGAGACGTGAATTGGCCAGGATTGACTGGCAATTAGTTCTAAAAGGGTTGACGGTGGATATGCAATGGAAGGCATTTAAAGACTGCATGGATGAACTAAAAAAATTGTTCATCCCAGTTTGGCAAAAGAATAAATCAGGGAAGGTAGTGCATCCGTGGATAACAAGGGAAATCAGGATTAGTATCAAAGCAATAGATGATGCGTACAAATTAGCCAGAAAAAGCAGCATACCAGAGGACTGGGAGAAATTCAGAGACCAGCAGAGGAGGACAAAGGGCTTAATTATAAAAGGGAAAATAGATTATGAAAGAAAACTGTCAGGGAACATAAAAACTGACTGCAAATGTTTTTATAGATATGTGAAGAGAAAGAGATTAGTTAAAACAAATGTAGGTCCCTTGCAGTCAGAAACAGGTGAATTGATCATGGGGAACAAGGATATGGCGGACCAATTGAATAACTACTTTGGTTCCGTCTTCACTAAGGAAGACATAAATAATCTGCCGGAAATAGCAGGGGATCGCGGGTCAAAGGAGATGGAGGAACTGAGTGAAATCCAGGTTAGTCGGGAAGTGGTGTTGGGTAAATTGAATGGATTAAAGGCTGATAAATCACCAGGGCCAGATAGACTGCATCCCAGAGTACTTAAGGAAGTAGCTCCAGAAATAGTGGATGCATTAGTGATAATTTTTCAAAACTCTTTAGATTCTGGAGCAGTTCCTGAGGATTGGAGGGTAGCAAACGTAACCCCACTTTTTAAGAAGGGAGGGAGAGAGAAAACGGGGAATTACAGACCAGTTAGTCTAACATCGGTAGTGGGGAAACTGCTAGAGTCAGTTATTAAAGATGGGATGGCAGCACATTTGGAAAGTGGTGAAATCATTGGACAAAGTCAGCATGGATTTACGAAAGGTAAATCATGTCTGACGAATCTTATAGAATTTTTCGAGGATGTAACTAGTAGAGTGGATAGGGGAGAACCAGTGGATGTGTTGTATCTGGACTTTCAGAAGGCTTTCGACAAGGTCCCACATAAGAGATTAGTATACAAACTTAAAGCACACGGTATTGGGGGTTCAGTATTGATGTGGATAGGGAACTGGCTGGCAAACAGGAAGCAAAGAGTAGGAGTAAACGGGTCCTTTTCACAATGGCAGGCAGTGACTAGTGGGGTACCGCAAGGCTCAGTGCTGAGACCCCAGCTATTTACAATTTATATTAATGAACTGGATGAGGGAATTAAAGGCAACATCTCCAAGTTTGCAGATGACACTAAGCTGGGGCGGCAGTGTTAGCTGTGAGGAGGATGCTAGGAGACTGCAAGGTGACTTGGATAGGCTGGGTGAGTGGGCAAATGTTTGGCAGATGCAGTATAATGTGGATAAATGTGAGGTTATCCACTTTGGTGGCAAAAACAGGAAAGCAGACTATTATCTAAATGGTGGCCGATTAGGAAAAGGGGAGATGCAGCGTGACCTGGGTGTCATGGTACACCAGTCATTGAAAGTAGGCATGTAGGTGCAGCAGGCAGTGAAGAAAGCGAATGGTATGTTAGCTTTCATAGCAAACGGATTTGAGTATAGGAGCAGGGAGGTTCTACTGCAGTTGTACAGGGTCTTGGTGAGACCACACCTGGAGTATTGCGTACAGTTTTGGTCTCCAAATCTGAGGAAGGACATTATAGCATAGAGGGAGTGCAGACAAGGGGTCACAGCTTAAGGATAAGGGGGAAATCCTTTAAGACCGAGATGAGAAAAAACTTTTTCACACAGAGAGTGGTGAATCTCTGGAACTCTCTGCCACAGAGGGTAGTTGAGGCCAGTTCATTGGCTATATTTAAGAGGGAGTTAGATGTGGCCCTTGTGGCTAAAGGGATCAGGGGGTATGGAGAGAAGGCCGGTACGGGATACTGAGTTGGATGATCAGCCATGATCATATTGAATGGCGGTGGTGCAGGCTCGAAGGGCCGAATGGCCTACTCCTGCACCTATTTGCTATGTATCTATGTATCTATGTACGGGGGGGTGGGGGTCGCTGGTCGGTGCGGACGCGATGGGCCGAAGGGCCTGTTCCTGCGCTGCATCTCTAAACTAAACTAAAAGAAGGTAAAATCTCTAAGGTTCAATGTAACGCTGCCCTTAACGTCGCCCAGTGCCCCACTACGTTTACCTAAGTCACCTGCTACGTTCGTCGGGGATTGCCGGTGTATACAGCACCATTAAATCACCCTGTGTATGAATTTAAATACATTTCCAAATGACAAACATAAAATGGACAGAAAATCAAGTCTCGTCTGTACGTTGCCAATTTAAACTCCCAGAGGAAGGGGTTCTGGGCTGGGATTTGTGAGACAGGAAGATTTATTGTGTGAATGTGGACTTTTTGCAACGTATTTCAGAGGCTGGAATTCGGACAAAAAACAAGCCTGTAATTTTTTTGTGCCATTAACATCCATTTGATATCTAGACCCGTCACGGAATGGGAGGGTGTACAGGAGTTCGAGCTGCCGATCTCACACCTTGATCAGTTCTCAGCTGCGGCTGTGTTCATAAAGTCATACAGCGTGGAAACAGGCCCTTCTGCCCTACTTGCCCACACCGCCCCAACATGTCCCATCTACACTAGTCCAACCTTCCTGAGTTTGGCCCATATCCCCCTGACCCTCTCCTGTCCATGTACCTGTAGAAATGTTTCCTCAACGTCGTGATAGTACCTGCCTCAACTACCTCCTCCACCGTCGAGGCAGTGCACTCCCTCCCGCTGCTGGTCTGCTTGCCGGCCCTCCGTCCCACTCCTCCTACTCTGAGCTCTCCGGGTGGGTTCCCGTTCCACAGCACGGGTCTTCGATCCGCGGCGGGTGGGCCAGGCCTGCTGGTGGGTCTGCCCGTGGCATCCCGGGATATTCCCGCTGCTTTCCCTGATTAGTCCATGCGGTGCCATCCCTTGCATTTCCTGTGTGTTGGAATTGCCAGACCAGAACATGATGCAACCAGTCCACAGTGCATCTGTCATATTAGTCATCTGGCACCTGCGCATCTTCAGTCAGAGGGTGGTGAATCTGTGGAATTCTTTGCCACAGAAGGCTGTGGAGGCCAAGTCAGTGGATATTTTTAAGGCCGAGAGATAGATTCTTGATTAATACAGAGGTTATGGGGAGAAGGGTGGAGAATGGGGTTAGGAGGGAGAGATAGATCAGCCATGATTGAATGGTGGAGTAGACCTGATGGGACGAATGGCCTAATTCTACTCCTATTCCTCATGACCTTATGATCTGTCAAAGTCATGAAATCACAGGGAGAACGTACAAACTCCGTACAGACTGCAGCCGGAGTTAGGATCAAGCCCCGGTCTCTGGTGCTGTAAGGCAGCAACTCTACCGCCGCTCCTAAGCCAAAGGGCTAGAGCTTCCACGCTGTGGGAATCTGTGACTCCAGCTGGGTACACATACCAGTCACCAGGTTGTGAAAAGCAATGAAAGAGATGAATTAATATTGTCCTCCCTGGTAACTCTCTGAGCTGAGATCAGCTCTCTCAATACAAACTGGACGTCAGATCAGCAATGTTCTAGTCTTGCAGCTTACCCTTCCAACGAGTGGAGCCTTTGTTCCATTGTGCTCGAAGTGTTTCTATTTCATAAGCATAGAAACATGTAGCACAGGGGCAGGTCCTTCAGAGTCTGAACATGATACCAAGATAAACTCATTTCATCTGCCTGCACACGATCCCATGCATATCCATGTGCCTATCTAAAAGCCTCCTAAACACCACTACCGTATATGCCTCCACCACCACCCCTGGCAGCAGATTCTGTGCAAAAAAAACTGCCTTGCACATCTCCTTTACATGCTGCCCCGTACACTTTAAAGCTTTCCATCCCGAGAAGAAAGTTTGTGACTGTCTAGTCTAACTATGCCTCTCAGAATATACTTCTCTCAGGTCTCCCCTCAGCCTCCGACTTTCCAAGGGAAACAATCCACCTTCTTCTTGTAGCGAATATCCTCTAATCCAGGCAGTATTCTGGTAATTCATTGTTAGTTAGTTAGTTAACGGCTGCAACTAAGAGTTAATGAATACTATGAAAGTACATGGCTTTGACAAGTGTTTCACTGTTCTAGTTTGTATTTAGATTTGTCTTCATTTAACCTTTGTACATTTGCAAACAATGTTTACCACTCTTGCTGCAATGTTTAACTTGGCTAATGGCTAACCAATACTATGCCAACTATTAATACACAGAACATAGAACAGTACAGCACAGGAATGGGCCCCACGGCCACATTGTTTGTGCCCACCATGATGCCGAGTTAAACTGATCTCATCGGCCATTACATGACCCGTATCCCACCATTCCCTGCACTTCCATGTGCCTATCTAAAAGCCTCTTAAACCCCACTATTGTATCCGCCTCCACCACCATCCCTGGCAATGCGTTGCAGGCACTCACCACTCTCTGTGTAAAAAACTTGCCCTGCACGTCACCATTAAACATTCCCCCTCTCACCTTATAGATACGCCCTCTAGTGTTGACCATTTCCACCCTGGGAAAAATATTCTGATATTCATTAGTTCAGTTTAGTTTAGTGTCACGTGTACCGATAGTTCGAAGTTCTCCAATGGGGAACAAGATGGAGTTCCCCTGGTCCTCACCAGCCTCCACATCCAGTTAGTTAGTTAGTTTATTGTCATGTTTACCGAGGTACAGGGAAAAGCTTTTTTGTTGCGTGCTATCCAGTCAGCGGAAAGACTATACATGATTACAATCAAGCCATCCACCATTTACAGATACAAGATGAATGAATGAATGAATGAATGAATGAATAGTTTATTTCGGTCATACATTAAAAAGAACAAAACTTTACAATCTGTGTGAATATGAACCAACACTGTATCCATTTCACACAACGTTCACATAATGAATGACCGAAAAAGGAATAGGCTGAAGACACAAAGCTTATTTTTGCCTATCCTATACAATCCATAAGATAAGATAACTCAGAATATCAGCATTACAAAGGAAAGAAAAAAATAATAACATTTACTCTAAATTGTAATCCTTACTTATTTTACATTTTAATCATTTTACATTATAATCCTTAATTATTTTACTTTTTAAGGCTTTTTTGAAACTCGACAGAGAGCTACAAAATTTCAACTCATCACTAAGCCCGTTCCATAATTTGACTTCCAAGATAAAGGGAATAACGTTCAGTGCAAGATAAAGTCCAGTAAAGTCCAATTAAGGATAGTTCAAGGGTCTCCTATGAGATTGATCGTAGCTCAGGACATAGATACATAGATACATAGAAAATAGGTGCAGGAGTAGGCCATTCGGCCCTTCGAGCCTGCACCGCCATTCAATATGATCATGGCTGATCATCCAACTCAGTATCCCGTACCTGTCTTCTCTCCATACCCCCTGATCCCTTTAGCCACAAGGGCCACATCTAACTCCCTCTTAAATATAGCCAATGAACTGGCCTCAACTACCCTCTGTGGTAGAGAGTTCCAGAGATTCACCACTCTCTGTGTGAAAAAGTTTTTCCTCATCTCGGTCTTAAAGGATTTCCCCCTTATCCTTAAGCTGTGACCCCTTGTCCTGGACTTCCCCAACATCGGGAACAATCTTCCTGCATCTAGCCTGTCCAACCCCATAAGAATTTTGTACGTTTCTATAAGATCCCCTCTCAATCTCCTAAATTCTAGCGAGTATAAGCCAAGTCTATCCAGTCTTTCTTCATATGAAAGTCCTGACATCCCAGGAATCAGTCTGGTCAACCTTCTCTGCACTCCCTCTATGGCTATAATGTCCTTCCTCAGATTTGGAGACCAAAACTGTACGCAATACTCCAGGTGTGGTCTCACCAAGACCCTGTACAACTGCAGTAGAACCTCCCTGCTCCTATACTCAAATCCTCTTGCTATGAAAGCCAACATACCATTCGCTTTCTTCACTGCCTGCTGCACCTGCATGCCTACTTTCAATGACTGGTGTACCATGACACCCAGGTCTCGCTGCATCTCCCCATTTCCTAATCAGCCACCATTTAGATAATAGTCTGCCTTCCCGTTTTTGCCACCAAAGTGGATAACCTCACATTTATCCACATTATACTGCATCTGCCAAACATTTGCCCACTCACCCAGCCTATCCAAGTCACCTTGCAGTCTCCTAGCATCCTCCTCACAGCTAACACTGCCCCCCAGCTTAGTGTCATCCGTAAACTTGGAGATGTTGCTTTCAATTCCCTCATCCAGTTCATTAATATAAATTGTAAATAGCTGGGGTCCCAGCACTGAGCCTTGCGGTACCCCACTAGTCACTGCCTGCCATTGTGAAAAGGACCCGTTTACTCCTACTCTTTGCTTCCTGTTTGCCAGCCAGTTCTCTATCCACATCAATACTGAACCCCCAATACCGTGTGATTTAAGTTTGTATCCTAATCTCTTATGTGGTACCTTGTCGAAAGCCTTCTGAAAGTCCAGATGCAACACATCCACTGGTTCTCCCCTATCCACTCTACTAGTTACATCCTCGAAAAATTCTATAAGATTCGTCAGACAAGATTTACCTTTCGTAAATCCATGCTGACTTTGTCCAATGATTTCACCACTTTCCAAATGTGCTGCTATCCCATCTTTAATAACTGACTCTAGCAGTTTCCCCACTACCGATGTTAGACTAACTGGTCTGTAATTCCCCGTTTTCTCTCTCCCTCCCTTCTTAAAAAGTGGGGTTACGTTTGCTACCCTCCAATCCTCAGGAACTACTCCAGAATCTAAAGAGTTTTGAAAAATTATCACTAATGCATCCACTATTTCTGGAGCTACTTCCTTAAGTACTCTGGGATGCAGCCTATCTGGCCCTGGTGATTTATCGGCCTTTAATCCATTCAATTTACCCAACACCACTTCCCGACTAACCTGGATTTCACTCAGTTCCTCCATCTCCTTTGACCCGCGGCCCCCTGCTATTTCCGGCAGATTATTTATGTCTTCCTTAGTGAAGACGGAACCAAAGTAGTTATTCAATTGGTCCGCCATATCCTTGTTCCCCATGATCAATTCACCTGTTTCTGACTGCAAGGGACCTACATTTGTTTTAACTAATCTCTTTCTCTTCACATATCTATAAAAACTTTTGCAGTCAGTTTTTATGTTCCCTGCCAGTTTCCTTTCATAATCTATTTTCCCTTTCCTAATTAAGCCCTTTGTCCTCCTTTGCTGGTGTCTGAATTTCTCCCAGTCCTCTGGTATGCTGCTTTTTCTGGCTAATTTGTACGCATCATCTTTTGCTTTGATACTATCCCTGATTTCCCTTGTTATCCACGGATGCACTACCTTCCCTGATTTATTCTTTTGCCAAACTGGGATGAACAATTTTTGTAGTTCATCCATGCAGTCTTTAAATGCCTTCCATTGCATATCCACCGTCAACCCTTTTAGAACTAATTCCCAGTCAATCTTGGCCAATTCTCGTCTCATACCCTCAAAGTTACCTTTCTTTAAGTTCAGAACCGTTGTTTCTGAATTAACAATGTCACTCTCCATCCTAATGAAGAACTCAACCATATTATGGTCACTCTTGCCCAAGGGGGCACGCACAACAAGACTGCTAACTAACCCTTCCTCGTTACTCAATACCCAGTCTAGAATAGCCTGCTCTCTCGTTGGTTCCTCTACATGTTGGTTTAGATAACTATCCCGCATACATTCCAAGAAATCCTCTTCCTCAGCACCCCTGCCAATTTGATTCACCCAATCTATATGTAGTTTGAAGTCACCCATTATAACTGTTTTGCCTTTGTTGCACGCATTTCTAATTTCCTGTTTGATGCCATCCCCAACTTCACTACTACTGCTAGGTGGCCTGTACACAACACCCACCAGCGTTTTCTGCCCCTTAGTGTTTCGCAGCTCTACCCATACCGATTCCACATCCTCCAAGCTAATGTCCTTCCTTTCCACTGCGTTAACCTCCTCTCTAACCAGCAACGCTACCCCACCTCCTCTTCCTTTCTCTCTATCCCTCCTGAATATTGAATATCCCTGGATGTTCAGCTCCCAGCCTTGGTCACCCTGGAGCCATGTCTCCGTGATCCCGACTATATCATAATCATTGATTGCTATCTGCACGTTCAACTCATCCACCTTATTACGAATGCTCCTTGCATTGAGACACAAAGCCTTCAGGCTTGTTTTTACAACGCTCTTAACCCTTATACAATTATGTTGAAAAGTGGCCCTTTTTGATTTTTGCCCTGGATTTGTCTGCCTGCCACTTTTACTTTTCACCTTGCTACCTATTGCTTCTGCCCGCATTTTACACCCCTCTGTTTCTCTGCTCACCCATTTAAGAACCCCACAACCTCTTATTCTCTGTTTATTATTGTTTTCTTCTTTCCCCCCTACATGTTGGGTCTGAGTGCTTTCCTTCTCTGCCTCCTGCCTCACACACTGTCTAATAGCATTCTCTATTTGAGTCCCTCCCCCCAACCATTCTAGTTTAAAGTCTCCCCAGTAGCCTTTGCAGATCTCCCCGCCAGGATATCGGTCCCCCTCAGGTTCAAGTGCAACCCATCCTTTTTGTACAGGTCGAACCTTCCACAAAAGAGGTCCCAATGATCCAGAAATTTGAATCCCTCCCTTCTGCACCAGTCCTTCAGCCACGCATTTATCCTCCACCTCGCTCCATTCCTACTCTCACTGTCGCGTGGCACAGGCAGTAATCCCGAGATTGTTACCTTTGCTGTCCTTCTCTTTAACTCCCCTCCTAACTCCCTAAATTCTCCTTTCAGGACCTCTTCTCTTTTTTTACCTATGTCATTGGTACCTATATGTACCACAACCTCGGGCTCCTCTCCCTGCCCTTTCAGGATATCTTGGACACGTTGAGACACATCACAGACCCTGGCACCAGGGAGGCAAACTACCATCCGGGTCTCCCGACTGCATCCACAGAATCGCCTGTCTGACCCCTAACTATAGAGTCCCCTATTAGTATTGCCCTCCTCTTCTTTTCCTTACCCTTCTGAGCAACAGGGCCGGTCTCTATACCGGAGGCCTGGCCGCTGTCGCTAACCCCAGGTAGGCTGTACACCCCAACAGTGCTCAAACAGGAGTACTTATTGTCAAGGTGTACAACCACCGGGGTACTCTCTAGTCCCTGCGTGTGCCCCTTGCCTCTCCCAACCGTGATCCACTTGCCTGCCTCCTGTGGTGTTGAAGTGACCACCTCCCTGTAACTCCTCTCAATGACTTCCTCGCTCTACCTGACCAGACGGAGGTCATCGAGCTGCTGCTCCAGGTTCCTAATACGGTCCATTAGGAGCCCCATCTCGATACACCTGGCGCAGATGTGGACGTCTGGAGGGCTATCAGACTCCATGACTTCCCACATCTGACATCCAGAACAGTAAACTGCCCTGGCCCTCATACTCCCCTTACCCTGGATACAATACAAGACAAACTGCTACAATACAAAACAAACTGCTACAATACAGTACAATCAGCAGGGATCTGACTCCCAATCAGCTGCTCCCTCTTGTCTGCTTCCACCAATCAGCGGCTTCCTCAAACCCACTTGTTTTTGAAGTGGAACTTGGAACGTTGCAGATTTCGGCTCCTCCTCCCTCTGCGACCGCTCCAACGGCTCTCGGGCCTCTGTAGAAGCAAGCCCGGCGCTCCTCTTTAAATCCTACCGCTCGGGTTGGAGAAGGACTGTTCTCTAGTTGGCGCTAGCATGGTTCAGTTGCCTGATAACAGCTGGGAAGAAACTGTCCCTGAATCTGGAGGTGAGCGTTATCACACTTCTGTACCTCTTGCCTGATGGGAGAGGGGAGAAGAGGGAGTGACCGGGGGTGCGACTGGTCCTTGATTCTGCTGCTGGCCATCTATTTTGCGGAACTCAAATTGGCAAAAGCAGTTTGAAAGAAAACGCGTTTGCACGGTTTTCAGGGAACAAAACTGGTGACTAGGAAGCTTTGGTCTTGGACTGCATAATGATTCAGGGTTAATCCGCAGGGGAAAAAATAATCCCAATGCGATAAAAATGTTGTACGTAGCTCAAGAGAGAATCCGTTTGGACGCAAACCAGAGGTTTGGATTTAAATAAAGATGATTATGTAAAGTAGATTGGGAAATAGATGTAAGAATTTGCCTGGAGATACAAGGCTGCATTTAAAGGTGTGTTTCCGAATTTAACCGATGTAAATTCTATTTAGAAATAAAAAATCTCATTGTGGAAACATGGTTCATCCGTAGCTAACCGAGGGCATGAAGGATAATGTAACATTAAACCAAAGGATTAGCGAGAAGCTGCAAGGTATAACTAAGAATGAATGAGCAGGGAGAAGGTAGAATGGTAAACTAAATTAGCAACAATTTTTTTAAATAGTGTGAACTTCATAGGACACAGAATATAAAAGAGAATAGCATAATAATTATAGATATCCGGGAGAAGGAAAAAAAACAGGTGAAATTAGAACGAGGAATAAAGATTTGGCAATTCGAGTAAACAAAAATGTTTTGCTTGTCATCAATGTATGAGAGATGGAATTAACAAAAGGGAGGAACTTCATATAATTCATAATACTGAAGGAAAGGCACTAGAGTTGCTGCCTTACAGCGCCAGAGACCCAGGTTCGATCCTGACTACGGGTGCTGTCTGTACAGAGTTTATACGTTCTCCCCGTGACCGTATGGGTTTTCTCCAGGTGCTCCGGTTTCCTCCCACACTCCAAAGACGTACAGGTTTGTAGGTTAATTGGCTTCGGTAAAAATTGTAAATTGTCCCTAGTGTGTAGAATAGTGTTAGCGTACGGGGTGATCGCTGTTTGGTGCGGTCTCAGTGGGTGCTGTATCTCGAAACTAAACAAAAAAATTAAACAAAGCCTCTCCCAAAATGGCTGCTCCGCTATACCATCACCTCTTCGAATTGGCTGCTGTTCCTCCCAATGAGCCAATCAGTCGGCACTCTTTTAAAACGTCCCTCTTCCTCACTGCTCTGCTCTACCCCCTGGCTGCAAAATCACCAGCTCCGTGGCAACAGAATGAACAATAATTCATGCTGCCATTAGTACTACATGACTTGCAATTGGAAAACCTTGCTGTGTGCAAATGATCTAAAAAAATCTCTAAAAAGATCTCTGGGGGAGATCAGAATGTTGCTGTGAATTTTATGAAGGTTAATGCATGTTTCCTCACTACTAACCAGGGTGTTTCGAACACTGCACAAATGTACAGGAATAAATCTCAAAAAGTTCCATGTGCTTAGATAAGTTTAGTTTAGTTTATTATTGTCATGTCTACCGAGGTACAGCGAAAAGCTGTTTTGTTGCATGGTATCCAGTGAGCGAAAGGACTACATGATTACAATCGAGCCGTCCACAGTGTACAGATACAGGATAAAGCGTATAACATTCAGTGCAGGATAAAGCCCAGTGAAGTCCGATTAAAGATAGTTTGAAGGTCTCCAGTGGGGTAGATGGGAGGTCAGTGTCAGATCCTCACCTGGATCCGAATGTAATAAACACGCTTCAAGGACACTGAACGTCCGCCATTCCTTTACATCCCGGCCACACTTGTCCTCTGATCTCTCTGACTCATACTAACACGTAATACATTTAAATACGTCAGTTACCTTGACATCCGTCGCTTATCAAACAAAAAGATATCCACATCATCACATTGTAAACTGAACATTCCAACACCATTTAGGATATGGCATTTATTGATAACGCATCATTTTCACAACACATCTCATAGTCCTCGTATCTCTTGGGTGGTCTATGATATTTTGGTCTGACCACTGCCTCTGTCTGCGCTGGTACTGGATTCTGATCTGTCATGTCCTGTTCCACCAGTTCATCGTCTCGATTCTGGTTTCTCATAATCTCCTCCTCAGACTCGTACATTCTTGGCTCCTCAATTTGGTAGTCTTGAGTCTAATCCCCCCCACAGTCTCAACTTCAGTTTGCCGTGTCCCTGAACTATCACGATGGTGATACTTTTTCACAAACGATGCGTTTCTATCATATTTGACTCGTTCGGGCGATTGGACTGTCACCCTTGTCTGCATAGCACAGTGTATGGTTGTGGAAAGAAGGGTGTGTCCATCCTCACTGGCACCTCATCTCCTGGCACCACATCTGATGGTCTGGCACCACATTTGATGGTCTGGCACCTCAGCTCTTGCCTGCATAGAGCTTTGTTGCCTCTTTCTTTTCTGCATCATGATCTCTCACTTCTTGATCCTTTACCATGTTCAATGGTAGGGTTAGCGAGTGAATAGCCCTTGCACAGAAGCAATGGCCTGAATCAGTCCATGATTTGAGAGGCTTTAGCCAGAAGGCTGAGCAGAGGGTGAAGGCAAGATAAGGTAAGGTACTGTATTTTTTCATTTCTTTGGTTTTAATGTAGTTGGATATACTATGACCTGTTAAAGTTTGCTGTAAACACAAATGGATCCAGAACTAGGCAGATTCCGTTAAAAATGAAGGACCACCGCTTCATCCAAGCTAGGGCAGACAAAAATGCTGGAGAAAGTCAACGGATGAGGTAGCATCTATGGAGCGAGGGAATAGGCGACGTTTCGGGTCGACTCCATTGTCCAAGCTAGGATGACCAAAAATCTTAGATAGACATAAAATGCTGGAGTAACTCAGTGGGACAGGCAGCATCTCTGGAGAGAAGGAATGGGTCTTGACCCGAAACGCCACCCATTCCTTCTCTCCAGAGATGCTGCCTGTCCCGCTGAGTTACTCCAGCATTTTGTGTCTATCTTCGGTGTAAACCAGCATCTGCAGTTCCTTCCGACCAAAATTCTTGCCTGGTGGGAAAGCTTTGAAGCCATTTTCATGTGTTTCGAAAGAGTGTTTCAGCGTTACGACAATTCTCTCTCCCCCTCTTCATTCGCAGTCTCTTCAGGGAGCCTCGTGATGTACCAAAACACTCAGTCAGTAGACGGTCACGCCCACCTGTTATCGCCCGGTCAAAGCAGCATCGAAACCTTCATCCCACACCAGGTGGTCTCCACCGCTCCGTAACCATGCCAACAGGAAGCAGAAGCAGAAGCAGACTCTCTTGGAAAATACGACGGGATCCAACTAATCTTCAGCTGTGTGACCGGTAGTCTTCTAGCAAACATCGCACGCAGAGTGTACCTGCATATTATTTTTGTCTAAAGAATTACTTTATTATAGAGGGTTGTTTTGAGAGTTGTTGTTGTGCAATAATTTTAATGAAAATCCTCAAATTGTGTGTCTAATAATTCAAGAGCTACATAAGGTGGAAAGAGTTTGACACAGGCATGGATGTGGTGGGGAGGGGAAAGAACGGCAAGCCAGATCCTCCCATTGTTTAATGCTCCAGTGATATTTAGCAGTCAAACCTGCATTTTGTGCTGCCATTTTATTCACATAGATGTTATAATGTCAACTTAATTTAAGCAATGATTTTTGACAAACCTCTTCACATCAAACATATATATTTTTTTCCTTTTGATTATAAAAATTGGACCTAAGTATTTAACTCACCAAATTGTGACATTGCAGCTCACATCATAAACGTTATCGGTTCACATAAAAATTGCAATATTTACAGTATTAAAGTACATCTTCTTTGTATGACTGCTGTGACTTTCATTTTCTTTGATTGAATCTCATTTTATAAAATGGTGGTACTTCCCCCCAACTCATCGTATCCCTGAGTAACTCTTGCCTGACTTGGTATTTCTGGCCCAGAGGGTTAAAAAAACAAGAACAGGATTCATGTTACCTGAGGATTTCAACCTTTGACCCTGAGTTTTTTTTTTGGCTTATTAGTGCACCGTGTCTACCAATGAGGGCAAAGGGTGAAGGTCAAAGGGCAGATTACCAGCATACTTCCCCAGATCAATAGTGAGCCACTTTTAAGGACACGATCCTAATGTGTAGATGGGCGAAAAGGTCAGCAACGACATGGAGGGCCAAAGGGCCTGTTTCTGTGCTCGTAAGTTCATATGTCAAAGGAACAGGATTAGGCCATTCGGCCCATTGAGTCTACTCCACCATTCAATCATGGCTGATCTATCTTTCCCTCTCAACCCCATTCTCCTGGCTTCTCCCCATAACCTTTGACGTCCTTATTAATCAAGACTGATTAAAAGTGCTGTATAACTCGGGGTGGCACGGTGGCGCCGAGTTAGAGTTGCTGCCTTACAGCGCCAGAGACCCGGGTTCAATCCTGACTGCGGGTGCTTGTCTGTACAGAGTTCTCCCCGTGACCTGCATGGATTTTTTCCAGGATCTCCGGTTTCCTCCCACACTCCAAAGACGTACAGATTTGTAGGCCGATTGGGTTGGCGTCATCGTTAATTATCCCTCATGTGTGTAGGGTAGTGTAAGTGCTCAGAAATTGCTGGTCGGCGCGGACTCGGTGGGCTGAAGGGCCTGTTTCCGCGCTGTCTCTGTAAACTAAACTAAACTGGATGACACTAATTACAATCAGATGATTCTGATGGCATGACACATCTTCTAATGTTCAAAATCAGGTTTCAAAGCAGACACTTGGAACTCCATCACTACAAGAGACTACCAGAAGAACAGGGGAAACACTTCAAGGATGTTTTCAAGGTCTCCTTGAAAAAAATATTGATCCTCACTGATTGATCTCTGTGGGAATATCCGGCACAGTTTAGTTTCGAGATCCAGCCAGAAAACAGACCCTATACTATAGCCCACTGAGTCCGCATCGACCAGCAATCACCCGTACACTAATTCTATCCTACACACTGGGGACAATTTACAGAATCCAATTAACCTACAAACTTCCATGTCTTTGGAATGTGGGAGGAGACCAGAGCGACCGGAGAAAACCCACGTGGTCACATCAGTTGCAGATCATCAATATTATCCTGCCACTTATGGCTTTACCTACGATCATACAAGAAAGAGTATGTAGAAAGGAACTGCAGAGTTGCTGCCTAATAGCGTGAGTGATGCAGGGTTCAATCGTGACCTGGTGCTGTCCGCACAGAGTTTGCACGTTCTCCCTGTGACCACGTGGGTTTTCTCCAGGTGCTCCGGTTTCCTCCCATATTCCAAAGGTGTGCGGGATTGTAGGTCAGTTGGCTTTGGCAACATTGTAAATTGTCCCTATTGTGTAGAATAGCGCTAGTGTATGGGGTGGTCACTGGTCGGTGCGGACTTGGTGGGCCAAAGGGCCTGTTTCCACGCCGTATCTCAAGTCTAAGGTGACAGATTTCCCTTGCTTTAATTTACTTGTTATTGTTTTCCCTCTCAAGTTGAATGTCCTTATCTTTGAAGTGCTCATACAAATCTCATTTAATAGATGACTCCTCACATAGAAGCTTAAATAGTGAGTTACCGAAGAGGCCTTTTGAATTTGAAGGGCATCACATCACAACCCTAAGTAGCTTGCCTTCAGCTAACATCTACTGTAGCTTCATTGCCTTCAAGAGGAGCAGAGGCACCTTACATTTTGTATCAAAATTGTACAAAATATATAATGCAAGTGTTGAAATCCAGGATATAGAATCCAACCTCAGCTTCTGTGTCTTTTCCCAGCTGTGTTTACTGGTTTGGTCAGTCAAGAGGGACTTTCTTCCTTTCAGCTGCCAAGAAAACCTCTTGCACAATTGATTTTGTGGGCTGCCAAAACCAACAGATTCAAGAGAAATTCTGTGCTTGGTGGAGAACCATAATGAAAGGGGATGATTGAGGCAGATCATGTAAGGTCGCAGATCTCATTCAATATACCCTTCCCAACTCAGAGAACAAATGTGACAGAAATTGTTCCTAAAAAACAGTTCACAGAAACCCTAAAATGCTGGAGTAACTCAGCGGTCTCGACCCAAAACCTCACCTATCCATCTTCTTCAGAGATGCTGCCTGACCCGCTGAGTTAATCCAGCATTTGGTGTCTACCTTTGGTATAACCAGCATCTGCAGTTCATTTTTATAACAGAAATCTAAACACGTTTGCTGAGTTATAGGAAAATTGGGGTGGGAGGTGCAGGGGACGGGACTTGAGAGAGGAAAATTGATATAATTTGGTTTAGTTGAGAGATACAGCGCGGACACAAGCACTTCAGCCCACTGTGTCCGCGCTGACTACACCAGCACACACTCCGCACTAGGGACTATTTACAATTTTTACCGAAGCCAATTAACTTACAAACTTGCATTCTTTGGAATGTGGGAGGAAACTGGAGCGCCCGGTGAAAATCCACGGAGGTCACGAGGAGAACTCGGTAGACAGCACCCGGAGTCAGGATCAAATCCAGGTCTCAGACACTGTAAGGCAGCAACTCTACCGTTGCGCCACCATGCCGGCCCCCAAAGTAGCCCTTTTAAAACACACAAGTATTGTCGATCAAATAGTCTCCTGTGCTGTATGATCTGGTGACTCTAACATTGAGACATGAGGCACTGGTACAAATTTAATGGCAACAACTGTTTAAAAGCAACTTGGGCCAGCTTGAATCTTTGCACAAATCTCATTCTCCAGAGGTGAGCACAGGCTTCAGAGATCCTGGATGAGCTGATTAATATTTTAAGGCATTTTCTGTTTTCAATCATGTGGTGGTCATCACTTTTTTTTTTAAAGCTGTGGAAACTAGCTTCCGAAGACTTGAAAATTAAAAACACCTCTGCATCAATAGTTACAGTAATCTGCATTGTCAGCTTCTAAATGTGTGATCCTGCTTAATTAAACCCTGGTCTAATGAGTTTCATGAAGCTAGCTTTGTCTTTGGATCCTGCTGCTCCAAGATACATTGATGTTCATTAAAGAACTTTCATCGCCGTGAATTCAAGCAGAAAAGTACACGGACATCTAATTTTAGTGGGGATGGTGGTTTATCACTGAATTTTAATGCTGGCAGCTGGTGCAGGATTCCAACAGCTGTCAGCATGACCAAAGGCTAAATTAATAAATTAAGCAAGTCTTTATGTTGCCTTTTTCAAAATGATATCCATTGAAGTCTTTTATTCTCATACAAGATAAATAAATGTAGGTTATAGTCATTGATGTCAAACATCAGGGTGGCACGGTGGCAATAGACAATAGACAATAGGTGCAGGAGTAGGCCATTTGGCCCTTCGACCCAGCACCGCCATTCAATGTGATCATGGCTGATCATCCCCAATCAGTACCCCGTTCCTGCCTTCTCCCCATAACCCCTGACTCTGCTATTTTTAAGAGCCCTATCTAGCTCGCAGCAGTAGAGTTGCTGCCTTACGCGCCAGAGACCCAAGTTTGATCCGGACTATGGGTGCTGTCTGTTCGGAGTTTGTACATTCTCCCAGTGACCGCGTGGGTTTTCTCTGGGTGCTCTGGTTTCTTCCCACATCCCTAGTGCTGAGTGTGTGCTAATGTAACCCACTACAGGCACTCCCCGACTTATGTAAGGGTTACATTCCGTGAACCGTGGGATGTCAGGACTTTCATATGAAGAAAGACGGGATAGACTTGGCTTATACTCGCTAGAATTTAGGAGATTGAGAGGGGATCTTATAGAAACGTACAAAATTCTTATGGGGTTGGACAGGCTAGATGCAGGAAGATTGTTCCCGATGTTGGGGAAGTCCAGGACAAGGGGTCACAGCTTAAGGATAAGGGGGAAATCCTTTAAGACCGCGATGAGGATAAACTTTTTCACACAGAGAGTGGTGAACCTCTGGAACTCTCTGCCACAGAGGGTAGTTGAGGTGAGTTCATTGGCTATATTTAAGAGGGAGTTAGATGTGGCCCTTGTGGCTAGAGGGATCAGGGGGTATGGAGAGAAGGCAGGTACGGGATACTGAGTTGGATGATCAGCCATGATCATATTGAATGGCGGTGCAGGCTCGAAGGGCCGAATGGCCTACTCCTGCACCTATTTTCTATGTATCTATGTATCTAACCCGTACACGAGTTAGATTTTATACAAATTGGAATCACCATCCCCATCCCCTGCCCGAAGTAACTTACTGAGAGCATTAACTGTCTCACCAGTGACTGGCTGCGTCCAGGGCACTTTCTGTGGAGCACGGCCTTCTGGGTAAGCACCACCGCCATTGCCGGCATGTTTCCCATATAAAGTTGAGTGTTGTGGAAATCACAAACTGCCTCGATAGCACTAGGTACCGAGTACAGAATTAATTACGTAAGTGCGAGTTCCCGCAATTTGCCTATTGCATAAGCCGGGGAGTGTCTGTATTGAGAATGGTGGTGACATAAACATGAAAGCTGACTGGGTAAGTGGGGGGGGGGAGGTGGGAGGAGTATTTTATATCCTTTGAATTATTTATGCAAGACTTTTAATGAGAACCTTTTGCACTTTAATGCTTTTTTCAAGCATGCAAAGGTTTTACTGTGGTTTAGGCCAAATAATAGTACGTGTACTGGGCGTGGCATAAATTACCTGTACCATGCCATTGCTTGTGACTTTGCCAAATGCAGTGAAATAATACTCAGTCAAATAGCATGAGATGTGGTGATGGCTGTAGCACAAGAAAATATGTAACAGAAGTTTGACACCAATCTTAGTTTGGGACAGCAAGTGTCACAATGTCCCTCTCGTACAGAATAGCCAGAGACATCAATAGTATCCTGGAACATCAACATTCCTATCAGAAACATTTGCTCAGGAACAAATAAGGCTGCAGAAAATGACCGATATGGCCCATTCTTTGGGCTTTAGAGATAAGCCCTTCGGCCCAGGCACGTAAATCGCTATCAAAATATGGGGACTATTGGGGGACAGGGGGGCACAGCACTCACACACACACGCTCGAGGCTTCGGAGGCTCAATCCAGCGCTAAATGCAGCTCAACTCTGCCTGTCTCGCCGGGTTAACCTACAGCCCTGCCTGGACTGACGGGACACCAGCGCTGCTTCTCCGCGCTGGCTGTACACCTAGGCCATATTTCCCGCAAGTCCAGGCAGGGCTGTAGGTTGACCTGGCGGGACAGGCAGAGTTGAACTGGGTTTAGCGCTGCTTCTCTGCGCTGGCTGTGGGCCTGGGGGCACAGCTCCCGTCTGACTCCCAATGTCTCTGGCCACCCCGTGGAGGGGGGGGGGGCTCGGGTGGAGACGGGACAGTGCCGGAGAGCCCGGATCGATCCTGGCTGTGGATGAGGCGCAGGTCTGTGCCGAGAGTGTTTTGGCACGTCTCCCTCCTCCAATTACCGCGCTGAAGTATCATGTCCCGCCCCCATTGCCTGCTGACCGACGTCTCTCTCGTCCAATTGGCGCCCTCGATCAGCAGTCCCACCCCCACTGTCTCGCGGAAAGCGGAGATTTCACCGGGTTTTAAAATCCGGATTACAAAAAATGGGGGGGGACTGTCCCCCACCTCTCAAAACAGAGCGGGACGCGTCCCACCTGTCCCCCCCGGGACTTCCGCCCCTGCTCCGGCCAAGTGAGTCTGCACGGACCAGCAATCACCCTGTACACTAGCACTATCCTACACGCAAGGGGCAATTTACAATCTTTATCAAAGCCAATTAGCCGACAAACCTGTACGTCTCTGGGGTGTGGGAGGAAACCGGAGCACCAGGAGAAAACACACGCGGCCACTGGGGGAAGTACAAACTCCGTACTGACAGCACCCGTAGTCAGGATCGAATCTGGTTCTCTGGCGCTGTGAGGCAGCAACTCTACCATCGCCACCATCAGAGGTACTGATTTTCCCACCATCGAAGGGATCTACAGGAAGCACTGCCTGATGGCAGATTGATATTATCCAATATCCCACATCACCCTGGCCATGCTCACGTATCGCTGCTACCATCAGGAGGAAGATACAGGAGCCCGAGAACCGTCACCTCCAGGTTCAAGAACAGCTTCCTCCCTTTTTAAAACTATCCTGCGCTACCCTAACTCCGCACCGAATCACTACCCAATACAATGAGTTTAGTGTAAAACTATCCACTATCAAAGTCCAGTTTACTGAGAATAAAAGATAATTTATTGTGTTTCTTATTGCTGTATTTAATAAAACTATTAAAGTTGCAGCAGGAATTTAATTATTCTGCACCTATGATTAATAAACATTTCACTCTACTCGTACAGCAGAGAAATAGACCCTCTGGCTCAGCCGTGCTGACAAAGATGTCTATCTGAGTTAGGCCCATTTGTCTGAGTTTGGCCCATATGTCTCCAAGCCTTTCCTACCCATGTAGCTGTCTAAATGTCTTTTAAACGAGGTAATTGTTCTGGCTCTACAGGTTCATCTGGCCGCTTGTTCTATAAACCCACCACCTGTGTGCCCTCAGGTCCCTTTTAAATCTTTCCCCTCTCACCTTCAATCGATACCCTCTAGTTTTCAACTCTCCGACCTTGCACCTTATCCAGGCACTCGTGGTTTTATATACCTCCAAGGTCACTCCTCAAACTCCAATGCACAAGTGAATAATGGCCACAGCTTATGCATCAGTTTATTATGAGATCCACACCACCCTGGCCACACACTCGTTTCACTCCTGCCAACGGGAAGAAGGTACAGGAGCCTGAAAACTGTAACATTCAGGTTCAGGAAAGCTTCTTCCCTACAGCCATTCATCTATTAAACACTACAACCTCAAATAAGCTGTGAACTATAGACTATTATTGCACTACTATTGTTTGTTTGTTTGTGTGTGTGTGTGTATACACATAATCTGTGTATATATGTATATGATATGTGTATTTGTGAGTATGTGTATATATTCTTTCTCTTCTCTCTCGTTTATCAAATCGTTTACAGTGTTCTGTTGTGCAGCAGCAAGTAAGAATGTCATTGTTCTATCTGGCTCATATGACATTAAAACACTTGACTCTCTCTTGGCCCCATAGCAGAAGCGTCCACGTTGCGGGGCTCGAAACTGGAAGTATCCCGAGCTAATTCTGCTACCACCATCATCTATTCCAACAAGTGATGGCTCCCACTGATTGTCGCCGGAAGCTTGCGTCCTTTTCAGGACGGACGAAGACAGCGATGTCAACATTTGAAACATGGAAGATGGTCACGAAAGAAGAAGACTCTTGCTTGATCCTCTCCTTACAATTCAAGCCCTCCTGTCCTCGCAACATCCCTGTGAATCTTCTTTGCACCCCTTCCAGCATAATGGCAACCTTCCTATAGCTGGGAGACTGAGAACTGGGAGTGTGGTCTCAGCCATGATCTATACAGTTGTAACATGACATCCTGACTCCCATACTCAACGCCCTGACTGATGAGGGCAACATGGCAAACTTAGATTCAAAAATCTAATGAACAAATCAAGCAGCATTGCTAATTGCAGTCCAATAGCAATTAGTTCAATATTACCGCACACGTTCCATAAAAATATTGACCAAAAGATCAATGACAATTACTTTGAACCCAAGGCGAGGGTTTTATTGCAGTGACCTTGGGTTGCAGCAGGATTACTGCTTTCCTGTATAATGTAATCAAGGGAACAAAACAAAACATAGCAACAAGAAGATAGACACAAAATGCTGTAGCAACTGGAGAAAAGGAATAGGTGATATTCTGGGCTAAGACCCTTCTTCAGACTGAGACATAGCAACAAGCTGGCTATTGTTTTTACAGACTTAGCCAAATCCTTTTGGTCACGTTAGTTGCAAAAATGGTCTCATCATGAAATCTGTAAGCATTTTATTAATATTATTGCCTATATTTCAAATTCATATGATGATTGAAGCCCCAGAGATTATATTAAACAATTTTTTATCAAGAGATGCATGAAACACGATGATTTGCTGTCAGCAGTTTTATTTAATATCGTGAGAAAAATCCCTATTATGGAATTTCCTTAACAAGGGCAAAGGTTTTTAATTCTAAAATCGGTCAAATGTACCCACTCCTGAATAAGTACTATCAATAATACTGATAAGCATAAGTATGATATGGCAGTTTGAAGTGATATAAAATTGCAGGATAATTTATATATTTTAGAACACATTTGTAGTAAGACAGTTTTGTAAATAATTATTGGCACAGCGGTAGAGTTGCTACCTTACAGCGCCAGAGACCCGGATTCAATCCTGACTACGGGTGCTGTCTGCCTCTCTACGTTCTCCCCATGACCTGCGTGGGTTTTCACCGAGATCTTCAGTTTCCTCCCACACTCCAAAGACGTACAGGTTTGTAGGTTCATTGGCTTGGTATAAATATAAAAAAATGTCCCTAATGTGTGTGTGTAGGATAGCGTTAGTGTGAGGAGATCGCTGGCTGGTGCGGACTCGGTGGGCTGAAGGGCCTGCTTACCGCGCTGTATCTCTAAACTAAACTAAGAATTTAGTTCAAGAGGCTTTTTTAAACTAAAATTTATAGGATTTATTATAGCCTATAAAAATAAAAAATCCTCTCGCTACATAGGTTTGAGAACTGGCAGATGAAATTGCATAAACTGGTTTTCTTTGAACTGGAGATCAAAGTACATAAGGATGCATAAGCTGATCCTTTGGGTAGGTTGACCCAAGGCAAAGATAGACACAAAATGCTGGAGTAACTCAGCAGGACAGGCAGCATCTCTGGAGAGAAGGAATGGGTGACGATTCGGGGGGAGTGGGCGGGACAGAGATAGAATGTAGTCAGAGACAGTAAGACTGGTGGAAGAACTGGGAAGGGGGAGGGGATGGAGAGAGAAGGAAAGCAAGGGCTATTGGAAGTTAGAGAAGTCACTGTTCATACCGCTTGGTGTCAGCTACCCAAGTGAAATATGAGGTGCTGTTCCTCCAATTTGCTCTGGGCCTCACTCTGACAATGGATGAGGCCCAGGACAGAAAAGTCAGATTGGGAATGGGAGGGAGAGTTAAAGTGCTGAGCAACCGAGAGATCAGGTCGGTTAAGGTGGACTAAAGGTTTATCCCAAGGCAAATTGAATGGACAAATTAAATGAATGGATTAGGAATATTCAGCGCAGCAAAAAGGAAAGTTATGCAAAGGTCACAGCTGCTTAAAAATAAAATTTCTAGTTTGCATTACACCTTGATGTTTATGGAGGTATCACCGAACAACGTCTTTTACCCAGTGGGCGAATCAAGAACTAGGGGAGAGGTTTAAGATGAGAGGGGAAAGATTTAATTGGAACCCGAGGGGGCAACTTGTATGGAACGAGCTGCCAGAGGTAGTTATGAAAAGTTCTATAACAATATTTAAAAAACATTTGTACAGGTACATGGAAGGTTTAATGGAATATGGGCTAACATGGGCAGGTGGGACTAGTGTGGATAGGACATCTTGGGTCAAAGGGCCTTTTCCCATGTTGTGTGACTCCATAACTCTTACACAGCATTAGATGGCATTGTTATGAATCTGTAAGGAGCTGTTTTTAACATTACTATTGGTATTTTGTATCTGAGATGCCTTGATGGTGAGCTTGGGCTTCTTACACTGGAAATACAAATAACAACGGCAATGCTTTGGGAATGATTTGGAGTCAACTGTGGAAGTGATTGATTTATTCTAGGATCCTTAAGAGGATCCAAGTATCCAACATGGACAAGTCGGGCCGAAGGGCCTGCTTCAATGCGGACTATATGACTCTAACATGATTACCAGATAGTGAAATTTAGGATATAGGTCAATAGACAATAGGTGCAGGAGTAGGCCATTCGGCCCTTCGAGCCAGCACCGCCATTCAATGTGCTCATGGCTGATCATCCCCAATCAGTACCCTGTTCCTGCCTTCTCCCCATATCTCATGACTGCTATCTTTAAGAGCTCTATCTAGCTCTCTCTTGAAAGTATCCAGAGAACCGGCCTCCACCGCCTCTGAGGCAGAGAATTCCACAGACTCACAACTCCCTGTGTGAAAAAGTGTTTCCTCGTCTCCGTTCTAAATGGCTTACCCCTTATTCTTAAACTGTGGCCCCTGGTTCTGGACTCCAACATCGGGAACATGTTTCCTGCCGCTACCGTGTCCAAACCCTTAATAATCTTATATATTTCAATAAGATCCCCCCTTATCCTTCTAAACTCCAGAGTATACAAGCCCAGTCGCTCCATTTTCTCAGCATATGACAATCCCGCCATCCCGGGAATTAACCTTGTAAACCTACGCTGCACTCCCTCAATAGCAAGAATGTCCTTCCTCAAATTAGGTGCAGGAGAAAAACACTTGGTCACTTGAAAAACATTTAAAGCAAACTGTGTTTGTCAAGAATGTAAGGATCAAGCATCATAATCGAATCACTGACATTCTCTTTGACAAGGTCGCTTTATATGTTAGAGGACATTTAAAGAGCCAACCACAAAAGATGCTGATGGTAAGATATGAATACTGAATATGGTCTTTCAAAGCAACAATAAAATTGCTATTGTCAATGTGACAACAATGTTCAAGGATAATAAAGGATTACTTGATCAGCTTGGAGAAACAGAATTGAGCAAATAATATAATTTAAAATATGAAATTGAGATACCATTTAATTCCACGTCCTTGGGTTTCATTGTTGGCACAAGTAAATAGCTCCCAAATTTTAATTTTTTAATTATTTGTTAAAGAAATTGAAATCTAGGGGTGACACAGTGGTAGAGTTGCTGCCTTACAGCGCCAGAGACCCGAGTTTGATCCTAACAGGTGCTGTCTGTACAGAGTTTGTATGTTCTCCCTGCGACCGCTTGGGTTTTCCCTGGGTGCTCCTGTTTCCTCCCACACTCCAAAAGACGTGCAGATTTGTAGGTTAATTGGATTCTGTAAAGGGTCCCTAGTGTGTAGGGTAGTTAATGTACAGGGTGATCACTGGTTGGCCAAATGGAATTCTATGCTGCATCTCTAAAGAAATCCAAAGCTTTTACTTCCTTTATTTAAAATTATTTAAAATCCAGTATTTTCTAGTACCTTGGACATTATGAAATCTTTTATGGACTTTTAAAGATCAGATATTTAACTTTGGCCTTCGTAAAATTTATTTTCTAAGGGTACAACGTTTAGTGCAAGATAAAGTCTGATTAAAGATGGGCCGAGTCTCCAATGAGGTGGATGGTAGTTCAAGACCGCTCTCTAGCTGGTGGTAGGATGGTTCAGTTGCCTGATAACAGCTAAGAAGAAACTGTCCCTGAATCTGGAGGTGTGCATTTTCATACTACTGTACCTCTTGCCTGATGGGAGAGGGGAGTGAACGGGGTGAGACTAGTCTTTAAGAAGGAACTGCAGATGCTGGAAAATCGAAGGTACACAAAAATGCTGGAGAAACTCAGTGGGTGCAGCAGCATCTATGGAGCGAAGGAAATAGGCAACGTTTCGGGCCGAAACCCTTCTTCAGATTGATGGGGGGTGGGGAGAAGAAAGGAAAAAGGCGAGGAGGAGCCCGAGGGCTGAGGGATAGGAGGAGACAGCCCGAGGGCTGAGGAAGGGGAGGAGACAGCAAGGGCTAGCAAAATTGGGAAAATTCAATGTCTTCTCCCCACCCCCCATCAGTCTGAAGAAGGGTTTCGGCCCGAAACGTTGCCTATTTCCTTCGCTCCATAGATGCTGCTGCACCCGCTGAGTTTCTCCAGCATTTTTGTGTACCTGGGGTGAGACTAGTCGTTGATTATGCTGGTGGCCTTGCCAAGGCAGCGTGTAGTGCAGATGGAGTCAATGGAAGGGAGGTTGGCTTGTGCGATGATCTGGGCTGCGTCCATAATTTCTGCTGGAAGCATCAGTATTTAAAAAGAGGTACAAGAGATTTTCAGCCATAGGTTATCAAGTACTCACTCAAATGTTAAGTTCCTCTATTTCACTGCTGGCAGCCTGTGGTGCTCTTCCCTTTCTGTTCGAGAATGCTAATGGATGGATTCACACAGACCTGCTCACAGACAGCATTTAACAGATGTAAAGCCGAGAAAGAAAACGTATTTATTTTATCTGAAATGATTTGTTAGTTAACCGTCACCTGCAGAGGGGTCCAAAAAAAAAAGCACTAACATTGAGTAATCTGTTCAAGTGTTAAAGGACAGTGATTCTGCCCCTTCAACTCAGGATTTGCATCAGAGGGGGATTTAAACGAAATGAATTAAATTAGTTCAGACAGCTACAGTGTATTTCCCCCGAGGAAATTTGTGCAGAACATAAAAGCAATGAGGGAAGGGGTCCTTCAAGCATGCTGTCAGAAATCGGTATCTAATCCCTGCCACATGTGACCTTGGAGTGTTTGATTTCCCAGTAGATGCTAACAATTGAAAATTTAGGAATGTTATTTTCACACACGCACGCACGCACACACATACATACACACACGTGCACGCGCACACACACATACGCACGCACGCGCACACACAGGATTACAGATAGCTCAGAAATACAGTGCAAGATGTTGCACACATCCCCATGTCTCCAGCAAGATGCTTTTAACATCAAGACGGAAATAAGTAATGAAACCACAGGCAAGATTCACAAAATCCATCAAACCAAATAACACTGAAGTCTCTGTCAGGTTGCTGAGTACTGGTTACAAATTGCAGTTGTTCATTTGTAACCATTACTTTTAATGGTCTCACTTAAGTGAGCATTTCAACATTTGTCTTCAGCTTCCATCGCCTCAGAAGTAACAAAAATTACAACAGATACCAAGTTGCATTCATAATGGGCTGGATGTCCCAAACTATTCGACATCCAATTAAGCATGTTTCACTTGGTTACTGTTGCAATACAAGTTAGTTAGTTTAGTTCATTGTCATGTGTACCAAGGTACAGTGAAAAGCTTTTGTTGCGTGTTGACCAGTCAGCGGAAAGACAAAACATGATTACAATCGAGCCATTTACAGTGTATAGATACATGATAAGGGAATAACGTTAAGTGCAAGGAATAGCCTGCAAAGTCCGATCAAGTCCGAGGGTCACAAAAATAGTAGTTCAGCACTGCTCTCTGGTTGTGGTACCATGATTCAGTTGCCTGATAACAGCTGGGAAGAAACTGCCCCGAAACTGGAGGTGTGCGTTTTCACACTTCTATACCTTTCGCCTGATGGGAGAGGGGAGAAGAGGGAGTGGCCAGGGTGCGACTCGTCCTTGATTATGCTGCTGGCCTTGCCAAGACAGCGTGAGGTATAAATGGAGTCAATGGAGGGGAGGTTGGTTTGTGTGATGGTCTGGGCTGCGTCCACAATTCGCTGCAACTTCATGCGGTCTTGGATGGAGCTGTTTCCAAACCAAGCTGTAATGCATCCTGATAAAATGCTCATGGTGCATCTGTAGAAGTTGGTGAGAGTTGTTGGGGATGTGCCAAACTTCCTAAGCCTTCGAAGGAAGTAGAGGCGTTGGTGTGCTTTCTTGATCGTTGTGTCAATATGGGTGGTCCAGGAGAAGTTGTTGGTGATATTGACTCCTAGGAATTTGAAGTTTTCAACCATCTCTACTTCGGCACCATCAACACAAACTGCGGTATGTGTACTGCCTCGCTCCCTGTGGTCAATCACGATCTATTTTGTCTAGCTGACATTCAGGAATAATATATGGAATGTGACACAGAAAAAGCAACGTGATAATGGTCAGAATATCTGCTTTCCCAAATTGGTTAAAAACTAAGTATCAGTCAGAACATTAGTGTAGTTCACACAAAACTTAAATGTGTTCTTTAATTTGCAAACGTTCAAAATTTGTACTTTAATGCCATTGACTTATTGGGAATTTGGGTCTTTGATTTATAAATACAGTAAACCCTAGATATAATGGGCCATAGTGGGAGAATAGTGTCCGTTTTAGCCGATTGTCCGCTATAACCGAGTAAGGGATTACCGAGGATGGAACACCGATTTTCTGGCAACAGATGTTCTCTCCCCCGCTCCCCATATAATCCAGAGATTATAGAGTTAATAGGTTTAATTACATGAGTTCATTTGAAATTCCCTGAGCGGCCACAAATGGCATTGTAAACTGAATGTGAATGCAATGACGTGCCAGCGTCTTCCCGGCCGTTCAGACCCCTGGCGTCCGACCCCACTCCCAACTCGCAAGGTGCACCAGCGAGCCCCTCTCACCTGCTGCTGTTTCTTGCTGTCGGCAGTGGCTTTACCCGCTCCCTGCTCAAACCCTGCTTCTCCCATCGCTCTGTCCAGGCAGTCTCTCACCCCCACAACTCCTCCCTCCACCGCCGCCACTGCCTCCTCCTCCTTCTCCCCCCGAGTCACCAGCATACTCCACCTTGAAAGCGACAGCATGTGAGAGGGGAGGGAGCCCAACCGTGACCAAGAGCGCCCTGAAGAAGGCGCATTCTATTGGGGGCTACAACAACAGTGTGTCAACTGGTGAAGAAGGGCTCATTGGTGCAGAGCAGCTGGATCGGCGCCTAGTATTAAGGTGAAACCACACGATGTAACTCAACCGCCTGAACCAGCCTTAGGAATGGTCCTGACGTCACCAATCCATGTTCTCCAGAGATCCCTACCAGCTGAATTACTCCAGCACTTTGTGTCCTTTTGTCTAATAATCATCATCTGCAGTCATCGACGATAACGGACATCACTCTCTCCGGTTTGGTCCATTACAACAGGGGTTTACTGTAAACAGACCAACATTAACTTGTAAAAACATTAAAAGATACTGAAGAGATTCTGTATTTACATGTCAACATCTTCTTCAGGAGGAATACAAGGATTAGAACCATATCATCATCGGCGGTCACTCGAAACGAATATGACTGTCCTCTCCTCTCCATAGGGTCGTCTACTTGTAGGTCGGCAGATGTCTGTAGAGGCCGATCCACGATCCACACACCTTGGTGCAACGTGGGCAGTGGTTGGTAGTCGTCGAGCCCCCTTCTCTCTCTCCTTACGGTGCTGTCGCTTTGTCTCTGCAGCACGGCGTAGTTCCATTTCATGACGTGCAACTCCTTCCTGCATGGATTTCCTCCAGGAGCGCCTGTCCAGTGCAATGTGCTCCCAGTTGCTCGATGTGATGTGGAATTTCTTCAGACTGTTCTTGATGTTGTCCTTGAAACTTTATTTGGCCCGCCGGGGGCTCGCGGACCTTCCTTCAATTGATTTGTTTAGGGAGACTTGTGTTGGACATACGGATGACATGGCCACTCCATCGAAGTTGGTGCTGCATTATTGTGGTAGTGATGCTCGTCATGTTGCCTTCCTCCAGGGCTCTAAGGTGCCTGCTGTAGGCGGTCCATGACTCGGCTCCATTCAACAGGGTGCAGAGGACAACAGCTCTGTAGACCAGCAGGTGATAGACTTCATACCGACATCCACTACAAACCTACCGACTCCCATGGCTATCTGGACTACACTTCTTCCCACCCTGCTTCCTGTAAGGACTCCATCCCCCACTCTCAATTCCTCCGTCTACGCCGCATCTGCTCCCAGGATGAGGCGTTCCACACCAGGGCATCTGAAATGTCCTCATTCTTCAGGGAACGGGGGTTCCCCTCCTCCACCATAGATGAGGCTCGCACCAGGGTCTCTGCCATACCCCGCAACACTGCTCTCTCTCCCCATCCCCCCACTCACAACAAGGACAGAGTCCCCCTAGTCCTCACCTTTCACCCCACCAGCCGTCACATACAACAAGTGATCCTCCGTCAGTTTCGCCACCTCCAACGTGACCCCACCACTCGCCACATCTTCCCATCTCCCCCCATGTCTGCCTTCCGCAAAGATCGCTCCCTCCGTAACTCCCTTGTCAATTCTTCCCTTCCCTCCCGTACCACCCCCTCCCCGGGTACTTTCCCTTGCAACCGCAAGAGATGCAACACTTGTCCCTTCACCTCCCCCCTCGATTCCATTCAAGGACCCAAGCAGTCGTTCCAGGTGCGACAGAGGTTCACCTGCATCTCCTCCAACCTCATCTATTGCATCCGCTGCTCTAGATGTCAGCTGATCTACATCGGTGAGACCAAGCGGAGGCTTGGCGATCGTTTCGCCGAACACCTCCGGTCGGTCCGCAATAACCTACCTGACCTCCCGGTGGCTCAGCACTTCAACTCCCCCTCCCATTCCGTATCTGACCTCTCTGTCCTGGGTCTCCTCCATGGCCACAGCGAGCAACTCCGTAAATTGGAGGAAATGCACCTCCGCTTGGGCAGTCTACATCCTGGGGGCATGAACATTGAATTCTCTCAACTCTGCTAGCCCTTGCTGTCCCCTCCCCTTCATCAGCCCTCTGGTTGTCTCCTCCCATCCCCCAGCCCTCAGGCTCCTCCTCCGCCTTTTTTCCTTTTTTCCTTTCTTCTCCCCACCCCCTATCAGTGTGAAGAAGGGTTTCGGCCCGAAACGTTGCCTATTTCCTTCGCTCCATAGATGCTGCTGCACCCGCTGAGTTTCTCTAGCATTTTTGTGTACCTGTAGACCAGCAGTTTTGTTTGAGCCTTTAGGTCAACAATAGACTTGAACCTACACAGACCCTTGACAGTATAGACACATTCTCATTTCTGCAGGTTTTCTGTTATATTGCAATCCATAGCTGAATGAGCAAACTCTAGCGATCACAGCAAGAGAGGGGGATTTGGAATGGCAGCTGTCACTTGTGGAATCACATCGCAACAAGAGTTAAAGTCTTCAAAAATAGACAAATGTAAATTTAGTGTCGTGGTTTAGTCATTCACTTGGCCTCTACATATATAGGCAATGCAATGCAGCATCAACAGAGGCTTGTAGAAACAAAGAACTGCAGGTGCAGGTTTATCAAGGACAGACACAAAGTGATGGAGTAACTCAGTGGGTCAGGCAGCATCCTTTTGTACCTTTTCACACCTCGAGTTTCCCTCTCCCCTGACTCTCAGTCCGAAGAAGTATCTCGATCTGAAATGTCATCTATTGCTTTTCTCCAAAGATGCAAATGGATAGGACAAGTTTGAAGGGATATGAACTTCAGGCAGGTGGGACTAGTGTAACTGGGACATGTTGATCGGTATGGGCAAGTTGGGCCAAAGGGCCTTTTTCCACACTGTATCACTCTGTGACTCTATGCTGCCAGACCCGCTGAGTTACTCCAGCATCTTGTATCTATCTTTGGTGTAAAACAGCATCTGTAGTTCCATCCTACACATCCCTGGCGCACATGGATAGGTGACGTTTTGGGTCGAGAACCTTCTTCAACAGAGGCTTGAACATGTTACTGCATTTGACTCTCAACTGGAGAAAGAAAACACTTTGAAAGAATGCACTATATCCAGGCAAGGCATAAATAGAGTACATTTCAAGATAAATTTGGAAACAAAAATGTAGGTTACATATTTATAGCTAAATTATGTCCCAGTAAATTGAATGAAAAAATAATAATATTTTAAGAAACAATATTTGGTATTAAATTTACTTTGACTGAGACTTGTAGTCTTGGTGTCCTTTTATAGATTTAACATATCTGAAGGAATGTCAGTATAGAATGGAAACTTCTTTATTTATTTTTTTAAGTTCCCTAAACGGCTGTTTGGGTAAAGAACAGAAACAGATGATTATGAAATTCCTATTACCACCATCTGACGAAGAGATTTGCCCACATTGAAAATAATTAATAGCTTCACTAAAATGCACATAAAAAGGCTAAGAGTGTATCCAAGATCATTTTATCCCAAGAGAAATGTATGCGTTAGGAATATAATTTGTCAAGAGGCTTTATAATCAGAATTGCCTGAGAAATCCCTGCTAAATATGAATGAATCTGTTTAATTATCCCGTGTTTTACTATAATGGACAGCATTCGTTCAATGCAGAAAACGATGAGCCAATTACACAGATCAAATGATTCAGCTGATGTGGACAAGAGGCCAACGTGGCCTCCAACAATTACATAGAACTCTTCTTTAAACAATTAGACGGCTCTTAAAATGAAAATAACACATTAAGCAATTTTGACATCTTGTGACATGACATAATAGGAAATAGTCATCCATTTTAAAACCTGCAGGGAGAACATGAGGGTGCACCAACCTTCGGGTAACTTATCCGCAAACATAATCAGGTAATAAAAACCTGCTCTTTAATAAGTAAGTTTAATCCATTAGTTGTAAGCACTTTCGTGGCTGCTTGATGATTCTATTCCAAGGATTTATTTAATTACAGGAATGCCAGTCACAGATGATATTAAATACACTTTGCTGTTAAAAAAAGATAGGAAAATATTCCACCCCTGACTGCTCTTTACTTTCTTTGGTTGAAAAGGGTTAAATGTGCAAGTTTAGCACATACGTGATTAGATATAAATGTTTCTGTGGTAGAATAACTTGCTGAACCTCATCCTCCATCCTCATGTGAAGATTTAATACCTGGCAAGAATAATGGAAAGGGGAGGTGTCAATGGCCAGGGTGATAAATGGTAAGGTCTAGTATCACGCTGTGCACAGATTCACGCAGTTTTTCAGTCAGCAATATATCTTGAGAATCAGAGCATTGAGGCCAAACCAGCTGAAGATTTGTTCTTCCAATTACCATACTACCTGCACCATTTGATATGTTGCTGCAAAGATATGATCTTGTATGTGTTGTTTTACACCACCCGTGATATATTGGGGGAAGAAACCAGAACACTGGTAAATAGGTTATACACAAAACACTCAAGAATTAACAGCAGGACGACCTAGTTAAAATAGACAACGTTTCTTTCCGAGGCAGTATTCAAATCACAAAGTGTTCAAATAATTAAAAATGAAAGGAGAGTAAAAATACTCACGAGACTCAAAGATAACAAACCAAAATGGCTGCAGTTCAAATCTCAAACATAAATCAGACCAGTTCTACAATGCAATGAGGAAAGGAACTATTATCATTTCAGGCAGGTAACAGGAAGATACATGGACCAAAAGCTCCACAGTCACAGTTCCCTCAAGCGACAGTTCATTATACACAATTCAGCTGAATCAGTCCAACAAATCTCCACTCAAAGACATTCTCCCTTGGGCAGGATAGCAGTATGCAAGAAATCATTGCTTCCCCTACTCACACGGAGATCCACATTACTTCAAAGTAACAGGCTAAAGTACACAAATCAAAAGCTTTTGGAATATCACCTCGAGTGAAAGCTGAAGGAAGTCAGGAAACTCCAATGAATGTCATAACCCATCTGTTACCGGAACTCCTTTTAACTTAATTTTGGATATATGTTTACCATTTTTGGGTTTCTTTCTTTTCTTTCCACTCCTTTCAACATCAGCTTCTTCTGTCTTGAAGTGTCCCTGACCCTCCAGAGTTTCATCAGCAAATTCAGTTTGTTCCAGCTCTTTTTCCAGAATTCGGCACTTCTGTTTGGATTTTCTCTTTGAAACTGCCTCCTCGTGCTCTTTACCATCGTTCCCATCTTCAATGGCCAGCTTCCTCTTTTTTCTTTTCTTCTTTTTCCCTTTGCCTTTGTTCTCAACGGGGCCTTCCTCCTGATTTGTCTCTGGCTGATTGCTGACGATGGAACTTTGCCAAAGTAAGTCGTCGCCCGAAACCACTGCCTCCTTCAACCGATCCCATTCACTGTCCGACTCACTGTAATATTTAACACACCATGATTAATGATAGGCTGCATACACTCAGCTGTAATAGAAATGTAATGAACCTGTGAGACTGCATCGGTATACGTATTCAGTATCATCCCCTATTCCTGGAAGGTATAACTTAGAAGAAGGGTCTCGACCCGAAACGTCACCCATTCCTTCTCTCCCGAGATTCTGCCTCTCCCGTTGAGTTACTCCAGCATTTTGTGTCTCTCTTAGGTATAACTTATACATCCAATTCATCTCCGAACATCAAAGAATAAACTATATATTAATAATCCTTTTTTGGGGGGGAAATCTGATGGTTTAGAGATACAGAGTGGAAACAGGCCCTTCAGCTCACCAAGTCCATGCCGACCACCGATCACCCTTACACTAGTTTAGTTTAGTTTAGAGATCCAGCTTGGAAACAGGCCCTTCGGCCCACCAAATCCATGCCGACCATTAATCATCCGTATACTCATTTAGTTTAGTTTGGAGATGCAGCGTGGAAACAGGCCCATCATTCCACGCCAACCAGCAATCACCCAAACACTTGTTCTATCCTACACATGAGGGACAATTTACACAGGCCAATTAACCTACAAACCTGTCTTTGGACTGTGGGAGCACCTAGAGAAAACCCACACTGTCACAAGGAGAATGTACATACTCCGTACAGACAACACCAGTAGTTAGGATTGAACTTGGGTCTCTGGCGCTGTAAGGCAGCAACGTTACCGCTGCGCCACCGTGCCGCCCCTAGTTCCATGTCCTACACACTAGGGGCAGTTTACAGAAGCTGATTAACCTACAAACCTGCGGTCTTTGTTATGGGGGTACACCAGGAGAAAACCCACTGTCAGCACCCGTAGTCAAGATCGAACCCAGGGTCACTGCTGCTGTGCCGCCCTAATATTACCTAATAGATATTAGGGCTAGAGGGCAGGAACATTGTAATTGTGCTTTCTATATGGCCTTCAATTGTTCAATTCTAAGCCAATGATGAAATAAAATGGAATTCAAACTGGGACACAACATAGAAATATTCAATGTGAAATGTAACTTCAGGGATCCCATAAACTCAGAGAAGGTACCAAAAATGATATCCAAATATACTGATCTTTCACTGATGCTTGTCAAAGTTAAAGGATTCATGTTCACAAGTTCCACGAGCAGAATTAGGCCATTTGGACAATCAAGCCTACTCCACCATTCAATCATGGCTGATCTATCTTTCCCTCTCAACCCTATTCTGCTGCCTTCTCTCCACAACCCCGGACACCTGTACTAATCAAGAATCTATCAATCTCCTCCTTAAAAATACCCACTGAATGGGCCTCCACAGCCTTCTTCATTCCACAGATTTACCATCCTATGACTAAAGAATTTCCTCCTCAAGTTCTTTCTAAAGATACGTCCTTTTATTCTAAGGCAATGGCCTCTGGTCCTGGACTTGCTGGCCTTGGCTCAGTGGCAAATCTTGACCTGCTGACTTAGATGGTCCGCTCTTCAGACTTGAAAGACTTTAGGGATACAGTGCGGAAACAGGCCCTTCGGCCCACTGTGTCCGTGCCAACCAGCGAACACCCCCTATGCTAGTTCTATGCCCTACATACCAGGAGCAATTTACAGAAGCCAATTAACCTACAAACCTGCATGTCTTTGGGATGTGGGAGGAAACTGGAGCACCCGGAGAAAACCCACGCGGTCACAGGGAGAACGTACAAACTCTGTACAGACAAGGACAAGAACAAAGGACATTTATTGTCACGTGCACCAATTGGTGTAGTGAAATTTGAGTTGCCATTTGCAGCACACCAATAAAAGTAAAACACAACATTAAAGAGTTTAACATTGAACATAAAAACAGCCCCCGTAGTCAGGATCGAACCCGGGTCTCTGGTGCTGTAAGGCAGCAGCTCTACTGCTGCACCACTGTGCTGCTCCCAAGGCTTCAACAAATAACTGAGGCTGTCACTTCCATACAGTGTGGAGGAAGAGTTGTGTTGCAGGCGATGCTGGCTGCCAGATAAGGTGTTCTTCCAGCCAAGGCTCCATTTTCACTCAGATTCCCTCGAGTTGGAAGTTGTACTAGTCTCCTCGGACACCATTTATGCCCCAGTAAGAATCACCAATCACCAGCCATCCAAGTCATTTTAAGTGCTCTCAGCAGGTTTCCCTCTGTGTCAACAGCAACTATTTCTTTGACACTCATTATCCATCAGGTCACAAATGGTGCTAATATAAACTCTGGTCCTGTTTATTTCTTGGTAGGTTTCCTAAACTGCACCCAAAACCACAAGGGTCCCCAGAGTGATTTGCTACCAACAATTAAAGATGTTTGCCTCAAAAAACCCTAGAAAACCACTTCCTCTCGCTTCTCCAAACCAGCATTGCTCACTTTGTAGGGCAGGAAACAAGACAACACTTGGTTACGATTTGCGCATGTCTGCAGTATAATGTACTATATCATGTATTATTTAGATTGCAAGCACTTGTGTGCAAAACGCCCGACAAATTTCCAACAAGGTGCTTTCACAACAATTCACACTTGATGTGAATCTGCGAATTATAGCACAGTCAGAGGCACAGTGACCTTAAATGTGGTCATCATTTACATAGTTCTTCCTCTGAAAATCTATTCCGTGATTTCACTGTGAATGCAAGAATTGGAGTGAGGAATTGCAGTTATTAGTGCAGTGTACATTGCCATCTATGTGTGAAGCATGCCCAATGCAGCAAGTTTCAATTGCCGCCACAACATACTCATATTCTTGCACTTCCAAGGCAAGAAAAAGCCCCCAGGCCACTTTATAATTGCATTAACAACAGGGACTTTAGGATTGCTGACGAAAAGCTAAAAGAGGTAGCTTTTGAGGTTTTATGTGAGATAGAGGCACAAATGAGACCTGGGGAAGGAAGTTAAGGTAAGGCATCTGAGGCGGTTCGGTGACGCAGCAGTAGAGCTGCTGCCTCACAGCGCCAGAGATCCGGATTCCATCCAAACTACAAATGCTGCCTGTACGGAGTTTGTACGTTCTTTCCGTGACAGCGTGGGTTTTCCCTGGGTGCTCCGGTTTCCTCCCACATTCCAAAGACGTACAGGTTTGTAGGTTAATTGGCTTCGGTATAGATTGTAAATTTGTCCCTAGTGTGTATACAGGGATCGCTGGTCGGCGCGGATTCAGTGGGCCAAAGGGCCTGTTTCCACAATGTATCTTTAAATTAAACTAAAAAAAAGAAAAAGGAATAGGTCACCCAGTCCTTGTCATCTCCTCTATCGTTCACTAAGAACGTAGTTAATTTTCTATCTCAGCTCCCTTTTCCAGCACTATCACCAAGTCCAGAAGGTGGTGACAAGGTCATCAACTTTCTCACATAAGGAAGTGGGGGCTCGTGAATATCTCAGTGTTACATACATCTGGAGAGCAGCAAGAACATGAGGAATGGGAATTATAAAATTGAAGCACTGTTTTATTGGGAGTTGATATAAGCCACCCAGCAAGCAGACTTATGAAACCAAATTTTAATCTTTTGATAATAAAGTAGTTCAGATAAATACAGGTCCATCACCAATATTCCGGCACCTCCTTTAATCCGGACAATATTATGAGAGCGCACTTGAAATCCCCCCGGAAGTCCCCCCGAAAATGTGGTGCCTAGGCCGGGTGAGGCGGCCGATCTCTACCTCATTGGAACATTTTCATCTGCACATTTTCAGTGGAACCACATATGCGCTTTTTTAATTTTGTCTGCATTAAAGGAGGTGTCAGACCACCAGAGGCCAGAATATCAACGCTCTCTTTTTTGTAGTGTGGTGGGAACCTCATTTATAAAAAGGACATTATTGTTGCTCACAGTCTGCAAATGCACACAATTATGAAAGTGAATACCAAAGGACAAAAATATTTGCCTCTTCTTCAATCCAATTCACACTGATGAATTTGCACATTAAATCTTAATTATAATTTTGATCCAATGAATTGATTTTATTCATCACCACAGGGTAACTCTGGGCTAACATGCTGCCCTTATTATCTGTCACTTTGTGCAGTGCTGGATATGAATGTGGAGCAAGTATTTCAAGTCTGACTGATTCTTCTGATGCTTTGAAGTGATGCTTGGATTCATTGACCTTGCTTCAAATGCCCAGGAAACCTCCAGAGGTTGGTTATATAATGCTTAGCTGATGCTTCAGTAGCAATCCTCCACAGGGAAAAATACTTAAGCAAGCATGCTAAAATAACAAAATTCTGATGCAATTTTAAATCTATCACTCCACATGGTCCTACGTACCAGTGACTGTCCGTATTTCATCCTAACTTTAGAAAGTTTAAGATGTATTTTCCATACAAAAGCTTAGGGTTCCCATAAAAAAACGTAGGTTTGGTGAGCTCATTGAGAATGATGAACTGATTGCCGTTTGAAGACATAGATTTTGATCATTTAACATCCACATTGATAACATATGTCGACAGAGAATAAGCATTTTTTTTAATTCCAAGTTCTCACAAAATAAAATAAAGTTACGCTGTGGCTTTGTCCACTCCACAAGCTTTTATCACATAATTCAAATCGACATATTGAATGAACCTAAATAAAGATCATGCCCCAAATCGTTGTTCTTTACAACCACAACCAAGGATAAAACTTTGGTATTCTGACTGCTCCACAGCATAAACTGTCCATGAGGCCATTCACTATTATGCTCACGGGAATTTTTATGTTCTTCCTGCAACCGCGTGGGTTTTCTCCAGGTGTTCTGGTTTCCTCCCCCATTCCCAAGATGTACAGGTTTGTAGGCTAATTGGCTTCGATAAAATTGTAAGTTACCCCTGGTGTGTAGCATAGCTAGTGTACAGATTGATCGCTGGTCGCCACGGACTCTGTAGGCCGAAGGGCCTGTTTCCGTGCTGAATATCTAAAGTAAAGTCTAAAGTCTAATTGATGCAACATCTATTTAATGCTTATTCTTCAAATTGATAGGTAACTACTGATAGAACAACTCTAGAAAGTGCATTGTCAATCATTTTAATCTCATGAATTAAACTATTTAAAGTTAACTCCCCAAATCCACTGTCCTGAACACACAATCAAAGCTATTGCAACCGGATGTTGAACGTTTCCAGTTTCTTCTGCCATAAACGTTCAGACTCAAAGAAGGGTCTTGACTCAAAATGTCAGGACTTTGCGTTTCACTATTAAAGGCCAGGGGATCTAGAAACCCAATATTTTCTGGATTCGCTTTCTCAGTCGGAAGCTGACAGCCTGGAGTGAAAAATAACCACCTCTTCCCCACTCTCCTCTCTTTCCTCCAAGAAACGGCTTCTGTACCTCAGAGTCAGAATTGTGGGCCCAACAATGTTTTAATTCACACAACGTGATTGTCAAAGAATCAATATTATAATGAATTCTCAGGTGAATTCGACATTCCCTGTAAAATAGGACATTACCTTGAACTAGGCGGGGGCTTCCATTTAACTGGAGATGAAGGTTCGACTTTCCTATGATCCTCGGGTATGCTTGTGGTAAATAATCGAAAACCTGGACAACATTGTTAATGCGTCAATCATGAGACAATCAAAATAATTCGAAACAATGGAATTCCATGGGTTTTCTCCGGGTGCTCCAGATTCCACCCACATTCCAAAGACGTATAGGTTTGTAGGTTAATTGGCTTCGGTAAAATTGTAAATTATAGCTAGTGTGTAGGATAATGCCAGTATACAGGGACGGTATACATGGATTCCTGTTTCTGCGCTGCATCTCCAAACTAAACTAAACTAAGCTGGAATAGCCCACTGGAAGGCAGCATCTATGGAGGACATGGATCGGGGATGATTCAGAGTCTGAAGAAGGGTCTAAACACCGCCTATCCATGTCCTCCTGAGATGCCGCCTGACCCGCTGAGTTACTCCAGCACTTTGTGTTTTATCATAAATGGCCAGCAGTACATTTCTAAGTGTGCCACTTGGAAAAAAAAACAGTCGTGGTGGTGTGTCCATTCACCTGATGCCCTTGCCCACCAGGGTGGCACAGGTCACAGGATCGGCATGTGCTGTTGATGTAATCTGAGCAAGTAACTGCAATGCATTTTGTAGCTGGTACTCACTGAAGTCATTCTGTGCCAGTGGCTGAGGGAATAAATGCTTAAGGTATGTGTAGGAAGGAACTGCAGATGCTGGTTTACACCAAAGATACACAAAATGCTGGAGTAACTCAGCGGGTCAGGCAGCATCTCTGGAGAAAAGGAATACGTGACGTTTCAGGTCGAGACCCTTCCTCAGACTGAGAGTCAGGGGAGAGGGAAATAGAGGAACAAAATGTTACAGCACAACAGAAATGCTTAAGTTTGAATGCTAACTATGCATGATACTGTATATTGGATGCTGTCAAGCTTCATGGGAGTTGGTGGCATTACACTGATGAAGACAAATGAAGAATATTCCAACACGATCTTGATATGTGCCTCATAGATGGTGGAAAGGCTTTAAGAAGACAGGAAGGGAGTCATATGCTGCAGATGCAGTTTCTAAAATGCTCTTGTAGCCGTGGGATACATGGCTAGTCCAGCTGAATTTTACTTCGGAGTCACGTGAGTGACTACGTGAAGAAGACCCATCAGGGCGCATGCGCGTCATTACGTCGGTCGCATTGGCGCAGACAGGCTGGGAGGAACACAGTTCTCCAGCGGTAAGTTTTAAAAATCCTGCAGGTAAGTTTAAACTTACTTTTTCAGGTTGTCCATTGCAGGAATCATTTTCCCAGGTTCCTGCTGGACATGGAAAAATTCAGCAAAACCCGGTGGACCGCGGAGAAATTGTGGACCGCGGGGATGTCGGCTTTGGACCGCGGGAGTGCGGTAGCAGGCTGCCGGTGGGTTTTGCTGGTTGAGTCGCGGACAGAACGGTCCGCGACTCCCGAGGTTTAATTCGGGCTGCGGGTTATTTATAGATAGCGGGTAGAAGCAAGCTGCGGTCACCATAGAGGTGGCTGTTAGGCTTGCTGTTTCGAGTCGCTGACAGGCAGGTCAGCGACTCCAGCGAAATGTTTTAAATAGGGGCTGCGGGGTTCTCTAGACCGCGGGGATACCGGCTACGGTCCGCGGTAAATTGAGGAGCCGGTGGCCGTTGGACTTCTTGAGAGAGTCGCTGACAGTAAGGTCAGCGACTCCCAAGGGGGGGGTGCAGACTGAGCATGGTCGTCGGGTTACTACCCGGTTTATTGAGGAAGGACCCGACTTTGGCAGCCCATATATGTTTGAAATATGTGGAGCCTGGCCAGGAGGGTCCCCTCTGTTATATGTGTATGTCCTCAGTGGAGAGGAGTAAGGCTCAGGGCTGCTTACCACTTCCTCAGTGGAGAGGAGTACAAAGGGTCAGTGTGTAGCTGACTCCAACCTCAACTCAGGAAGAGAGGTTAGTGGTTTATCACCCTTATGTGTCGAGGTGGAAAAGTAGCAATTTCTGCTAATTCTGAGGTTTCAGGTTGCCCTCCAAATTAAAGACGAACGCAATTTTGAGAAGCGTTCAAAAAGGTAGACATTATAGTTACCACTTGGTCACATTGTGACTATTATACTGAGATAGATGATTATCATTTATTCAATTAAGGAGATGGGAAGCCGTGTAGAGCTGTATTATCAGTCACCTGTGGGAGTTACACCAGGTGGCGTCATAGTAATTGCTGCTCATTAAAAGGGACTGAGCACGGTTTCTTCCCCAAGACGCCGGTTTACTCATAGTAAAAGTAAATAAAGCCCAGGTTTAACTGGGATGGGCGTCTTCATTCACATAAATGTCTTTGGCTATGACAAATAATTGTTAAGTTTGTTCCAGCATTTCCCACTATGTCTGATGTACGAGGGCCAGAGGCACTCCAATTCTTCCCTATAGACGGAGTTGGCATCGGGAAGGAGCACGATTTGGAGTCGCTAGCACGTGCAGCCTGTTTGGGGAAGGAGGATACCAACAGAGTATCGAATTGCATGGCTAGTCCTGGCGGCTGCTGTAGGCAGCGACCTGATAACCCCAACTCAGAGTGAGTGCCAAGCCAGGGGTATCAATGTCAGACAACATTGCGTCTTGTTGCAATTCAAGAACGCTCCATTGTAAGGCATGTTAGGCAGCAACACCTAGTAAAGGGTTGCAAAAGTCCCCCCACTCAAGGGTCGGAGTGGTCGAGAGAGTGCTACAGGAGGATGCACATGTGCCTGAAGCAACACCTGCTTGTAGGGTTGCCATTCCTCCCACTTGGTGCACCACAGTGGTTGAGATAGTGCTAAAATACATGCACACATGCCTAAGGTGACGCCTAGTAAAGGGTTGCCAAAATTTCTCCCACTCAAATGGCGGAGTGGTCGAGAGAGTGCTACAGGAGTATGCACATGGGCCTGAAGCAATACCTGTTTGCAGGGCTGCCATTACTCCCACTCGGTTTCTCCGTAGTGGTCGAGATGGTGCTAAAATACATGCACACAGGCCTGGGGCAGCTCCTGTTGCAGGTTGCATAAGTCCTCCCACGTGGATGAAGATGGAGCCACACACACATATGTGATAAGATTGTGGGGAATGGAGTCGAACAACATGCTTGGTACAGAGGCATGTACAAGCAAATGGAGGAGATGGATGGTGATACCTGCTTCAGCTTCGATAAGTCCCACTCTAAAAGAGTGTCTAAGGTTAGTATGGATTAACTCCAAACAGGAATCCAAACATGGCTATGTGCCGGGATCCCATGCTGAATGCATGAGGGTAAGCAGTGGGCGTTTGCCTCTAAAATTGCTGCTCAGCCGCTGATTGCTGATCCATCCAGAAAAATCCAAATTAACACCTGATTATTTGGGTCACAATTGATTCAATTAAGTGCTCTGCCCAGGGAAAAAGGGTAGAGCTAATTGACAGCTGTATCAAGCTAATTAAGGCATTAAGGATACATTCAGGTCATTATAATAGACCTATGCAGTTATCAATAAAGACTATTCTGATTTGCAATGGTGGATTCACCATGTGTCCAGGAGTTATAGCAAGGTAATGCTTGACCAGACTTCCATGATTTTGCAGATGAATGTCAGTGCACTCGGGTGGGGTGTCACGGATACGAGTTTCAACTGTGGAGGCAGATGGACTGAGCAAGAGGCATCGTTTCTGCAGACATGGGCAATTAACTATTAAGAGGTTTTTATGGACAAGGCTTATTGCTCTAACAAATGTAATCTGCATGTTCAGTTTCAGTTTGACAATACTACGCAAGTGGCATATATATTAATCACATCGGTGGAATCAAGTCGGTATTTTGTGACAGTTTGGCTAATCAAATTTGGGCCTGGTGCATTGGAAAAGATATTTCAGCTATTTATCTACCAGGTAGATTCTACATAGTAGCAGACGCCAAGTCACGAAAGTTCCATGACAACATAGATTGAATGTTCAACAAGGAGGTGTTCAATAATATAGTACTTGTATATGAATGCCAGATATCGATTTGTTTTGCATCAAGGTCAACCATCAGATGCCTAAATAGGTTTCATGAGAACCAGACCAGGTGGCAGTTGCAATTAATACTTTGACGTTGAGGTGGTATATAATTTTTTTATTTTTTTTCCCTACCATTTTGTCTAATATGTCGGAGTCTGCAAGAAATCAAGCAGGATGCCACTTTGGGGGTGCTTGTAATACCTAATTGGCCGAATCAAGCATGGTTTCCTTTTGATGTTACAGTTAGGGATCCAACCTCTTTTTGGTGGTTCCCAAGCGTAGGAATTGACTGGAGCATCCGCTAACACGGGAAAGTCATCTGTTATGTGATTGTATTGACTTGTTAATTTGCAGGTTTTAAGAAGGCCATACCTGGAGCAGGGACTGTCTGGGTTTACGGTGGACAACTGTAGCCTGGAGAAAGAGTACTCAAAAGGGGTATATTACTTTTGTAAAAAAATGGGAGCAATATTGTGTACAAAATAATATTGACTATAATACTACAGGTATTGTGGATATTTTAGAGTTCCTGTTGACCCTCTATGATGATGAGGGGCTCAGTTATAGCACCATTAATACAGCTTTAAGTGCTTTGTCATCCTGTGGGTTGGATGGGGTCAGGAAAGATCCTATTGAGTTTCATCATACCATAGCTGGATTGATGAAAGGAATGTCAACTCTAAACCTCCTAAACCCAGGTATATGGCGATCTGGGATGTGTGCGGTCCGCAAGATGTTTCGACAGTAGGTTCCTGGCATGTCTCTGAATTTGCCAAACTAATCATGAAAGGGGTTATGCTCTTGGCATTGGTTCAGCATAGCAAGTGCACATTTTGGGAAAAAACTTCTGCTAGACAGGATGGAAGTTCCTGAAGAGAATGTTATGATATATAATTGCGTACTGCTTAAGCAGAGCAGGCCAGGTGTCACAGGTTTGTTAAAATTGTGTTTCAGCATAACTTACTGATCCATGTTTATGTGTAATGGCACATTTATTTTCATTATATTAAAGCTATAAAGATCTTAAGGAATGTGGAAACAGCATTGTTTATCAGTTACATGAAGCCACACAGGAGAGTGTCAGTGCAGACTATCTCGTTGGTTTAAAGCAAATGTTGATTAAGGCAGGTATTAACACTGAAGTGTATATATCCGTTTTCCACTAGTGCAGCAGCAATGTCGTCGGCTAGGACGATGGATGTTCACAGTGGCCATATTTTATAGGTGCCGGGTGGTCAAATGAATTATTTTTTTTTTTAATTTACCATCGGCCGATTGCCGATCGGAGAGAGACTGTTTGCAAATTCAGTATTAAGTCCTGTTTAGTTCCTCTGGGATAGACGGGTTACTGTTTGTTTTGATTATTCAAATCAATTGTTATTGCATGATATTACCATTTCATGTTTAACGCATTATTGATTGTTTCTCATCGAAAGTCAATCAATGCAGTGAGGCCGGGATTTGGATCTGCGGCATAAAATCACAGAGCTTTGAAATCTTCACGTAGTCACTCACGTGACTCCGAAGTAAAATAGTAAGATTAAACGAGAACTTACCAGTTTGAAGTTTGATCTTTATTTTATGCGGAGTTACGTTGGTGATTACGTGCCCGCCATGCCCAACCCTCTCTCATAAAAAAGGTCATATGGTAGTTCTCATGTTGCTCATCTTAATATGTTACTTCAATTATTGTGTTGTCTGTGATTTCATACCGCTGCTTTGAAGATTGACGCACATGCGCCCTGACGGGTCTTCTTCACGTAATCACCAACGTAACGCCTCATAAAATAAAGATCAAACTTCAAACTGGTAAGTTCTCATTTAATCTTACTATTATTCATTAGTGGCAGTACATAGTGGCATGGGACCTGGCAGTGATAATTCCTTTCAATGTTAAGGGTGGGTGATAATACTCCCTCTTGCTGGAGGTGGTTATTGGTGGCATTTTGCAACACAAATGTTAATTGCCACTTATCAAAGACAACTTATCTAAAGATGTCATATATGAGATGCCCCAATGATGGGGGTGGGGCATTGTTAGACAAACAGAAGGGGCTTTCTTCTGCTAAACTCTATCTGCATTTGCTGATCTTCAGTAACTTAAAAACATCTTTAAGTTACTGACCACCCTCCAGTCTATCTGTAAAAGAAAATTCTAAATTTCTAATAGTCATAGTCTTAGAGTGGAAACAGGCCCAGCAGCCCAAATTGCCCACACTGACCAACATACCGCATCTACATTAGTTTCACCTGCCTGCCTTTGGCCCATATCCCTCTAACCCTAAGCCTGTCCATGTACCCGTCTAAATATTTCTTAAATGTTGCTATAGTATCTGTTAATATCAAAATGATGAACAAAAGATGCACATTTTACACTGACAACAAGCTGCATTAATAAAAAGCTTTTAGTCCTGATAAATAAATTAGTCATTATAGCCATAATATTTATTTACCTTCATCATCACCACTATCTTCTGCTGGCTGCTTTAGAAGGGGGCCAGAATTGTCAACAGCAATGATACTGAAAAGTGAAAAAAGACACTTCAATTATATATTTTATCCGCACATTTGCAATGGAACTACATTCCACCACGATGATGCCCAAACCAACGACCAGAATATGAAGAGGGTGGTGAATCTGTGGAATTCATTGCCACAGACGGCGGTGGAGGCCAAGTCATTGGGTATTTTGGGGGCTTTTATCCCTAGAGCGTAGAGGCTGAGAAGTGACTTTATAAAAGATACATAAAATAATGATGGAAACAAGTAAGATGAATGGTCACAGTTCTGTTCCCAGGTTAGGGGAGACTAAAACTAGTTTAGTTCAGTGTGGAAACAGGCCCTTTGGCCCACAGTCCACCATAACCATCGATCACCCATTCACACTAGTTCCATGTTATCCCATTTTCTCATCCACTTCCTACACATCAGGGACAATTTACAGAGACCAATTAACCTATAAACCCGCACGTTTTGGGACGAAACATAGAAACATAGAAAATAGGTGCAGGAGGAGGCCATTCGGCCCTTTGAGCCAGCTCCGCCATTCATTGTGATCATGGCTGATCGTCCCCAATCAATAACCGGAGCACCCGAAGGAAACCCACACAGTCAGAGGGGGAAGTGCAAACTCCACACAGACAGCCAAGGTCAGGATCGAACGCAGGTCTCTGGCGCTGTGAGGCAGCAGCTGTATCAGCTGCACTACGCCACTGTGCCACCCCAAAGACTATAGATTTAAGGAGAAAGGGAAAGGATTTAAAGGAGACCCGAGGGGCAACATTTTTACAGTGTTGTGGGTACGTGGACAGGGCTACCAGAGGAAGTGGCAAAGGTCGGTACAATTACAATGTTTAAAATACATTTGGATAAATTCATATGTATAAAACAAAGTGGGATATGGGCCAACGCAGGGATAATGGGACTAGCTCAGGTAGGCAACTTTGTCAACATGGACAAGCTGGGCCATAGGACAAGTTTCCCTGCCGTATAACTCTGACTGTCGATAAACGCTGGGCTTGCCAGCGACGCACAGATCACAAAAATAATCTATTTGTTGGCACATTCACAGCTTCCTCTGATAAAACCATGGGCATCAGCAGGAAAAAGGGCTGGAATATTAAACATACATCTGATATTTACTGATGCTACATGAGAGTGATCTGGTACTTATTCTCTTACTGCCTTACACCGAGAGGAATCAGTTACAGCTGGACAGATTATGTTCATTTATTGAATCCAAAAAGCAAGGACTTTACATCTTCAGGGCATAACAATTACTACTGCCCCAAACCATTTTGAATTGATTCTGCTATTAAAGTGCTTTGGAGGCTAAAGAATAGGTTTTTTTCTCAGCTCTTGGTTATTCGTTTTAAGATCTTGGTTTCACAGTGGCTTTCCTGATGGATTGATGCATAGTGATGTGGGCTTTGCTAAGAAGAGCAGCACTAATTGCCTCTTCTGAAGTGTCTATGCTGCAGTACACAGCCTTACTGATTAGCTGAAGTCCTCTGAAGAACCTTCCCTCCACCTTTGGGTAGGTATTTACAGGATTTAAACCCAGCAACAAAGAAAGCACAGAGATATATTTCCAATTTGGGAGAGCTTGTCACTTAGAGGGGAATCTGAAAGTAATGGTATTCCTATTCATTTGTTGTCTCTGTACTATCGTTGAAAGTAGTCTTTTGATCTTCAAGGAATTGCTGCACATTGGCGCAGCGGTTGAGTTGCTGCCTTACAGCGCCCGAGACCCGGGTTCGATCCTGACTACGGGTGCTGTCTGCCTGGAGTTTATAAGATATCCTTGTGACCACGTGGGTTTTCTCCAGGTGCTCCGGTTTCCACCCACACTCCAAAGATGTACAGGTTTGTAGGTTAATTGGCTGCAGTAAAATTGTAAATTGTCCCTATTGTGAAGAATAGTGTTAGTGTACGGGGTGATCGTTGATCGGCGCCTATTCGGTGAGCCGAAGGCCCTGGTTCCGCACTGTCTAAAGTCTACGTCTAATGTCTAAAAGAAACAAATAAATGCAGTGCATTTATGGATATGTACTAATGGCATGATATGGTGGAGGGAATTATTGTTTAGATTGCAGTTTAAATGCCAATCCAGCATGTCACTTTGCTATGAATAACATCGAGCTTTGAGTATGTAACACACATTCAGGCAAGTGGCCAAGATATTAGCACACTTCCAACTAGTACAGATAAGAGAAGTAGTTTGGTGATCCAAGTGAAGTGCCATTAACCACAATGACCCAAGTGGCATGTCATTCACCACAGGGTAAGACAGCAGAATGCTGGGAATACAATGGCGGTTACACACATCCCAAGAGCTCAATGCAAGATCATTCATTTTTTCCTACCCATCTAGCAAGACGCCAAGCCTTTTAGCAACGTGACTTCTGAATTCTGGCGTCGTTTGTAGTTCATTCCTGTCGTGCTGCCGATTATCTCTGTTTTGCCTACAGGGGAGGACAAATCAAGCTTAACATTCACCAAAGCGAGAGAAAATTCACGACAAATTCTCTTTCTGAAGAACATTGTTACAACTGTGAACTCACAGTATGACTTTGATCATAACTGTATAACAATTATCGAAATGTATACCTAATTATACAATCAATAGTACATGTGTCAACTTCCATTTAATAAAAACTCCTTGAACATAAACAACCTTATTAACTCCTAATAATTATTTTACAATTTGTTAACAAAGTAATTTTCATGTTAGCTTTAACTTTGACCAGACAGCATTATCAGGCAAAGATGTACTCAGTGATATAAGAGCAGAGGGTGCACAATGGAGCAGCAGAAGAGTTGTTGCCTTACAGCGCCAGATACCCGGGTTCGATGCTGACTACAGGTACTGTCTGTACAGAATTTGTACATTATCCCCGTGACCTGTGTGGGTTTTGTCCCGTTTGTCTAGTTTCCTCCCACACTCCAAAGACGTACAGGTTTCTAGGTTAATTGGCTTGATAAAATTGCAAATTGTCCCTAGTGTGTAGGATAGTGTTAGTGTGCGGGAATCGCTGGTCGGCGCGGACTTGGTGGGCAAAAGGGCCTTTTCCAAGCTGTATCTCTAAATTAAACTAAAAAACTAAACTACACAGATAATAGGAAAGATCTAGCTGTTAATAATATCTGAAATCTCAAAAGGAGAAGTTCCAGAACTCAGATCGTACATGGCTGAAAACAAAGATAGACAGAAAATACTGGAGTACCTCAGTGGGATTGGCAGCGTCTTTGGAGAGAAGGAATGGGTGACGTTTCAGGGTGAGACGCTTCTTCAGACTGGAGTCTGAAGAAGGGTCTCGACCCGAAACGTCACCCATTCCTTCATGAAACCATATCTGAGTAAGTTAATGTAGACCTTGTGATTCTTGCTCTCCCTCAATGGATGAGAATACTGGACCAGAATACTGACAGTTGTATAAATGACAGGCAATATAATGCTAGTAGCCTCTGACACTGTCCTTAGCAACCAGGAATCAATAATAAAGACAGGCTTGTGGGGATCACTCGAATACCAGGAACAATTCATTAAAACAATAGGCTCCTGTCATGACCTATACAGTTGTTTGGAAATATAGGTGTTCTGTATCATGCATACATTATTGGAAACTTCAGTAAATTTGGTGAACATGTTCCGCTGAAATGTATTAAAAATGAATTAACTTTTTAAGAACTACTTTATTGTTTTTGTGATAACCAAACAGTAAAACAAATAAGCACAACTCCTGCAGCAAATAAAGATTCATGTCCTACATTCCGTGAATATTGAGTGGAAAATAACATTACAGAATACAGACAAATGGAAACCTTGCGTTTATATACCTGAGACTTGGTTTTATTGACACTGAAGTCGTCTTATCTTCACTGGTCCCAGCTAGTGACAAAAAATATTTTTTTTAAAAGGATAATTATTATAATTATGAAAAGGAAGCTTCCCCCATTTCAAAAGTATCTGACATGCTTTTGGGATTGAGACCAATTATTAAAATGGAACTATTCAAAGCAAAACAATTGAAACTACAATATTTTATGATTTTGAAAGTTACTGAGGAATTATCTGAAACTAAAGTTTGCAGACAGCACCAAGACAGGTAGAGATGTAGATAATGAAGGTTGTTTGAGGACACTGTGGAACATTAGCTCGGCTGGGAATTTGGATGTACAGTGCAGATGGAATTTAATCTAGACAGGAGTGAGGTAATGCACTTTGGGAGTTAAATTATGGGAGTACACAGGAAACGGCATGAAAATAAGAGATCTGTGTACAGAGAGATCTTGTTTAGTTTATTGTCATGTGTACCGAGGTACAGTGAAAAGCTTTTGTTGCGTGCTAACCAGTCAGCGGAAAGACAATACATGATTACAATCGAACAATAGACAATAGACAAAAGACAATAGGTGCAGGAGTAGGCCATTCGGCTCTTTGAGCCAGCACCGCCATTCAATGTGATCATGGCTGATCATCCCCAATCAGTACCCTGTTCCTGCCTTCTCCCCATATCCCCTGACTCCACTATCTTTAAGAGCCCAATCTAGCTCTCTCTAGAAAGTATCCAGAGAACCGGCCTCCACCGCCCTCCGAGGCAGAGAATTTCACAGACTGTGTGAAAAAGTGTTTCCTCATCTCCGTACTAAATGGCTTACCCCTTATTCTTAAACTGTGGCCCCTGGTTCTGGACTCCCCCAACATCGGGAACATGTTTCCTGCCTCTAGCGTGTCCAAACTCTTTATAATCTTATATATTTCAATAAGATCCCCTCTCATCCTAAATTCCAGAAGGATATTGGAATAACCATCCACAGTGTACATGATTACGGGAATAACGTGAATATCATTTTGTGCAAGATATAGTCCAGTAAAGTCCGATCAAAGATAGCCCAAGGTTCTCCGATGAGGTAGATAGTATCATTACTAAACGTCAATAAACATGCAATTCATTTTAAGGCACGACGCAGCAACTTTTATACGGGATTTTAAGAAATAATGCAAAAACAAGGAGGTATTTACTTCCCACACATTACACAGATTGCAAAGTAGGCCAAGATTCCCTAATTTCAAAAGTATCTGACATGCTTTTGGGATTGAGACCAATTATTAAAATGGCACTATTCAAAGCAAAACAATTGAAACTACAATATTTTATGATTTTGTATAAATCCAGGTGGAGTTTTATTTAGAGGTCACATATACCTATAGTTCTCTGAGATCCGAGATCCCAAGCCGCCTCTCTGAGGCGGGACCATTCCTCCGCGCTGTCAGAGTCTGAACTCCGCGCCTCCACGGCCGCCGCCATTTCAATCTCTCCGCTCACGCCGGCCCGACCTGCTAGCGCGGCCCCATGGGTGATGTAGTTGCGTGAGCTTCGGCACTGCGGAAAGGCATGCGCACTGACGTCACTGTGAAACTACAACACCCACAATGCACGACGGCAGGTTGGAAACGTGAGGGTCCATGTCACGCTGGGTGCCGCCTCCTCTTCCTCCATAGCAACGGATTCCAGCATCCTGAGTAGTAGTTGTCCACTTCCAAAGATAGACACAAAAAGCTGGAGTAACTCAGCGGGACAGGCAGCATCTCTGGAGAGAAGGAATGGGTGACGTTTCGGGTCGAGACCCTTCTTCAGTGTGCCATCTCCAATGTGCGTTTGTCCTCACTGACAACGGAGGAGGCCCAGGACAGAAACTTAGAAAGGTCAGTGTGGGAATGGGGAAGGGGCAGAGTGAATCCAAACGCAAATTGGAGGAACGGCACCTCATATTTCGCTTGGGCAGCTTACAACCCAGCGGTATGAGTATTGAAGATAGACACAAAAAGCTGGAGTAACTCAGCGGGTCAGGCAGCATCTCTGGAGAAAATGCATAGGTGACGTTTCAGGTCGAGACCCTTCTTGATTTCTCTAACTTCAAGTAACCCTTGCATCCCGTCTCCTTCCATCCCTCTTCCACCCTAGTCGTGGTACTAGTTTCACTGTCCTCCTGGCAGGGCTGCCAACTCTCACGCTTTGAGCGTGAGAATCACGCCCTCGAGCAAACTCTCACGCAGATCAGAAATTTCTCACGCTCTGTGGTGAGAAATTCTGTGATCAACGAAAATGTTAAAACTCAGATAAACTGCATGGTCCGCGGGTGTTGGAGAGCCGGGGCTGAGGGAGGGATGGAAGCAGCGGGCGGATACAGATGCGGGGAGTCGGGGCTGGCGAGTCGCTCGCTGCAGCTCCGGCCATGGAGCAGCCCCAGTGCGAGAGTCCCGGTCGGTCGGAGGCGTTGGAAGCGCTGCGAGTGAGAGTCTCTGTGCCGAAGGGACAGACTCTCAAAGGGAGGTGGAGAGAGAGAGGGTAGGAGACAGGGAGACAGGGGGGAGAGAGAGAGAGGGGGTGAGAGGAGAGAGAGGGGGAGAGACAGAGGGGGAGTGAATGGAGAGAGAGAAGAGGGAGAGGGGGGGAGAGGGAGGAAGAGAGAGAGGGGTGAGGGAAGAAAGAGGGAAGAGAGAGAGGGGTGGACAGGGAGGAGAGGGTAGGAGAGAATGGGAGAGAGAGGGGGGAGAGGGAGAGAGGGGGAAAGAGAAAAACGGGGGAAGTGAGAGATGGGGGAGCAAAGAGAAAGAGGAGATAGAGACAGAGGAGAAAGAGAGAGGGGAGAGTGAGGTGGGAGGGAGAAATGGGGGAGAGGAGGAGAGGAGGAGAGAGCGATGAGAGAGAGGGGAAGAGAGAGAGGTGAGAGAGGAGAGACAGAGAGAGAGGGGAGAGTGTGTGGAGAGGGAGAGAGAGGGGGAGATAGAGAGGGAGGGAGAAAGGGAGAGGGAGGGGAGAGAGAAGAGGGGGAGAGAGAAGAAAGAGAGGGGGAGAGAGAGAGGGGGAGAGAGAGTTAGGGGAAAGAGAGGGGAGAGAGATTTAGGGGAAAGAGAGGGGAAAGAGAGGGGAGAGGGAGAGAGAGGAGAGAGAGGGGGGGAGTGAGGTGGGAGGGAGAGTGGGGGAAGAGAGAGAGAGGGGGGGAGAGAGAGGGGAGAGAGTGAGGGGGAGAGAGTGAGAGGGGAGAGAGTGAGAGGGGGAGACAGGGGAGAGAGGGGTGAGAGGAGACAGAGAGGGAGAGAGGGGGGAGGGGAGAGATAGAGGGGGAGAGAGAGATGGGGGGTTGAGAGGAGAGAGAGCGGAAGAGAGGGGGGAGAGAGAGAGAGAGAGAGGGGAGAGAGAGAGAGGGATGAGAGTGAGGTGGGAGAGAGAGGGGAGAGAAAGAGAGGTGGAGAGAGAGGGGAGAGAGTGGGAGACAGAGGGGGACAGAGAGAGGAGAGAGAGGGGGGAGAGAGGGGGATAGAGGCAGGGTTGCCAACTCCCATGCTATGAGCGTGAGAATCACGCATTTTGCCAAATTCTCACGCTGATCACAAATTTCTCTCGCTCTGTTGTGAGAAATTCTGTGATCAACGAAAATTTCAAAACTCATATCAACTGCATGGGCCATGGGTGTTGGAAGCAGAAGCAGCGGAGGGGACAGATGCGGACGGGGAGCGGGGCTGGCGAGTGTTTGCCGGGCTGGCGAGTCGCTCACTGCAGCTCCGGCCATGGAGCAGCCTCAGTGCAAGGCGTCGGAAGCGTTGAGCCGCTGCCGTGAGAGTCTCTGTGCCAAATTCACCCAGGTGACCGGCATGGATCAGGCTGCGGCTCAGTGCATCCAGGAGGACAACCAGTGGCTGCTGGAAGTACCAAGCACTGGGTAGAAACGGTGGAAGATAGTGGACTTCAAATGGGGGTGGTTGGAGAAAGCATCCTGCTTGCCCGCTAGATTTTCGCTTACTGTAACTGCAGGAAAAATGTTCCCGATGTTGGGGGAGTTCAGAACCAGGGGTCACAGTTTAAGAATAAAGAGGGGGGCCAGTTAGGACTGACATGAGGACATACTTTCTTCACACAGAGAGTTGTGAATCTGTGGAATTCTCTGCCACAGAAGGCAGTGGAGGCCAATTCACTGGATGTTTTCAAGAGAGAGTTACATTTAGTTCTTGGGGCTAACGACATCAAGAGATATGGGGAAAAAACAGGAAAGAGGTACTGATTTTATATGAATAGCCATGATCATATTGAATGGCAGTGCTGGCTAGAAGGGCCGATGGCCTATTCCTGCACCTATTTTCTATGTTTCTATGCTTGAGTATATGGCAATAAAACTCGATCACTTGATTTTGAAGCATTCATGCATGGTGGAGGTTTAATGTAGTCATAGAGTGATACAATGTGAAAACAGGCCCTTCTGCGCAACTTGCCCACACCCGCCAACATGTCCCAGCTACACTACCTGCTTTTGGTCCATACCTCCAAACCTGTCCTATCCATGTATCAGTCTAACTTTTTCTTTAATGTTGGGATGGTCCCTGCCTCAACTACCTCCTCTGGCAGCTTGTTCCATACACCCATCACCCTTTGTGTGGATAAAGTTACCCCTTAAAAAGTTACCTCTTAAAAATACTTCATACAAAAAACATTGAAATCATACTTCTACAATGCACTAAAACATGATTTTAGTACATCAAGTTTCAAAAAGTTCCTACCCTGGGAGGGGGGACACCCTTCTTCCACACCCTCTCCCCACTCGGTTGCTCCACTCCCTCACCGGGTACCCCCAAGGCCAGTGATCAGTGATCGCTCAGCCTCCCCCTTTCAAAATCGCTCCAATCCAATTTAAAGCAAATATATTGCATTCAAGTGTAAGTTAAAAGGCTCGCTACAGTATGCACCTTATTGCACAATTTCAAGCTGAAAAATGCAAAAGTTACGTACCAATGGGAGGGGGGACACCCTCCTCCCATCCCCCTCCTCCCACCCCCCTCCCGCCGGTCGCTATGCTCCCTCGGGCTTGGTCTCTCGCAATTTCTCACTCCCAACTCTCACCCAATGTTGGCAGCCCTGTCCTGGTGAGTTTCATTGTCTGTTTAACTCGTTAACACTTAGCCCAAGCCAACAATGACTGTTTCCTTGATCATTGTTACTTTGTTGCATATCTTTCATTCATTTGTTCTATGTCTCTTCATATCATCTTCCATTCTCTCATTTCCCTTTCCCCTGACTCTCAGTTTGAAAAAGGTCTTGATGTGAAACGTCACATATTCCTTTTCACCAGAGATACTGCCTGACCTGCTGAGTTACTCCAGCTTCTTGTATCTATCTTTGGTTTAAACCAGCATCTGCAGTTCCTTCCTGCACATTTTATTTTCGTATTGGATATAGTCAGGGAGTCGTACAGTGTGGAAACGGGCTCATCAGCCCAACTTGCCGACAATGTCTTCCTCAACTGGAAAATAATATCCCAACTATACTTAATTCCCTGACTGATGAAAGCCAGCATGCCAAAAGCCTTCATCATCCTATCTACATGCGATGCCACTATTTATTTGTACTCCTAGATCCCTCTGCTCTACAACACTCCCCAGGGCCCTACCTTTCACTGTGAAAGTCCTGCCCTGGTATGACTTTCCAAAATGCAATACTTTGCGCTTTGAATGAAATACACTTAGCCATTCCTCGGTCCACATACCTAGTTAATCAAGATCACGCTGTAATTCTTGATAACCATCTTCACTATCTACGATATCGCCTATTTTAGTGTCAGCTTGTTGTGCCTCAGAGCCAGGTGTGGCACCACAGATCTGTGTTCTTCTACTGCTCTCGCTCCCAACTGTATCCAGAATGGTTTACGTGTTTTCAAGGAGAATGGTCACGTGGAGATTCTTGCACTCTTCTTGCACTCTCTGCCTACTAATAAAGAACAGAGAACAGGGAAGGGATATGACTTTTGCCTTACATCACAGTGAGGAGGCGTTTGAAGATTCACTGTGATGGATGTTTGTGTGGAATTGTGTTAACTGTGTGTTATGTTTCTTTTGCTGTTATGACTGAAGGAACAAAATTTTGTTTGAACCTTGTTTATTTAAATGACAATAAATGGCATTCTATTCTATTCTATTCTATTCTATTCTACTCCTTCCCTTTCCTGATGTTCATTCGTCTACTTTTCCCTGCACCTTAGGTGTGACCACCTCTCTGTAACTCCTATCTACGATGCTCTCATTCTTCCAGATGATCCTGAGGTCATCCAGTTCCCTCATGAAATTAGTCAAGAGGAAATGAAGGGATTTTCCATGTTGGAGGTTCCTTTGTGAGGGTGCAGCTCCCTCTGCTGAGCAAACAAAGTGTAAATGGAGAATGCTCACAGTAAGTAAATATGAATACCATATGTAACCTCTTTAGTAACCTTTACCATTGCCTTAATCTGTAACTACATGTAAAATGTGCTTCATTGGCTGTAACCAGTTTTAGGATATCATGAATATCTGAAAGGGTCATAACAAGTAACTGAGATTTATTTCTACTTTATTACAAATATTTAATTTTGATCAAAATTATTGAGGCCTAGAAGGGCTGGAAATCAACATATTTTTGGTTGACAGAGGTTTTAGATTGAATCAACACAGTGCATGTATAAAAGGTGGTAACATGTATAATGAATGCATGAAATTGGTTGGTGGATTTGGAGGATTCTGTCGAGGCAAAATACTAGTTACTTGAAGATACATCTAGAAGATACATCTAAAAAGACAGGGATCGTGGAATTCTTTGTCTGGTGGAATTCAGTGAAATTCCTTGTTTTTTGCATATAATACACAAAGTATTCAAAGAGTCACCAGGTTTCTGGCACTGACAATGTTATAAAGGTACTCACTAGAGTCATGTTGGTCCCTCTTTGTTCTCGGTGGCCCCATCCCACGGATGGGAATAAATCATTCTTGATCCTAAGAGAGTGCTGAAGAAAAGAGTAACAGCTGGAGATGCAAGATCCTACGTGCCTTCATATGTTGCATGTCTGCATTTAATAGTGAGAACTGATGTAGAATGGTATAACTAGTGGAACTCTGAATCTACAGATTTTCTGTTAATATCACCAGCCGAGAGTTTGGTTTGATCCTGCGAGGGCAAATCCAAAATCCAAAATCCAAATACTAAATGGCTTACCCCTTCTTAAACTGTGGCCCCTGGTTCTGGACTCCCCCAACATCGGGAACATGTTTCCTGCCTCTAGCGTGACCAAACTCTTTATAATCTTATATATTTCAATAAGATTCCCTCTCATCCTAAATTCCAGAAGGATATTGGAATAACCATCCACAGTGTACATGATTAAGGGAATAACGTGAATATCATTTTGTGCAAGATATAGTCCAGTAAAGTCCGATCAAAGATAGCCCAAGGTTCTCCGATGAGGTAGATAGTATCATTACTAAACGTCAATAAACATGCAATTCATTTTAAGGCACGACGCAGCAACTTTTATACGGGATTTTAAGAAATAATGCAAAAACAAGGAGGTATTTACTTCCCACACATTACACAGATTGCAAAGTAGGCCAAGATTCCCTAATTTCAAAAGTATCTGACATGCTTTTGGGATTGAGACCAATTATTAAAATGGCACTATTCAAAGCAAAACAATTGAAACTACAATATTTTATGATTTTGTATAAATCCAGGTGGAGTTTTATTTAGAGGTCACATATACCTATAGTTCTCTGAGATCCGAGATCCCAAGCCGCCTCTCTGAGGCGGGACCATTCCTCCGCGCTGTCAGAGTCTGAACTCCGCGCCTCCACGGCCGCCGCCATTTCAATCTCCCCGCTCACGCCGGCCCGACCTGCTAGCGCGGCCCCATGGGTGATGTAGTTGCGTGAGCTTCGGCACTGCGGAAAGGCATGCGCACTGACGTCACTGTGAAACTACAACACCCACAATGCACGACGGCAGGTTGGAAACGTGAGGGTCCATGTCACGCTGGGTGCCGCCTCCTCTTCCTCCATAGCAACGGATTCCAGCATCCTGAGTAGTAGTTGTCCACTTCCAAAGATAGACACAAAAAGCTGGAGTAACTCAGCGGGGACAGGCAGCATCTCTGGAGAGAAGGAATGGGTGACGTTTCGGGTCGAGACCCTTCTTCAGTGTGCCATCTCCAATGTGCGTTTGTCCTCACTGACAACGGAGGAGGCCCAGGACAGAAACTTAGAAAGGTCAGTGTGGGAATGGGGAAGGGGCAGAGTGAATCCAAACGCAAATTGGAGGAACGGCACCTCATATTTCGCTTGGGCAGCTTACAACCCAGCGGTATGAGTATTGAAGATAGACACAAAAAGCTGGAGTAACTCAGCGGGTCAGGCAGCATCTCTGGAGAAAATGCATAGGTGACGTTTCAGGTCGAGACCCTTCTTGATTTCTCTAACTTCAAGTAACCCTTGCATCCCGTCTCCTTCCATCCCTCTTCCACCCTAGTCGTGGTACTAGTTTCACTGTCCTCCTGGCAGGGCTGCCAACTCTCACGCTTTGAGCGTGAGAATCACGCCCTCGAGCAAACTCTCACGCTGATCAGAAATTTCTCACGCTCTGTGGTGAGAATTTCTGTGATCAACGAAAATGTCAAAACTCAGATAAACTGCATGGTCCGCGGGTGTTGGAGAGCCGGGGCTGAGGGAGGGATGGAAGCAGCGGGCGGATACAGGAGTCGGGGCTGGCCAGTGTTTGCGGGGCTGGCGAGTCGCTCGCTGCAGCTCAGGCCATGGAGCAGCCCCAGTGAGAGAGTCCCGGGCCGTCGGAGGCGTCGGAAGCGCTGCGAGTGAGAGTCTCTGTGCCGAAGGGACAGACTCTCAAAGGGAGGTGGAGAGAGAGAGGGTAGGAGACAGGGAGACAGGGGGGAGAGAGAGAGAGGGGGTGAGAGGAGAGAGAGGGGGAGAGACAGAGGGGGAGTGAATGGAGAGAGAGAAGAGGGAGAGGGGGGAGAGGGAGGAAGAGAGAGAGGGGTGAGGGAAGAAAGAGGGAAGAGAGAGAGGGGTGGACAGGGAGGAGAGGGTAGGAGAGAATGGGAGAGAGAGGGGGGAGAGGGAGAGAGGGGGAAAGAGAAAAACGGGGGAAGTGAGAGATGGGGGAGCAAAGAGAAAGAGGAGATAGAGACAGAGGAGAAAGAGAGAGGGGAGAGTGAGGTGGGAGGGAGAAATGGGGGAGAGGAGGAGAGGAGGAGAGAGCGATGAGAGAGAGGGGAAGAGAGAGAGGTGAGAGAGGAGAGACAGAGAGAGAGGGGAGAGTGTGTGGAGAGGGAGAGAGAGGGGGAGATAGAGAGGGAGGGAGAAAGGGAGAGGGAGGGGAGAGAGAAGAGGGGGAGAGAGAAGAAAGAGAGGGGGAGAGAGAGAGGGGGAGAGAGAGTTAGGGGAAAGAGAGGGGAGAGAGATTTAGGGGAAAGAGAGGGGAAAGAGAGGGGAGAGGGAGAGAGAGGAGAGAGAGGGGACGAGAGAGGGGGGAGTGAGGTGGGAGGGAGAGTGGGGGAAGAGAGAGAGAGGGGGGAGAGAGGGGGGAGAGAGAGGGGAACAGAGGAGAGAGGGGGGAGAAGAAGTGGGAGAGAGAGAGAGGGGGAGAGAGTGAGAGGGAGAGATAAAGGGATGAGAGAGGGGTGAGAGAGAGGAGAGAGAGAGGATGGGGGGGGGAGAGAGGAGGGGAGAGAGGATGGAGGTGAGGGAGAGGGAAGAGAGGTGGGAGAGAGAGAGAGAGGAGGGAGAGAGAGAGAGAGAGAGAGTGGGAGAGAGGGAGGGGAGAGAGAGAGAGAGAGGTGGAGGAGAGAGGGGAGAGAGTGGGAGACAGAGGGGGACAGAGAGAGGAGAGAGAGGGGGGGAGAGAGGGGGATAGAGGCAGGGTTGCCAACTCCCATGCTATGAGCGTGAGAATCACGCATTTTGCCAAATTCTCACGCTGATCACAAATTTCTCTCGCTCTGTTGTGAGAAATTCTGTGATCAACGAAAATTTCAAAACTCATATCAACTGCATGGGCCATGGGTGTTGGAAGCAGAAGCAGCGGAGGGGACAGATGCGGACGGGGAGCGGGGCTGGCGAGTGTTTGCCGGGCTGGCGAGTCGCTCACTGCAGCTCCGGCCATGGAGCAGCCTCAGTGCAAGGCGTCGGAAGCGTTGAGCCGCTGCCGTGAGAGTCTCTGTGCCAAATTCACCCAGGTGACCGGCATGGATCAGGCTGCGGCTCAGTGCATCCAGGAGGACAACCAGTGGCTGCTGGAAGTACCAAGCACTGGGTAGAAACGGTGGAAGATAGTGGACTTCAAATGGGGGTGGTTGGAGAAAGCATCCTGCTTGCCTGCTAGATTTTCGCTTACTGTAACTGCAGGAAAAATGTTCCCGATGTTGGGGGAGTTCAGAACCAGGGGTCACAGTTTAAGAATAAAGAGGGGGGCCAGTTAGGACTGACATGAGGACATACTTTCTTCACACAGAGAGTTGTGAATCTGTGGAATTCTCTGCCACAGAAGGCAGTGGAGGCCAATTCACTGGATGTTTTCAAGAGAGAGTTACATTTAGTTCTTGGGGCTAACGACATCAAGAGATATGGGGAAAAAACAGGAAAGAGGTACTGATTTTATATGAATAGCCATGATCATATTGAATGGCAGTGCTGGCTAGAAGGGCCGATGGCCTATTCCTGCACCTATTTTCTATGTTTCTATGCTTGAGTATATGGCAATAAAACTCGATCACTTGATTTTGAAGCATTCATGCATGGTGGAGGTTTAATGTAGTCATAGAGTGATACAATGTGAAAACAGGCCCTTCTGCGCAACTTGCCCACACCCGCCAACATGTCCCAGCTACACTACCTGCTTTTGGTCCATACCTCCAAACCTGTCCTATCCATGTATCAGTCTAACTTTTTCTTTAATGTTGGGATGGTCCCTGCCTCAACTACCTCCTCTGGCAGCTTGTTCCATACACCCATCACCCTTTGTGTGGATAAAGTTACCCCTTAAAAAGTTACCTCTTAAAAATACTTCATACAAAAAACATTGAAATCATACTTCTAGAATGCACTAAAACATGATTTTAGTACATCAAGTTTCAAAAAGTTCCTACCCTGGGAGGGGGGACACCCTTCTTCCACACCCTCTCCCCACTCGGTTGCTCCACTCCCTCACCGGGTACCCCCAAGGCCAGTGATCAGTGATCGCTCAGCCTCCCCCTTTCAAAATCGCTCCAATCCAATTTAAAGCAAATATATTGCATTCAAGTGTAAGTTAAAAGGCTCGCTACAGTATGCACCTTATTGCACAATTTCAAGCTGAAAAATGCAAAAGTTACGTACCAATGGGAGGGGGGACACCCTCCTCCCATCCCCCTCCTCCCACCCCCCTCCCGCCGGTCGCTATGCTCCCTCGGGCTTGGTCTCTCGCAATTTCTCACTCCCAACTCTCACCCAATGTTGGCAGCCCTGTCCTGGTGAGTTTCATTGTCTGTTTAACTCGTTAACACTTAGCCCAAGCCAACAATGACTGTTTCCTTGATCATTGTTACTTTGTTGCATATCTTTCATTCATTTGTTCTATGTCTCTTCATATCATCTTCCATTCTCTCATTTCCCTTTCCCCTGACTCTCAGTTTGAAAAAGGTCTTGATGTGAAACGTCACATATTCCTTTTCACCAGAGATACTGCCTGACCTGCTGAGTTACTCCAGCTTCTTGTATCTATCTTTGGTTTAAACCAGCATCTGCAGTTCCTTCCTGCACATTTTATTTTCGTATTGGATATAGTCAGGGAGTCGTACAGTGTGGAAACGGGCTCATCAGCCCAACTTGCCGACAATGTCTTCCTCAACTGGAAAATAATATCCCAACTATACTTAATTCCCTGACTGATGAAAGCCAGCATGCCAAAAGCCTTCATCATCCTATCTACATGCGATGCCACTATTTATTTGTACTCCTAGATCCCTCTGCTCTACAACACTCCCCAGGGCCCTACCTTTCACTGTGAAAGTCCTGCCCTGGTATGACTTTCCAAAATGCAATACTTTGCGCTTTGAATGAAATACACTTAGCCATTCCTCGGTCCACATACCTAGTTAATCAAGATCACGCTGTAATTCTTGATAACCATCTTCACTATCTACGATATCGCCTATTTTAGTGTCAGCTTGTTGTGCCTCAGAGCCAGGTGTGGCACCACAGATCTGTGTTCTTCTACTGCTCTCGCTCCCAACTGTATCCAGAATGGTTTACGTGTTTTCAAGGAGAATGGTCACGTGGAGATTCTTGCACTCTCTGCCTACTAATAAAGAACAGAGAACAGGGAAGGGATATGACTTTTGCCTTACATCACAGTGAGGAGGCGTTTGAAGATTCACTGTGATGGATGTTTGTGTGGAATTGTGTTAACTGTGTGTTATGTTTCTTTTGCTGTTATGACTGAAGGAACAAAATTTTGTTTGAACCTTGTTTATTTAAATGACAATAAATGGCATTCTATTCTATTCTATTCTATTCTATTCTACTCCTTCCCTTTCCTGATGTTCATTCGTCTACTTTTCCCTGCACCTTAGGTGTGACCACCTCTCTGTAACTCCTATCTACGATGCTCTCATTCTTCCAGATGATCCTGAGGTCATCCAGTTCCCTCATGAAATTAGTCAAGAGGAAATGAAGGGATTTTCCATGTTGGAGGTTCCTTTGTGAGGGTGCAGCTCCCTCTGCTGAGCAAACAAAGTGTAAATGGAGAATGCTCACAGTAAGTAAATATGAATACCATATGTAACCTCTTTAGTAACCTTTACCATTGCCTTAATCTGTAACTACATGTAAAATGTGCTTCATTGGCTGTAACCAGTTTTAGGATATCATGAATATCTGAAAGGGTCATAACAAGTAACTGAGATTTATTTCTACTTTATTACAAATATTTAATTTTGATCAAAATTATTGAGGCCTAGAAGGGCTGGAAATCAACATATTTTTGGTTGACAGAGGTTTTAGATTGAATCAACACAGTGCATGTATAAAAGGTGGTAACATGTATAATGAATGCATGAAATTGGTTGGTGGATTTGGAGGATTCTGTCGAGGCAAAATACTAGTTACTTGAAGATACATCTAGAAGATACATCTAAAAAGACAGGGATCGTGGAATTCTTTGTCTGGTGGAATTCAGTGAAATTCCTTGTTTTTTGCATATAATACACAAAGTATTCAAAGAGTCACCAGGTTTCTGGCACTGACAATGTTATAAAGGTACTCACTAGAGTCATGTTGGTCCCTCTTTGTTCTCGGTGGTTCCATCCCACGGATGGGAATAAATCATTCTTGATCCTAAGAGAGTGCTGAAGAAAAGAGTAACAGCTGGAGATGCAAGATCCTATGTGCCTTCATATGTTGCATGTCTGCATTGTGAATTTAATAGAGTGAGAACTGATGTAGAATGGTATAACTAGTGGAACTCTGAATCTACAGATTTTCTGTTAATATCACCAGCCGAGAGTTTGGTTTGATCCTGCCAGGGCAAATCCAAAGTCCACCTGATATTGAGCCATGGACCTCATCGATATCAGGCCAGAAAGACACATGCTCGCATCACCAGAAATCTGGTGGCACACTGGCGCAGCCGGTAGAGCTGCTGCTTCAGTGCCAGAGACCTGGGTTTGATCCCAACCTTGGGAGCTGTCTGTGTGGAGTTTGCACATTCTCCCTATGACCCTGTAGATTTCCTCTGAGCGCTCTGGTTTCCTGCCAAATCCAAAAGACATGGGTTAATTGGCCTCTGTAAATTGCTCCGTGTGTAGGGAGTAGATACAAAAGTGGGTTAAAGCAGATCTCGTGTGAATGGGTGGTCCATAGTTGGCGTGGACTCAGTGGGCTGAAGGCCTGTTTCCATGCTGTATCTTTCAATCAAGACTTTGTTCATAGCTGCAAGCTGATTTGGGGGAGAGTGGTGGGAAACCCAAAATTTGAGAAAGGGAGGTGACTGGAATAGGATTTAGTGAGGTCAGGGAACATTTACACTCCCTCCCCTCAACCTGCACTATTTAAGAAGATTTCCAATTGTTTTACAGCTTATTGGGGTCTGGGTTGGAGTTTTAACGATCCATCAGTAGTTTAAATTTTGGCTGTGGGAGCAAAATTATTTCCTGGAGTCTTCAGACAACATATAACCATGAGAGGTGGGAACCTTCATGATATTTGAAAGACCTCTTGACGGGGAGACTGAGTATCGGTGCCTGTCAAACTGTCTCTCACTGGTTTGCTGATGCTGCCTACAACTGTGCGGTTCCATCACCTACAAGAGGGGTGAGTGTGTTGGATGTGACGTATGTGCCATTTGTGAGTAGCTGACGATAGATGGAAGCTCTGAGATGTGGGTTATTCGTGTTGGGGTGATCAAATATGTGAAGGCTTAGAGGAACAATGAGACTGATCGATTCAAAATTATGGCAGTGGTGTCTAAGATCATGAGGGGAATAGATAGTCTTTTACACAATGGGGAATCAAGAACCAGGGGACATAGGTTTAAGGTGAGAGGGGAAAGATTCAATAGGAATCTGAGGGCCAACTTTTGCACACAGAGGGTGGTGGGTATATGGAACGTACTGCCAGAGGAGGTAGTTAAACCAGCTACAATAACAACATTTAAAAGACATTTGGACAGGTACATGGACAGGAAAGATTTAGAGGGATATAGGTCATATGTGAGCTGATGGGATTAGTGCAGATGGGGCACAGTGCTTGGCATGGGCAAGTTGGGCCAAAGGCACTGTTTCTGTGCTGTATGACTATCTGACTATGTTAAAGCTTGGAATCAGTTATCGCTGACTCACTCAAAGCTGTGTGAGTCATTGCAGGTATAGAAGTGTATGTAGCAGTGTTAAACGGGGCTAGTCACTGCAGTCATAGTAAAGAAGTTTGAACATGGATTTTGCATATGACATCCACTGGTTCAGATGGATGCCAGCTAACCTCCCTTTTCTCATTTTCTCACATACTCCCATTTTCTCTTTCGAGGCCCACTTTACACTGAAAAAACGCACATGGAGACATTAAATTCTGGACCTATAATTTCAACAAGAATGTTTGTTTTATATTGCATTGCAACCATCACACATTTCTTCAAAATAATCACTTTTTACTTAGAGAAAGGAAGCAAGTCTTTTTTTTTGCCTTTGTTTCTGATAAGGATTGATTGGCCCCGACCAAGAGGATAAGCTGGAGATATGAAAGCAGCTGCCTTCTGTAGAGAGTTCCTGGGAAATCCTCTCTTGTTTAGGTCATTTCCATCAGAGGATTGCTATGTAATAGCCTGTCTGAAGAAGTGTCTCGACCCAAAACGTCACCCATTCCTTCTCTCCAGAGACGCTGCCTGTCCCGCTGAGTCACTCCAGCATTTTCTGTATCTTCAGCATATAATGGAGGCAATAATGAGTTCAAGTTGATCTTATGCTTTGCAGCTAACCACCTTGTGAGTAATTTATGACATTGTATGCAGGTTTAGCCATCCTCCGTGTTGTGAGTGGAGTTACCGGTTTTATGCAAAGTTCAGTGCAGGAAGTCAACTGCTTAAAGCATTGAAGCTTAAGTTCAGAAAGAGGATGAAAGCCACTTGAAATGTCTATTTGTACCCACATACCCAGAGTGCGTTTGTGGCTAACCCTTTATCCCTTAATTTATCCCTTGACTCTCAGTCTGAAGAAGGGTCTTGACCTGAAACATCACCTATTACTTTTCTTCAGAGATCCTGCCTCAACCGCTGAGTTACTCCAGCATTTTGGGTATATCTTCGGTGGAAACCAGCATCTGCAGTTCCTTCCTACACACTCCCCTAACTCTTCTTTACAAATAAGAGAACTGTTTGGGGGTAAATGCTATATTAATGCAAAAATAAATTAAACGTGTTTTTATTTCTGTAGCTGTGATGAAGATTTTTTTAAACCATGAAGAACCCTGCACAAACTTCACCAAGACTCCAGTAACAATTTAATTTTCCTTGAAATTCCTTGAGGAGTTCCACAAAGGGGTAGATGATTCACTATTTGTTTAAGACGCCTTGACATGATCGCCTGGGTGCTTGTTCAATGACATTTTGTCAAGAGTTCCTCCCGTCTATAGAGACACATATCATGGAAGCAGGCCCTTCGGCCCAACCTCTCCACGCTGACCAACACGCCCCATCCACACTAATCCCAATTGCCTTTGGCCCATATCTTTCTAAACCTATCCTATCCACGTACCTGTCTAAATGTTTCTTAAAAGTTGTCATAGCACCTGCCTCAATTACCTCCTCCGGCAGATCGGTGCATATACCTACGAACCATTGTGTTAAAAAAAAGTAGCCCCTCAGGTACCTGTTAAATCCTTTTCCCCCTCACCTTAAACCTATGTCCTCTGGTTTTAGATTTGCCTACTCTGGCGAAAATACTCTGCATTTACCCCATCTGTTCCTCTCATGATCTTGTCTGCACGAAGAGTGGAAGAAGACAAGAAGCCAGTCCCACCAGCCACGTACAGAGCGAAGTGCTGTCATTCCCCTCCATCTGACCATTGGACTTCCCTCCTCCAGCAGGTACCGGTGCCCTCTAACACTGAGCACCTCGAGCCCAGCTCAGCGGCTTATTGCATGCATAGCAAGTATGAAGTCCTGGGTTCGGTCCGTGGAGAAATTCCTGGAGAGGTCCGACCAAAGGTTTGAAAGGATTTGGACTTTAAGACCAATGTTACCCCCACTCCCAGAGAGCAAAGATAGTGACAGCTGAGAGGGTTACACGACGGCCAAGATATAAACTGCAGCCCTCAGTGGACATGGGTCACTGATGCTGCTTTGCAATAACCTGCAGCTGAAACCAAAATAGTGTTTTGACGGCAAACATTCAAATAATTAGGTCTTTTTGGAGACTATAAAATAACCTCCAATCAGCAGACAGCAATTCAGTTCATAGATCATCGATCAGTACAGGAACAGGCCCTTCGTCCCATAATGTCTGCACTGAACATGATGCCAAGTTGAAGTAATCTCCTCTGCCTGCACGTGATCCATCTTCCATTCCCTGCATATCCGTGTCCCTATCTAAAAGCTTCTTAAATCCCTCTTTTGTAACTGCCTCCACCAGGAATCTGGCAGCACATTCCAGGCACTCACCACCCTCTGTGTAAAAAAAAAAAAAAAACGTGCCCTGCACTTATCCTTTAAATTGTGTCCCTCTCACCTTAAAGCTACATCCTCTAGTCTTTGACATTTCAACCCTGGGATGCAGGGTGCAAAATATGAATTCCAATTTACCAAAGTTCATGTGACAAAATACCATTGAACCATTGGAAAAATGGTTCTGACTGTCTACCCTATCTATGCCTCACATGATTTTATATACTTCTATCCAGTCTCCCCTCAATCTCCAATGTTCTAGAGAAAACAATCCAAGTTTGTCCAATCTCTCCTGAAAATGAATACCCTAGAGAATGAGTAGCAGGGTGGTGCCTTATTAAGAATTATTGTATATAAAATGATGGTTGTGGATTACAGGATGAAATATAGGCTGATAAACTGTCTTAATAGGTAGCAGGAGAGACTGGAATCTAGTAAATGGGTCCCAGCCTGAAGGAGGGGCTGTGAGCATTCTAATATTCAGCGTTTCTTTGGTACATCTTCTACCTTGACCCAGTCTTTGTTCAACTTTACTGTGTTACGTACTATTTTCTCAAATACATCATACAGGATAGGCTTGGTCGCTTGTGTAAACTCAAACCAATTAGTGATTTCATCGCCTTTGCAGCGGTATTCTGATAGCTCTTTCATCACGTTGGCTTCAATGCACTCAGCTAAATCCTTCAACTTGAAGAAGGCTCCTCGCTTATTCTTTACGAGTCTGAGTTTCATAATGCTTTTGAAGATGAGTTTCCGCGGATTTCCGGCCTGGATTTTAGCGTGTTGCAACTGCGGGCAGAGCGTGTGGCCAACTCTATAAAAGGACGTCTGTGCCTCCCCTATGATGTACATGTAAATGGTCGCTCCGTTCTGTTCCAGGAACTCCTCCTCGTCTAACTCGAGTGAAGACGCTGAGACATCGCGGATGAAACGACTCTCCCCGTCACTGAAGTCAAACTCGTCAAAGTCACTGAAGTTGTCACTGACGTTGTTGCCCATCGTCAACCCAATTTACTTCCCTTGGCGTTGACTCCAATTCAGCACTTGAATCTAGTGAGGAAAAGAAAAGTTCTTTAATTCACATTCACTTGCTGTTTCATGTCAGTTAACACACTCTGAACCTCCCCTTTATCTCTTTATCCCGCGGTCAAAGAAACCTTGCTCAAAAGAACACAAAGTGCTGAAGTTACTCAGCGGGACAGACAGCATCTGAGTTGAGTTTAGTTTATTGTCACGTGTACAATGAGGTACAGTGAAAATCTTTTGTTGCATGCTAACCAGTGAGCGGAAAGACAATACATAATTACAATTGAGCCATCCACAGTGGACAGATGCATGATAAAGAGAATAACATGAATAACGTCTAGTGCAAGATAAAGTCCAGTAAAATCCGATCAAAGATAGCCCAAGGGTCTTCAATGATATAGATAGTAGCTCAGGACTGCTCTCTAGTTGTTGGTAGGATGGTTCATTGCCTGATAACTGGGAAGAAACTGTCCCTGAATCGGGAGCTGTGCGTTTTCACACTTCTATACCGTTTGTCCGATGGGAGAGGGGAGAAGAGGGAGTGGCTGGGATGCGACTCGAAAACACGTTTCTGGTCGGGACCATTCTTCACACTGATTATGCGGGGGAGGGGGGAGGGAATAAAGCTGAAAGAAAGGAGAGGCAGGACAAAGCATGGCAGGTAGTAGTTCGATGCAGGTGAGTGGGGTTTTGTAAGGCAGATGGTTGAAACAAAGGCCAAGTATCAAAGAGGAAGGTGTGAGACAGGATTGAAGTGAAGCCAGAGGAAGGAATGTTGGAGGAGAGGGGATGGGAGAAATAGGTGGTAGTCCAGGTGGGGCTGAAGGGAGAGGAGAAAGGGGGGTGTAGGGGAAAAAGAGAAAGGTGATGCGGAGGGGGGCGTTGAGTCAAACCTTGCTCAAAGATGAATAGATTCACTCAAGTGCTGTGATTGAATTGGTTTCAGTAATCATTCTGGTAAAGTAGTTTAACATCAAGCAAGACTTGGCATTACTAGAATCCTCTAACGTCTACACTTAAAATATGTTTTAATATCTTCCTCAGTGTTACTGAACTTGCACTTTGTTTTAAACTTTGGTTTATCAAACCAGGGCAGGATTTAGAGCCCTGGACAGTGTTGCAGAATAGAGGGATCTGGGCGTACAGGGGTATGGTTCCCTGAAAATGGTGAATCACGTGGACAGCGTAGTGAAGAAGACCTTTGGCACACTTACCTTTATGGGGAAAGGTATTGAGTACAAAACATGGGACAGCATAATGCGTCTGCCCAAGTCACAGATGAGACCACACTTCAAGTTAGAATGGGTGAAGAATGGATTCACCAGGATGTTACCTGGACTTGTAGTCTTGAGTTAAAGGAAGAGATAGGGTAGGCTGAGGGTTGACTTTGTTAAGGTCTACAGGATCATAATGGACAAGGATAAAGTGAACGTTCATAATCTTTATTCCAGGGTAGAGGATTCTATAACTAGAGGGCGTAGGCATAAGGTGAGACGGGAGAGATTTAAGAAGGAACTCAGGGACAACCTTTTCTCTCAGGGTATTCGGAATCTGGAATGAACTGCCTGGGGAAGTTATGGAAATGGATACAATTACGATTTTAAAAAGACATTTGGATTGATAAAGGAATAGGAAGGGCTCAGAGAGCTATGAGCAAATGGGACTAGCCCAGTATGCCAACTCAGTCGGTACATTAACTCAATTCTCGCACGTTAACACTATCCTGCACACACTTGGGACAATTTTACATTTATACCAAGCCAATTAACCTACAAACCTGTACGCCTTTGGAGTGTGGGAGGAAATCGAAGATCTCGGAGAAACCCCACGCAGTCACGGGGAGAACGTACAAACTCCATAAGGACAAGCACCCGTAGTCGGGATCAAACCCAGGTCTCTGGCGCTGTAAGACAGCAACTCTACCACTGCCCCACCGTGCCGCCCTTTGAATGGTTTGAGCAAGGGAACTGGAATAGACGTGGCCTTCTAAGAGATGACAATATTGTTTATGTCAAAGATAGACGCAAAAAGCTGGAGTAACTCAGCGGGTCAGGCAGCATCTCTGGAGAGAAGGAATGGGTGACGTTTCGGGTCGAGATCAACTCCTACAACGTCGCTGCTCCTGAGCACTTCCTCAACAAGGCTGGAAGACCATGAAAGAGCAGATTACTGCAACCATGCAGGCAATTTGGCCATAATTGTGCAGCTGAACCAGTCTTCCTGGTCCCCCCAGTCATGACATTCACGGGTCAAGAGAGTTTAATTGTCATATGTCCTAGGAATGGAACAATTACATTCTTACTTGCTGCAGCTTTCCAGCCACATTAATGCAGGTCAGGGGTGAGCATAATGCCTTGACCAAAGAGGATATATTGTTGACTAAGCTTCAAGGTTTCTGCTGTAACCACACATCCCATTCTGATTGTAGCTTAAGCCCATTGATGAACTTGCCTGGAGATCTAAACTAAAAACAGAAAATGCTGGGAAAATACTCAGCTGGTCAGGCAGCATCTGTAGAAAGAGGAACAAACTTAACATTTCAGATCAAAGACTGATGAAGACCGAATGAAGTTATGACTTTTGCCAAATCCTTCACAGGGACATCGACTTCAAATATCGGCTCTATTTCCTTTTCCATAGGTTCTTCCTGACCTGTTGAGTTTTTCTAGCATAGTCTATTTTTATCGAAGACGTTCGGCATCAATGGTCTTTTAATTTTTCATTGTGGGGATCTAGATGTAGTAGAGGTATCTCCAATGAATTCAGTGTAGATCATGCATCCATTGGAACTGTTCATCTGTGTCCTTCCTCGCATTGGTGAAAGGCTCAGTGTAGCCTGAAAAACACCTGCCGATGTAGTGCGGTGCCCAAAGCACGAATGCGTACCTTGGGATGAACCAAACCTTTGACTAAAAGATTGACTAAAATTCCTATCCTGTAATGCTGTGGTGCCATTGTCAGAGCTGAGCCCATCATACAGATTTAAAAAAAGACCCAGTATGCTGGAGTAACTCAGCAGGTCAGGCAGCATCTCCGGAGAACATAGATGAGTGACTTTTCGGGACAGGACCCTTCTTCAGACTGATTGTAGTAAGGGGGGGAGGATGCTGGAAGGTGGGGGCAAGACAAAGCCAGGCGAGTGATAGGAACATACAGGTGAGAGGAGTTTGATTTGTAGATAGTTGGACAAAGGACAGAGATGTAAAGCCAAATGGCTGTGAGATAAAGAGAGAAGAGGCTTGACATGTGAAGCCAGGGGAAGGAACATAACTGGTAGGGGACAGGGGAAGGGAGAGGGAATGGGACTGTGGGAGAAATGGGTATGCATCCAGGTGGAGCACAGGGAAGAGACGGGGTAAAAGGAGTGTGGGGGGGGGGGGTTGTTGGTTGGTTAGTTACCTAAAATAGGAGAATTCAAACCAAAATGTCACCTATTCATGTCCTCCAGAGAAGCCTTGTGACCCGCTGATTTACTCCAGCACGTTGTGTCTTTTTTTGTAAACCAATGTCTGCGGTCCCTTGTGTCTATCATACAGACTGTAAACTGGAGCGGAAATCCTGAAGTATTTTGTGCAAGATTTTGCTCCAGCGCTTTGTTTTCTTGGTGAAGATCCCAGCATCTGCAGTGCCTTGTGTCTCTAAAAAAGTTTTGAGTTGTGCTTTCCTGATTATTCTGGTTATCACAAAGGGGAAAACCAACCAACGCTAAAATCTCCATTACCCCAACAGAGAAAGATTTTTTTTGATGCACCACCAAATTTCCTGTTTGATACTACTCACAATGCTCCAAAACTGTACATTACAGATCAAAAATTGACTGTTTTTCCACAGAAGCAACCATTCCTTTGTCCTCCTGCCTTTTCTCCTGGACCCCACAATCCATGGGACCGTCATCTCCTTCAGATACAGCATCTGGATCTCTTGACCTCGTATTTCACTCAGGTAGTTTACAACCTAATGCGTATGAACATTGAATTCTCCAATTCTTGGTAACTAATCTACAAACAACACCCCCCTCCCCCACTTCTTTTCACCCTCTCTTCCCTGTGTCCCACTTGACTTGTACCCATTTCTCCCCTTCCTCAGCCTGACCTGCTGAGTTACTCCAGCATTTTGTGGGGGGGTTTCTTGGTCTTCACATATTTTATCTCAAAGAAGGGAATGATTCATTTTGCCCCAGCTATTCCTGGCTTGTCTGTCCCCTCTTTTTTTTACCCCCTTAAATCTGCACTCTGAAGCAGACCAGAATTTGTTTTTGATCCAGTGAAGCCTGCTGAAACTCCCTGAGGATCTGCTTCCTCAGTCCTGTTTATCCCTGCAAATGGCTTGTGGATGAATGACGTCTCATGAGAAGATTCTTCAGGGACTCTGAGATGTTTGGGCCCATTTTTATCGCTGTAACTCACCTGCTCCAACTCTCTACCTAAATATAAGCTTATTCTACCGCTGCGCCGCCCAAAAATGAGTTGTAGGTGTTTAGTTTAGTTATACAGCATGGAAACAGGCCCTTCGGCCCACCAAGTCCACGTCGATCACCCATTCACTCTAGTTTGATGTTAGCCCACCTTCTCATCCACTTCCTACACACTTGGGGGCAAGTCACAGAGGCCGATTATCTTACAAACACACACGTCTTTGGGATGTGGGAGGAAACCGGAGCACCTGGACGAAACTCACGCGGACACGGGGAGAAGGTGCAAACTCCACACAGCCAAAATCCCATGGTCAGGATCGAACCCGGGTTTTTGGCGTTATGAGGCAGCAGGTATACCAGCAATACCATCGTGCCGCCCTGTGTTATAGCTCTCCGTGATTTACAATCAAATCAAAAATATTAATGAAGAAAAGGGCATTCAACAGTTGAATTTAGCATCCATTATGAAGCAACAAAAACAGCCAAATGGAAAATATGATTGTCACATAGGTTTAAGGTTGATGCTGAAGAAGGGTCTCAACCCGAAACATCACCCATTCCTTCTCTCCAGAGATGCTGCCTGTCCCGCTGGGTTACTGCAGCATTTTGTGTCTACCATGCTATTCTCCAATATTCATTACCCAACCTAGTTTATGCAGTGGTGGCAAAAAAAGTAGTTATCTCAGAACAAGAGGAAGAAAGAAAGAAGCAGGAATAAACACTGGGTAGCCTGTTGCGTCTCAAAAGGAAAGGCACTGGACTGGTGAGCTGATAATGTTCATCCAGCTTTTACAAAATACATCTAATGTGGTGACATGTAGAAAAAAGTATATTGGTTCATTAGGAATAAACATTAAAAAACAAAACATAATTTGACCTTGAGCTTGTATTTGCCAATTTCATCAGACAATTATATTTGGAGAAATGTGAATCCTTTCTGAAATTCAGAATAATCTGTTCCCCACTCTGGGCCACTGAGAGCCCCCCAATCTTTTTTAATCAAAGTAAACTTTATTCAGAATAAAAAATATATACAAAACAAGAACTGTACAAAAATTCTTCTGACATTCTCAGAGGCTCTACATACATTCATTTGCATCGTATCGTAGTGTTCACAGAAATATCATTATACCTGGCACCCTTGCTACTAATGTAGCCCCATGGTGTCATCTCTACCACACCTTGCCCCGTCAATGTCCAGCAGCGGAAGAACCCTATGCTGTGGTCCTCCCCCACTGAGCCTTGGTGTTGGCTGCACCAAGCTTCAGTGCGTCCCTCAGCGAGTACTCCTGCAGTCTGGAGCGGGCCAGTTGGCAACAAAAACACTAAACATACTCACTCCAACTGTCGGACACACCTGCCCAGGTGAGAACGGGGGTCTGCAGAAGCCTTTTACATTCACTTTTCACACAGGCTGAGAGAAGTAGATGAATCCTCTGCTTCAGGGTCTCTGCTCTCAGTCCTGCTCCTCAAGCTTTCCCCCAGGTGAATAGTCCTCTCTCCGACTTTCATTTATTCCTCTCCACCAGCATTGCTATCTCACCTTATCTCCGTTAAACGCTTCCCCTCCACTCACCACCTTTCCTGCAATGTCTGAGCAACCGATACCTAATTAGCTGACTCTATCAACTATTTTTATTATCCAATCAAATCCAAGCTGCGCGTGGATTTCAGTCGAAGTCCTCCGAGACTGTGTGGCATTTGGTGAAGCAGAACAATCTATTATGGATTTCAACTGGTTAACGACCAAAAATATTTTGTATAGTTAAATGTTCAAATACTGATTCCAATGTGCCCCTTCAAGACACCCAAGTCATGTGCACAGTAGCATCATGTTGTTGATTGAGTTTGTATATCTGTATACATTTCCTATAGAAAATAGTTGCAGGAGTAGGCCCTTTGAGCCAGCACCGCCATTTAGTATGATGATGGCTGATCATCCAAACCAGTAACCCTTTCCTGCTTTTTACCCATATCTCTTGATTCTGTTAGCCCTAAGAGCTAAATCTAACTCTCGAAAACATCCAGTGAATTGGCCTCCACTGCCTTCTGTGGTAGAGAATTGGCAGGTTTGCAATAAGGACTCCCATATAGTGAAAGGGACTTGATGGACTTTAGACTTTAGACACACAGTGTGGAAACAGGCCCTTCACCCCACCAAGTCTGCACTGACCAGCGATCACCCCGTACACTAGCACTATCCTACACACTAGGGACTATTTACAGTTTTTACCGAAGCTAATTAACTTGCAAACCTGTACGTCTTTGGAGTGTGGGAGGAAACCGGAGCACCCAGAGGAAACCCACGCAATCACAGGGAGAACGTGCAAACTCCGTACAGACAGCACCCGTAGTCAGGATCGAACCCTGGTCTCTGGCGCTGTAAGTCAGCAACTCTACCACTGTGCCGCCCCGCATTGAGCATTGAGGTTGTTATTTTATGTGTTGTATTGGTTCTGTATTGTCCCCAGGGTTTCTGTTCCGATGGGATAAACAAGGGATCAACATCTGAGTAGCACCTGCTCCATGTTCTGCTCCCACTACAATATGAAATATTTTCAGTTCTGTAACTGACGTATATTAATTTTGTTGTATTTCTTTACTTCAATTTTTAGTAGGGGTATCAGAAGAGACTGGGAACAAGAGTTAGCTATTAAAATTTCAAAGGAAAGTTGGAATGAATACTTATTAAACGTGCATAAATGCTCGATTAATGTAACACACACTTTAATACAATTTAAAATTTTACATAGATTATATTATTCGAAAACTAAAATTCATAAAATTTTCCCAAATGTATCATCTATTTGTGATAAATGTCAATCCCAAGAAGCTACCATAACGCACTCATTCGTTTCTTGTACAAAAATTCAAAAATTTTGGAATGAAATTTTTGAAATCTTTACAAAGTTATTTAAAACAAGACTGATACCCAAAGCAGAATGGATTATCTTCGGTATAACGGAAGATGGTCCAGATCTAAATGTGTTTCAAAAAAAACTAATGGACTATGGGTTAATAACTGGAAAAAAGCTAATTCTAAAATTTTGGAAGAAGGCTCCAATACCAACTATAAATATGTGGATTTCAAATATGTTTGAAACATTACACCTAGAAGAGATAAGACTCCTCCTAGCAGGTAAACCAGATCACTTCCACCTGACGTGGTCTGCATTTATAGAATTATTACAAACATAGGGTGCAAAAGTACTTTAAAAAAAATTTGAGGTCAGGTAAGGGGGGATGATAGTTGAAGAGCTGGTATGTCAAAAAAAAAAGGCTCATAAAAATACTTGTTTCTCTCTTTTTCCTCTTTCTCCCTTTCTTTCTTTCCTAGGGTCTATTTCTTAACTCTTTTTCTTTTGTTTTTAATTTTGCTCTTATAGGGTCTTCGTCCTTTTTTGTTGTCACATTTCCTACACTTTCACTTTTTCCTTCACTTTCTTCTTTCTTTCAATCTTTTCTTTTTCTAGTGTAAAAAATAAATGGAGTACATTAATTGTAAGAAGATATAAATGACAAGTACTAATGTATGTGGTTGTAATGTAATGTACTTCTAATAAAATACAAATTTAGAGATACAGGGTGGATACAGACCCTTCGGCCCACCAAATCCACGTCTGTCTACGATCACCCATACACTAATTCTATATTATCCAACTTTCGCATCCACTCCCTACACTCTGGGGGCAATTTACAGAAGCCAATTAACCTATGAACCTGCACGTCTTTGAGGTGTGGAAGGAAACCGGCGTACCCGGAGAAAACGCACAGAGAGAATGAACAAACTCCACAGAGACAGCACCAGTGGTCAGGATCGAACCCGGATTTCAGGCACTGTGAGGCAGCAGTTCTACCACTGTGCCACTGCATTCATGGATTTTGATTTCCTCTTTAAATTTCACGCACTTTTGAATTTGTCTCTTTTCCAGATTGCGTTCTAGATCAACAGAGTTCTGCTGGGTGTCTGAATGCTGAGTCAAATTCCACTTAAAGTCATAGAGCTATACAGCATGGAAATAGGTCCTTCACTCCACCTTGTCAATGCCGACCAGGGTGGCACATCTCTTTTAAATGTTGCCCCTCTCACCTTAAACCTGTGGCCTCTAGTCTTTGACATTTCCACCCTTCGAAAAAGCTTCTGACTGTCTAGCCTATCCATGCCTCTCATAATTTTGTATACTTCTCTCTGGTCGCCCCTCAGCCTCAGCGCTCCAGAGAAAACAATCTGAGTTTGTCTAACCTCTCCTTATCGTTAATACCCTCTAATTCCGGGAGCACCGTGGTAAACCTCTTCTGCACCCTTTCCAAAGCTTCCACATCCTTCCTGTAATGGAGCGACCAGACTGCACACAATACTCCAAATGTGACCTAACCAAAGTCCTATAAAGCTGCCAGACTTTTATACTCAATGCCCCAAATGTTGATGGCAAGCATACCGTATGCCTTCTTTACCACTCTTATCCACACTTTCAGGGAGGCAACATATGTAGATGCATTATATGTGTTACAATTATTTTCCATTGAGTTCAAAAATGAATCGATCATTGCAATACTACACTCATCAAAGAATCATGGAATGGCAATAGCACAGAAATAGCCCATTTCAGTCCATCGATCTCATATCAATATGAGAAATCAAGCTGGTCCCATTTTCCAGTCCTCATCCCTTAAAATCCTTCAAATTCTTTATTTTCATACAATTATCCAACTCCCATAAAAATACAATAGAATCCAATCTTACTGCTTTCCCTAACTGTGCATTCCACATCCAAACTACTAATTTATGCTCCGAACATTGAACAGAACAGCACACGAACAGACCCTTTGGTCCCCAATGTCTGTGCTGAACATGATGTCCAGACCAACTCTTATCTACCTGCACATACTCCATATCCTTCCATTCCTTGCATATCCATGTGCCTATCCATTGTACAAAACGATGTTTACTCATATCACTATTTGTTCATTTGCTAATCAACGCCATTATATATTCACACATTTCACAAGTCTTGACACTTTCCTATCCTAACAGCACATCCAATTTTAATTTCATCTCAAGATTTGAAAATTGTATACTTGGCCCCCAATACCAAGTCATTAATATATTTATCAAGGGAAGCAGCAATCCTTGTACTAACCACTTAAAAGACAACCATGCACCGCTAATCATTCTTTCCTGTACTTAGCCAATTTCCTATCAACACTGTGTTCAATGTTCCGCTACTAAGCTGATACCATTTACAAAAGTTTTCCAAATCATTGTAAACCACACCAACCACATTTCAATCACTATTACACTCTATTGCTTTATCAGAAATTATCAAGTTAGTCAGATCCAGTTTGCTGTAACAAATCCCTGCTAGCTAATCAATCCGCACATATCCGAGTGACTTCTAATACTGTCCCTGATTATTGTTTCTAGAACAGTCTCCAGCACCAGGGTGATCTGCGGCACGGTGGTGCAGCGGTAGAGTTGCTGCCTTACAGCGCTAGAGACCCGGGTTCCATCCTGACTATGGGTGTTGTCAGTACGGAGTTTGTACGTTCTCCCTGTGACCTGCGTGGATTTTCTCCGGGAGCTCCAGTTTCCTCCCACACTCCAAAGACGTATAGGTTTGAGGGCTAATTGGCTTGTAAATTGTCCCCAGCTTGTGCAGGATAGTGTTAGTGTGCAGGGATCACTGGTCAGCGAGGACTCGGTGGGTCGAAGGGCCCGTTTCCACGCTGTATCTCTAAACTAAACTAATTGAAAGATAGTATGGAAACAGGCCCTTCGGCCCATCAAGTCCACACCAACCATCAGTCACCCGTTCACACCAGTTCTGTGTTATCCCACTTTCTCATCCACTCCCTACGCACTAGGGGCAATTTTACAGAGGCCAATTAACCTACAAACCCGCACGTCTTTGAGATGTTTGAAGAAATCGGTGTACCCGGAGGAAATCCACGTGGTCACAGGGAGAATGCACAAACTATACAGACAGTAGTTGAGATCAGGATCGAACCCAGGTTTCTGGCGCTATGAGGCAACGGCTCTACTAGCTGTGCCACTGTGCCACACACTATTTCCTTTTTAGAACAATGGTGTAACAGTTGCAATTTTCTAGTTGTTAAACCATCATGCTAACCAACAGAGGTTTGGAGAAGTATGACCAGGGCCTCTGCAATTTCCTCATAGCAACCTCAGATATGTTCGTTAGACCAGGTGATTTATTCACTAGATTTGCAGCTGGCCTTCTCCGCCTCTTTAAGAATTATAGCCCTCCCCCCCTCAGTCTTGGTTCAAGGTCTTGACCCAAAATATCGAACATCTGACTGTACAGAATGTTTGTCTTCCTTTAGTATCTTCTTCCATGACGAAGGCAAACTCATAAAGTTTTAATTTAGTACCTCAATCATGTCCTCTGCCCATGGAACACCCGCGTTTTATCCGTAAAGACCATCCTGACCTCGTTGCATGCCATTTCAACTCGCCTTCCCATTTCCACACCGACCCATCTGTCCTCCAACCTCTCCACAGCCAGGGTGAAGAAAAACACAAACTGGAAGGATAACCCACACTCCCTGTGGTCCTTCCTCCCACCCCGCACCCTCACCCATCTTCATGCCCCCTCTCCCCCTTGATTCCCTTTGTCTGTCACCCACTCATACCCACTGGGTCTCTGTCACCCCCCCCCCCACTTCCATCTGCCAACCATCACTCCTTATCTAATTCCACATACCACCTTCCTTGCCTATTATATTCCCACATCCTCACCCTCTTGCGTCTCCACATCTCCTTTTCAGCCTCTGCCTCTTCCTTCACTCTCCCCCTACGTGGCTCTCAACTCTACCTATCACCCACCAGCCACCCACTCCCAACTCCACCTTCACCCCTCTCTCCCACCTGACACCATCTGTCCATCCTATACCTCCACACCTGGTTCTGCCAATTGCTTACCTGCCCCGATGCAACATGACCCTGCAAATGGGTGAAGTAAGTGACAAAAACACAAGAGTTCGTACAATTATATATTTATTAATATGGAATGCTTTAGTTGCACAGTAGATTGGATTTTGCATCAACAGTACATTGCAAGGCATTTAGAACTCAAACTAACATGAAGACGGTAATTTTGAAGCAATGATTTGCAGAGTGTGTGGAAGCATTTCTCAGCATGGTGATGGTTGTTCTATGTTTTATAGGTGATTTTTTTCCCTGTAGGGTGAAGTATTTCACATTATAGATTGGAGGATAGATCAGCTATCCTTTGGCCATAGAATAAGTGAGAAGCCAATTTGGTTCGTGAACTCGTAGGAATCAGATTAATCTGGACCACACCGGTTTACAGTGCACACCTCTGAACCAAAGTCTGAAGAAGGGTCTCGACCCGAAACATCACCCATCCAGAGACGCTGCCTGTCCCGCTGAGTTACTCCAGCATTTTGTGTCTACAAAAGGTACAGAGTTGGATATGAAGGAATGTGTCAGATTAAACAAACTGCATTTTTTTCCAATCTGAGAAGGCTGGAAAGTGGCCAGCTGATCCAACTTGATTGGCTTTATTAATCCGAGCTGATCACTCATCTGCGGCTATTTACAGCGCCGGAGACCTGGGTTTGATCCTGACTGCGGGTGCTGTCTATATGAAGTTTGTACGTTCTCCACATGTCCTGCGTGGGGTTTCCCCGGGTGTTCCGGTTTCCACCCACATTCCAAATACATAGAGGTTTGTGGGTTAATTAATTGGCTTAGCGTGCAGGGATCATTGGTCGGCGCACTCAGTACGAAGAAGGGCCTGCTTTCGCCCTGTATCTCTAGACGAAACTAAACGAACCAGATAGGCAGCAAAAAGAAGCAAAGTGAACAATATCGAACATTGAACAAATCGACTAATCTCTAGTCTATTTTAAATTGAGCATTAGAAAATAGGAATGCAAAATATAATTAAGAGTTTTAATCTAGTTCAGTCGATCGCAAATTAACCACCTCGCAGACGAAGCAGGAGCTGGATGGTGGACTGAGACCTGATGTTGTAATCGGAGAGCAACCGGCCATCTTCCAGTTGTGTGCTCCCAATTGTCAGGCGCTGTTGGTCGGGCGTGACCCCTTCCTGCCGTTGTACTTTCTGTTTAAATTCCCGCACGGACTCAGAAGGCAGCACGTCGTACGTCGTCGTTTTCCCCTTTTCGTTGCAGAGGAATATCTGCATGCGTTCCTCCTTCCTGATCAGCATCATAACCGTGGAGTCAGGGGGGAGGTTGTAGTCACACAGCCGGCTGTTGTCCTGAAGCTCCACCTGCTGCCCGTTTTGCACCATCAGGCGCTGTTGGAAACCTGGCACCTGAGTTGCATTGTATATTTTCTCCTTGAGAGCCGACACCTGGATGTAAGGGTCGACATCCAATTGCAAAGACTCGCCGGTCAAAAACTTCAACTGGAGTCTCATCTTGCCAAATCACTGTGGAAAAATGAGAAGAGATTAGAATCCTTTCTATCACTTGTGAACCAACTGTTCTGCATTTATGTAATTACTTCTTGTTAAATCCACACAGTTAAACTTAGTTTATTGTCCCGTGTGCTGGATATTTCACATTACTGGAGTACACGTGACAATAAACTAAACTTATTACGAAGTGCCTTTTACTTTGAGGTGGGAGGAATGGTGGCAAATTATTTCTCCTGTTGAACCTCGGTTAACCTTACTGAATCCTTCACAAACTTTTACTGGGCTCAGCACATTGATTCAAGCTTAAAGAAAGCACATCAATGCCTTTACTGCACAGTGACACAGTTGTAGAGTTGCTGCCTTACAGTGCCAGAGACCCGAGTACGATCCCGACTACGGGTGATGGCTGTACAGAGTTTGTACGTTCTCCCACTGACCTGTGTGGGTTTTCTCCAGGTGCTCTGGTTTCCTGCCACAATACAAAGAAGTACTGGATTGTAGGTTAATCGGCTTAGTTAAAATTGTGAATTGTCCCTAATATGTAGGGTAGGATGTGTGGTATTGTGCGGGGATCGCTGGTTGTCGAGGACTCGGTGGGCTGAAGGGCCTGTTTTAGCGCTGTATCTCTAAACTGATACTAAGATTGGAGAGACTCGGTATGTTGATGAATACCCTCTTGCACTTCTGGAAGTAGGGGGTGAGGGGTAGGGAAGATCTGAAGATGAGAAAAGACCAGGAGAAATCAGGCTTGGCAACAAATGGCCTCAGACAGGATGGTGGCCCCATCGTTGGCTCGGGAAGGTGTGATCTCAAGACGGATACAATGTGGTGAACTATGAACAGGTTAAGCAATTAGGGTGGAGGAAGGGGGCAAGGGGGAGGGGTGTGTGTGGAAGTTACTTAAAATGAGAGAAATCCACATTCATACTAAATATTAATTAAGCACTAATTACTCTAATTTGATCTTTTTGCACAGAAGTTGAATTCAGTCTTTCAATTCCAAGATATTAGAAACATAGAAAATAGGCGCAGGAGTAGGCCATTTGGCCCTTCGAGTCAGGGCCACCATTCAATATGATCATGGCTGATCATCCAAAATTAGCAGCCCGTTCTGGCTTTTTCCCCCTATCCCTTGATTCCCTTAGACCCAAGAGCCAAATGACTCCATCCAGTGAATCTCACATCCAGTGAATTGACCTCCACTGCCTTCTGTGGCAGAGAATTCCACAGATTCACAACTCTCTGAGTGAGACTCCAAGGGCGGCTGAGCTGCAATACTGGGCTTCTGACAGAAGAGGTCCCCCGTGAGCTACGTTTCGTTTAACACTGCGATTGCACCGCTTCCCGGGAAATGAGAGCAGGCTTTCATAAGTCAAGAGTGTTTTATTGTCATATGTCCCAGATAAAACAATCACATTCTTTGTTTCAGCAGCACAACAGGATATGTAAACACAGTACTCTGTGAACAATGTAATAAACGAGAAAAAGTTAATTGTGTGTGTGTGTGTATATTATATATATATATATATATACACACACACAAAAACAAATAATAATTGTAAATCCGTGGCAATAAAAAACAAACTGCTGGAGGAACTCAGCTGGTCAGACAGCATCTGTGTAGGCAGAAGGATGGTCCCAAATCAGAGTCCTGGCCCGAGAAGTCGACTTCCACAGATGCTGCCTGACCCGCTGAGTTACTGGAAACAAAATACTGGAGTAACTCAGCGGGACAGGCAGCATCTCTGGAGAGAAGGAACGGGCGACGTTTCGGGTCGGGACCCTTCTTCAGACTGAAAATAGAGGGGAGGGAACTGGAGGTAAGTAAAGGCCAGGACAAACATCAGGGCGTGTTATTAAACGTGTAGACTGACGATATTCTGGATGGTATTAAATGGGCCACTCGTGTGGCTTTCTAAGCCAGGACCGCCCTTCAACAGGATAAACCATATGCCAGCATTCTCCCCGTCTCGCACACAACGACAACCTGCTACGACCAAAATCGGCGCAACTTTGCGAAAACTGTGCAGTCAATTATTCACTTCAACCTCAGACTTCCTGAATCAGCCCAGTCGCACAAAGGATTTCACCTTCGCGGTTTACACCGAAGATAGACACGAAATGTTGGAGTAAATCAGCGGGTCGGGCAGCATCTCTAGAGAAAAGGAATAGGTGACGTTTCGGGTCGAGACCCTTCTTGAGGCTAGTAATGATTATTTAACGCGCTATTCCAGTGAGATAAGTGTCTCCATTGAAGTAGCGGAAACAGGTGTCACTAAACCCACGAACATAAGATTGTGGGAAGACTTAAGCAGAAGGCCATTCGGACCTCTTCACTATTGGGGATATCACGGCTGATAATTTATTTCACCCGCAGATAGACACAAAATGCTGGAGTAACTCAGCGGGACAGGCAGCGTCTCTGGGGAGAAGGAACTGAAAACGGAGGAGAGGGAACTGGAGGTAAGAAAGGGCCAGGACAAAAGTCAGGGCGTGCAACAGATGACAAAGGAAGGGTGGAGCCCACAATAGCCTATTGTTGGCTGGGGAAGAGGTGATAGCAGAGGGATACACAGGGATGCGAGCAGTGGAGCTCATAGGACGGTGAGGGGGTGGGAGAGGGCGGAGAGAGAGAATGCAGGGATTATTTGAAATTAGATCAACAGCGATTATACCGCTGGGTGGTAAACTGCCCAAGCGAAATATGTGGACACAAAAAGCTGGAGTATCTCAGCGGCAGCATCTCTGGAGAGAGAATGGGTGAGATTTCGGGTCGAGACCCTTCTTCAGATGAGATGCTGTTCCTCCATCGCCCGACACTAACCCAGTATCACCTGATCCCAATATTTATCTGCTAAATCTTCACCTCTCTATGTTATCAGCTGGTAATGGCATTTACCACCCGAGGCGCAGAATGGTCGTCATTTATTTTTTTAATTGTGAATTTGCCTGTGTTCAAAACTTTGAACTTACCAACCGAAGCCTCACAATCCTTGTCGGGTGCTCAAGAAGTCGATGAGGATCTGATTGCAGAATATTCTCTGTCTCTTTTTCCAGAACTCCGCTCTTAGCAAATTCCTCAACCCCCCTTGGTTCGCTGGGACACGAGCTTCGATGCACACACCTCTCCCGGCGTCTAGCAGTCGTCTCCGCTCCCTCTGGCCGCTACCCTTTGGTTTTATCTCCTCTTCCAAGTTTCTGAACGTCAGCGCCACTCCCCCTCCCTCCGAGTACTAACAGGCTGCTCGCTGCTGCTGCAAACAAACGTCATCTCAGTTTCGTTTCCGAAAAATAGTCAGCCGCTTTCGGAGCTGCCGGCTATTTCACTTTCTGGTTCGTTTCTGATGCCTGAATCCGAAATACAATAACAGCACAGGGAATCGAAGCTGCAATCAGCTGTTGACCCACCATCACTGCCTGCATTTCTTGGTTGCAATGTAACTGATTAAATGCAACATGAAAATAACCGCTCTTCGCATCTGTGGCAAGGAACTGCAGCTGCCGGTTTAAACCGAAGATAGTCACAGAAAGCTGGAGTGACTCAGCGGGTCAGACAGCATCTTTGGAGAAAAGGGATAGGTGACGTTTCGGGTCGAGAGCCTTCTTCAGACACTGTATTAAGGTTTCAACTGGTTGAGAAGCTTTAAGGGGCAGAACTTTCAAGGGTCCCGGGGGATTTGGAGCAAAAATGACACCCATCACGTTTTGTCCCACCCCCTCCGTTTTAAGGTCATAAGGGATAGTAGCATTAGGCCGTTCGGCCCATTAAGTCTACTCCGCCATTCAATCAATCAAATCTACCTCTCCCTCCTAACCCCATTCTCCTGCCTTCTCCCCATAACCCCTGACACCTGTACTAATCAAGAATCTATCTCTGCCTTAAAAATATCCACTGACTTGGCCTCCACAGCCTTCTATAGCAAAGAATTCCACGGATTCACCACCCACTGACTAAATACATTTCTCCTCATCTCCTTCCTAAAAGATCGTCCTTTAATTGTGAGGATATGACCTCTAGTCCTAGACTCTCCCACAAGTGGAAACATCCTCTCCACATCCACTCTATCCAAGCCTTTCACTATTCTGTATGTTTCAATGAAGTCCCCTCTCATTCTCCTAAACTCCAGCGAGTACAGGCCCAGTGCCAACAAACGCTCATCATAGGTTAACCCACTCATTCCTGGGATCATTCTTGTAACCATCTGGACCCTCTCCAGAGCCAGCACATCCTTCCTCAGATATGGTGCCCAAAATTGCTCACAATATTTCAAATGCGGCCTTACCAACCTCAGCATTACATCCCTGTTTTTGTATACAAGCCCTCTTGAAATAAATGCCAGCATTAAGTTTGCTTTCTTTACTGCTGATTAGACTTTCAGATTAACTTTTTGGCAATCCTGCATCAGCACTCCCAACTCCCTTTGCACCTCCGATTTCTGGATTCTCACCCCATGTAGAAAATAGTTTCCTACTACCAAAATGCATGACTCCATGCTTTGCTATACTATATCCCACCTGCCACTTCTCTGTCCACACTCACTACCTGTCCAAGTCCTTCTGCAGAGTCCCTACTTTCTCTACACTACCTGCCCCTCCACCTATTTTCGTATCATCTGCAAACTTTGCCACAAAGTCTTCAATCCCCGCGTCCAAATCATTAATATACAACGTGAAAAGTAGCGGCCCCAGCACCGACCCTTGCGGAACTCCACTAGTCACTGGCAGCCATCCAGAAAAAGCCCCCTTTATTGCCACTTTATTGTCTTCTCCCATCCAGCCAATCTGCTTTCCATGCTAGTATCTGCCCTTTGATACCGTGGGCTCTCATCGTATTTAGCAGCTTAATCTGTGGCACCTTATCAAAGGCTTTCTGAAAATCTAAGTAAACAATATCTACTGACTCTCCTTTGACTGTCCTGCTATTTAGTTCTTCAAAGAATTCCAGCAAATTTGTCAAGCAAGACCTCCCCGTCACAAAGCCGTACTGACTTTGACCTATTTTATCGTGAACTAAGTACTCTTGCTGTCCTCTTTTATATTATTTTCCAACTTTTTTTCCACCCTACACCAATCAGTCTGACAAAGGGCCCAGCCCCGAAACGTCGTCTGTCTATTCTCTCCACTGATGCTGCCTGACCCGCTGAGTTCCACCGGCATCCTTGTGTTTTGGTCACTTTCCCACAGCTGCCCATGCTCTTTGCCCCTCACCCCAGCCGTAATAACTAAGCAGGACAGGCAACATCTCTGCAGAGAAGGGATGGGTGATGTTTCGGATTGAGACCCTTCCTCAGACTGATGTCAGGGGAGAAGAAGTCTAGAGATATTGGAGGGTAAGTGTGAAAACGACAGATCAAAGCAGATGAGTGTAAGGAAATGTTGAATGGTTCATTGTCAGCTGAGCGGAAGGTGACTGTGGAAGAAATTAATTTAGAGGGAAATTAAAGGAAAAACTGAAAGTTACAGACTTTGCAGGTTAGCTTCAAGGGACATTATTGCATGATATCATGGAGAGATGGCAGCAGAAAACTGCTCACCAGTTCATCGTAGAATTAGCCGACAGTTATACTGTGCAGTAAACAACTTTTGTGTTTTGTCAGATACAACTATATGAAAATATACTATCTACAATTATGTCATTAGTCATAACATACTTTTCACTTATGTTCATCTTATTCAACAACAGATGGTCAATACAAGTCAAACACAATACAAGGGCATCTTGACATTATTCTATCTCACCTTTCAGACAGCCCACGCCACCGTCCCCGAGCCAATCATAAGCCCCCCATTTACAGTAACATTTCTATGCTACTAGCGGTAGGTGGAGCGGGTGATCTACTGTAACTTCTCACAAAGGAAAATAAACTTCCTTATCTCCTCTACTATTTCATGTTTGCATTACCATCCACCCTCCAACACATTCCCAGACAAGAGGTGATACGTCTAATCTTACTATGCCGATTCCCACAACCTCTTCTGCAAGCGAGAGCTGCCAATTGTCACATCCAAAACACCCTTTCATTACCTTGTGCAATTCCAATCAAATTAAATAAAGAAGGATATTAATTTTTCTTCCACAGTGACAACCAGGATGGGGGAGGGATGGAGAGAGAGGGATAGCAAGGGTTACTTGGTTACATAAATCAATATTCATACCGCTGGGTTGTAAGCTGCCCAAGCGAAATATGAGGTGTTTATGAGTTTAGAGATACAGCACGGAAACAGGCCCTTCAGCCCACCGGGTCCGCGCTGATCAGCGATCCCCGCATATTAACACTACCCTACACGCACTAGGGACAATTTGTTTTTTACATTTACCAAGCCAACTTACCTCCATACCATTACCTCTTTGGAGTGTGGGAGGAAAACGAAGATCTCGGAGAAAACCTACGCAGTCACGGGAAGAACATACAAACTCCGTACAGACAGCACCTGTAGTCGGGATGGAACCCGGGTCTCCGGTGCTGCAAGCGCTATAAGGCAGCAACTCTACCGCTGCGCCACCGTGCCACCCTCCTCCAATGCTGTTCCTCTAATTTACGTTGGGCCTCACTCTGACAGTGGTCCAGGGCAGAAAGGCCCAGGACTGAAATGCTACCCGGATTAGTGGAGTGTTAGCTAGAAGAAGAGGTTGGATAAACATGGATTGTTTTCTGTGGAAATTTGGTCGGTGTGGGCAAGTTGGGCCAAAGAGCCTGTTTCCACGCTGTAAGACTCTATGACTCTATATACAGTACCTACTGTATATAGACAGACAATCCAAGATGTTTAGGAAGGAACTGCAGATGCTGGTTTACACCAAAGATGGACACAAAATGCTGGAGTAACTCAGCGGGTCAGGCAGCATATCTGGATAAAAGGAATAGGTGACGTTTCGGGAAGAAGGGTCTTGATAGCGGTAGAGTTGTTGCCTTATAGCGTCAGAGACCCGGGTTCGATCCTGACTACGGGTGCTTGTCTGTACGGAGTTTATACGTTCTCCCCGTGACCTGCGTGGGAAATGGGGAGAAATGGGGAGATGCAGCGAGACCTGGGTGTCATGGTACACCAGTCATTGAAAGTAGGCATGCAGGTGCAGCAGGCAGTGAAGAAAGCGAATGGTATGTTAGCTTTCATAGCAAAAGGATTTGAGTATAGGAGCAGGGAGGTTCTACTGCAGTTGTACAGGGTCTTGGTGAGACCACACCTGGAGTATTGCGTACAGTTTTGGTCTCCAAATCTGAGGAAGGACATTATTGCCATAGAGGGAGTGCAGAGAAGGTTCACCAGACTGATTCCTGGGATGTCAGGACTGTCTTATGAAGAAAGACTGGATAGACTTGGTTTATACTCTCTAGAATTTAGGAGATTGAGATGGGATCTTATAGAAACTTACAAAATTCTTAAGGGGTTGGACAGGCTAGATGCAGGAAGATTGCTCCCGATGTTGGGGAAGTCCAGGACAAGGGGTCACAGCTTAAGGATAAGGGGGAAATCCTTTAAAACCGAGATGAGAATAACTTTTTTCACACAGAGAATGGTGAATCTCTGGAACTCTCTGCCACAGAGGGTAGTCGAGGCCTGTTCATTGGCTATATTTAAGAGGGTTAGATGTGGCCCTTTTGGCTAAAGGGATCAGAGGGTATGGAGAGAAGACAGGTATGGGATACTGAGTTGGATGATCAGCCATGATCATATTGAATGGCGGTGCAGGCTCGAAGGGCCGAATGGCCTACTCCTGCACCTAATTTCTATGTTTCTATGTTTCTATGAATGCCATGAATGAATAATGAACTGCATTAAACGAACAGGAATATTATTTATGTCATTACACCGTGTTTAACTCTGTTAGTTCGTGAATGAATTGTTGCGATTATTTCTAAATTGGGTTTGACATTGTTTCACTAAAAGACAAAAAATGTTACCTATCCACGTTCTCCATGTGTCTCTAAAGTCTAAAAGACTTCCATGTCTACAATGTGATCTCTCAGGACGCTGCAGTCACAACAGGAGAGCTGTATTATTGTGCAGAGGTGAATCCCTGATGCTCAAGTGGTTTGCTAGCAGTGGGTTTCGAGTTTAGACGTCTGTGGAAAGGCACATATGGCTTTTTATTTAGTTTCGTTTTTGTTTAATTTAGTATGGTTTTAGTTTAGAGATATAGCGTGGAAACAGGCCACCGACTCCATGCCGACTAGCACTCACCCAAACACTAATTCTACCCAACACACTAGGGACAATTGAGCCACTGAGTTCCTCCAGCACTTTTTGCTCCAGCATCTGCAGTTTCTTATATCTGCAGTTTACTGAAGATCTTGGAAGGGGGGGGTAAATGAAAGGGAAACGCTATAATTACGGATCAAATTGACCAGCAATAGTGGGTCATGAGTTACTAGAACCAAGAGGCACAAGGAACTGCAGATGCTGGAATCTTGAGGAAACTACAAAGTGCTGGGGGAACTAAGTGGGGTCAGTCAGCATCTGTGGAGGGAATGGAAGGACAATGTTTAGGGTCAGGTGATCGCCTGTCCTATTCCCTCAGCAGATGATGCCTGACCCGCTGAGTTCCCCCAGCACTCTGTTCAGATACCTGGAGATAGAAACAAAATGTTGGAGTAACTCAGCGGGTCAGGCAGCATCTCTGGAGAAAAGGAATACGTGACGTTTTGGGTCGCGACCCTTCTGCAGAACAAGAGTCAGGGGAGGGGGAAACGAGAGATACAGAAGGCACGTAGAACAAATGAATGAAAGAAATGCCAAAAGCTACGATGATCAAGGAAAGGTGGAGCCCACAATGGTCCGTTGTTGGCTGCTGGGAAGGGGAACCTGGAGACCCAGTCTGAACAAAGATCCCGACCTGAAACGCCACCTATTCATGATCTCCAGAGATTCTACCTTAGAGTCATAGACTGATACAGCGCGGAAACAGACCCTTCGGCCCAACTACCCCACACCAGCCAACATGTCCCAGTTATATTTGTCAACTCACTTAGAGTTCTTCCAGTACATTTTTGTTATTTTTTGTTTGTTTAGGGTCAGTATCCTTATTCAATCTGATTGTGGAAAGGGGAGGGAGGAGGGAGAACTCGAAATTCACAGCAATAGAAAAATGAAACCGAAAGTCTGGGATCTTCCACTGAAACGGATCATAGAGGATGTGGTGCTGCACTGGCTGAAGATCAGTGCCCAGATCATGACGTGTCTAATATTGTGTTGCACTGAGATGTTTATCTTCGCGTATATTTGTGAATATTTGAAGGAGGGGCCAGCGACCACAATATAAGGAGGTCGGTGTGGCACAGTTACTTCCCATGTTATTTGGAGCATCAGCGACTTCAGAATCCACGGCGCCCGAGTTGAAGCCAGAAGCTGCTGCCTGCGAAATACAACGATGGAAAACGGCGTAAACCTGTACCACACAGATGTGGGGAAGCTGGACGATTTCATTAAAAGAAACTTGGAGCCCAGCGGGTTCAATGACGGCATGAAGGAAGCTGTGAACAGAATCTGCGAGTTTTTAAAGAACCAATGTTTCATGAAGCAACCCAACATTAATGTCCTCAGAGCCGTGAAGGTGAGTCGCTTAGATTGTAACCGCTGCTGATGACAATTAATTATTTAAAATAATGTCTTTAGTTTATGAATGGGGGTGTTTTATTGACATGGGATGGCACATCCTTGCAAAAATGTAGAGGATTTGGTGGAGACTGCTCTGGTGGTACTTTGTAGGCACGAGGAACTGCAGATGCTGGTTTACAAACAAAAAGACACAAAGTGCTGGAGTAACTGTGATCCCTATCCTTGCGAAAGAGTCGTAGGTTCATAAGTTTCAGGAGCAGAATTAGGCCATTCGGCCCACCGAGTCTACTGTCATTCAATCATGGCTGGTCTATCTTTCCCTCTCAACCCCATTCTCCCGCCTTCTCCCTGGAAGCTTCAACGTCAGGAGAATTGATGGTTAGAAAGTTAGCAAAGTGGATACAATTGGAATCTCCCGTCCTCTGTGATAACTGTTTAAATAGTTAAACCAGCTCCGACTGTTATGTTTAGAAACAAGGAACTGCAGATGCTGGTTTACAAACAAAAAAAGAACAATTGCTGGAATATCTCCGCGGGTCAGGCAGCGTCTCTGGAGGACATGGATAGGCGATGTTTCAGGTCGGGACCCATCTTGAGACTGGAGAAAAGGTTCTGACTGTACCTGCCCTACCTATGCCTCTCATAGATACGATCAGGTCTGGGGATATGGGGAGAAGGCAGGCACGGGTTATTGATTGGGGACGATCAGCCATGATCACAATGAATGTCGAAGGGCCGAATGGTCTCCTGCGCCTACTTTCTATGTTTCTATGTCTCCCCTCAACCTCCAACAGTGCAGAGAAAACAATCCAAGTTTACCTCCCACAAACAGACACAGGGTGCTGGGGTAACTCAGTGAGTCAGGCAGTGTCTGAAGAAGGGTCTCGACCCGAAACGTCACCTATTCCTTTTCTCCAGAGGGGTCGCCTGACCTGCTGAGTGACTCCAGCATTTTGTGTCTAACCTTAGTCATGTTTCAGCCTGGAGCCTGTCCCCTTAAACATCCTGTCGATCAACCCAGCGGTATGAACGTTGCCTTCTCCAATGTGAAGTGACTTTTACTAACACGCCGGCCCCTCCACCCTTGCCCCCTCCCTCCACAATAGTCGTTTAACCAGTTCCACAGTTCACCCCATTGTAGTGTTCTAGCCAACAATGGGCCTACCAGGGCCACCCAAAAGGTCATGATTCAATTATATTTTATTGTCAGATGGTACAGTGAAATGCTTTAATTTGCATACAACCCAGTAAAAGCGTACAGCAGACCTCACCCAGGCAGCACACAAGTGTCGTCACGCCTCTGGCAAAATTACAACAGATTGGTGAACGTTCCTATCTACTGCCTCCACCGGCAGGCCCCCCTTCATTCTCAGCACCTCACCGACATGTTGAAATGGACTGCAATCATCTTGACAGGATGCAGCTAGTTATCTGCAAAGGGTTCTCTCGCACCACTTCACTTCCTGGAAAGTCTACATTTGTGGGCGGCACAGTGATGCAGCTGGCAGAGCTGCTGCCTCATCGCGCCAGAGACCCAGGTTTGATCTTGACCTTGGGTGCTGTCTGTGGGGAGTTTGCACGTTCTCCCTGCAACCGCCCGGGTTGCTCCGGTTTCATCCCACATCCCAAAGCTGTGTGGGTTTGTAGGTTAGTCAGCCTCTTTAAATGGCCCCTAGTGTGTTGGAAGTGGAGGAGTAAGTGGGATAACATAGAACTAGTATGAACGATGGGCAACGTGGACTCGGTGGGCCGAAGGGCCTGTTTCCATGCTATATCTTTAAACCAAACTAAAATAAGAAGGCATGTGTACCTCCTGTGAGGTCCAGGCTGGATGGTGATGCCAACCGTCGCCTTTGATGCATAGTATTTCTACTTGGGGAGTGATTGTTGAACTGCTCTCAAGATTTTCTGGAAGAGATGAAAATTCACAGGGAAAGTGGTAGAAAAACATTCCATTATTGATAATTCTACCCCCAAAGCATCCTTTTGCATACTTTTCATTCTATGTACCTTTCCATATCTCTTTATTCCCTCTCCCCTGACTCTCAGTCCGAAGAAGGGTCTCGACCCGAAACATCACCTATCCCTTTTCTCCAGCTTTTTGTGTCTTATCTTTGGTATAAACCAGCATCTGCAGTTCCTTCCTACACAACGATAAAATAATTCTGAGTTATGATGAAGATTGAAAGGAATCACATTTTTTATATCATCTACCCAGAATGTGTAAGTTTGCAAATATTAAAAAAATTATGAATACGTTTTTCCCTTTTTTTTTTGTCAGGGTGGATCGTCGGGGAAAGGAACAGCTTTAAGAAATAGTTCGGATGCCGATCTTGTCATCTTCCTCAGTTGCTTCAAAAGTTTCCAGGACCAGAGAGACAACAGGCATGAAGTTTTGGAGGAAATTCGGAAAATGCTGGAAAAGTGCTCTGGAAGCCTTGCATTTGCGATTCGTGATATTCAAATCACGACAGGTTCAAGCAATAACCCACCCAAATCTATGAGCTTCATATTGCAATCGAAAAAGAGTTCAGAGAGTGTGGAATTTGATGTTCTGCCAACCTATGATGCATTAAGTAAGAATTTATAGCAATTTCATGTGACACAGAATTAAAAGTATTATTACATGGAGTCGTACAGCATGGAAACAGGCCCTTCAGCCCAACTGGCCCACACTGACCAAGGTGCCCCATCTCCATTTGTCCCTCCTGCCTGCATTTGGCCCATATCCCTCTAATCCTTTCCTATCCATGTACCTGGTCAAATATTGTGATGGTACCTGCCTCAATGATCTCCTCTGGCAGCTCTTGCATCTTAAATGTAATTTGGAACCTTCTGTCAGCCTCCACTGTTCACCTTGAAAGATGGGAAGAGTGAAGCTGGTGTGATTTGGTCCCACCAATGTCCCATTGTTAGTTAAGGTATTGCGAGTGTTCAGTTCCTTAGCATCTGGAATTAACTTTTGATTGGAAGACTTGACAAAATGATATTTTTTTCCTTTCTAGGCAGAATGATTTGCACAGCTGGTAGAGCTGCTGCCTCATAGCGCCAGAGACCTGGGTTTAATCCTGACCTCTGGTGCTGTCAGTATGGAGTTTGCACGTTCTCCCTGGACCGTGTGGGTTTTCGCCGGGTGTTCCGGTTTCCTCCCGCATGTTTATAGGTTAATTAGCCTCTGTAAATTGCCCTTAGTGAGTAGGGAGTGACTGAGAAAGTGGGATAACATAGAACTATTGTGAACGGCATAGACTCGGTGGGCCGAAGGTCCTGGTCCCATGCAGTATCTCTAAACTAAACTAAGTGACAATTAGGAGGTATTTTCCTTGCATCTAATGACCACAGAAGGTTCATCTTCCAGATGAATTCTCAGGCTGCAATCTTCTGCCAATATGCTGTCGCTCTCCACTAAGACACTGAGCTGATCCATAGTCACACACTGACCCTATGGCTGAATCCACACTGACCCTCAGCACTGAAATCTGCAACCCTCTTCCTCTACTTTGCTCATATATCATGTTTGTACGTTCTCCCCGTGACCCACGTGGGTTTCCCCCAGGACCTCCGGTTTCCTCCCATATTCCAAAGACGTACAAGTTTGTAGGCCAATTGGTTGGGTAAAATTGTAAATTGTCCCGTGTTATAGGATAGTGTTGGTGTGCGGGGATTGTTGGTCAGCGTGGACTCGGTGGGCTGAAAGGCCTGTTTCTGTACTGTGTCTCGAAACTAAACTGTGCCCTGCACTCTTATCTTCCTCTTTGCTCCATCTATTTTACTTGAATTTGTCTTGATTGTACTTTTATATAGTACTGATTAAACAAATCTATATCATTGCTGTCTGGCAGTGAACAAATACCCTTCAAAACCATGGACGGACGGGTTCGAGGGCAGCTGGTTTTACCATCAGAACCTTTGTGTGTCATCCAGGTGTAAAGTCGCCTTAGTCAACATCTTGGGTTAAGTTTACAGATAACCCCTTGGAAGGTTGCTTGTTAAACTTTCTGAAGGCGAAAACCTACCCTGAGACTGATTAAAATGCAACACTGTATGGGGTTATGGGGAGAAGGCTGAAGAATGGGGTTAGGGGGGAGAGATAGATCAGCCATGATTAAATGGTGGAATAGACTTGATGGGCCAAATGGCCTAATTCTGCTCCTATTACTTATCGCCTGCTTAGTCTTGGATGAGTTTATAGGACAGCTTTAATTAAGGAATTGTCTTTTGACCATCTCCCGTTAATTATTTAATTTCTTCCAGCACCACAGTGCAATTCCAGTGATGCGCATCTCAATTTAATCAATTTTGTGAATGAAAATGCGGTCATGGATGGAGAATTCTCTCCCTGCTTCACTGAACTTCAGAGAAAATTTGTGAAACGGCATCCGGCAAAAGTTAAAGACTTGATTCGTCTGCTGAAATATTGGTACAAGGAGGTGAGTGACTTGAGAACAGGATCATCGTTAATCATTGAAACCACGGGAGGATGAAGTCAGAGAGTAATACAGTGCGGAAACAGACCCTTCGGCCCAACTTGCCCACACCGGCCAACAAGTCCCACCTACAGTAGTCCCACCTGCCCGCGTTTGGTCCACATCCCTCCAACCCTATCATATCCATGTACCTGTCCAAGTGTTTCTTAAACGTTGGGATATTCACAGCCTCAACTACCTCCTCTGGCAGCTTGTTTCATACACCCACCACCAATTGTGGGGAAAAGTTACCCCTCAGATTCCTATTAAATCTTTTCCCCTTCATCTTGAACCTAAGTCCTCTGGTCCTCGATTCCCCTAAGAGATTCTGTGCATCTACCTGATCTATTCCTCTCATGATCTTATACACCTCTATAAGATCACTCTCCATCCTTCTGCACTCCAAGGAATAGCGACCCAGCCTAAACCTCTCCAGTAGATGTTGGTCCAAAACTAAAACGAGAGCTTGCTTCAACATCTCAGTTTCCACCTTCTTCAGCACTTGCATTTTGGTGAGAGGGGCATCGTTTAAAGGACATTTGCGGGACATATCTTTTACACTGGCGGGGTTGGTGGTGGAGACAAATGCACTTGACCGATTCTTGATTAATAAGGGTGTCAGGGGTTATGGGGCGAAGGCAGGAGAATGGGGTTGTGAGGGAAAGATAGATCAGCCATGATTGAATGGCAGAGTAGACCTGATGGGCCGAATGGCCTAATTCTGCTCCGAGAGGAGGTATTTGAGGCAGGGACTATTACAACATTTAAGAAACATTTAGACAGGTACATGGATAGGACAGGTTTATAAATGCCTGCAGATGGGACATATTGGCCAGTATGGGCAAATTGGGCCAGGGCCAGATTCCACGCTGTAAGACTATGATTCTCGAACTCATGAACAATAGTGGCATTTAAGAGACTGTTGAATTAGGGATTATGGATATGGAGGGATAGGAATATGTGCAGGCAGATAAGAATTGGTCTTATCATTATAGCACAGACATTCCAGTGCTGTGCAGTTCCATATTCTGTGATCCATCATCTTTGCTGATTTAGATTTGTCACTAATTTTCTCCAGCATGTCAAGCCACGGAAATTGGAGTTGAGTGGTGGAGCACGGCTCCCTGCAAAATATGCGGTGGAGCTATTGACTGTGTATGCCTGGGAACAAGGTAATCATCAGGAGAGGTTTGATACTGCCCAAGGGTTCCGCACAGTCCTGGACTTGATCTGCCGCTATCAGGAAGTCTGCATCTACTGGACAGAGTTCTATGATGTCAACAATACAACCTTGGCTGACTTTTTAATCAAGAAGCTCCATGGCAAGGGGTAAGACACTGTAGACTATTCCAATTACACTTACTCTTGTACTTTTAATTAACGTTCCCCTTCCGGCTTCCTGGTCCAGCAGCAAATATTACATTGCATCACATTCTTCAGATATCTTCATGAAACACATTGGACATATTAAAAATACTAATTTCTGAATGTCTAGAGATACAGCATGAAAACAGGCCCTTCGGCCCACCTAGTCGACATTGATCATCAATTCCCTTTTTCGCACTAGTTCTGTGCTATCCCACTTTCGCATCCACTCCCTGCACATTTGGGGCAATAATTTGCAGAGGCCAATTAACCGACAAACCCGCACGACTTTGAAATGTGGGAGGAAACCAGAGGACCCGGAGGAAACCCACGCGGTCACAGGGAGAATGTGCAAAGTCCACTCATATGTCATCCGAGGTCAGGATCGAACCCGGGACCCTGGCGCTGTGAGGCAGCAGCTCTACCAGCTGCGCCACCATGCTGCCTTAATTGAAATACAAATTTCTGCACAGAATCACAAGATGGTCCTATGTAATTGCAGGATTGATACACAATAATAATAAATACCATGGCATTCACTGGCATATTGTCAGCAAACACCGGCTTAAAGTTAAGTGTTGTTATTTAAATGGTTTTATTTTTCAGAGCATTAATTCTTGACCCAGCCGATCCAACTGGAAACGTGGCTTCATCAGGTGGTTGGAATGTGATGCAGGATGAAGCCAGAAAATGTCTAAACATGCCTTGTGTCATGAACGTCCAAGCTTGGGATGTCCAGGTAAAATGGTTTAAAGGAATTATGGTGTTTTGCTGAGGGTGTGACGGGATACTGTTATACTTCACCACTGCCACACTGTATGGACCAGACCTCCCACCATTGACTCCATCTACACTTGCCCTGCCTCAGAAAAGCAGTCAACGTTATCAAAGACTTGTCCCACCCCGGTCATTCCTTCCTCTCCCCACTTCCCTCAGGCAGCAGATACAGAAGGTTGAAAGCGCGCACCACCAGACTCAGGAGCAGCTTCTTCCCCTCTGTTATCAGGCTTGTGACCAGTCGTTCACTCTGTTCACCTCCACCCCATTGTAGACACTGTCTATGGACTTTGCCAGGGGAGTTGAGGCAGGTACAATCACAACATTTAAAAGACATTTGGAGAATTGCATGGATCGGAAAGGTTTAGAGGAATATGGGTCAAACACAGGCTGGTGGGACTAGCGTAAATGGGGCATATTCAATGGTCTGGTCTTTTAATGAATGGTGAATTGAGGCCACATCCATTACCATCGCTCCCTGATTAATCCAGGCGGAAAAGTGCCATTTAAGTTGGCTCCTATTCTGTGCATCTACCCAATCTATTCCTCTCATGATTTTGTGCACGTCTATAAGATCTCCCCTCATCCTCCTGCGCTCCAAAGCATAAATCTTGTGTTCCAAGTGCACCTGATGATGCCCAAAAGAATGGGTGTCCACAATCTCACTCTCTTGTTCTGTGTCTTGTCCAAAATGAAAAGGAACTACATTTTATTTATTGCCATTTTTGCTTGTGTTCCACAGCCAGTGAAGACATTTAAAATCACTGTGACCGACCTGGGTGGTAAATCGTTACAACTAACGGCCAACATTTATCTCAAGGTCTCTGAGATCAAACGCGACATTCAGCAAAATTGGACCATTCCAGTCTCCCAGCAACGCCTGGTATTCAATGACACCATTTTGGCTAATGGCAAAACCTTGTTGGATTCCAGGATCTTCTTTGATGCAACAATCCAGCTACTCATGCTAAACACAATGGATATAATTGTCAATTCCAATGGGCGTAATCTGACAATTCAGGTTTCACCAAGTGACAAGGTTTCAAGTTTAAAAAATAAAATTGAATCTCTGGAGCGCCTCAAACCAAGGCAGTACTACTTGACCTTTCAATCTCACCCACTTGAAGATGAACATACACTGAAATCTTACGGCATTGAGCAATATTCTACCATCCAAGTCAACCTGCGAGTGCGTGGTGGCAGCGAACTCCGATGTTTTAATGCAGAGGATCATAGTTAAACATCTGAAAATCAATAGCAATGTGAAAGACTTTAAATTAAGTTATCATTGAGAGTAATTATCTGGGTTGAATCGGAATTAACTATCACTGGCGACAGACCAGTGCAGGACACTGCTTTTGACAGGCACATGTTCTGTATTGTGTTCTTTCTACTGGAACATTTTCCCACCATCTGTTCATCCAGGTGATCTTATGTGACCAATATCCACAAATGGAACTGGGGTGATGCAGCATGTTTATCCCACATGAGGGGCAGTAGATAAGGTTGTTCAGTGCTTTGTAACTTTGTCGGCGACAGATAGTTGGGGACACTCGTGTACAGCCTAGGTTGTGTGCAGAACAAAGCATTTGACTGTACCTAGGTACCCTACCCTAGAGAGGTACATGTGACAAAGTATCGTTCATTCATTCATTCAGTCTCAGTGCACATTCCCCACACCCCTCAGACCTCAACAAACATGCTCAATAGTCAGCTCTCTATCTGGGCATTTTTAACTCCATTTACAACCTTCACCTTGTGCACATACTTACAATGTTCAAATGACAATGTGAACGCCCGTAGCTACTGATTTTCAAACTATTTGATAATTAATGCTGATTTATCGGTGGACTGCACTCTAAGGATCATAAAGGAATTCACTTATTTATTTTTCTGGATACGTTGAAAACCCTCATGAGTCCAGTATAGAAGGTGGCAGCAACCAGGAACGGCAGATGCCCGTTTACCAAAGAAAGACACCAAATGCTGGTGTAACTCAGCAGGACAGGCAGCATCTCTGAGGAACATGGATAGATGGCGTTTTGGGTCGGGACCCTTCTTCAGACTCTTTATACTTCGTATTTTTACATTGACTTTCTATTTTAGAAGACGATAGCCTAGCCTATCTGCTAGGAAAGTAGCTCTATAATTCAATTAAATGCCAATCTTTGTGTAATTCAGCATGGATAAATAAAACCTGTAACAATGTTTGAAAGATTACCTGGTTAATGTCTTCAATCAGAGTTCTTATATTAACTTGTGTCCTTTATCTGTTATGAGTTACTTGGTGCCGATTACTTGCCCGTTAAGTTCTGCACTTCCACTGCAGTTAATATGGAAGGGGGATTCATACATGATGGGAGTTGATTCAGCTCATCATGTTGGTGGAACAAGAAGCAAGAGAAGTTGACAACAGGGAAACCACTGAGATCTGATGTATTGAACTGATAATCACCCAACAATCCCTGTGTACGGTCCCCAAGTCTGCATTCTGAACATTGCTCCCAGGCACAATACAGTTGGGGCTGCACGGTGGCGCAGCGGTAGAGTCACTGCCTTACAGCGCCAGAGACCAGGGTTCGATCCTAATGACAGGTGCTGTACAGAGTTTGTACGTTCTCCCTGTGACCGCTTGGGTTTTCTCTGGGTGCTCCAGTTTCCTCCCACATTCCAAAGACAGGTGCAGGTTTGTAGGTTCATTGGCTTCTGTAAATTGCCCCTAGTGTGCAGGATGTGAAAGTTGGATAACAGAGTTAGTATATAGGTGATCGCTGGTCGGCGCGGATGCAGTGGGCCAGAGCCGGTTTCAACACTTGAAACCGGCTCTGATTTGGGTGTCTGATTTAAAATGCTATTTTACCTTTTGTCGCTATCTGAAAATCAGTCCATTTATTGACATTTTGGCAAAGTCTAAGAGCCTACACAGTTATTTTTACAACTTTTCCACATCGCAGTAAAACCATGTAAAACCATCCATCACACATTCAAACAAGCACGGCCAGGGTGTCTCTGATTTGAACCGCTACTTAAAGACCATGAGAGGTCAAGGGATCTGGAATCCCAAAATCTCTTGGATTAGCTCCCTCACATTGAAGCAGACAGACTGGAGTGGAAAAGGATAACCTTCTCCCCTTTCCTCCCAAGAACAGTTTCTGTCCGGCAAAATTAGTATTGTGGGCCCAACTATGTATTTATTCCCATGAGGACTCAAAGCACGAGAGTAACCCAGCAGGTCAGCATCTCTGGTGAACATGGATAGGAGATGTTTCAGATCGATACCAGGTCTCATTATTCCCATGGTGTGGGTGTGAACGTCTAGATCAACATTTAAGCACTATTCAAGATTGCTCTTGTACTGAGGGGTTTGTAGAACCATCACATGCACAGCTGGAAGTCAAAACTATAACATTATTTGAGGCATAGATAGGGTAGACAGTCAAAACCTTTTTTCCAGGATGAAACTAGGGAAAGATGGAAATCTAGGATGCAATGGTCCTTCTCAGGGTTCATCCTGAGCAACTGTAACTAAATTGTCAGAGGTTGAGAGACAGTCAGAGGACTGTCAGATCAGTGGACTATTCATAGACAAACATTCTGAGCCATAGCCTCAGTATAAAAGGATGTATCTTTAGAAATTTAATGAGGAGGAATTTCTTTAGTCAGGAGGTGGGGAATCTGGAATTCATTGCCGAAGACGGCTGTGGAGGCCAAGTCAATGGGGATTTTTTTTAAGGTGGAGATTGTCAGATTCTTGAGTAGTACGGCAGGAAAATGGGTTTGAGAGGGAAAGATAGATCAGCCATGATTGAATGGTGGAGTAGACTTGATGACAGACACAAAATGCTGGAGTATCTCAGCGGGACAGGCAGCATCTATGCAGAGAAGGAATGGGTGACGTTTTGGGTGGAGACCCTTCTTCAGACTGACAAACGCATTAACTTGATGACTATGTCTTTGTCCTGCCCCCACCGTTCTTCCAGTCTTTTTACCCCCCCCCTCCTACCCCACCACAATCAGTTTGAAGAAGGCTCCCGACCTAAAACATCAATTTATGATCTCCAGAAAACCTGACATCCTGAGTTACTCCAGCACTTTGTGATTTTTTTAAATCTTCATTTCATTGTGTCTCCATTTGTGGAGGGAATGTACAGGCGACGTTTCAGGTCGGGACACTTCTTTAAGGCTCTGTCTTACCTGTTTGCGGTCATCGGCGGTGAAGCGCGGCGTCGCCGGTAGCGAGGCCCGCGCGGCAACGGCGAGAGCGTCGAGCCTATCCACCGGAGCGCCGCACGGATGCTGCGCGGGGGCCGAGTTAATTCAAACACGGCGGGTCCCACGTGCTTGCGGTAAGTAAAAAAAGGGCGGGCCGACTGCGATGACGTCGGCCCGCCGCACGTGACTCACCAGCGGCGGCTGTGGCGGCGGCCATCCTGATCGCGGCGCTGTAGCGGTGGCTGTGCCTGCGGCCGTGCAGCAAACGTGCCTCACTGGCGGCGGCACGTGCGTCACTGGCGGAGGCTGTGCCAGTGGAGGTTTCACGCACGGCGCTCGAGCCATACTGGCGGCGGCCCGTGCGAGCGGCCGTGCGCACTCGTGCATCACTGGTGGAGGTTGTGCGGTGAGTATTTTGTTTTGGACATTGTCGTTTTTATTTTAGCACCGCGCGGTGTTGGGAACACCGCCGCACGGCCCGGGAATTGTACTTTCTCACGAGTGCGCGGTCTCTGGCGGCAGATTCCTCCGTTTCGCCGCCATAGACCGCAGACTCGTGAGACAGGCCTTTTAGGCCGGTAGTTGCAGGGGAGAGAAGGGGGAGGGGGACAAAGTCTGGTAAGTGATAGGTGGATACAGATGAGGGTGTACCTTTAACATAGTGACCTCACCACTACTAACCACTCCCCACATCACTAGTATAATTACAACCTTCCCACCCAGTGCTCGCTCTCTGGTTCTGGTGACAGACCACGAACAGCTAGGGCAGTAAAGTATGTGTATCATGAATAAACAGTAGTAAAGACACAGTGTGTTATGACGCCTCTTTACATGGTGTCAGAAGTGGGACCCCCTGCGCGAATACCCTGACCGTTTTGATGACAAGCTGGGCAAGCTGCCCTGCAGCTACAAGATCGTTGTCGACCCCGGTGTTGAACCTATGGTCCGTCCACCACACCGCGTCTCCTTCGCCATGAAGGACAAGGTGGAGTTAACGCTGCTCAACATGGTTACCATGGGCATCCTGAAGGAGGTGAGCGAACCTACCCGTTGGGTCTCCACCATGGTTGTTGCTGCGAAAAAGGACAAAAGTGAAATTCGCATTTGCATCAACCCCAAAGACCTGAACCTTGCCATCAGACACCCTCATTACCCCATGCGAACAGTGGAGGACGTCGCTGCACAGGTTGGCCCGGCCACTGTCTTCTCGGTTCTCAATGCCAAGAGCTCCTTCTGGCAGATACCGCTGGACGAGCGGTCCTCCTACCCGACTACCTTCAGCACGCCCTTTGGCAGGTTCCGATTCCTCCGCATGCCATTCGGGATCAACTCTGCCAGCGAGGTCATCCAGCGGACGATGGAGCAGCTGTTCGCCGGTCTGCCGTGTGCTATCATCGTTGACGACATCCTGGTCTACGGTAAGGACGTTGCTGAGCACAATCTCCACCTCTGTCAAGTCCTGGACCGGGCCCGTGAAATCAACCTCAAACTAAACCCCAAAAAGTGCCGTTTCCACGTCCCGGAGGTCACCTATGTGGGCCACGTCTTTACCGCATCGGGGCTGAAGCCTGACCCGCAGAAGATGGCTGTGGTCTCCGGGATGTCTTCGCCCACCGAAGTTCGGTCTTGGTGCTGCTTGCCTGCAGCTCCACGATGGCCTGCAGCTGCCTGTTTCCTACGCGTCCCGCACCATGACCCCTGCCGAGCAGCGCTATTCTCAGATACAGAAGGAGCTGCTTGCTGTGGTGTTTGCCTGCTCCAAGTTCAAGGACTATATTCTGGGCAACAGCTTCACGATCGAGACCGACCATCAGCCGCTGGTCTCTATCCTCAACAAGCCGATCCACGTTGCCTCGTCCCGTTTGCAGCGTATGATGCTGCAGCTCCAGCGTTTTACGTTCAAAATTGTATATCTCAAGTGCAAGGACATGTTTGTGGCCGACACGCTGTCCCGCGCACCGCTAACGTCCACCGATCGCCATCCATATGAATCGTCTGACCTGATGGTGCTCAACGTCAACATTGTGCCTTCCCAGCAGATGCAGTCCCTGGTCAGCAACACTGCCAAGGATCCTGCCCTGCAGCAGCTTGCCGACGTCATCAGGCAGGGCTGGCCAGACCGTCGTTCATCCTTGCCGCCTGGAGTCGTGTCCTACTTCCTGGTCCGTGACGAGCTCGTGCTGCACGACGGCGTGGTCGTGAAGGGAGACAAGGTCGTCGTGCCTGCTGTCCTGCGGGACCAATACTTTCAGACCGCCCATCGCGGTCATCCTGGGGCCGAGGCCACCCTGTCTCAGGCCCAGAGTTTATTCTACTGGCCCAGCATGGCTCAAGACATCCGGGAGAGGGTCTCTGCTTGCTCTGTCTGCAATAGCCTCGCTCCCCATCAGCAACGGCAGCCGCTTCTGCAACAGCCTGCCCCCGAGCTGCCCTGGATGACCGTCGCCGCTGACATTTTTGGGTGGCGTGGCAAGCACTTTCTGGTTCTTGTGGACCCGTACTCCAGCTGGTTCAAGGTTGACCAGCTGCACTCCCTCACCTCTTCAGCCATTATCGGGAGGCTGCGCCAACACTTCGGAACCTTTGGCACCCCGGCAAGTCTTCAATCGGACAATGGCAGCCAGTTCTCGAGTGCCGAATTTCGGCGTTTCGCTGCCAGCTGGAACTTCCGACACTATACCAGCAGCCCAGAGTACCCACAAAGCAACGGCTTGGCAGAGCGCGCTGTCCGCAGTGCTAAGGACGTGCTGGAACATTGTAGACTGTCCCATTCTGACTTTTACCTGGCCCTCCTGAACCTTCGGAACATTTGCCGCGACACTGCCTTGGGCTCCCCAGCACAACGGCTGATGTCTCGCACTACGAGACCTCCGATCCCGGTGACCCAGCGGTCCCTCGTTCCCTCTGTTCTCCAGCCCGCTGCTGTCCAGGAGCGCATTGCCCTCAAGCAAGAAATCCAAAAGCGCTCCCACGACAAGTCCTGCCGTCCCCTCCCCCATCTGTTCCCTGGCCAAGTCGTTCGGATGCAGTCCCCCTCCGGTCACCCCAGGCTTGCCCTCGTCGTCGGTACTGCTGGTTCGCCGCGGTCCTATCTAGTCGACCATGACGGTACTATTTACCGCCGGTCCCGCCAACATCTGCGGCTTGTTAACGAGCCCCCACCGCCGCCTGCAGACCCCTTTTCCCCCCCACTGTCTGCCACGTTGCCTTCCCCTCCACGTATGCCTCGGTCCCTGCCTTCTCAGTTATATCAGCCCCACTCTCCACCAGCCAGTCCTCCCTCGCCTGCGCGTCTTCCCGCTACTGCTCCTGCTTCCCCTGCTCCGTCTCCGTTTTCTCTTTCTCCTCCCGGTTCCCCGGTTCTCTCACCCGCGCCTGCTCCTACTCAAGTTCCTCCTGCAGAGGGGGGAGATGCGGAGCAGCGTACCCGGTCCGGGCGGGTGGTCAGGCCGCCTGTCCGTTATGGTCATTTTGCTTAACTGTTTGCTCACCTGCTCGTAGCGTATGAGACGTGGTCGCCCTGTCACTACTGTATTGCTTTTTATTTGCAAGGGGAAGGATGTAGATGACATGTGCATGTACCTTTAACATAGTGACCTCACCACTACTAACCACTCCCCACATCACTAGTATAATTACAATCTTCCCACCCAGTGCTCTCTCTCTCTGGTTCCGGTGACAGACCACGAACAGCTAGGGCAGTAAAGTATGTGTATCATGAATAAACAGTAGTAAAGACACAGTGTGTTATGATGCCTCTTTACAGGTTTATGATCGGCATATGGCAGGACAAAGGCTAGAGATGAAATGGAGACAGAAGGGTGTCAGATAAGGAGAGAGGAGGAAGTGTAATGTAAAGGCAGAGGGAGGGGTATCGATGGAATGTGGCAGGGGCGGGTGGGGGGAAGGGGACGGGACCATGGGAGAAATACAAGATACATGTATTTGTCACATGTACCAATTGGTACAGTGAAATGTGTGGTCGCCATACATCCGTACGAATAATAAAGAGCACAGAACACGATAGTCTTTAACACAGACATCCCCACACAGCGGGATCAAAGTTTCCCACTGTGAGGCAAGGCTCCAAAATTCAGTCATCCTCCTCTGTCGTCCTCCCATGGTCGGGGGGCTCCCGAACCCCCCGCTGTCACCGCTACGGGCGGCCCGATGTTCAGGCCCGCTCGCCGGGGTGATGGATGTCCGACGTCGGGACTGAAGGACATCCTCAGCGGCCTGGACATCTGAATCGGCCAGCTCCTACCAGAGTCCGCGGCTCCCGAAGTCCACAGGCCGCGCTGGGCGGAGATTCAACGCTGGCGGCCCTCGGCAAAGGGCCCCAGGACTACGCGATGTTGAAGTCAACGCCACCCACGCTGGAAGCTCTACAAACCACAGCTCCGATGTTGAAGCAGCAGGCCCAACACTCCGGAGCTTCAACGGCGATCCAGGTAAGGCCTCGCCCGCTCCGCGATGTATCCAGCGCTGCGCCGCCGCGGCTGCAGCTCTGGTCCGGGTCCCCGGCAGGAAAGGCCGCTCCAATCCAAGTGGTAGGCCGCGAGGAGGGGGGCGAGGACGCGACTGGGAAATGGTTTCCCCCTTACCCTACCCCACTCCCCCACATAGAAAAGCTAAAGAAATCTCCAAAACAAACTTTTAAAACAGACTAAAAATTTAAAAAAGACAGAAAAACAGACAGACTGTAGGCAGAGGCCGCCACCAATGCGGCGCCCCTAGTGGTACATATTGTACAAAATAGGGCAATGTTTTCACACAGTGGGCGGTGGGTATATGGAACGAGCTGCCGGAGAAGGTACAGTAGTTGAGTTTAAGAAACATTTGGACAGGTACACGTACACGTTCTATGACTCTGTCTTCTTTCTCCAGTAACTGTGGCTTCACCCCGGCTGTTGTAGATGGATCCCTCTGTCTGAAGAAGGGTCTCAACCCTTAACGTCACCTATTCCTTCTATCCAGAGATGCTGCCTGTCCCGCTGAGTTACGCCAGCATTGTGTGTCTATCTTCGGTTTAAACCAGCATCTGCAGTTCCTTCCTACACTGATCTCTCATCCGTGTCTCCTCTGACTCCTATTGTTCCGCTCTTGCTCTCCCACCCCCTAGATGGAACAAGATGGAGTTCCACTGGTCCTCACCAGCCTCCACATCCAGTTAGTTAGTTAGTTTATTGTCATGTTTACCGAGGTACAAGGGAAAGCTTTTTTGTTCAATTGTTGTTTGCTATCCAGTCAACAGAAACACTATAGATGATAACAATAAACTGTCCACAGTATACACAGATACAGGATAAAGGGAATAATGTTTAGTGCATGATAAAGTCCAGTAAAGTCCGGATAAAGATCGGGTCTCCAATGAGATAGATGGTAGGTCAGGACCTAGAGTTGGTGATAGGATGCTTCAGTTGCCTGATAACAGCTGGGTAGAAACTGTCCCTGAATCTGGAGGTGTGCGTTTTCACACTTCTGTACGTCTTGCCTGATGGGAGAGGGGAGAAGAGGGAGTGACCGGGGTGAAACTCTTCCTTGATTATGCTGGTGGCCATGCCGAGGCAGAGTAACGTGTAAATGGAGTCAATGGAAGGGATGTTAGTCCGTGTGGTGGTCTGGGCCATCAGGGCTTTACCCCTCCTTGGTCATCTATTAACGGCCCTGATTTATTCTGTCCTGTTTCTACCTCCACTACCCCCTCCCCTCTACTTTCAGGCTGAAGAAGAGTCTCGACCCAAAACCTCACCCATCCATTTTCTCCAGATATGCTGCCTGGCCTGCTGAGTTACTCCAGCACTTTGTATCTATCTTTGGTATAAAGCAGCATCTGCAGTTCCTCCCTACACAGTATGAACATTAAATTCTCCAATTTGAGATACTCCCATCTTTTTACAGTGCCCCCTTCTCCCAATGTGCACCTATTTCTCCCATGATCCCGTCCCCTTCCCCCCACCCGTCCCTGCCACATTCCATCGATACCCCTCCCTCTGCCTTTACATTACACTTCCTCCTCTTTCCTTATCTGACACCCTTCTGTCTCCATTTCATCTCTAGCCTTTGTCCTGCCGTATGCCATTCATAAACCCCCCTCATCTGTATCCACCTATCACTTACCAGACTTTGTCCCCCTCCCCTCCCCCTTCTCTCCCCTACAACTACCGGCCTAAAGAAGTGTCCAGACCTGAAACGTCGCCTGTACATTCCCTCCACAAATGGAGACGCAATGAACTGAAGATTTAAAAAAATCACAAAGTGCTGGAGTAACTCAGGATGTCAGGTTCTCTGGAGAACATGGATTGATGTTTTAGGTTGGGAGCCTTCTTCAAACTGACTGTGGTGGGGTGGGAGGGGGGTAAAAAAATGGAAGAACGGTGGGGGCAGGACAAAGACATAGTCATCAAGTTAAAGCGTTTGTCAGTCTGAAGAAGGGTCTCGACCCAAAACGTCACCCATTCCTTCTCTCCATAGATGCTGCCTGTCCCGCTGAGATACTCCAGCATTTTGTGTCTGTCATCAAGTCTACTCCACCATTCAATCATGGCTGATCTATCTTTCCCTCTCAAACCCATTTTCCTGCCTTTACCTCATGACCCCTGACAACCCGTACTACTCAAAAATCTGACAATCTCCACCTTAAAAAAATCCCCATTGACTTGGCCTCCACAGCCGTCTTTGGAAATGAATTCCAGCTTCCCCTCCTCCTGACTAAAGAAATTCCTCCTCATCAAATTTCTAAAGAGACATCCTTTTATACTGAGGCTATGGCTCAGAATGTTTGTCTATGAATAGTCCACCGATCTGACAGTCCTCTGACTGTCTCTCAACCTCTGACCATTTAGTTACAGTTGCTCAGGATGAACCCTGAGAAGGACCATTGCATCCTAGATTTCCATCTTTCCCTAGTTTCATCCTGGAAAAAGGTTTTTACTGTCTACCCTATCTATGCCTCAAATAATGTTATAGTTTTGACTTCCAGCTGTGCACTGTGATGGTTCTACAAACCCCTCAGTACTTGAATAGTGCTTAAATGTTGATCTAGTCATTCACATCCAAACCATGGGAATAATGAGACCAGAATGGTCTAGATCCGAAACATCTCCTATCCATGTTCTCCAGAGATCCTGACCTGCTGGGTTACTCTAGTGCTTTGAGTCCTCATTGGAATAAATACATAATTGGGCCCACAACACCAATTTCGCAGGACAGAAACTGTTCTTGGGAAGAAGGTTATCCTTTTCCACTCCAGTGTCTGCTTCAATGTGAGGGAGCTATACCAAGAGATTTTGGGATTCCAGATCCCTTGACCTCTCATGGTCTTTTAAGTAGCTGTTCAAATCAGAGAAACCCTGGCTGTGCTTGTGTGAATGTGCGATGGATGGTTTTACATGGTTTTACTGCGATGTGGAAAAGTTGTAAAAATAACTGTGTAGGCTCTTAGACTTTGCCAAAATGTCAATAAATGGACTGATTTTCGGATAGCGACAAAAGGTAAAATAGCATTTACCTCGTTACAAAAGACATACAAGCAAGTCACAGCTGTTACAACCTCTCTTATAGGCTTTGGTTTAGTTTTAGCAATAGTGTTCAAACAGGCCCTTTGGCCCATTGTATCCGCGCCGACCAACGTTCACCCATATATTCGCTCTATGTTAGTTATCTCACTTTCACATCCTACACACTAAAGGGCCATTTACAGAAGCCAATGAACATGGGAGCAATGTTCAGAATGCAGACTTGGGGACCGTACACAGGGATTGTTGGGTGATTATCAGTTCAATACATGTGATCTCAGTGGTTTCCCTGTTGTCAACTTCTCTTGCTTCTTGTTCCACCAACATGATGAGCTGAATCAACTCCCATCATGTATGAATCCCCCTTCCATATTAACTGCAGTGGAAGTGCAGAACTTAACGGACAAGTAATCGGCACCAAGTAACTCATAACAGATAAAGGACACAAGTTAATATAAGAACTCTGATTGATGAAAGTAACCAGGTAATCTTTCAAACATTGTTACAGCTTTATTTACCCATGCTGAATTTTACAAAGAATAAGACAAAAATAAGTGTGAATGATTGGCATTTAATTGAATTAAAGTAGAGCTACTTTCCTGGCAGTTAGGCTAGGCTACCATCTTCTAAAATATAAAGTCAACGTAAAAATATGGTATAAAGAGTCTGAAGAAGTGTCCCGTCCCAAAACATCACCTATCCATGTTCCTCAGAGATGCTGCCTGTCCTGCTGAGTTGCACCAGCATTTGTTGTCTTTCTTTGGTGAACGGGCATCTGCCGTTCCTTGTTGCTGCCACCTTCTATACTGTACTCATGCGGATTTTCAACGTATCCAGAAAAATAATTTAGTCCAAACAAGTGAATTCCTTTATGATCCTTAGAGTGCAGTCCACCGATAAATCAGCATTAATTATCAAATAGTTTGAAAATCAGTAGCTACGGGCGTTCACGTTGTCATTTGAACATTGTAAGTGTGTGCACAAGGTGAAGGTTGTAAATGGAGTTCAAAATGCCCAGATAGAGAGCTGACTATTGAACATGTTTGTTGAGGTCTGAGGGGTGTGGGGAATGTGCACTGAGACTGAATGAATGAATGAATGATACTTTATTGTCACATGTACCTCTCTATGGTAGGGTACCTAGGTACAGTCAAATGCTTTGTTCTGCACACAACCTAGGCTGTACACAAGTGTCCCCAACTATCTGTCGCCGACAAAGTTACAAAGCACTGAACAACCTTATCTACTGCCCCTCATGTGGAATGAACATGCTGCATCACCCCAGTTCCATTTGTGGATATTGGTCACATAAGATCACCTGGATGAACAGGTGGTGGGAAAATGTTCCAGTAGAAAGAACACAATACAGAACATGTGCCTGTCAAAGGCAGTGTCCGGCGCTTGTCTGTCGCCAGTGATAGTTAATTCCGATTCAGCCCAGATAATTACTCTCAATGATAACATAATTTAAAGTCTTTTGCATTGCTATTGATTTTCAGATGTTTAACTATGATCCTCTGCATTAAAACATTGGAGTTCGCTGCCACCACGCAGTCGCAGGTTGACATAGATGGTAGATTGTTGCTTAATGCCGTAATATTCCAGTGTTCGTTCATCTTCAAGTTGCTGAGTTTGAAAGGTCAAGTAGTACTGCCTTGGTTGGAGGCGCTCCAGAGATTCAATTTTATGTTTTAAACTTGAAACCTTGTCACTTGGTGAAACCTGAATTGTCAGATTACGCCCATTGGAATTGACAATTATATCCATTGTGTTTAGCATGAGTAGCTGGATCGTTGCATCAAAGAAGATCCTGGAATCCAACAAGGTTTTGCCATCATCCAAAATGGTGTCATTGAATATCAGGCGTTGCTGGGAGACTCGAATGGTCCATTTTTCCTGAATGTTGAGTTTGATCTCAGAGACCTTGAGATAAATGTTGGCCTTTAGTTGTAACGATTTACCATCCAGGCCGGTCACAGTGATTTTAAATGTCTTCACTGGCTGTGGAACACAAGCAAAAATGGCAATAAATAAAATGTAATTCCTTTTCATTTTGGACAAGACACAGAACAAGAGAGTGAAAGGCCTGTCTCACGAGTCTGCGGTCATTGGCGGCGAAACAGGAAGAATCTACCGCTCCTGGACCGCCAGAGACCGCGGACTCGGTCAAACGCACAATTCCGGGGCCGTGCGGCGTTGTTCCCAACGGTGCTAAAACAAAATCAACTGTCCAAAATTATGTTCTTACCGCACAGCCGCCGCCAGTGAGGCACGAGTGCGGCACGGTCACCGCCACAGCCGCCGCCATTGCGGCATGAGCGCCGTGCGTCGAACTTGCACCGCCACTGCCTCCGCCAGTGCGGCACGGCCGCCGCCACAGCCGCCGCCAGTGAGGCACGTGTGCGGCACGACCGCCGCCAGTGAGGCACGTGTGCGGCACGGCCGCCGCCACAGCCCCGCGATCTGAAAGACGTCATCGCGTAGCGCGATGACGTCATCACCCGACGCCGCAAGCTCATGGAATCGGCTGTACTCGGCCCCCACGCAGCATCCGTGCGGCGCTCTCGTGGTTGCCGTGCGGCGCTCTCGTGGTTGCCGTGCGGTCTCCTCTTCCGGCGACGCCGCGCTTCACCGCCAATGACCGCAAACCCGTGGGACAGAGCTTTGAGATCGTGGACACCCATTCTTTTGGGGGTCATCGGTTGCACTTGGAACACAAGATTTATTATGTGGAGCGCAGGAGGATGAGGGGAGATCTTATAGACGTGCACAAAATCATGAGAGGAATAGATTGGGTAGATGCACAGAATAGGAGCCAACTTAAATGGCACCTTTCCGCCTGGATTAATCAGGGAGCGATAGTAATGGATGTGGCCTCAATTCACCATTTATTAAAAGCCCAGACCATTGAATATGCCCCATTTACACTTGTCCCACCAGCCTGTGTTTGGCCCATATTCCTCTAAACCTTTCCGATCCATGCAATTCTCCAAATGTCTTTTAAATGTTGTGATTGTACCTGCCTCAACTCCCCTGGCAAAGTCCATAGACAGTGTCTACAATGGGGTGGAGGTGAACAGAGTGAACGACTGGTCACAAGCCTGATAACAGAGGGGAAGAAGCTGCTCCTGAGTCTGGTGGTGCGCGCTTTCAACCTTCTGTATCTGCTGCCTGAGGGGAATGGGGAGAGGAAGGAATGACCGGGGTGGGACAGGTCTTTGATTATGTTGACTGCTTTTCTGAGGCAGGGCAAGTGTAGATGGAGTCAATGGTGGGAGGTCTGGTCCATACAGTGTGGCAGTGGTGAAGTATAACAGTATCCTGTCACCCCCTCAGCAAAACACCATAATTCCTTTAAACCATTTTACCTGGACATCCCAAGCTTGGACGTTCATGACACAAGGCATTTTTAGACATTTTCTGGCTTCATCCTGCATCACATTCCAACCACCTGATGAAGCCACGTTTCCAGTTGGATCGGCTGGGTCAAGAATTAATACTCTGAAAAATAAAACCATTTAAATAACAACACTTAACTTTAAGCCGGTGTTTGCTGACAATATGCCAGTGAATGCCATGGTATTTATTATTATTGTGTATCAATCCTGCAATTACATAGGACCATCTTGTGATTCTGTGCAGAAATTTGTATTTCAATTAAGGACGGCACGGTGGCACAGCTGGTAGAGCTGCTGCCTCACAGCGCCAGGGTCCCGGGTTCGATCCTGACCTCGGATGCCATCTGAGTGGACTTTGCACATCCTCCCTGTGACCGCGTGGGTTTCCTCCGGGTGCTCTGGTTTCCTCCCACATTCCAAAGTCATGCGGGTTTGTCGGTTAATTGGCCTCTGCAAAATATTGCCCCAAATGTGCAGGGAGTGGATGCGAAAGTGGGATAGCACAGAACTAGTGCGAAAAAGGGAATTGATGATCAATGTCGACTAGGTGGGCCGAAGGGCCTGTTTCTATGCTGTATCTCTAGACATTCAGAAATTAGTATTTTTAATATGTCCAATGTGTTTCATGAAGTTATCTGAAGAATGTGATGCAATGTAATATTTGCTGCTGGACCAGGAAGCCGGAAGGGGAACGTTAATTAAAAGTACAAGAGTAACTGTAATTGGAATAGTCTACAGTGTCTTACCCCTTGCCATGAAGCTTCTTGATTAAAAAGTCGGCCAAGGTTGTATTCTTGACATCATAGAACTGTGTCCAGTAGATGCAGACTTCCTGATAGCGGCAGATCAAGTTCAGGACTGTGCGGAACCCTTGGGCAGTATCAAACCTCTCCTGATGATTACCTTGTTCCCAGGCATAGACGGTCAATAGCTCCACCGCATATTTTGCAGGGAGCCGTGCTCCACCACTCAACTCCGATTTCCGTGGCATGACATGCTGGAGAAAATTAGTGACAAATCTAAATAAGCAAAGATGATGGATCACAGAATATGGAACTGCACAGCACTGGAATGTCTGTGCTATAATGATAAGACCAATTCTTATCTGCCTGCACATCATCCTATCCCTCCATTCTCTGCGTATCCCTATCTCAAATCCAACAGTCTCTTAAATGCCACTATGGTTCATGAGTTTGAGAATCATAGTCTTACAGTGTGGAAACAGGCCCTTCGGACCAACTTGCCCATACTGGCCAATATGTCCCACCTGCACCAGTTGCACCTGCCTGCATTTGACTCACATCCCTCTAAACCTGTCATATCCATGTACCTGTCTAAATGTTTCTTAAACGTTGTAATAGTCCCTGCCTCAACTACCTTCTCTCGGAGCAGAATTAGGCCATTTAGCCCATCAAGTCTACTCCGCCATTCAATCATGGCTGATCTATCTTTCCCTCTCAACCCCATTCTCCTGCCATCGCCCCATAACCCCTGACACCTTTATTAATGAAGAATCGGTCAGGACAAGTTTGGAGGGATATGGACCAAACGCAGGCAGGTGGGACTACTGTAGGTGGGACATGTTGGCCGGTGTGGGCATGTTGGGCCGAAGGGTCTGTTTCCGCGCTGTATTACTCTCTGACTTCATCCTCCCGTGGTTTCAATGATTAACGATGATCCTGTTCTCAAGTCACTCACCTTCTTGTACCAATATTTCAGTAGACGAATCAAGTCTTTAACTTTTGCCGGATGCTGTTTCACAAATTTTCTCTGAAGTTCAGTGAAGCAGGGAGAGAATTCTCCATCCATGACCGCATTTCCATTCACAAATTTGATTAAATTGAGATGCGCATCACTGAAATTGCACTGTGGTGCTGGAAGAAATTAAATGATTAACGGGAGATGGTCAAAAGACAATTCCTTAACAAAAGCTGTCCTATAAACTCATCCAAGACTAAGCAGGCCATAAGTAATAAGAGCAGAATTAGGCCATTTGGCCCATCAAGTCTACTCCGCCATTTAATCATGGCTGATCTATCTCTCCCTCCTAATCCCATTCTCCTGCCTTCTCCCCATAACCCCACACAGTGTTGCATTTTAATCAGTCTCAGGGTAGGTTTTTGCCTTCAGAAAGTTTACCAAGCAACCTTCCAAGGGGTTATCTGTAAGTTTAACCCAAGATGGCTTGAACCTGGATAACACACAAAGGTTCTGATGGTAAAACCAGCTGCCCTCTAACCCGTCCGTCCACGGTTTTGAAGGGTATTTGTTCACTGTACAGAAACAGGCCTTTCGGCCCACCGAGTCCACGCCGACCAACAATCCCCGCACACTAACACTATCCTATAACACAAGGGACAATTTACAATTTTACCCAGCCAATTGGCCTACAAACCTGTACGTCTTTGGAATATGGGAGGAAACCGGAGCTCCCGGGAAAAACCCACGCGGGTCACGGGGAAAACCTACCAACGCCATACAGACAGCACCAGTGCTCAGGATCAAGCCCGGGTCTCTGGCGCTGTAAGGCAGCAACTCTCGTGCTGCGCCCACTCTCAGTATGTCAGTTCTCAGCATAGTAGCCCATTAGTTCTACAAACAAAGTCCAATGTCCACAACGGTGTAGAGATGAATCGGACACCACGCCAGCTTATGGAAGAACCGTTTAAAAGCCTGATAACAGAGAGGGATGAAGCCGCTGTGGAGTCTGGTGGTGCGCGCTTTCAAGCTTCTGCACCTTTTTGCCCGACAGGAGCAAGGAGTTGAAGGAATGACCGGGGTGGTGCAAGTCTTTGATTATGTCAGCTGTTTTCCTGAGACAGTATGAGGTGTGGATGAAGTCAATGGTGGGATCTCTGGTCTATGTGGTGGAATAGGCTACATCTACAACTGTCTGCAATTCATTGCGGTCTTGGGCAAAGCTGTTCCCAAACCAATCAGTCTGCTTTCTACGGTGAATGATAGGATAATCTAATTCATGTTAATATGAATCAGTTGATGTTCATGCACCTAGATGAACCTTCTGTGGTCATTAGATGCAAGGAGAATACCTCCTAATTGTCACTTAGTTTAGTTTAGAGATACTGCATGGGACCAGGACCTTCGGCCCACCGAGTCTATGCCGTTCACAATAGTTCTATGTTATCCCACTTTCTCAGTCACTCCCTACACACTAAGGGCAATTTACAGAGGCTAATTAACCTATAAACATGCGGGAGGAAACCGGAACACCCGGCGAAAACCCACACGGTCCAGAGAGAACATGCAAACTCCATACCGACAGCACCAGAGGTCAGGATTAAACCCGGGTCTCTGGCGCTATGAGGCAGCAGCTCTACCAGCTGTCTAAATCATTCTGCCTAGAAAGAAAAAAAATATCATTTTGTCAAGTCTTCCAATCAAAAGTTAATTCCAGATGCTAAGGAACTGAACACTCGCAATACCTTAACTAACAATGGGACATTGGTGGGACCAAATCACACCAGCTTCACTCTTCCCATCTTTCAAGGTGAACAGTGGAGGCTGACAGAAGGTTCTAAATTACATTTAAGATGCAAGAGCTGCCAGAGGAGATCATTGAGGCAGGTACCATCACAATATTTGACTAGGTACATGGATAGGAAAGGTTTAGAGGGATATGGGCCAAATGCAGGCAGGAGGGACAAATGGAGATGGGGCACCTTGGTCAGTGTGGGCCAGTTGGGCTGAAGGGCCTGTTTCCATGCTGTATGACTCCATGTAATAATACTTTTAATTCTATGTCACATGAGATTGCTATAAATTCTTACTTAATGCATCATAGGTTGGCAGAACATCAAATTCCACACTCTCTGAACTCTTTTTCGATTGCAATATGAAGCTCAAAGATTTGGGTGGGATATTGCTTAGACTTATCATGATTTTGATATCATGAATCTCATATGCAAGGCTTCCAGAGCACTTTTTCAGCATTTCCTGAATTTCCTCCAGGACTTTATGCCTGTTGGCTCTCTGGTCCTGGAAACTTTTGAAGCAACTGAGGAAGATGACAAGATCGGCATCCGAACTATTTCTTAAAGCTGTTCCTTTCCCTGACGATCCACCCTGACAACAAATAAAAGGAAAAAAAATCATATGTTTTTAAATATTTGCAAACTTACACATTCTGGGTAGATTATATTAAAAATGCGATTCCTGTCAATCATCATCATAATTCAGAATTGTTTTATCGTTGTGTAGGAAGGAACTGCAGATGCTGGTTTATATCAAAGATAAGACACAAAAAGCTGGAGTAACTTAGCGGGTAACTTAGCATCTCCGGAGAAAAGGAATAGGTGACGTTTCGGGTCAAGACCCTTCTTCAGACACTGCCTGAGTTACCCCAGCACTGTGTCAGTTTGTGGGAGGTAAACTTGGATTGTCGAAATACATGCAAAATGTAACCATCGGGACATGCGGTTTTAGAGAGGGGGGGGGGGGGGCATCGGACATCGGGAAAAAAACTTTATTCATTTAGGGTTTTATCTTTATTTATGAGGATTATGTTTATTAACAATATAGAAAAAGAAGAAATGGGATAGAATTATGGGTTTTCCTTATATACAGCATCAAAGTAGCGGGATACCAAAGTAGACACCAAAGATCCTATAGCAAGCTTTGGTAGACACTGACTGACGAATCACCCAATTATGAGAGGCAGGTACAGTCAGAACTTTTTCTCCAGTCTCAAGATGGGTCCCGACCTGAAACATCGCCTATCCATGTCCTCTAGAGATGCTGCCTGACCCGCTGAGTTATTCCAGCAATTGTTCTTTTTTTGTTTGTAAACCAGCATCTGCAGTTCCTTGTTTCTTCACATAAAAGTCGGAGCTGGTTTAGCAATTTAAACAGTTATCACAGAGGACGGGAGATTCCAATTGTATCCACTTTGCTAATGTTCTAATCTATTTTATCTAACTTCATCAATTCTCCCGACGTTGAAGCTTCCAGGGAGAAGGCGGGAGAATGGGGTTGAGAGGGAAAGATAGATCAGCCATGATTGAATGACAGTAGAATCGGTGGGCCGAATGGCGTAATTCTGCTCCTGAAACTTATGAATCTACGACTCTTTCGCAAGGATAGGATCAGAGTTACTCCAGTACTTTGTGTCTTTTTGTTTGTAAACCAGCATCTGAAGTTCCTCGTGCCTACAAAGTACCACCAGAGCAGTCTCCACCAAATCCTCTACATTTTTGCAAGGATGTGCCATCCCATGTCAATAAAACACCCCCATTCATAAACTAAAGACATTTTTTAAATAATTAATTGTCGTCAGCAGCGGTTACAATCTAAGCGACTCACCTTCACGGCTCTGATGACATTAATGTTGGGTTGATTCATGAAACATTGGTTCTTTAAAAACTCGCAGATTCTGTTCACGGCTTCCTTCATGCCGACATTGAACCCGCTGGGCTCCAAGTTTCTTTTAATGAAATCGTCCAGCTTCCCCACATCTGTGTGGTACAGGTTTACGCCGTTTTCCATCGTTGTATTTCGCAGGCAGCAGCTTCTGGCTTCAACTCGGGCGCCGTGGATTCTGAAGTCGCTGATGCTCCAAATAACATGGGAAGTAACTGTGCCACACCGACCTCCTTATATTGTGGTCGCTGGCCCCTCCTTCAAATATTCACAAATATACACGAAGATAAACATCTCAGTGCAACACAATAATAGACACGTCATGATCTGGGCACTGATCTTCAGCCAGTGCAGCACCACACCCTCTATGATCAGTTTCCGCGGATAATCCCAGACTTTCGGTTTCATTTTTCTATTGCTGTGAATTTCGAGTTCTCCCTCCTCCCTCCCCTTTCCACAATCAGATTGAATAAGGATACTGACCCTAAACAAACAAAAAATAACAAAAAAGTACTGGAAGAACTCTAAGTGAGTAGACAAGTATAACTGGGACATGTTGGCTGGTATGGGGTAGTTGGGCCGAAGGGCCTGTTTCCGCGCTGTATCAGTCTATGACTCTAGGGTAGAATCTCTGGAGATCATGAATAGGTGGCGTGTCAGGTCGGGATCTTTGTTCAGACTGGGTCTCCAGGTTCCCCTTCCCCGCAGCCAACAACGGACCATTGTGGGCTCCACCTTTCCTTGATCATCGTAGCTTTTGGCATTTCTTTCATTCATTTGTTCTACGTGCCTTCTGTATCTCTCGTTTCCCCCTCCCCTGACTCTTGTTCTGCAGAAGGGTCGCGACCCAAAACGTCACGTATTCCTTTTCTCCAGAGATGCTGCCTGACCCACTGAGTTACTCCAACATTTTGTTTCTATCTCCAGGTATCTGAACAGAGTGCTGGGGGAACTCAGCGGGTCAGGCATCATCTGCTGAGGGAATAGGACAGGCGATCACCTGACCCTAAACATTGTCCTTCCATTCCCTCCACAGATGCTGACTGACCCCACTTAGTTCCCCCAGCACTTTGTAGTTTGCTCAAGATTCCAGCATCTGCAGTTCCTTTTGCCTCTTGGTTCTAGTAACTCATGACCCACTAATGCTGGTCAATTCGATCCGTAATTATAGCGTTTCCCTTTCATTTACCCCCCCTTCCAAGATCTTCAGTAAACTGCAGATATAAGAAACTGCAGATGCTGGAGCAAAAAGTGCTGGAGGAACTCAGTGGCTCAATTGTCCCTAGTGTGTGGGGTAGAATTAGTGTTTGGGTGAGTGCTGGTCGGCATGGAGTCGGTGGCCTGTTTCCATGCTATATCTCTAAACTAAAACCATACTAAATTAAACAAAAACGAAACTAAATAAAAAGCCATACGTGCCTTTCCACAGACGTCTAAACTCGAAACCCACTGCTAGCAAACCACTTGAGCATCAGGGATTCACCTCTGCACAATAATACAGCTCTCCTGTTGTGACTGCAGCGTCCTGAGAGATCACATTGTAGACATGGAAGTCTTTTAGACTTTAGAGACACATGGAGAACGTGGATAGGTAACATTTTTTGTCTTTTAGTGAAACAATGTCTTTTTTTTTCTTTTTTTTAAAAAATTTTTATTTATTAGAAGTACATTACATTACAACCACATACATTAGTACTCGTCACTTATGTCTTCTTACAATTAATGTACTCCATTTATTTTTTACACTAGAAAAAGAAAAGATTGAAAGAAAGAAGAAAGTGAAGGAAAAAGTGAAAGTGTAGAAAATGTGACAACAAAAAAGGACGAAGACCCTATAAGAGCAAAATTAAAAAACAGAAGAAAAAGAGTTAAGAAATAGACCCTAGAAAAGAGAGAGAAAGAGAAAGAGGAAAAAGAGAGAAACAAATATTTTTATGAGCATTACGTAAATGGGACATACCAACTCTTCAACTAGCATCCCCCCTTACATGACCTCAATTTTTTTTTTTTAAAGTACTTTTGCACCCTATATTTGCAATAATTCTATAAATGCAGACCACGTCAGGTGGAAGTGATCTGGTTTACCTGCTAGGAGGAATCTTATCTCTTCTAGGTGTAATGTTTCAAACATATTTGAAGTCCACATATTTATAGTTGGTATTGGAGCCTTCTTCCAAAATGTTAGAATTAGCTTTTTTCCAGTTATTAACCCATAGTCCATTAGTTTCTTTTGAAACACATTTAGTTCTGGGCCATCTTCCGTTATTCCGAAGATAATCCATTCTGCTTTGGGTATCTGTCTTATTTTAAATAACTTTGTAAAGATTTCAAAAATTTCATTCCAAAATTTTTGAATTTTTGTACAGAAAACGAATGAGTGCGCTATAGTAGCTTCTTGGGATTGACATTTATCACAAATAGATGATACATTTGGGAAAATTTTATGAATTTTAGTTTTCGAATAATATAATCTATGTAAAATTTTAAATTGTATTAAAGTATGTCTTACATTAATCAAACATTTATGCACGTTTAATAAGTGTTCATTCCAACTTTCCTTTGAAATTTTAATAGCTAACTCTTGTTCCCAGTGAAACAATGTCAAACCCAATTTAGAAATAATCGCAACAATTCATTCACGAACTAACAGAGTTAAACACGGTGTAATGACATAAATAATATTCCTGTTCGTTTAATGCAGTTCATTATTCATTCATGGCATTCATAGAAACATAGAAACATAGAAATTAGGTGCAGGAGTAGGCCATTCGGCACTTCGAGCCTGCACCGCCATTCAATATGATCATGGCTGATCATCCAACTCAGTATCCCGTACCTGCCTTCTCTCCATACCCTCTGATCCCTTTAGCCACAAGGGCCACATCTAACTCCCTCTTAAATATAGCCAATGAACAGGCCTCGACTACCCTCTGTGGCAGAGAGTTCCAGAGATTCACCATTCTCTGTGTGAAAAAAGTTCTTCTCATCTCGGTTTTAAAGGATTTCCCCCTTATCCTTAAGCTGTGACCCCTTGTCCTGGACTTCCCCAACATCGGGAGCAATCTTCCTGCATCTAGCCTGTCCAACCCCTTAAGAATTTTGTAAGTTTCTATAAGATCCCATCTCAATCTCCTAAATTCTAGAGAGTATAAACCAAGTCTATCCAGTCTTTCTTCATAAGACAGTCCTGACATCCCAGGAATCAGTCTGGTGAACCTTCTCTGCACTCCCTCTATGGCAATAATGTCCTTCCTCAGATTTGGAGACCAAAACTGTACGCAATACTCCAGGTGTGGTCTCACCAAGACCCTGTACAACTGCAGTAGAACCTCCCTGCTCCTATACTCAAATCCTTTTGCTATGAAAGCTAACATACCATTCGATTTCTTCACTGCCTGCTGCACCTGCATGCATACTTTCAATGACTGGTGTACCATGACACCCAGGTCTCGCTGCATCTCCCCTTTTCCTAGTCGGCCACCATTTAGATAATAGTCTGCTTTCCTGTTTTTGCCACCAAAATGGATAACCTCACATTTATCCACATTATACTGCATCTGCCAAACATTTGCCCACTCACCCAGCCTATCCAAGTCACCTTGCAGTCTCCTAGCATCCTCCTCACAGCTAACACTGCCCCCCAGCTTAGTGTCATCTGCAAACTTGGAGATATTGCCTTCAATTCCCTCATCCAGATCATTAATATATATTGTAAATAGCTGGGGTCCCAGCACTGAGCCTTGCGGTACCCCACTAGTCACTGCCTGCCATTGTGAAAAGGACCCGTTTACTCCTACTCTTTGCTTCCTGTTTGCCAGCCAGTTCTCTATCCACATCAATACTGAATTCCCAATGCCATGTGCTTTAAGTTTGTATACATTCCTTTAAATGCTTTGCTTTAGACTGAAGAGCTACAGTGTGGAAGCAGGCCCTTCAGCCCACCGAGTCCGAGCTGACCACTGATCACCTTGTTGGCCACTATCCTACACACTGGGGACAATTTACAGAAGCCAATTAACCCAGAAAACCTGCACATCTTTGGAGTATGGGAAGAAAACTGAGCACCCGGAGAAAACCCATGTGGTCACAGTGAGAATGTACAAATTCCATACAGACAGCACCCATAGTCAGAATCAAACCAGGGTCTTTGGCAGCAACTCTACCGCCGCACCACTGTACCCCCTCCACCCCAAGAATGTCTCTGCCTGGTTTCGAACTAGCAACCTTTTTGCGCATTTTAACTACGACACTACAGAAACTTCTAACTATTGATTCTATCATCACAAACTCACCATCTGTTGCTGAGGGATTAGGAAGTTCGCGTTCTAACGTTTGGAGATAGTAAGGTTGAAGGGGTAAATTTGGGACAGCAATAGGGGACTGATGTGTGGTCTTAGGCAAAGCCAGCCAGCTCTGATCAAGTGTTGATCATTGTTTATAAGCCACAAAACCTGTACTGTGCTCCACACTAGGCATGCCAGAGGGGTGGGAGGCTTGCGGCCGTATTACTGGGGGAGTAATAACTGGCTTGGCAGGGGAATGGGAACTTGTAGGTAGAATCAGAAAGGAGAAAAGCCAAGCTGGGGATAGTATTAAAATGTAGTTTAGTTTAGAGATACAGTACGGAAGCGGGCCCTGCGGCCCACTGATTCTGCACAGACCAGCGATCCCCACACATTAACACTATCCTGCACACACTAGGGACAATTTTACATTTCCACCAAGCCATTTAATCTGCAAACCTGTACGTCTTTGGAGTGTGAGAGGAAACCGAAGATCTTGGAAATACCCCACGCAGGTCACGGGGAGAACGTACAAACTCCGTACAGACAAGCACCCGTAGTCAGGATTGAACCCGGGTCTCTGACGCTATAAGGCAGCAACTCTACCGCTATCAAGACCCTTCTTCCCGAAACGTCACCTATTCCTTTTATCCAGATATGCTGCCTGACCCGCTGAGTTACTCCAGCATTTTGTGTCCATCTTTGGTGTAAACCAGCATCTGCAGTTCCTTCCTAAACATCTTGGATTGTCTGTCTATATATGTACTGTATATAGAGTCATAGAGTCTTACAGCGTGGAAACAGGCTCTTTGGCCCAACTTGCCCACACCGACCAAATTTCCACAGAAAACAATCCATGTTTATCCAACCTCTTCTGCTAGCTAACACTCCACTAATCCGGGTAGCATTTCAGTCCTGGGCCCTTCTGCCCTGGACCACTGTCAGAGTAAGGCCCAACGTAAATTAGAGGAACAGCATTGGAGGAGGGTGGCACAGTGGCACAGCGGTAGAGTTGCTGCCTTATAGCGCTTGCAGCACCGGAGACCCGGGTTCCATCCCGATTACAGGTGCTGTCTGTATGGAGTTTGTATGTTCTTCCCGTGACTGCGTAGGTTTTCTCCGAGATCTTCGTTTTCCTCCCACACTCCAAAGAGATAATGGTATGGAGGTAAGTTGGCTTGGTAAATGTAAAAAACGAATTGTCCCAAGTGCGTGTAGGGTAGTGTTAATATGCGTGGATCGCTGATCGGCGCGGACCCGGTGGGCTGAAGGGCCTGTTTCCGTGCTGTATCTCTAAACTCATAAACACCTCATATTTTGCTTGGGCAGCTTACAACCCAGCGGTATGAATATTGATTTATGTAACCAAGTAACCCTTGCTATCCCTCTCTCTCCATCCCTCCCCCATCATGGTTCTCCGACTAGTTCTACTGTCCTCCTGGTTAAATATTACTGATTGTATGCCGCGTTGTCACTGTGGAAGAAAAATTAATATCCTTCCTTACTTAATTTTGATTGGAATTGCACAAGGTAACGAAAGGGTGTTTTGGATGTGACAATTGGCAGCTCTCGCTTGCAGAAGAGGTTGTGGGAATCGGCATAGTAAGATTAGACGTATCACCTCTTGTCTGGGAATGTGTTGGAGGGTGGATGGTAATGCAAACATGAAATAGTGGAGGAGATAAGGAAGTTTATTTTCCTTTGTGAGAAGTTACAGTAGATCACCCGCTCCACCTACCGCTAGTAGCATAGAAATGTTACTGTAAATGGGGGGCTTATGATTGGCTCGGCTCGGGGACGGTGGCGTGGGCTGTCTGAAAGGTGAGATAGAATAATGTCAAGATGCCCTTGTATAGTGTTTGACTTGTATTGACCATCTGTTGTTGAATAAGATGAACATAAGTGAAAAGTATGTTATGACTAATGACATAATTGTAGATAGTATATTTTCATATAGTTGTATCTGACAAAACACAAAAGTTGTTTACTGCACAGTATAACTGTCGGCTAATTCTACGATGAAGTCAGTGAACTGGTGAGCAGTTTTCTGCTGCCATCTCTCCATGATATCATGCAATAAAGTCCCTTGAAGCTAACCTGCGAAGTCTGTAACTGTCCGTTTTCCCTTTAATTTCCCTCTAAATTAATTTCTTCCACAGTCACCTTCCGCTCAGCTAACAATGAACCATTCAACATTTCCTTACACTCATCTGCTTTGATCTGTCGTTTTCACACCTACCCTTCCATATCTCTAGACTTCCTCTCCCCTGGCACTCAGTCTGAGGAAGGGTCTCAATCCGAAACATCACCCATTCCTTCTCTGCAGAGATGTTGCCTGTCCTGCTTAGTTACTAGGGCTGGGGTGAGGGGCAAAGACCATGGGAAGCTGTGGGAAAGTGACCAAAACACAAGGATGCTGGTGGAACTCAGCGGGTCAGGCAGCATCAGTGGAGAGAATAGACAGACGACATTTCGGGGCTGGGCCCTTTGTCAGACTGATTGGTGTAGTGTGGAAAAAAAGTTGGAAAATAATATAAAAGAGGACAGCAAGAGTTTCTTCAGTTATATAAAGAGAAAAAAAGGCAAGAGGACCACTGGAGATTGATGCAGGAGAGGTGATAATGGGGAATAAAGAAATGGCAGAGGAGCTGAATAACTTTTTTGCATCAGTATTCACAGTGGAATACACCAGCAACGTGCCTGAAATTCGAGAGAGTCAGGGTGTGGGAGTTAGTGAAGTTGTTATTACGATGGGAGAAGGTGCTTGGGAAGCTGAAAGGGCTGAAGATGGATGTCACCTGGACAGGATGGATTGCACCCTAGGGATCTGAAAGAGGTGGCTGTGGAGATTGTGGAGGCATTGACAGTGATATTGACAGGAGTGGTCCCAAATGATTGGAAAATTGCCAATATTACCCTGCTGCACAAAAAGGAAGCAAGGCAGAATAGTGGGAACTATCGGCCGGTTAGCCTGACTTCGGTGGTTGGTAAGATTTTAGAGTCCATTATAAAGGATGCGGTTACGGAGTACTTAGAAGTTCACGATAAAATAGGCCGAAGTCAGTACGGCTTTGTGACGGGGAGGTCTCGCTTGACAAATTTGCTGGAATTCTTTGAAGAACTAAATAGCAGGACTGTCAAAGGAGAGTCAGTAGATATTGTTTACTTAGATTTTCAGAAAGCCTTTGATAAGGTGCCACAGATTAAGTTGTTAAATAAGATGAGAGCCCACGGTATCAAAGGGCAGATACTAGCATGGAAAGCAGGTTGGCTGGATGGGAGAAGACAATAAAGTGGCAATAAAGGGGGCTTTTTCTGGATGGCTGCCAGTGACTAGTGGAGTTCCGCAAGGGTCGGTGCTGGGGCTGCTACTTTTCACGCTGTATATTAATGATTTGGACGCGGGGATTGAAGACTTTGTGGCAAAGTTTGCAGATGATACGAAAATAGGTGGAGGGGCAGGTAGTGTAGAGAAAGTAGGGACTCTGCAGAAGGACTTGGACAGGTTGTGAGTGTGGACAGAGAAGTGGCAGGTGGGATATAGTATAGCAAAGCATGGAGTCATGCATTTTGGTGGTAGGAAATTATTTTCTAAATGGGGTGAGAATCCAGAAATCGGAGGTGCAAAGGGACTTGGGAGTGCTGATGCAGGATTGCCAAAAAGTTAATCTGAAAGTCTAATCAGCAGTAAAGAAAGCAAACTTAATGCTGGCATTTATTTCAAGAGGGCTTGTATACAAAAACAGGGATGTAATGCTGAGGTTGGTAAGGCCGCATTTGAAATATTGTGAGCAATTTTGGTCACCATATCTGAGGAAGGATGTGCTGGCTCTGGAGAGGGTCCAGAGGGTTACAAGAATGATCCCAGGAATGAGTGGGTTAACCTATGATGAGCGTTTGTTGGCACTGGGCCTGTACTCGCTGGAGTTTAGGAGAATGAGAGGGGACTTCATTGAAACCTACAGAATAGTGAAAGGCTTGGATAGAGTGGATGTGGAGAGGATGTTTCCACTTGTGGGAGAGTCTAGGACTAGAGGTCATATCCTCACAATTAAAGGACGATCTTTTAGGAAGGAGATGAGGAGAAATGTATTTAGTCAGTGGGTGGTGAATCCGTGGAATTCTTTGCTACAGAAGGCTGTGGAGGCCAAGTCAGTGGATATTTTTAAGGCAGAGATAGATTCTTGATTAGTACAGGTGTCAGGGGTTATGGGGAGAAGGCAGGAGAATGGGGTTAGGAGGGAGAGATAGATTTGATTGATTGAATGGCGGAGTAGACGTAATGGGCCGAACGGCCTAATTCTACTATCCCTTATGACCTTAAAACGGAGGGGGTGGGACAAAACGTGATGGGTGCCATTTTCGCTCCAAATCCCCCGGGACCCTTGAAAGTTCTGCCCCTTAAAGCTTCTCAACCAGTTGAAACCTTAATACAGTGTCTGAAGAAGGCCCTCGACCCGAAACGTCACCTATCCCTTTTCTCCAAAGATGCTGTCTGACCCGCTGAGTCACTCCAGCTTTCTGTGACTATCTTCGGTTTAAACCAGCAGCTGCAGTTCCTTGCCACAGATGCGAAGAGCGGTTATTTTCATGTTGCATTTAATCAGTTACATTGCAACCAAGAAATGCAGGCAGTGATGGTGGGTCAACAGCTGATTGCAGCTTCGATTCCCTGTGCTGTTATTGTATTTCGGATTCAGGCATCAGAAACGAACCCGAAAGTGAAATAGCCGGCAGCTCCGAAAGCGGCTGACTATTTTTCGGAAACGAAACTGAGATGACGTTTGTTTACAGCAGCAGCGAGCAGCCTGTTAGTACTCGGAGGGAGGGGGAGTGGCGCTGACGTTCAGAAATTTGGAAGTGGAGATAAAACCAAAGGGTAGCGGCCAGAGGGAGCGGAGACGACTGCTAGACGCCGGGAGAGGTGTGTGCATCGAAGCTCGTGTCCCAGCGAACCAAGGGGGGTTGAGGAATTTGCTAAGAGCGGAGTTCTGGAAAAAGAGACAGAGAATATTCTGCAATCAGATCCTCATCGACTTCTTGAGCACCCGACAAGGATTGTGAGGCTTCGGTTGGTAAGTTCAAAGTTTTGAACACAGGCAAATTCACAATTAAACAAATAAATGACGACCATTCTGCGCCTCGGGTGGTAAATGCCATTACCAGCTGATAACATAGAGAGGTGAAGATTTAGCAGATAAATATTGGGATCAGGTGATACTGGGTTAGTGTCGGGCGATGGAGGAACAGCACCTCATCTGAAGAAGGGTCTCGACCCGAAATCTCACCCATTCTCTCTCCAGAGATGCTGCCGCTGAGATACTCCAGCTTTTTGTGTCCACATATTTCGCTTGGGCAGTTTACCACCCAGCGGTATAATCGCTGTTGATCTAATTTCAAATAATCCCTGCATTCTCTCTCTCCGCCCTCTCCCACCCCCTCACCGTCCTATGAGCTCCACTGCTCGCATCCCTGTGTATCCCTCTGCTATCACCTCTTCCCCAGCCAACAATAGGCTATTGTGGGCTCCACCCTTCCTTTGTCATCTGTTGCACGCCCTGACTTTTGTCCTGGCCCTTTCTTACCTCCAGTTCCCTCTCCTCCGTTTTCAGTTCCTTCTCCCCAGAGACGCTGCCTGTCCCGCTGAGTTACTCCAGCATTTTGTGTCTATCTGCGGGTGAAATAAATTATCAGCCGTGATATCCCCAATAGTGAAGAGGTCCGAATGGCCTTCTGCTTAAGTCTTCCCACATTCTTATGTTCGTGGGTTTAGTGACACCTGTTTCCGCTACTTCAATGGAGACACTTATCTCACTGGAATAGCGCGTTAAATAATCATTACTAGCCTCAAGAAGGGTCTCGACCCGAAACGTCACCTATTCCTTTTCTCTAGAGATGCTGCCCGACCCGCTGATTTACTCCAACATTTCGTGTCTATCTTCGGTGTAAACCGCGAAGGTGATATCCTTTGTGCGACTGGACTGATTCAGGAAGTCTGAGGTTGAAGTGAATAATTGACTGCACAGTGGAAAGCGAGTTTTCGCAAAGTTGCGCCGATTTTGGTCGTAGCAGGTTGTCGTTGTGTGCGAGACGGGGAGAATGCTGGCATATGGTTTATCCTGTTGAAGGGCGGTCCTGGCTTAGAAAGCCACACGAGTGGCCCATTTAATACCATCCAGAATGTCGTCGGTCTACACGTTTAATAATACGCCCTGATGTTTGTCCTGGCCTTTACTTACCTCCAGTTCCCTCCCCTCTATTTTCAGTCTGAAGAAGGGTCCCGACCCGAAACGTCGCCCGTTCCTTCTCTCCAGAGATGCTGCCTGTCCCGCTGAGTTACTCCAGTATTTTGTTTCCAGTAACTCAGCGGGTCAGGCAGCATCTGTGGAAGTCGACTTCTCGGGCCAGGACTCTGATTTGGGACCATCCTTCTGCCTACACAGATGCTGTCTGACCAGCTGAGTTCCTCCAGCAGTTTGTTTTTTATTGCCACGGATTTACAATTATTATTTGTTTTTGTGTGTGTATATATATATATATATATAATATACACACACACACACAATTAACTTTTTCTCGTTTATTACATTGTTCACAGAGTACTGTGTTTACATATCCTGTTGTGCTGCTGAAAACAAAGAATGTGATTGTTTTATCTGGGACATATGACAATAAAACACTCTTGACTTATGAAAGCCTGCTCTCATTTCCCGGGAAGCGGTGCAATCGCAGTGTTAAACGAAACTTAGCTCACGGGGGACCTCTTCTGTCAGAAGCCCAGTATTGCAGCTCAGCCGCCCTTGGAGTCGCACCCAGAGAGTTGTGAATCTGTGGAATTCTCTGCCACAGAAGGCAGTGGAGGTCAATTCACTGGATGTGAGATTCACTGGATGGAGAGAGTCGTTAAGCTCTTGGGACTAAGGGAATCAAGGGATAGGGGGGAAAGCCAGAACGGGCTACTTATTTTGGATGATCAGCCATGATCATATTGAATGGTGGCCCTGACTCGAAGGGCCAAATGGCCTACTGCAGCGCCTATTTTCTATGTTTCTAATATCTTGGAATTGAAAGACTGAGTTCAACTTCTGTGTAAAAAGATCAAATTAGAGTCAATAGTGCTTAATTAATATTTAGTATGATTGTGGATTTCTCTCATTTTAAGTAACTTCTACACACACCCCTCCCCCTTCCCCCCTTCCTCCACCCTAATTGTTTAACCTGTTCACAGTTCACCACATTGTATCCGTCTTGAGATCACACCTTCCCGAGCCAACGATGGGGCCACCATCCTGTCTGAGGCCATTTATTGCCAGGCCTGATTTCTCCTGGTCTTTTCTCATCTTCAGATCTTCTCTACCCCTCACCCCCTACTTCCAGAAGTGCAAGAGGGTATTCATCAACATACCGAGTCTCTCCAATCTTAGTATCAGTTTAGAGATACAGTGCTAAAACAGGCCCTTCAGCCCACCGAGTCCTCGACAACCAGCGATCCCCGCACACTACCACACATCCTACCCTACACATTAGGGACAATTCACAATTTTAACTAAGCCAATTAACCTACAATCCAGTACTTCTTTGTATTGTGGCAGAAAACCCATGCAGGTCAGTGGGAGAACGTCAAACTCTGTACAGACATCACCCGTAGTCGGGATCGAACTCGGGTCTCTGGCATTGTAAGGCAGCAACTCTACAACTGTGTCGCTATGCAGTAAAGGCATTGATGTGCTTTCTTTAAGCTTGCATCAATGTGCTGAGCCCAGTAAAAGTTTGTGAAGGATTCAGTAAGGTTAACCGAGGTTCAACAGGAGAAATAATTTGCCACCATTCCTCCCACCTCAAAGTAAAAGGCACTTCGTAATAAGTTTAGTTTATTGTCACGTGTACTCCAGTAATGTGAAATATCCAACACACGGGACAATAAACTAAGTGTAACTGTGTGGATTTAACAAGAAGTAATTACATAAATGCAGAATAGTTGGTTAACAAGTGATATAAAGGATTCTAATCTCTTCTCATTTTTCCACAGTGATTTGGCAAGATGAGACTCCAGTTGAAGTTTTTGACCGGCGATTCTTTGCAACTGGATGTCGACCCTTCCATCCAGGTGTCGGCTCTCAAGGAGAAAATATACAATGCAACTCAGGTGCCTGGTTTCCAACAGCGCCTGATGGTGCAAAACGGGCAGCAGGTGGAGCTTCAGGACAACAGCCGGCTGTGTGACTACAACCTCCCCCCTGACCCCACGGTCATGCTGCTGATCAGGAAGGAGGAACGCATGCAGATATTCCTCCGCAACGACAAGGGGAAAACGAAGACGTACGACGTGCTGCCTTCTGAGTCCGTGCGGGAGTTTAGACAGAAAGTACAACGGCAGGAAGGGGTCACACCCGACCAACAGCGCCTGGTATTTGAGAGCAAACAACTGGAAGATGGTCGGTTGCTCTCCGATTACAACATCAGGTCTCAGTCCACCATCGAGCTCCTGCTTCGTCTGCGTGGTGGTTAATTTGCGCTCGACTGAACTAGATTAAAACTGTTAATTATATTTTGCATTCCTATTTTCTAATGCTCGATTTAAAAGAGACTAGAGATGAGTCGATTTGTTCAATGTTCGATATTGTTCACTTTGCTTCTTTATGCTGCCTCTTGTTGGATTCCAGGATCTTCTTTGATGCAACGATCCAGCTACTCATGCTAACAATGGATATATTTGTCAATTTCAATGGGCGTAATCTGCCAATTCAGGTTTCACCAAGCGACAAGGTTTCAAGTTTAAAAAATAAAATTGAATCTCTGGAGCGCCTCCAACCAAGCCAGTACTACTTGACCTTTCAATCTCACCTACTTGAAGATGAACATACACTGGAATCTTACGGCACTGAGCAACATTCTACCATCGTAGTCAACCTGCGACTGTTTGGTTGAAGCGAACTCCAATGTTTTAATGCAGAGGATCATAGTTAAACATCTGAAAATCAATAGCAATGCGAAAGACTTTAAATTAAGTTATCATTAAGAGTAATAATCTGACAATTCATGTTTCACCAAGCGACAAGGTTTCAAGTTAAAAAAATAAAATTGAATCTCGGGAGCCCCTCCAACCAAGCCAGTACTACTTGACATTTCAATCTCACCCACTTGAAGATGAACGTACACTGGAATATTACGGCATTAAGCAACTTTGTACCATTCATGTCAACCTGCGACTGCATGGTGGCAGCGAACTCCAATGTTTTAATGAACAGGATCATAGTTAAACATCTGAAAATCAATAGCAATGCAAAAGACTTTAAATTAAGTTATCATTGAGAGTAATTATCTGGGTTGAATCGGAATTAACTATCACTGGCGACAGACAAGTGCCGGTCACTGCTTTTGACAGGCACATGTTCTGTATTGTGTTCTTTCTACTGGAACATTTTCCCACCACCTGTTCATCCAGGTGATCTTATGTGACCAATATCCACAACTGGAACTGGGGTGATGCAGCATGTTTATCCCACATGAGGGGCAGTAGATAAGTTTGTTCAGTGCTTTGTAACTTTGTCGGCGACAGATAGGTGGGGACACTCGTGTACAGCCTAGGTTGTGTGCAGAACAAAGCATTTAACTGTACCTAGGTACCCTACCCTAGAGAGGTACATGTGACAATAAAGTATAATTCATTCATTCACTCAGTCTCAGTGTACATTCCCCACACCCCTCAGACCTCAACAAATATGCTCAATAGTCAGCTCTCTATCTGGGCATTTTGAACTCCATTTACAACCTTCACCTTGTGCACACACTTACAATGTTCAAATGACAATGTGAACGCCCAAAGCTACTGATTTTCAAACTATTTGATAATTAATGCTGATTTATCGGTGGACTGCACTTTAAGGATCATAAATGAATTCACTTGATTGGACTAAATTATTTTTTTGGATACGTTGAAAATCCGCATGAGTACAGTATAGAAGGTGGCAGCAACAAGGAACGGCAGATGCCCGTTTACCAAAGAAAGACACCAAATGCTGGTGAAACTCAGCAGGACAGGCAGCATCTCTGAGGAACATGGATAGGTGACGTTTTGGGTCGGGACCCTTCTTCAGACTCTTTATACTTCATATTTTTACGTTGACTTTATATTTTAGAAGACGGTAGCCTAGCCTAGCTGCTAGGAAAGTAGCTCTACTTTAATTCAATTAAATGCCAATGATTTACACTTATTTTTTCTTATTCTTTGTAAAATTCAGCATGGATAAATAAAACTGTAACAATGTTTGAAAGATTACCTGGTTAATTTCTTCAATCAGAGTTCTTATATTAAACTTGTGTCCTTTATCTGTTATGAGTTACTTGTTGCCGATTACTTGTCCGTTAAGTTCTGCACTTCCACTGCAGTTAATATGGAAGGTGGATTCATACATGATGGGAGTTGATTCAGCTCATCATGTTGGTGGAACAAGAAGCAAGAGAAGTTGACAACAGGGAAACCACTGAGATCACATGTATTGAACTGATAATCACCCAACAATCCCTGTGTACGGTCCCCAAGTCTGCATTCTGAACATTGCTCCCAGGATCATTGGCTTCTGTAAATGGCCCTTTAGTGTGTAGGATGTGAAAGTGGGATAACATAGAGCTAATATACGGGTGATCGTTGGTCGGCACGGATGCAATGGGCCAAAGGGCCTGTTTGAACACTATTGCTAAAACTAAATCAAAGCCCATAAGAGAGGTTGTAACAGCTGTGACTTGCTTGTATGTATTTCGTAACGAGGTAAATGCTATTTTACCTTTTGTCGCTATCTGAAAATCAGTCCATTGACATTTCGGCAAAGTCTAAGAGCCTACACAGTTATTTTTACAACTTTTCCACATCGCAGTAAAACCATGTAAAACCATCCATCGCACATTCACACAAGCATGGCCAGGGTGTCTCTGATTTGAACAGCTACTTAAAGACCATGAGAGGTCAAGGGATCTGGAATCCCCAAATCTCTTGGTTTAGCTCCCTCACATTGAAGCAGACAGACTGGAGTGGAAAAGGGTAACCTTCTCCCCCTTCCACCCAAGAACAGTTTCTGTCCTGCAAAATTGGTGTTATGGGGCCAATTATGTATTTATTCCATAAGGACTCAAAGCACTAGAGTAACCCAGCAGGTCAGGATCTCTGGAGTACATGGATAGGAGATGTTTTGGATCGAGACCATTCTGGTCTCATTATTCCCATGGTTTGGATGTGAATGACTAGATCAACATTTAAGCACTATTCAAGATTGCTCTTGTACTGAGGGGTTTGTAGAACCATCACATGCACAGCTGGAAGTCAAAACTATAACATTATTTGAGGCATACATAGGGTAGACAGTCAAAACCTTTTTTCCCGGATGAAACTAGGAAAAGATGGAAATCCAGGATGCAATGGTCCTTCTCAGCGTTCATCCTGAGCAACTGTAACTAAATGGTCAGAGGTTGAGAGACAGTCAGAGGCCTGTTAGATCAGTGGACTATTCATAGACAAACATTCTGAGCCATAGCCTCAGTATAAAAGGATGTGTCTTTAGAAATTTGATGAGGAGGAATTTCTTTAGTCAGGAGGAGGGGAATCTGGAATTCATTGCCAAAGACGGTTGTGGAGGCCAAGTCAATGGGGATTTTTTTAAGGTGGAGATTGTCAGATTCTTGAGTAGTACGGGTTGTCAGGGGTCATGCGGTAAAGGCAGGAAAATGGGTTTGAGAGGGAAAGATAGATCAGCCATGATTGAATGGTGGAGTAGACTTGATGACAGACACAAAATGCTGGAGTATCTCAGCGGGACAGGGAACATCTATGGAGAGAAAGAATGGGTGATGTTTTGGGTCGAGACCCCTCTTCAGACTGACAAATGCTTTAACTTGATGACTATGTCTTTGTCCTGCCCCCACCGTTCTTCCAGTTTTTTACCCCCCCCCCCCCACCCCACCACAGTCAGTTTGAAGAAGGCTCCCGACCTAAAACATCTATCCATGATCTCCAGAGAACCTGACATCCTGAGTTACTCCAGCACTTTGTGATTTTTTTAAATCTTCAGTTCATTGCGTCTCCATTTGTGGAGGGAATGTACAGGCGACGTTTCAGGTCGGGACACTTCTTTAGGCCGGTAGTTGCAGGGGAGAGAAGGGGGAGGGGAGGGGGACAAAGTCTGGTAAGTGATAGGTGGATACAGATGAGGGGGGTTTATGATTGGCATACGGCAGGACAAAGGCTAGAGATGAAATGGAGACAGAAGGGTGTCAGATAAGGAGAGAGGAGGAAGTGTAATGTAAAGGCAGAGGGAGGGGTATCGATGGAATGTGGCAGGGACGGGTGGGGGGAAGGGGACGGGATCATGGGAGAAATAGGTGCACATTGGGAGAAGGGGGCACTGTAAAAAGATGGGAGTATCTCAAATTGGAGAATTTAATGTTCATACTGTGTAGGGAGGAACTGCAGATGCTGCTTTATACCAAAGATAGATACAAAGTGCTGGAGTAACTCAGCGGGCCAGGCAGCATATCTGGAGAAAAAGGATGGGTGAAGTTTTGGGTCGAGACTCTTCTTCAGCCTGAAAGTAGAGGGGAGGGGGTAGTGGAGATAGAAACAGGACAGAATAAATCAGGGCCGTTAATAGATGACCAAGGAGGGGTAAAGCCCTGATGGCCCAGACCACCACACGGACTAACATCCCTTCCATTGACTCCATTTACACGTTACTCTGCCTCGGCATGGCCACCAGCATAATCAAGGATGAGTCTTACCCTGGTCACTCCCTCTTCTCCCCTCTCCCATCAGGCAAGACGTACAGAAATGTGAAAACGCACACCTCCAGATTCAGGGACAGTTTCTACCCAGCTGTTATCAGGCAACTGAAGCATCCTATCACCAACTGTAGGTCCTGACCTACCATCTATATCATTGGAGACCCGATCTTTATCCGGACTTTACTGGACTTTATCATGCACTAAACATTATTCCCTTTATCCTGTATCTGTGTATACTGTGGACAGTTTATTGTTATCATCTATAGTGTTTCTGTTGACTGGATAGCAAACAACAATTGAACAAAAAAGCTTTCCCCTGTACCTCGGTAAACATGACAATAAACTAACTAACTAACTGGATGTGGAGGCTGATGAGGACCAGGGGAATTCCATCTTGTTCCATCTAGTGGGAGGGAGAGCAAGAGCAGAACAATGGGAGTCAGAGGAGACACGGATGAGAGATGAGTGTAGGAAGGAACTGCAGATGCTGGTTTAAACTGAAGATAGACACACAATGCTGGCGTAACTCAGCGGGACAGGCAGCATCTCCGGATAGAAGGAATAGGTGATGTTAAGGGTTGAGACCATTCTTCAGACGGAGGGATCCATCGACGACAGCCAGGGTGAAGCCACAGTCACTGGAGAAAGAAGACAGAGTCATAGAACGTGTACGTGTACCTGTCCAAATGTTTCTTAAACTCAACTACTGTACCTTCTCCGGCAGCTCGTTCCATGTACCCACCGCCCACTGTGTGAAAACATTGCCCTATTTTGTACAATGTGTACCACTAGGGGGCGCCGCATTGGTGGCAGCCTCTGCCTACAGTCTGTCTGTTTTTCTGTCTTTTTTTAATTTTTAGTCTGTTTTAAAAGTTTGTTTTGGAGATTTCTTTTGCTTTTCTATGTGGGGGAGGAGGGTAGGGTAAAGCGGAAATCATTTCCCAGTCGCATCCTCGCCCCCTCCTCGCGGCCTACCACTTGGATTGGAGCGGCCTTTCCTGCCGCGGACCCGGACCAGAGCTGCAGCAGCGGCGGCGCAGCGCTGGATACATCGCGGAGCGGGCGAGGCCTTACCTGGATCGCCGTTGAAGCTCCAGAGTGTTGGGCCTGCTGCTTCAACATCGGAGCTGTGGTTTGTAGAGCTTCCAGCGCGGGTGGCGTTGACTTCAGCATCGCATAGTCCTGGGGCCCTTTGCCGAGGGCCGCCAGCGTTGAATCTCCGCCCAGCGCGGCCTGTGGACTTCGGGAGCCGCAGACTCTGGTAGGAGCCGGCCGATTCAGATGCCCAAGCCGCTGAGGATGTCCTTCAGTCCCGACGTCGGACTTCCATCACCCCGGCGAGCGGGCCTGAACATCGGGCCGCCCGTAGCTGTGACAGCGGGGGGTTCGGGAGCCCCCCGACCATGGGAGGACGACAGAGGAGGATGACTGAATTTTGGAGCCTTGCCTCACAGTGGGAAACTTTGATCCCGCTGTGTGGGGATGTCTGTGTTAAAGACTATCGTGTTCTGTGCTCTCTATTATTCGTACGGATGTATGGCGACCACACATTTCACTGTATCAATTGGTACCTGTGACAAATAAATGTATCTTGTATTTCTCCCATGATCCCGTCCCCTGCCCCCCACCCGCCCCTGCCACATTCCATCGATACCCCTCCCTCTGCCTTTACATTACACTTCCTCCTCTCTCCTTATCTGACACCCTTCTGTCTCCATTTCATCTCTAGCCTTTGTCATGCCGTATGCCGATCATAAACTTGTAAAGAGGCGTCATAACACACTATGTCTTTACTACTGTTTATTCATGATACACATACTTTACTGCCCTAGCTGTTCGTGGTCTGTCACCGGAACCAGAGAGAGCACTGGGTGGGAAGGTTGTAATTATACTAGTGATGTGGGGAGTGGTTAGTAGTGGTGAGGTCACTATGTTAAAGGTACATGCACATGTCATCTACATCCTTCCCCTTGGAAATAAAAAGCAATACAGTAGTGACAGGGCGACCACGTCTCATACGCTACGAGCAGGTGAGCAAACAGTTAAGCAAAATCACCATAACGGACAGGCGGCCTGACCACCCGCCCGGACTGGGTACGCAGCTCCGCATCTCCCCCCTCTGCAGGAGGAACTTGAGTAGGAGCAGGCGCGGGTGAGAGAACCGGGGAACCGGGAGGAGAAAGAGAAAACGGAGACGGAGCAGGGGAAGCAGGAGCAGTAGCGGGAAGACGGGCAGGCGAGGGAGGACTGGCTGGTGGAGAGCGGGGGTGATATAACTGAGAAGGCAGGGACCGAGGCATACGTGGAGGGGCAGGCAACGTGGCAGACAGTGGGGGGGGAAAAGGGGTCTGCAGGCGGCGGTGGGGGCTCGTTAACAAGCCGCAGATGTTGGCGGGACCGGCGGTAAATAGTACCGTCATGGTCGACTAGATAGGACCGCGGCGAACCAGCAGTACCGACGACGATGGCAAGCCTGGGGTGACCGGAGGGGGACTGCATCCGGACGACTTGGCCAGGGAACAGAGGGGGGAGGGGACGGCAGGACTTGTCGTGGGAGCGCTTTTGGATTTCTTGCTTGAGGGCAATGCGCTCCTGGACAGCAGCGGGCTGGAGAACAGAAGGAACGAGGGACCGCTGGGTCACCGGGATCGGAGGTCTCGTAGTGCGAGACATCAGCCGTTGTGCTGGGGAGCCCAAGGCAGTGTCGTGGCAAATGTTTCGAAGGTTGAGGAGGGCCAGGTAAAAGTCAGAATGGTACAGTCTACAATGTTCCAGCAAGTCCTTAGCACTGCGGACAGCGCGCTCTGCCAAGCCGTTGCTTTGTGGGTACTCTGGGCTGCTGGTATAGTGTCGGAAGTTCCAGCTGGCAGCGAAACGCCGAAATCCGGCACTCGAGAACTGGCTGCCGTTGTCCGATTGAAGACTTCCCGGGGTGCCAAAGGTGCCGAAGTGTTGGCGCAGCCTCCCGATAATGGCCGAAGAGGTGAGGGAGTGCAGCTGGTCAACCTCGAACCAGCTGGAGTACGGGTCCACAAGAACCAGGAAGTGCTTGCCACGCCACTCAAAAATGTCAGCGGCGACGGTCATCCAGGGCAGCTCGGGGGCAGGCTGTTGCAGAAGCGGCTGCCGTTGCTGATGGGGAGCGAGGCTATTGCAGACAGAGCAAGCGGAGACCCTCTCCCGGATGTCTTGGGCCATGCTGGGCCAGTAGAACAAACTCTGGGCCTGAGACAGGGTGGCCTCGGCCCCAGGATGACCGCGATGGGCGGTCTGAAAGTATTGGTCCCGCAGGGCAGCAGGCACGACGACCTTGTCTCCCTTCACGACCACGCCGTCGTTAAGCACGAGCTCGTCACGGACCAGGAAGTAGGGCACGACTCCAGGCGGCAAGGACGAACGACGGTCTGGCCAGCCCTGCCTGATGACGTCGGCAAGCTGCTGCAGGGCAGGATCCTTGGCAATGTTGCTGACCAGGGACTGCATCTGCTGGGAAGGCACAATGTTGACATTGAGCACCATCAGGTCAGACGATTCATATGGATGGCGATCGGTGGACGTTAGCGGTGCGCGGGACAGCGTGTCGGCCACAAACATGTCCTTGCCCTTGCGATATACAATTTTGAACGTAAAATGCTGGAGCTGCAGCATCATACGCTGCAAACGGGACGAGGCAACGTGGATCGGCTTGTTGAGGATAGAGACCAGCGGCTGATGGTCGGTCTCGATCGTGAAGCTGTTGCCCAGAATATAGTCCTTGAACTTGGAGCAGGCAAACACCACAGCAAGCAGCTCCTTCTCTATCTGAGCATAGCGCTGCTCGGCAGGGGTCATGGTGCGGGACGCGTAGGAAACAGGCAGCTGCAGGCCATCGTGGAGCTGCAGGCAAGCAGCACCAAGACCGAACTTGGAGGCGTCGCAGGTAAGAACAATGGGACGCTGCAGATCGAAGAATTGGAGAGTGGGGGTACTGGCCAGCCTGGACTTCAGAATGTCAAAAGCTTTCTGGTGATGCGGGAGCCAGGCCCAGGCAGTGTCCTTCTTGATCAACTCCCTCAGGGGCGCGCTCAGCTCACTGAGGTAGGGGATGAACTTCCCCAGGTAATTAACCATGCCCAGGAAACGCTGCAGGCTGGGCACGTCGGTGGGCGAAGACATCCCGGAGACCGCAGCCGTCTTCTGCGGGTCAGGCTTCAGCCCCGATGCGGTAAAGACGTGGCCCACATAGGTGACCTCCGGGACGCGGAAACGGCACTTTTTTGGGTTTAGTTTGAGGTTGATTTCACGGGCCCGGTCCAGGACTTGACAGAGGTGGAGATCGTGCTCAGCAACGTCCTTACCGTAGACCAGGATGTCGTCAACGATGATAGCACACGGCAGACCGGCGAACAGCTGCTCCATCGTCCGCTGGACGACCTCGCTGGCAGAGTTGATCCCGAATGGCATGCGGAGGAATCGGAACCTGCCAAAGGGCGTGCTGAAGGTAGTCAGGTAGGAGGACCGCTCGTCCAGCGGTATTTGCCAGAAGGAGCTCTTGGCATCGAGAACCGAGAAGACAGTGGCCGGGCCAACCTGTGCAGCGACGTCCTCCACTGTTCGCATGGGGTAATGAGGGCGTCTGATGGCAAGGTTCAGGTCTTTGGGGTTGATGCAAATGCGAATTTCACTTTTGTCCTTTTTCGCAGCAACAACCATGGTGGAGACCCACCGGGTGGGTTCGCTCACCTCCTTCAGGATGCCCATGGTAACCATGTTGAGCAGCGTTAACTCCACCTTGTCCTTCATGGCGAAGGAGACGCGGTGTGGTGGACGGACCATAGGTTCAACACCGGGGTCGACAACGATCTTGTAGCTGCAGGGCAGCTTGCCCAGCTTGTCATCAAAACGGTCAGGGTATTCGCGCAGGGGGTCCCACTTCTGACACCATGTAAAGAGGCGTCATAACACACTGTGTCTTTACTACTGTTTATTCATGATACACATACTTTACTGCCCTAGCTGTTCGTGGTCTGTCACCGGAACCAGAGAGCGAGCACTGGGTGGAAAGGTTGTAATTATACTACTGATGTGGGGAGTGGTTAGTAGTGGTGAGGTCACTATGTTAAAGGTACACCCTCATCTGTATCCACCTATCACTTACCAGACTTTGTCCCCCTCCCCTCCCCCTTCCCTCCCCTGCAACTACCGGCCTAAAGAAGTGTCCCAACCTGAAACGTCGCCTGTACATTCCCTCCACAAATGGAGACGCAATGAAATGAAGATTTAAAAAAATCACAAAGTGCTGGAGTAACTCAGGATGTCAGGTTTTCTGGAGATCATAAATTGATGTTTTAGGTCGGGAGCCTTCTTCAAACTGATTGTGGTGGGGTAGGAAGGGGGGGGGTAAAAAGACTGGAAGAACGGTGGGGGCAGGACAAAGACATAGTCATCAAGTTAATGCGTTTGTCAGTCTGAAGAAGGGTCTCCACCCAAAACGTCACCCATTCCTTCTCTGCATAGATGCTGCCTGTCTTGCTGAGATACTCCAGCATTTTGTGTCTGTCATCAAGTCTACTCCACCATTCAATCATGGCTGATCTATCTTTCCCTCTCAACCCCATTTTCCTGCCTTTACCTCATGACTCCTGACAACCCGTACTACTCAAGAATCTGACAATCTCCACCTTAAAAAAATCCCCATTGACTTGGCCTCCACAGCCGTCTTTGGAAATGAATTCCAGATTCCCCACCTCCTGACTAAAGAAATTCCTCCTCATTAAATTTCTAAAGATACATCCTTTTATACTGAGGCTATGGCTCAGAATGTTTGTCTATGAATAGTCCACTGATCTGACAGTCCTCTGACTGTCTCTCAACCTCTGACCATTTAGTTACAGTTGCTCAGGATGAACCCTGAGAAGGACCATTGCATCCTAGATTTCCATCTTTCCCTAGTTTCATCCTGGAAAAAAGGTTTTGACAGTCTACCCTATCTATGCCTCAAATAATGTTATAGTTTTGACTTCCAGCTGTGCACTGTGATGGTCCTACAAACCCCTCAGTACAAGAGCAATCTTGAATAGTGCTTAAATGTTGATCTAGACGTTCACACCCACACCATGGGAATAATGAGACCTGGTCTCGATCTGAAACATCTCCTATCCATGTTCACCAGAGATGCTGACCTGCTGGGTTACTCTCGTGCTTTGAGTCCTCATGGGAATAAATACATAGTTGGGCCCACAACACCAATTTTGCTGGACAGAAACTGTTCTTGGGAGGAAAGGGGAGAAGGTTATCCTTTGCCACTCCAGTCTGTCTGCTTCAATGTGAGGGAGCTAATCCAAGAGATTTGGGGATTCCAGATCCCTTGACCTCTCATGGTATTTAAGTAGCGGTTCAAATCTCTCGCTTCAACCTCTCATGGTCTTTAAGTAGCGGTTCAGATCAGAGAAACCCTGGCCGTCCTTGTGTGAATGTGTGATGGATGGTTTTACATGGTTTTCCTGCGATGTGGAAAAGTTGTAAAAATAACTGTGTAGGCTCTTATACTTTGCCAAAAGTCAATAAATGGACTGATTTTCGGATAGCGACAAAAGGTAAAATAGCATTTACCTCGTTACGAAATACATACAAGCAAGTCACAGCTGTTACAACCTCTCTTGTAGGTTTAGGTTTAGTTTTAGCAATACAGTGTTGAAACCGGCTCTTTGGCCCACTGCATTCGCGCCGACCAGCGATCACGTATATACTAGCTCTGTTATCCTACTTTCACATTCTGCACACTAGGGGCAATTTACAGAAGCCAATGAACCTACAAACCTGCACCTGTCTTTGGAATGTGGGAGGAAACTGGAGCACCCAGAGAAAACCCATGCGGTCACAGGGAGAACGTACAAACTCTATACAGCACCTGTCATTAGGATCGAACCATGGTCTCTGGCGCTGTAAGGCAGCGACTCTTACCGCTGCGCCACCGTGCAGCCCCAACTGTATTGTGCCTGGAAGCAATTGGGAGCAAAGTTCAGAATGTAGACTTGGGGACCGTACACAGGGATTGTTGGGTGATTATCAGTTCAATACATGTGATCTCAGTGGTTTCCCTGTTGTCAACTTCTCTTGCTTCTTGTTCCACCAACATGATGAGCTGAATCAACTCCCATCATGTATGAATCTCACTTCCATATTAACTGCAGTGGAAGTGCAGAACTTAACGGACAAGTAATCGGCACCAAGTAACTCATAACAGATAAAGCACACAAGTTAATATAAGAACTCTCATTGAAAAAATTAACCAGGTAATCTTTCAAACATTGTTACAGCTGTATTTATCCATGCTGAATTGTACAAAGAATAAGAAAAAATAAGTGTAAATGATTGGCATTTAATTGAATTAAAGTAGAGCCACTTTCCTGGCAGTTAGGCTACGCTACCGTCTTCTAAAATATAAAGTCAACGTAAAAATATGGAATAAAGAGTCTGAAGAAGGGTCCTGTCCCAAAACATCTCCTAACCAAGTTCCTCAGAGATGCTGCCTGTCCTGCTGAGTTACACCAGCATTTGGTGTCTTTCTTTGGTAAACGGGCATCTGCAGTTCCTTGTTGCTGCCACCTTCTATACTGTACTCATGCAGATTATCAACGTAGCCAGAAAAATAATTTAGTCCAATCAAGTGAATTCCTTTATGATCCTTAGAGTGCAGTCCACCTAAGAGGGGTGTGGGGAATGTGCACTGAGACTGAATGAATGAATGAATGAATGATACTTTATTGTCACATGTACCTATCTAGGGTAGGGTACCTAGGTACAGTCAAATGCTTTGTTCTGCACACGACCTAGGCTGTACACGAGTGTCCCCACCTATCTGTCGCCGACAAAGTTACAAAGCACTGAACAACCTTATCTACTGCCCCTCATGTGGGCTGAACATGCTGCATCACCCCAGTTCCATTTGTGGATATTGGTCACATAAGATCACCTGGATGAACAGGTGGTGGGGAAATGTTCCAGTAGAAAGAACACAATACAGAACATGTGCCTGTCAAAAGCAGTGTCCGGCGCTTGTCTGTCGCCAGTGATAGTTAATTCCGATTCAACCCAGATAATTACTCTCAATGATAACTTAATTTAAAGTGTTTCACATTGCTATTGATTTTCAGACTGTTTAACTATGATCCTCTGCATTAAAACATTGGTGTTCGTTGCCACCACGCAGTCGCAGGTTGACATGGATGGTAGAATGTTGCTTAATGCCGTAAGATTCCAGTGTACGTTCATCTTCAAGTGGGTGAGATTGAAAGGTCAAGTAGTACTGGCTTGGTTGGAGGCGCTCCAGAGATTCAATTTTATTTTTTAAACTTGAAACCTTGTCACTTGGTGAAACCTGAATTGTCAGATTACGCCCATTGGAATTGACAATTATATGTTTAGCATGAGTAGCTGGATCGTTGCATCAATGAAGATCCGGGAATCCAACAAGGTTTTGCCATCATCCAAAATGGTGCCATTGAACACCAGGCGTTGCTGGGAGGCTGGAATGGTCCAATTTTGCTGAATGTTGCGTTTGATCTCAGAGACCTTGAGATAAATGTTGGCCGTTAGTTGTAACGATTTACCACCCAGGTCGGTCACAGTGATTTTAAATGTCTTCACTGGCTGTGGAACACAAGCAAAAATGTCAATAAATCAAATGTAGTTATTTTTCATTTTGGACAAGACACAGAACAAGAGAGTGAGATTGTGGACACCCATTCTTTTGGGCATCATCAGGTGCACTTGGAACACAAGATTTATACTTTGGAGCACAGGAGGATGAGGGGAGATCTTATAGATGTGCACAAAATCATGAGAGGAATAGATTGGGTAGATACACAGAATAGGAGCCAACTTAAATGACACCTTTCCGCCTGGATTAACCAGGGAGCGATAGTAATGGATGTGGCATCAATTCACCATTCATTAAAAGCCCAGACCATTGAATATGCCCCATTTACGCTAGTCCCACCAGCCTGTGTTTGGCCCATATTCCTCTAAACCTTTCCGATCCATGCAATTCTCCAAATGTCTTTTAAATGTTGTGATTGTACCTGCCTCAACTCCCCTGGCAAAGTCCATAGACAGTGTCTACAATGGGGTGGAGGTGAACAGAGTGAACGACTGGTCACAAGCCTGATAACAGAGGGGAAGAAGCTGCTCCTGAGTCTGGTGGTGCGCGCTTTCAACCTTCTGTATCTGCTGCCTGAGGGGAGTGGGGAGAGGAAGGAATGACCGGGGTGGGACATGTCTTTGATTACGTTGACTGCTTTTCCGAGGCAGGGCAAGTGTTGATGGAGTTAATGGTGGGAGGTCTGGTCCATACAGTGTGGCAGTGGTGAAGTATAACAGTATCCCGTCACCCCCTCAGCAAAACACCATAATTCCTTTAAACCATTTTACCTGGACATCCCAAGCTTGGACGTTCATGACTCAAGGCATGTTTAGACATTTTCTGGCTTCATCCTGCATCACATTCCAACCACCTGATGAAGCCACGTTTCCAGTTGGATCGGCTAGGTCAAGAATGAATGCTCTGAAAAATAAAACCATTTAAAATAATAACACTTAACTTTAAGCAGGTGATTGCCAGTGAATCCCATGGTATTTATTATTATTGTGTATCAATCCTGCAATTACATAGGATCATCTTGTGATTCTGTGCAGAAATTTGTATTTCAATTAAGGACGGCACGGTGGCACAGCTGGTAGAGCTGCTGCCTCACAGCGCCAGTGTCTCGGGTTCGATCCTGACCTCGGATGCCATATGAGTGGACTTTGCACATTCTCCCTGTGACCGCGTGGGTTTCCTCCGGATGCCCTGGTTTCCTCCCAGATTCCAAAGTCGTGCGGGTTTGTCGGTTAATTGGCCTCTGCAAAATATGCCCCAAATGTGCAGGGAGTGGATGCGAAAGTGGGATAGCACAGAACTAGTGCGAAAAAGGGAATTGATGATGAATGTTGACTAGGTGGGCCGAAGGGCCTGTTTCTATGCTGTATCTCTAGACATTCAAAAATTAGTATTTTTAATATGTCCAATGTGTTTCATGAAGATATCTGAAGAATGTGATGCAATGTAATATTTGGTGCTGGACCAGGAAGCCGGAAGGGGAACGTTAATTAAAAGTACAAGAGTAAGTGTAATTGGAATAGTCTACAATGTCTTACCCCTTGCCATGGAGCTTCTTGATTAAAAAGTCAGCCAAGGTTGTATTGTTGACATCATAGAACTCTGTCCAGTAGATGCAGACTTCCTGATAGCGGCAGATCAAGTCCAGGACTGTGCGAACCCTTGGGCAGTATCAAACCTCTCCTGATGAGTACCTGTTCCCAGGCATAGACGGTCAATAGCTCCACCGCATATTTTGCAGGGAGCCGTGCTCCACCATTCAACTCCGGTTTCCGTGGCTTGAGATGCTGGAGAAAATTAGTGACAAATCTAAATCAGCAAAGATGATGGATCACAGCATATGGAACTGCACAGCACTGGAATGTCTGTGCTATAAGACCAATTCTTATCTGCCTGCACATAATCCTATCCCTCCATTCCCTGCGTATTCATATCCCAAATCCGACAGTCTCTTAATGCCACTGTGGTTCATGAGTTTGAGAATCATAGAGTCTTACAGTGTGGAAACAGGCCCTTCGGCCCAACTTGCCCATACTGGCCAATATGTCCCACCTCCACCAGTCTCACCTGCCTGCATTTGACACATATCCCTCTAAACCTGTCCTATCCATGTACCTGTCTAAATGTTTCTTAAACGTTGTAATAGTCCCTGCCTCAACTACCTCCTCTCGGAGCAGAATTAGGCCATTCGGCCCATCAGGTCTACTCTGCCATTCAATCATGGCTGATCTATCTTTCCCTCACAACCCCATTCTCCTGCCTTTGCCCCATAACCCCTGACACCCTTACTAATCAAGAATCGGTCAAGTGCATTTGTCTCCACCACCAACCCCGCCAGTGTAAAAAATATGCCCCGCAAATGTCCTTTAAACGATGCCCCTCTCACCAAAATGCAAGTGCCGAAGAAGGTGGAAACTGAGATGTTGAAGCAAGCTCTCATTTTAGTTTTGGACCAACATCTACTGGAGAGATTTAGGCTGGGTCTCTATTCCTTGGAGTGCAAGAGGATGGGGGGTGATCTTAAAGAGGTGTATAAGCTCATGAGAGGAATAGATTGGTTAGATGCACAGAATCTCTTTGGGGAATCGCGGACCAGATGACATAGGCTCAAGGTGAAGGGGAAAAGATTTAATAGGAATCTGAGGGGTAACTTTTCACACAAATGGTGGTGGGTGTATGGAACAAGCTGCCAGATGAGGTAGTTGAGGCTGTGACTATCCCAACGTTAAGAAACAGTTGGACAGGTACATGGATAGGATAGGGTTGGAGGGATGTGGGCCAAACGCGGGCAGGTGGGACTACTGTAGGGTGGGACATGTTGGCCGGTGTGGGCAAGTTGGGCCGAAGGGTCTGTTTCCGCGCTGTATTACTCTCTGACTTCATCCTCCCGTGGTTTCAATGATTAACGATGATCCTGTTCTCAAGTCACTCACCTCCTTGTACCAATATTTCAGCAGACGAATCAAGTCTTTAACTTTTGACGGATGCCGTTTCACAAATTTTCTCTGAAGTTCAGTGAAGCAGGGAGAGAATTCTCCATCCATGACCTCATTTTCATTTACAAAATTGATTAAATTGTGATGCGCATCACTGGAATTGCACTGTGGTGCTGGAAGAAATTAAAATGATTAACGGGAGATGGTCAAAAGACAATTCCTTAACAAAAGCTGCCCTATAAACTCATCCAAGATTAAGCAGGCCATAAGTAATAGGAGCAGAATTAGGCCATTTGGCCCATCAAGTCTATTCCACCATTTAATCATGGCTGATCTGTCTCTCCCTCCTACCCCCATTCTTTTCAGCCTTCTCCCCATAACCCCATACAGTGCAAGGCCACCAAATTCAATTGCAGTTTCATACCACTTCAAGCAGGGTGCAAGGCCACCAAATTCAGTGCAGTTTCCGACCACTTCAAGGAGGGTGCAAGGCCACCAAATTCAGGTGCAGTTTCCTACCACTTCAACGAGGGTGCAAGGCCACCAAATTCAAGTGTAGTTTCCTACCACTTCAAGCAGGGTGCAGGGCCACTGAATTCAAGTGCAGTTCCGACCACTGCAAGCAGGGTGCAAGGCCACCCGAATTCAAATGCAGTTTAATACCACTTCAAGCAGGGTGCAGGGCCACCAAACTGAAGTGCAGTGTCATGCCACTTCAAGCAGGGTGCAAGGCCACCAATGCTGTTTAGTGCCATTTCAAGCAGGGTGCAAGGCCACCAAATTCAAGTGCAGTTTCATACCATTTCATGCAGGGTGCAAGGCCACCAAATTCAAATGCAGTTTCATACCTTTCATGCAGGGTGCAAGGCCACCACATCAAATGCAGTTTCAAACCATTTCAAGTAGGGTGAAACTACCATAAAACCACCATAAAACCACACAAAACATCACATAAACACCACACTCACAGTTCAGTAGACATTCAGTGCATTCAGTTGATTCACAGCTCAGACAGTCGTGACCTCTCCCTCCCCCATCTTGCAGAGGCTGAGCTACACCCACACTTCTGGGTTTTATAATCCCTCACCCTCCCACCGGAAGGGGCGTGGCCTTCGTGGCATGATTGACAGGAGAGAGATTCTCAACATTTTTTAAACACTAATAACACTTTTATTTTTCATTGATGGGAAGAATCCTCTGCAACTGATGAGCGGAGGGAGACTGAGTAAGATGCCCAAAAATCACAGCCGTAAATGGAAGCGTTTTATCTAAAATCAATATAGTGCAAACAGGAAGTTGTCAAGTTACCACCACCAACAACCATTTGCAGCGCAGCATTTCAAAGCAGTTACCACAACCAACAGCTATTTGCAGCACAGCATTTCAAAGCAGTTACCACCACCAACAACCATTTGCAGTGCAGCATTTCAAAGCCAGTTACCACCACCAACAACCATTTGCAGTGCAGCATTTCAGTTACCATCACCAACAACCATTTGCAGTGCAACATTTCAAAGCAGTTACCACCAACCAACAACTATTTGCAGCACAGCATTTCAAAGCAGTTACCACCACCAACAACCATTTGCAGTGCAGCATTTCAAAGCAGTTACCACCACCAACAACCATTTGCAGTGCAGCATTACAAAGCAGTTACCACCACCAATAACCATTTGCAGTGCAGCATTTCAAAGCAGTTACCACCACCAACAACCATTTGCAGTGCAGCATTTCAAAGCAGTTACCACCACCACCAACCATTTGCAGTGCAGCATTTCAGTTACCATCACCAACAACCATTTGCAGTGCAACATTTCAAAGCAGTTACCACCACCGACAATCATTTGCAGTGCAGCATTTCAAAGCAGTTACCACCACCGACAACCATTTGCAGTGCAGCATTTCAAAGCAGTTACCACCACCGACAACCATTTGCAGTGCAGCATTTCAAAGCAGTTACCAACACCGACACCTATTTGCAGTGCAGCATTTCAAAGCAGTTACAATCACCGACAACCATTTGCGAGTGCAGCATTTCAAAGCAGTTACCACCACCGACAACCATTTGCAGTGCAGCATTTCAAAGCAGTTACCCACCACCGACAACCATTTGCAGTGCAGCATTTCAAAGCAGTTACCAACACTGACACCTATTTGCAGTGCAGCATTTCAAAGCAGTTACCATCACCGACAACCATTTGCAGTGCAGCATTTCAAAGCAGTTACCATCACCAACAACCATTTGCAGTGCAGCATTTCAAAGGAGTTACCTCCACCAACAACCATTTTGCAGTGCAGCATTTCAAAGCAACCACATTTTCATTTTCAAACCACATTAAGGGCACTCACAGTTGAGTAGACATGTGTTCAGTGTTATTCACAGCTCAGAGAGACGTGACCCTCTCGCTTCCTCCATCTTGCAGAGACTGAGTGAGGCACAACACTTCCGGGTTTTATAGTCCCTCCCCCCTCCCACCAGCAGGGGCAGCAGAGAGAATGTGAACATTTTTAAAACATTAATAACTCTTTTATTTTCATCGATGGGAAAAATCCTCTCGTCCTGCGCAGCGGAGGGGGACTCTGAGTAAGATGGCCAAAAATCACAGCCATAAGTGCAGCGTTTTTTTCAAAAATCATGAAACAGAAAAACAGGAAGTGGTCAAGATATTACTTTTAGTAATGTAGATAAATAATATAATGAATATAATTGTGAGTTTTTTTTTATTGAGACTGCCGCAGAGGTCCTCTTGAACCAGCCCAATTAATGGGTGAGGGCAGTCCCTGTGGGTTCCCCCGTTTACTGAACCCCACTGACTGCCAGTGTGCAGAGTGGGGGTCACGGCCACAGTGGGACTGGGGCAGTGCCAGGCTGGGGGGAAGGCTAAGGCATCTTCCACTGACAGGACAATGCCTAACCGTAACCGTAACCCTAACTCGCCTCCCTTCCAGAGCAGCCCACGGCTGGAACAGAGCCACTTTGGGACCGGCTGTGGGCTCCGTACGTGTGTCTCCGCATCGTGTCCACCTCGGCCAGCATGCTTTTGTGGTCATGGTGATGGTGGGGAGCAGCACTGCCCTGCACGCCGCGGGCCGCCTTCAGCACCCCCATAGTGCCGGCTATGTCAGTCCGCCCGCACGCTTGCCTGCCCGATCCACCGCTCTCCCCCCGACGGAGTCCCGACCCACTGCTCTCACCACTCGCCGGAGCCCAATCCGATGCCCACCTCCCGCCGGAAGCCCGGTCCGACCGACCGGTTTCACCACCCGCCAGAGGCCCGGCCCGACGCTCACCACCCGCCGGAGGCCCGGCCCAACGCTCACACCCGCCAGAGGCCCGACCCACCACTCTCACCACCCGACGGAGGCCCGGCCCGGCCCAATGCGCACCACCCGATGGAGACCCAGCCCAACGCTCACAACCCACTGGAGGCCTACTGACAAGCCAGACCGACAGACTGACCGAATGACTGACAGACCCTAATCCTAACCCTAACCTAACCCTAGCTCTACATTTATTATTTATCATTTTTATTTAACAGTTCACATCATCTACATTACTAAATGTCTGATGTTGACCACTTCCTGTTGTTCTGTATTTTTGATTTTAGAAAAAAACGTTGCACTTATGGCTGTGATTTTTGGCCATCTTACTCAGGGTCCCACTCCGCTGCGTAGGACAAGAGGATTTTTCCAATCGATTAAAAATAAAAGAGTTATTAGTGTGTAAAAAATGTTGAGATTATCTCTCCTTAAGGCCACGCCCCTTCCGGAGGGACTATAAAACCCGGAAGTGTTGAGCACCTCAGTCAGTCTTTGCAAGATGGGGGAAGCGAGAGGGTAACGTCACGTCACGTCACGTCACGTCTCTCAGTTTGAGCTGTGAATAACACTGAAAACATGTCTACTAAACTGTGAGTGTGGATATACTGACCTTGAGTGCCCTTAATGTGGTTTGAAAATGAAAATGAAAATATGGTTGGTTTGAAGTAAAAGCACTGCAAATGGTTGGTGGTGGTTGGTTTGAAGTAAAAGCACTGCAAATGGTTGGTGGTGATAGGTTTGAAGTAAAAGTACTGCAAATGGTTGGTGGTGGTTGGTTTGAAGTAAAAGCAATGCAAATGGTTGGTGGTGGTTGGTTTGCACTGTATATTGATTTTAGATAAAACGCCACCACTTACGGCTGTGATTTTTGGCCATCTTACTTAGTCCACCTCCGCTCATCAGGTGCAGACGATTCTTCCCATCAATGAAAAATAAAACTGTTATTAGTGTTTAAAAAATGTTGAGAATCTCTCTCCTGTCAATCACGCCATGAAGGCACACCTCTTCCAGTGGGAGGGGGAGGGATTATAAAATCCGGAAGTGTGGATGTTGCTCAGTCTCTGCAAGATGGGGGAGGGAGAGGTCACGACTGTGTCTGAGCTGTGAATCAACAGAACACACTGAATGTCTACTGAACTGTGAGTGTGGTGTTTATGTGTTTTGTGGTGGTTTTATGGTGGTTTCACCCTGCTTGAAATGGTATGAAACTGCATTTGGTGGCCTTGCACCCTGCTTGAAGTGGTATGAAACTGCACTGAATTTGGTGGCCTTGCACCTGCTTGAAGTGGCACAAAACTATACTTGAATTTGGTGGCCTTGCACCCTGCTTGAAGTGGCATGAAACTGCACTTGAATTTGGTGGCCTTGCACCCTGATTGAAGTGGCATGAAACTGCACTTGAGTTTGGTGGCCTTGAATCCTGCTTGAAATGGCATGAAACTGCACTTGAATTTGGTGGTCTTGCACCCCGCTTGAAGTGGTCGGAAACTGCACTTGAATTTGGTGGCCTTGCACCCTGCTTGAAGTGGTCGGAAACTGCACTTGAATTCGGTGGCCTTGCACCCTGCTTGAAGTGGTAGGAAACTGCACCTGAATTTGGTGGCCTTGCATCCTGCTTGAAGTGGTAGGAAACTGCATCTGAATTTAGTGGTCTTGCACCCTGCTTGAAGTGGTAAGAAATAACACTTGAATTTGGTGGCCTTGCACCCTGCTTGAAATGGTAGGAAACTGCATTTGAATTTGGTGGCCTTGCACCCTGCTTGAAATGGAATTTAAAGGAATAGTTGTGAGTCAACTGTCAGCCCACCAGCCGTGAGTGAGCTGCCAGCTCATCAGGCTTGAGTGACTGAGGTGCCACCCGAAGAATCCATTTGGCCCACAATGTCCATACAAGCCCTCTGGAAACCAGTCCCTTCAGCCCACAACACCCATACTAGCACACCAGAAAGCACCCCCCCCAACCCACTGGCCACCAATATTGGAATTGGTGGAGAGGTGGAATATTGCATTGGGGGACCAGCCCTCCAGTGTGAACATGGGACCCAATGGGTCCCACTTAGTCTAGTAACTTTATAAAGATAAATCGATTGAAAAACAAAATGATCAGCAAGGTGAGCATTACCTTTATCCATGGAAACCTTGTTATTGCTGTTGATGTAATGAGGAGGCAGCCATGATCCCAGGGCCCTCGCTGCCTAGCGACCAATAAAACAAAGCGCGGGATTGTTCAATTTGTGACCGACCACAATGTCAAACGTGCATTGATTGGACAATTACTACTCAGAAATTTTGAGGTTTTTCTCATATTTCTTAAAAATGTGCAAGTTTTGGTCTTGACGAGTTTCAGGTATGATTTATATAATATTTTTACACAATATGTTAAAAATTCAGGTAGTTCTGTGAGTTGGGTCACGAACCTGAACGAAAATGCTCCTCGGCCCACAGCCTACAGGGCTCGAAATTAGCGGTTGCCCGGGTGCCAATGGCGACCTAGTGCCGCCGGGCAACCTAAATGCCATGCCATTTTGCCCGGCTTGGCAAGCAACCGGGACACCTATCGTTTAATTCTGAGCGGGCCCCCTCTCTATCTCTCTCTCTGTGTCACTCTCCGTCTCCGCCCGCCATCCGTATCCTTGTCCGTGTCTCGGGTCTCCGCTCTCCGCTTGCTCCTCATCCGCCGGCACGGCCGGCCGCCTTACACATGCACACTGCCGTGGCCTGCACATCCTCCCCCTGCACATGCGCACGACCACGACCATCATCAGCCGTGGTTGTGCGCATGTGTCTTTTGTATATAAAAAGGGTCTGAAAAAGGTTCCTGCACACCTTTGGAATGTGGAAGGAAGCAAGAGCACCCGGAGAAAACCCATGTGATCAAAGGGAAAAGGAGCAGCACCCATATTCAGGATCAATTCCGGGTCTCTGGCAATTTTAGGCAGCAACTTTATGGTCAATGTACTGTCCCATAGTCTTGAACTGAATTAAAACATAACAGTAGCTGTAAAGGGGGACATAGCGTCACTTAGAGATTTAAGACTGAAAATGGATAGTTTCTTTTTTTTAGTAACCAAAGTTGTCAACGTATAATTTTTTGTGTGTTGGAAAATAAAATATAGTGGCACAGCTGATGGACTTGCTGCCTCACACGCCAGAGATCTGTGTTCGATCCTGTCCTCGGGCATTGTCTGTGTTGAATTTGCACATTCTCCCTGCAAGCGTGTGGGTTTCTTCCCACATCCCAAAGACGCATTGGCTTTGTAGCTTAACTTGTCTCTGTAAAATTGCCCCTAATGTGTAGGGAGAGGGTGAGGAAAGTGGGATAACAGAACTTGTGTGAATGGTTAGACAAAAATGCTGGAGAAACTCAGCGAGTGAGGCAGCATCTATGGAGCGAAGGAAATAGGCGACATTTCGGGTCGAGACCCTTCTTCAGACTGATGAGGGGGGGGGAGGGGAGGGAAGATGAAAGAAGAGGCAGAGACAGTGGGCTGAGGGAGAGCTGGGAAGCGGAGGAGAAAGCATGGACCACCGGGAGATCAGGTTGGTTATTGCGAACCGAGCGGAGGTGTTGGGCAAACGATCGCCAAGCCTACGCTTGGTCTCACCGATGTTGAGCAGCGAATGCATTTGATGAGGTTGGAGGAGGTGCAGGTGAACCTCTGCCGCACCTGGAAAGACTGCTTGGGTCCTTGAATGGTCTCAAGGGGGGGAGGTAATGCGACAAGTGTAGCATTTCCTGCAGTTGCAAGGGAAAGTGCCAGGAAAGGGGGTGGGTTTGGGTGGAAGGGACGGATTGACCAGGGAGTTACGGAGGGAGCGGTCTCTGCGGAAAGCCGACAGGGAGGAGATGGGAAGATGTGGCCAGTGGTGGGTTCCCGTTGGTTGACAAAGCAGAGAGAAAATCAGTGGGTGAGGCAGCATTTATGGAGCGAAGGAATATGCGACGTTTCGGGTCGAACCCTCTTTCAGACTGATGTCGGGGGGGGGGGGGAAAGAAAGGAAGAGATGGAGACAGTAGGCTGTGGGAGAGCTGGGAATGGAAGGGGAAGGAGGGAGAAAGCAAGGACTACCTGAAATTGGAGAAGCCAATGTTCATACCGCTGGGGTGTAAACTACCCTAGCGAAATATGAGGTGCTGTTTCTCCAATTTGCAGTGGGTCTCACTCTGGCCATGGAGGAGGCCCAGGACAGAAAGGTCACAATCGGAATGGGAGGGGGAGTTGAAGTGCTGAGCCACCGGGATATCAGGTTGGTTATTGCAAACTGAGTGGAGGTGTTGTGCGAAGCGATCGCCAAGCCTGCACTTGGTCTCACCGAGGTTGATCATATGCTGAATAATCCAATCAGATTTTGTTGGAAGTGGAAAGAAATAATAGAAATTGCTTTCATTGCAACGTATAAAAAGAGATGAGATACTGTTTTGTAATTTTGCTGCATGTCATTGTGGTATATATCATGTCTTGATCGGGTGAATATGTTTCGTTTGTGACTTTATTTGAAGCAGAAAATAATATGTGAATGCTTCATTTGACAATAATTCTGACTGGTAACTATGCACTTGGTCCGAGCACATTATCCTCACGTGTCATGCAAGCCGTCTTAAATGACCACCTAAACTGTCATTTGGCAACCTAAAAAGCTGCCTAGGTTGCCCGGCTGGACAGAGAAAAAAAGTTAAGTAAGAGCCCTGGCCTATCAGCTTTTCTACCCCACTTGCCCACTCCAATCTTGTCCCCTCTGAACACATGGCCCTCCACTCACTTCGCGACAATCCCAACACTGTCTTCTAGTCTGGCGGGCTGACTTCTACTGTGGAGGGAATGGAAGGACAATGTTTAGGGTCAGGTGATCGCCTGTCCTATTCCCTCAGCAGATGATGCCTGACCTGCTGAGTTCCCCCAGCACTCTGTTCAGATACCTGGACATAGACACAAAATGTTGGAGTAACTCAGTGGGTCAGGCAGCATCTCTGGAAAAAGGAATACGTTTTGGGTCGCGACTTTTCTGCAGACCAAGAGTCAGGGGAGGGGAAAACGAGAGATACAGAAGGAGAACCCGGAGACCCAGTCTGAACAAAGATCCCGACCCGAAACACCACTCATTCATAATCTCCAGAGATTCTACCTTAGGGTCATAGACTGATACAGCATGGAAACAGGCCCTTCGGCCCAACTTGTCCACACCAGCCAACATGTCCCAGTTATACTTGTCACGTAGTGTTATTCGAGTACTTTGTGTTCTTTTTTAGGGTCAGTACCCTTATTCAATCTGATTGTGGATAGGGGAGGGAGGGAGGAATCGAAATTCACAGCAACAGGAAAATAAAACCGAGTCTGGGATTTTCCACGGAAACGGATAGAGGGTGTGGTGCTGCAGTTTAACCATTGGCTGAAGATTAGCGCCCAGATCAGGACGTGTCTAATATTGTGTTGCAGTGAGATATGTTTATCTTCGCGTATATTTTTGGATTATTTGAAGGAGGGGCCAGCGACCGCAATATAAGGAAGTGGTTGTGGCAGAGATACTTCACATCAAAGATACTAGAGGAGCTCCTCGAGTATCTTTGCTTCACATCTTATCGAGAGTCTGTTATTTGGAGCATCAGCGACTTCAGAATCCACGGGCGCCCGAGTTGAAGCCAGAGACTGCTGCCTGCGATAAACAACGATGGAAAACGGCGTAAACCTGTACCGCACAGATGCGAGGAAGGCTGGACGATTTCATTAAAAGAAACTTGGAGCCCAGCGGGTTCAATGTCGGCATGAAGGAAGCCGTGAACAGAATCTGCGCGTTTTTAAAGAACCAATGTTTCATGAATCAACCCAACATTAATGTCCTCAGAGCCGTGAAGGTGAGTCGCTTAGATTGTAACCGCTGCTGACGACAATTAATTATTTAAAATAATGTCTTTAGTTTATGAATGGGGGTGTTTTATTGACATGGGATGGCACATCCTTGCAAAAATGTAGAGGATTTGGTGGAGACTGCTCTGGTGGTACTTTGTAGGCACGAGGAACTGCAGATGCTGGTTTACAAACAAAAAAAGAACAATTGCTGGAATAACTCAGCGGGTCAGGCAGCGTCTCTAGAGGACATGGATAGGCGATGTTTCAGGTCGGGACCCATCTTGAGACTGGAGAAAAGGTTCTGACTGTACCTGCCCTATTTATGCCTCTCATAATTCTTCGATCAGGTCTCCCCTCAACCTCCAACAGTGCAGAGAAAACAATCCAAGTTTACCTCCCACAAACAGACAGAGTGCTGGGGTAACTCAGTGGGTCAGGCAGTGTCTGAAGAAGGGTCTCGACCCAAAACGTCATGTATTCCTTTTCTCCAGAGGTGTCGCCTGACCTGCTGAGTGACTCCAGCATTTTGTGTCTAACCTTAGTCATGTTTCAGCCTGAAGCCTGTCCCCTTAAATATCCTACCAACCATCAACCCAGTGGAATGAACGTTGCATTCTCCAATTTGAAGTGACTTTTACTCGGGGCTGCCAACTCTCAAACATTGAGCATGAAAATCACGCATTTGGCCAAATTCTCACGCTCTCACGCTGATCACAAATTTTTTCACGCTCTGTCGTGAGAAATTCAGTGATCAACGAAAATGTCAAAACTCATATTGACTGCATGGGCCGCGAAGTGTTGGAGAGCCGGGGTGGAGGGAGGGATGGAAGCAGAAGCAGCGGCGGGGGCAGATGCGGTCGGAGAGCCGGGGCTGGCGAGTCGCTCGTTGCAGCTCCGGCCATGGAGCAGCCTCAGTGCAAGAGTCCCGGGCCGTGGGAGAGGTTGGAAGCGTTGCGCCGCTGCCAGGAGAGTCTGTGCCGAATTCACCCAGGTGACCGGCATGGATCAAGCTGCGGCTCGGTGCATCCTGGAGGACAGTACCAAGTAAGTACCAAGCACTGGGTAGAAACGGTGGAAGATAGTGGCCTTCAAATGGGGGTGGTTGGAGAAAGTATCCTGCTTGCCTGCTAGATTTTCACTTACTTTAACTGCAGGAAAAATGTTCCTGATGTTGGGGGAGTTCAGAGTCAGGGGTCACAGTTTAAGAATAAAGGGTAGGCCAGTTAGGACTGAGATGAGGACAAACTTTCTTCACGCAGAGAGTTGTGAATCTGGAATTCTTTGGCACAGAAGGCAGTGGAGGCCAATTCACTGGATGTTTTCAAGAGACATTAGCTCTTGGGGTTAGCAAAATCAAGGGATATGGGGAAAAAGGAAAGAGGAAAGAGGTACTGATTTTAGATGAACAGCCATGATCATATTGAATGGCAATGCTGGCTCGAAGGGCCAAATGGCCTATTCCTGCACCTATTTCCTATGTTTCTATGCTTCAGTATATGGCAATAAAACTCTACCACTTGATTTTGAAGCATTCATGCATGGTGGAGGTATAATGTAGTCATAGAGTGATCCAGTGTGAAAACAGGCCCTTCGCCGCAGTTTGCCCACACCCGCCGACATGTCCCAGCTACACTACCAATCTCTCCAAACCTGTCCTATCCATGAATCAGTGGAACTGTATCAGTTGAACCAGGGGGTCAGATATGGGGCTTTATGCGTGGGCCAGATATATTGTCAGTGCAGAGGTGCTAGGAGCAAGGCCAAGTGTGCATCCAGAGTTATAGTCTGGAATAGTACTAGGTGTGCAGTCAAAGCTGGGACGATGGGAGTGTTCAGCACTGGAGGGGGTGGAAGATTGCAACCTTCACGTAGTCCGCCCTGTTTCGACTAATGCAATCAACTCGACGTGCACAAACGGAAGATCAAATAGAACAAGTTGTCCAACAACTTTAGGCTGTGCACGCCACACGAAAGAAGTAGAAGCACTGGGAGCCTAAGCAGGTAAGCAGCTATGATCAGGGTAGAATAGGGGCTCAGGTGTAAGGCTGGACTCGGGGTCAGGAATGAGAGAAGGTATGCAACTGGAGTCAGGGTTAGGAGTAGTACCAGGTTGGTCAACATGGACCAAATTTGATTATAACCTGATTTCCATACATGAATATACTAAGATCATTCATGTGCTGTTGAATCAGAGCCTGGCTCTATTAATGAATGTAATTTAGCCTAACCTTATTCATAGCTAATCCAATTTAAAGCATAAATATTGCATTCAAGTGTATTGCACCATCGCTAAGCTGAAAAATGCAAAAGCTCCGTACCAATGGAGGGGGGACCCTCCCCCCCCCCCCCCCGGTTGGTACGCTGGTACGCTCCGTCGGGCTTGGTCTCTCGCAATTTCTCACTCCAACTCTCACCCAATGTTGGCAGCCCCTGCTTTTACTAACACATCCTCCCCTTCACCCTTGCCCCTCCCTCCACAATAGTCGTTTAACTAGTTCCACAGTTCATCCCATTGTAGTCTTCTAGCCAACAATGGGCCTACCAGGGCCACCCCAGAAGGTCATGATTCAATTATATTTTATTGTCAGATGGTACAGTGAAATGCTTTGATTTTCATACAACCTGGTAAAAGCGTACAGCAGACCTCACCCATGCAGTGCACGTGTTGCCACGCCTCTGGCAAAATTACTAAAGATTACTAAACGTTCCAATTTACTATCTCCAACGCCAGGCCTCCCTTCGTTCTCAGCGCCTCACCGCATGTTAAAATGGACTGCAATCATCTGGACAGGATGCAGTTATCTGCAAAGGGTTCTCTCGCACCACTTCACTTCCTGGAAAAGTCTACATTTGTGGGCGGCACAGTGATGCAGCTGGCAGAGCGCCAGAGACCCAGGTCATAGCGCCAGAGACCCAGGTTTGATCTTGACCTTGGGTGCTGTCTGTGGGGAGTTTGCACGTTCTCCCTGCAACCGCCCGGGTTGCCCGGTTTCATCCCACATCCCAAAGCTGTGTGGGTTTATAGGTTAATCAGCCTCTTTAAATTGCCCCTAGTGTGTTGGAAGTGGAGGAGCAAGTGGGATAACATAGAACTCGTATGAACGATGGTCGACATGGACTCGGTGGGCCGAAGGGCCTGTTTCCATGCTATATCTTTAAACCAAACTAAAATAAGAAGGCATATATGTACCTCCTGTGAGGACCAGGCTGGATGGTGATGCCAACCGTCGCCTTTGATGCATAGTAATTTCTACTTGGGGAATTTTTGAGGAGTGATTGTTGAACTGCTTTCCAAGATTTTCTGGAAGAGAGGAAAATTCACAGGGAAAAGTGGTAGAAGAAAATTCCACCATTGATAATTCTGCCCCCAAAGCATCCTTTTGCATACCTTGCATTGATTTATTCTATGTACCTTTCCATATCTCTTGATTCCCTCTCCCTGACTCTCAGTCCGAAGAAGGGTCTTGACCCGAAAAATCACCTATCCCTTTTCTCCGGAGATGCTAAGTTACCCGCTAAGTTACTCCAGCTTTATGTGTCTTATCTTTGGTGTAAACCAGCTTCTGCAGCTCCTTCCTACACAACGATAAAACAATTCTGAATTATGATGAAGATTGAAAGGAATCGCATTTTTTATATCATCTACCCAGAATGTGTAAGTTTTCAAATATTAAAAAAATTATGAATAATGTTTTCCTTTTTTTGTTGTCAGGGTGGATCGTTGGGGAAAGGAACAGCTTTAAGAAACAGTTCGGATGCCGATCTTGTCATCTTCCTCAGTTGCTTCAAAAGTTTCCAGGAACAGAGAGACTACAGGCAGGAAGTTCTGGAGGAAATTCAAAAATGCTGGAAAAGTGCTTTGGAAGCCTTGCATATGAGATTCATGATATTCAAATCACGATAGGTTCAAGCAATATCCCACCCAAATCTTTGAGCTTCATATTGCAATCGAAAAAGAGTTCAGAGTGTGTGGAATTTAATGTTCTGCCAACCTATGATGCATTAAGTAAGAATTTAAAGCAATCTCATGTGACATAGAATTAAAAGTATTATTACATGGAGTCATACAGCAGGAAACAGGCCCTTCAGCCCACACTGACCAAGGTGCCCCATCTCCATTTGTTCCTCCTGCCTGCATTTGGCCCATATCCCTCTAAACCTTCCCTATCCATGTACCTGGTAAAATATTGTGATCGTACCTGCCTCAATTATCTCCTCTGGCAGCTCTTGCATCATAAATGTAATTTGGAACCTTCTGTCAGCCTCCACTGTTCACCTTGAAAGATGGGAAGAGTGAAGTCCCACCAATGTCCTATTGTTAGTTAAGGTATTGCTAGGTTCAGTTCCTTGGCATCTGGAATTAACTTTTGATTGGAAGACTTTACAAAATGATATCTTTTTTTCTTTCTAGGCAGAATGATTTACACAGCTGGTAGAGGTGCTGCCTCACAGCGCCAGAGACCCTGGTTTAATCCTGACCTCTGGTGCTGTCGGTATGGAGTTTGCATGTTCTCCTGGACCGTGTGGGTTTTCGCCGGGTATTCCGGTTTCCTCCCATGTTTATAGGTTAATTAGCCTCTGTAAATTGCTCTTAGTGTGTAGGAGTGACTGAGAAAGTGGGATAACATAGAACTATTGTGAACGGCATAGACTCGGTGGGCCGACAGTCCTAGTCCCATGCAGTATCTCTAAACTAAACTAAGTGACAACTAGGAGGTATTCTCCTTGCATCTAATGACCACAGAAGGTTCATCTAGGTGCATGAACATCAACTGATTCATATTAACATGAATTAGATTATCCTATCATTCACCGTAGAAAGCAGACTGATTGGTTTGGGAACAGCTTTGCCCAAGACCTCAATGAATTGCAGAGAGTTGTAGATGTAGCCTATTCCACCACATAGACCAGAGACCCCACCATTGACTTCATCCACACCTCATACTGTCTCAGGAAAACAGCTGACATAATCAAAGACTTGAACCACCCCAGTCATTCCTTCAACTCCTTGCTCCTGCCGGGCAAAAAGGTGCAGAAGCTTGAAAGCGTGCACCACCAGACTCCACGGCAGCTTCATCCTCTCTGTTATCAGGCTTCCAAACGGTTCTTCCATAAGCTGGGGTGGTGTCCGATTCATCTCTACCCCGTTGTGGACATTGGACTTTGTCTGTAGAACTAATGGGCTACTATGCTGAGAACTGGCATACTGAGAGTGGGCGCAGTACGAGAGTTGCTGCCTTACAGCGCCAGAGATCCAGGCTCAATCCTGACCACTGATGATATCTGTATGGAATTTGTACCTTCTCCCCATGACCTGCGTGGATTTTCCCCGGGAGCTCCGGTTTCCTCCCATATTCCAAAAACGTACAAGTTTGTAGGCCAATTGGTTGGGTAAAATTGTAAATTGTCCCTTGTGTTATAGGATAGTGTTAGTGTGCGGGGATTGTTTGGTCGGCGTGGACTCGGTGGGCCGAAAGGCCTGTTTCTGTACTGTTTCTCGTAACTAAACTATGCTCTGCACTCTATCTTCCTCTTTGCTCCATCTATTTTACTTGAGTTTGACTTGATTGTACGTTTATATAGTACCGATTAAACTTAAATCTATATCATTGCTATCTGGCAGTGAACAAATACCCTTCAAAACCATGGACGGATGGGTTCGAGGGCAGCTGGTTTTACCATCAGAACATTTGTATGTCATCCAGGTATAAATTCGCCTTAGTCAGCATCTTGGGTTAAATTTGCAGATAACCGCTTGGAAGGTTGCTTGGTAAACTTTCTGAAGGCAAAAACCTACCCTGAAACTGATTAAAATGCAACACTGTATGGGGTTATGGGGAGAAGGCAGGAGAATGGGGTTAGGCGGGAGAGATAGTTCAGCGATGATTAAATGGCGGAATAAACTTGATGGGCCAAATGGCCTAATTCTGCTCCTATTACTTATGGCCTGCTTAATCTTGGATGAGTTTATAGGACAGCTTTGTTAAGGAATTGTCTTTTGACCATCTCCCGTTAATCATTTAATTTCTTCCAGCACCACAGTGTAATTCCAGTGATGCGCATCTCAATTTAATCAAATTTATGAATGGAAATGCGATCAAGGATGGTGAATTCTCTCCCTGCTTCACTGAACTTCAGAAAAACTTTGTGAAACGGCATCCGCCAAAAGTTAAAGACTTGATTCGTCTGCTGAAATATTGGTACAAGGAGGTGAGTGACTTGAGAACAGGATCATTGTTAATCATTGAAACCACGGGAGGATGAAGTCAGAAAATGATACAGCACGGAAAGAGACTCTTCGGCCCAACTTGCCCACACCGGCCAACATGTCCCAGCTACAGTAGTTCCACCAGCCTGCGCTTGGTCCATATCCCTCCAAACCTGTCCTGACCGATTCTTCATTAGTAAAGGGCCTGTCCCACTTTCCCGAGCTGCTCACGAACCCTCCTGAGTTTTCCCCTTGATTCAAACTCGGAGAATGTTCGTAACGGGTCCGTAGGAGTTCGCAGATAACTCGTAGCGGTTCGTTTCGTTAGCCGTAGCTACTCAGGACATCAGGTAAGTCGGGACATATTTTCATCCCGTTGAAAAATGTAATCGAGTAAAAAAAATTGTCAGGATGACTCGTAAAGTGGGACAGGCCCTTAAGGGTGTCAGGGGTTATGGGGCGAAGGCAAGAGAATGGGGTTGAGAGGGAAAGATAGATCAGCCATGATTGAATGAATGAGTAGACTTGATGGGCCGAATGGCCTAATTCTGCTCCGAGAGGAGGTAGTTGAGGCAGGGACTATTACAACGTTTAAGAAACATTTAGACAGGTACATGGATAGGACAGGTTTAGAGGGATATGAGTCAAATGCAGGCAGGTGAGACTGGTGGAGGTGGGACATATTGGCCAATATGGGCAAGTTGGGCCGAAGGGCCTGTTTCCACACTGTAAGACTCTATGATTCTCAAACTCATAAACCACAGTGGTGTGGCGGCAGCCTATACACGGGCCACTTATGCTCGAACCCTCGTCAGGCGTGCGTCGGCGTGAGTCGGGTTTGCTGTGGGCAGGAGGCTGCTACGCTCGCAGCTCCTGCAGCAGCTGGTGGGGCAGCGGGGGCAGGTAAAACATCTCCGCTCCGGTAGTTGGCTCCGGGCAGGTCATGCGGGGGAGCTCGGTGGCCGTCACACAAGGCGGCCTGACAGGTCTCCTCTTTATTCACCACGTTTGGTGCCGCTACAGTGGCATTTAAGAGACTGTGGATTTGGGATATGAATATGGAGGGATAGGATTATGTGCAGGCAGATAAGAATTGGTCTTATAGCACAGACATTCCAGTGCTGTGCAGTTCCATATTCTGTGATCCATCATCTTTGCTGATTTAGATTTGTAACTAATTTTCTCCAGCATGTCAAGCCACGGAAATCGGAGTTGAGTGGTGGAGCACGGCTCCCTGCAAAATATGCGGTGGAGCTATTGACCGTCTATGCCTGGGAACAAGGTAATCATCAGGAGAGGTTTGATACTGCCCAAGGGTTCCGCACAGTCCTGGACTTGATCTGCCGCTATCAGGAAGTCTGCATCTACTGGACAGATTACTATGATGTCAACAATCCAACCTTGGCCGACTTTTTAATCAAGAAGCTCCATGGCAAGGGGTAAGACACTGTAGACTATTCCAATTACAGTTACTCCTGTACTTTTAATTAACGTTCCCCTTCCGGCTTCCTGGTCCAGCAGCAAATATTACATTGCATCACATTCTTCAGATATCTTGATGAAACACATTGGACTGATAAAAATACTAATTTCTGAATGTCTAGAGATACAGCATGGAAACAGGCCCTTCGGACCACCTAGTCGACATTCATAATCGATTCCCTTTTTCGCACTAGTTCTGTGCTATCCCACTTTCGCATCCACTCCCTGCACATTTGGGGCAATATTTTGCAGAGGTCAATTAACCGACAAACCCGCACGACTTTGGAATGTGGGAGGGAACCAGAGCACCCGGAGGAAACCCACGCGGTCACAGGGAGAATGTGCAAAGTCCACTCATATGTCCACTCCCGGGACACTGGCGCTGTGAGGCAGCAGCTCTACCAGCTGCACCACTGTGCCACCCTTAATTGAAATACAAATTTCTGCACAGAATCACAAGATGATCCTTTGTAATTGCAGGATTGATACACAATTACCATGACATTCACTGGCATATTGTCAGCAAACACCGGCTTAAAGTTAAGTTGTTATTTAAATAGGTTTATTTTTCAGAGCATTAATTCTTGACCCAGCCGATCCAACTGGAAACGTGGCTTCATCAGATGGTTGGAATGTGATGCAGGATGAAGCCAGGAAATGTCTAAGCATGCCTTGTGTCATGAACGTCCAAGCTTGGGATGTCCAGGTAAAATGGTTTAAAGGAATGATGGTGTTTTGCTGAGTGGGTGACGGGATACTGTTATACTGCACCACTGCCACACTGTATGGACCAGACCTCCTACCATTGACTCCATCAGCACTTGCCCTGCCTCGGAAAAGCAGTCAACATAATCAAAGACTTGTCCCACCCCGGCCATTCCTTCCTCTCCCCACTCCCCTCAGGCAGCAGATACAGAAGGTTGAAAGCGCGCACCACCAGACTCAGGAGCAGCTTCTTCCCCTCAGTTATCAGGCTTGTGAACAGTCGTTCACTCTGTTCACCTCCACCCCATTGTAGACACTGTCTATGGACTTTGCCAGGGGAGTTGAGGCAGGTACAATCACAACATTTAAAAGACATTTGGAGAATTGCATGGATCGGAAAGGTTTAGATGAATATGAGTCAAACGCAGGCTGGTGGGACAAGTGTAAATGGGGCATATTCAATGGTCTGGGCTTTTAATGAATGGTGAATTGAGGCGACATCCATTACCATCGCTCCCTGGTTAATCCAGGCAGAAAGGTGCCATTTAAGTTGGCTCCTATTCTGTTCATCTACCCAATCTATTCCTCTCATGATTTTGTGCACGTCCGTAAGATCTCCCCTCATCCTCCTGCGCTCCAAAGAATAAATCTTGTGTTCCAAGTGCACCTGATGATGCCCAAAAGAATGGGTGTCCACAATCTCACTCTCTTGTTCTGTGTCTTGTCCAAAATGAAAAAGAACTACATTTTATTTATTGCCATTTTTGCATGTGTTCCACAGCCAGTGAAGACATTTATAATCACTGTGACCGGCCTGGGTGGTAAATCGTTACAACTAAACGCCAACATTTATCTCAAGGTCTCTGAGATCAAACGCAACATTCATCAAAATTGGACCATTCCAGCCTCCCAGCAACGCCTGGTATTCAATGGCACCATTTTGGTTAATGGTAAAACCGTGTTGGATTCCAGGATCTTCTTTGATGCAACGATCCAGCTACTCATGCTAAACACAATGGATATATTTGTCAATTCCAATGGGTGTAATCTGACAATTCAGGTTTCACCAAGCGACAAGGTTTCAAGTTTAAAAAATAAAATTGAATCTCGGGAGCGCCTCGTACCAAGGCAGTACTACTTGACCTTTCAATCTCAGCAACTTGAAGATGAACGTACACTGGAATCTTACCGCATTAAGCAACATTCTACCATTCAAGTCAACCTGCGACTGCGTGGTGGCAGCGAACTCCAATGTTTTAATGCAGAGGATCATAGTTAAACATCTGAAAATCAATAGCAATGCGAAAGACTTTAAATTAAGTTATCATTGAGAGTAATTATCTGTGTTGAATCGGAATTAACTATCACTGGCCATCTACTGGAACATTTTCCCACCACCTGTTCATGCAGGCGATCTTATTTGACCAATATCCACAAATGGAACTGGGGTGATGCAGCATGTTCATCCCACATGAGGGGCAGTAGATAAGGTTGTTCGGTGCTTTGTAACTTTGTCGGCGACAGATAGGTGGGGACACTCGTGTACAACCTAGGTTGTGTGCAGAACAAAGCATTTGACTGTACCTAGGCACCCTACCCTAGAGAGGTACATGTGACAATAAAGTATCATTCATTCATTCATTCATTCATTCGTGCACTCAGTGCACATTCCCCACACCCCTCAGACCTCAACAAACATGCTCAATAGTCAGCTCTCTATCTGGGCATTTTTAACTCTATTTACAACCTTCACCTTGTGCACACACTTACAATGTTCAAATGACAATGTGAACGCCCGGAGACTTCCGGTGGCGCTATGGCGAATTAAGACGTGCGCCATTTAGCTCCGCTCCACTAAAATCGGGAAAACGGCCGAAAATCGCAAACGGACAGAAGAATACCGCTTACCGGCAGACGCTTGTCGCGTAAGTGACGTTTTAAATGACCGGTAGACGTTACACCAGAAAACTTCCTAAAGGACCTAAAGTACCACGGAAAATACGCCCAGTGGAAAGTGAGGAAGCCTTTGAAGAAGAAGCCTTGACTTTGAGTATGGAGCACCTCCAAGAGAAAGCAGCAAGACAACCTTTGGTGGAAGATATCAAAGCTTTATTGGGTGAGCAACTTGTGGTTGTAAAGTCGGATATTGCTGCTGGGAGAGTAGAAATCTGTGATAAGATCGATAAGATAGATGTCCACATAGAGGTGAATTCCTCTTTGAAGGGGGAAATTCAAAGGCTCGAAACTGATATCAGCCGTAAGTTGGAACCCATTCTCGCTACTTCAAAACAACATAGCGAAGCTATTCGAGAATTGGAATCTGCTACTACCGAAAATGCTCAGACAACGCACAGACTGATGACTGAATTGGAGCGTATTTCTGGACAACTTGCCAAGGTGACTGAAAAATGTCTTGATCTGGAACGTCAGAACGTAAGGATTGTTGGGGTGAATGAAGGAAAAGAACATAGTAAAAAACCTTCGTGACTTTGCGACTCAATTACTCCAAGATGTACTTAGCCTGGATGAAAAACCCAAACTGGATCGGGCGCACAGAGCTCTGAGAGCCCGGCCAGGACTCACAGCTCAACCAAGGCAGCTGATTCTGAAGATACATCATTGCTACGTTTTAGAAGACATCATGAAGAAAGTTGCCAACAACAGAAACTTAACCTTTGAAGGGCATAACATACGAATCTTCAGAGATTATCCAGCCAAAGTCGTCAAGAAAAGAGCACTCTTTACCATGTTGATAGCCATTCTGAGGGACATACCAGATCTCAGATTCGATCTACTGTATCCAGCCAAACTGCGAGTTACATATAACATGACTGAACACTTCTTTACCGATCCGGATAGAGCATTCAAGTTTGCCCAAGATACTGCAGATTCTGTCAAGGATAAGTAACTGTCCTACTGAGTTTATGTCATGGTGCCAACCAAGAGGGCCACACTGTATTTACACTGAATTTATACTGTGTCTTTAATTCATTTATGGTGTATCCAGTTATACAGTGGTTATAAAGAGGGTTAGGGTTTATACCGGGCTTATAATTCATTTATACTGTATGCATTTATTTTGTGCTTATATTTAGTATGCTGTTATAAGGTTGCCGACACAGAGTCGGTTAATACGGCAAACAGAGAACTCAAGAGACCATATGACAGAGAGAGAGGGAGCAAGGTAGAGAAGGGGAGGGGTAGGGGTTGAGTAGCAGAGAGAGAGAAGGAGGGAGAGGGAGTGTTGGAGAGAGTCAATGTAAGTGAGAGCTAGTTAGAGAAAGTTGTGGAAAGCTTGGGGAGAGCAGGGAGGGATGGGGGAAAGCGAGAGGGGCAGGGAGAGGTAAAGAGAGAGGGGTTGGGCAAATGTTGGGAAGTATTGAGCAAGTTTTGGGGAAGTTTAGAGATTGAATCGGAATGTGGGGGAAACAGTGTATAAGTCCCTTGACGGACTTATACACTGTTTTTTGTGCTCTGTTCTGTTTAGTGTCTTTTGACTCCTTATTTGATATTATTTGATATTAACATCATTTATGGAAGTTATCATGAATTACACCACCAGCGAGCGGGTGGTATTCACAAGCAGCATTTCTTCATGCTGCAATTTCCGTTGTTTTTCTTTTTCACTTTCTATCTTTTCGACGAAATAGCCTAGCTATTCTTGTTAATGCACTTTTTTTCTGGGAGATACCTCCAGGGGATAGGGGTAAATGGAACAGGGCTCACCCACCCAGCAACTAAAAGATTCATTTCAAATATTGTGTTGGACCATTTGAATCAAAGGAAACCATGTAAGCTTTAAAGTGCAAGACGACGCTGCTAGGAAAATTGGAGGAATTACATTTTGTAGTTGGAACGTCAGGGGCGTTAATGAGCCAATAAAAAGGGGCAAGGTTTTAGCCCATTTAAAATCTATTAATACTGACACAATATTTTTGCAGGAGACGCATCTCAAAAATGGAGCTCATAACAAGCTGAAGGCTAGCTGGATTGGTCAATTATATCACTCTACTTTTTCTTCCAGAGCAAGAGGCACTGCAATCCTAATTCGCAAAGGTATACCATTTAAACACAAATCCATTATAGCCGATAAGAAAGGTAGGTACATTATAATATCTGGGGAACGACTTCTGGTGCCGCCATGTTACACTAACAGACGCACACCTACCTCCGTTCCCGAAAAATTGCGATTTTTCGTGTTAAAAACGGGTCTACTGGTCGGGACCGATTAAAAAAACTTACCGGAGCTTCTGGACGTCGCGCTGATGACGTCATCAGTAAGCGCTGTGAATTTAACAGAGGTTTAAAGCCTTTTAAATGAAAAAATCGTCTCCAGCTCAGAGTCCTCAAAGAACAGTCACAAGACAGCTCCTGAAAAGCCAGGAGAAACCTGAAGAATCTACCTATGAAGGGGTCCCTGAAGTGGCTGTTGAAATGTCTACAAGATCCAAGACTGATCTGGCTAAGGACAAAGATAAGGAATTTGAGGAATTAAAGAAATCGGTAAGAGATATGAAGGATGAAATTGTGGATGGAAATAATAAAATGATGGAAAAAATGATGGAAAAAATCGAAAAGATGACGGAGAATATGAGTGCTGGTAATCAGAAAGTTATTGATTCAATTGGCACTATAAACAAACGAATTGATGATGTGAAAGGAGAATTATCGGAGAGAATTGATAAGGTGGAAGAATTTACCACGGACAAGCTCAAGGCTGTGCTTGAAACAGTGGCTTCAAATATGTCTACAATGATAGAAATGGAGAGAAATATGGCTCGAATGACTGAAGATATGGAGAGAATGAGGCAAGAAGAAGATCAAACTACAAAACAGATGGCGATTCAACTGGTGAAAGTTTCGGACAAATGCCTTGATCTGGAAGCTCATTCGAGACGCCAAAATTTAAGAATTGTTGGAGTGTCAGAGGGAGCTGAGGGAACGAACATTCGTGAGTTTGCTGGGGGCTTACTCAAACAACTGCTTAATCTCCCCACTGAACCGAAAATTGAAGTGGCACATCGCGTACCGAGATTTTTACCAAGATCACAAACAAGACCAGACCATCCACGACAGATTATCGTGAAATTTCGGGACATTTCAGAACTTGAAGAGGTGATGAGGAAAATCAAATATGGAGTGCAATTGATGTTTGATAATGACTATCAAAATATTCAGGGACTATCCTTATGAAATTGCACAAAAGCGAAATCAGTTCACAAAGGCAAAATACATTCTTAAAGGAATTCAAGATGTTAGATACGGTGTTTTCTATCCGGCAAAGATGAGGATTACCTATAAGGGGAAGGAGAAATCATTCATAAACCCGGAGGCTGCGTACAAATATGCCCAGAGCATCGTGGAAGAGAATGCTGCTTAAAGAAAGTAGCGGGAAGGTATGGACGGTATGGACAAATCTTTCTCTTTATTATTCCACAGTTATCGGCTGAACAGAAGGGAAGAACCCGTTCTTTTAGTACTTAAAAAAAAAAACTAAGATGGAGAATTCTTCCATGCGCCTGTCTAGACTCTTTATCTGTGGAATTTTAACTCAAGGACATTCTGTGTTCCAAGCGAAGCAAATAGAGAATAACAGGGGAATAACAGGGGAACGACGAACCGAAGAGCAGAATGTGGAATATACCAGAAGCAATCACTGTTGTTTAAGAGATTAAAATACTAATTTAAATCATAAAGAACTAATTCTTTTAACAATTTAACAATATTAATATAGAAATAGTAATGGACGCTAACAAGAATTGAAGAATGGGGAAGAATTTAGATAAGTAATACAAAGAGGGAACATCCCTTTTAAAGAGGGTGATAGATGATAATGAAATAACAAACAACATATTTAAGAATTAACACAAAAAATTTAATAAATTTAAGTCTTATCTATATTTGGGGGGAGGGGAGGAGAATCGAGCACCTGGCTTAGATCCAGGAGCACGTTTCATGTTAACCCCTTCAACCAACAGTTGATTATTATTGAAGGTAAAATCATACGTTTAAACACTTAGTAGATAAAATTGTTATATATATATATGATAGGTTATAACGAAATATATGGTAAATGTGTGCTATATATCTGATTTTTAGGTCCCGTCCCACTATGTTATGAGTAATCAAGGGAGCGGAGCTAATTGTTTAACATCGACAATGGAAGTCGATACAAGGTTTTCTCCCACCTACAGGTGGGCCACTTGTTACAGTGTCTATAAGTTTAGACACTGTACTTTCACTTTTTCAATTTTTTTTTTATCACATGTCACATGTTTGTGTTTTTTGTTTAGGGATAATCGCAAAAGGGATCTACCAATTGAACTTAGTAATGCAAAGGTTCCCCCAATATCTAAAGACCTGAGGTATGGATGCACCGTAAGAGTTAAGGGTATTATAACCATTTAAAATGCAAGACGTTAAACAAAAGAAACTAGGAGTCACATTCTGCAGTTGGAATATAAGAGGTGTTAATGAACCTATTAAAAGGGGTAAGATATTAGCTCAGCTGAAATTGTACAATACTGACATCATCTTTCTACAAGAAACCCATCTCAAATCCCAGGATCAGGCTAGATTGAGGGCGAATTGGGTAGGCCAAATACAGTGGCTTGCAAAAGTATTCATACCCCTTGAACTTTTCCACATTTTGTCACGTTACAACCACAAACGTAAATGTGGTTGTAACGTGATTAAAATAGCTACAGAAAAATTTAAATACTTGGGAATCGAAATCACCAGAACATATCAAGGCATGTTTAAAGCAAATTTTGATCCTTTACTTAATAAATTAAATACACTAATTAAATTTTGGAAAACGCTCCCGATGTCTTTAATAGGCCGAATAAACGCAATAAAAATGATTTTCTTACCACAAATTTTATACCTATTTCAATCAATTCCTATATACCTACCAAAGAAGTTTAAAAAAAAACTGGATTCAGATATTATGAATTTTATATGGGACTATAAATCACATAGAATACAAAGAACACACTTGAACAAAGCTAAAGTATTAGGGGGCTTAGCACTCCCTAACTTCAGTTATTACTATTGGTCAGTAAATATTAAAAATATGATTCAACTGATGGACAACTCTGCCCAGCAAGTGGACTGGATTGTAATGGAGAGACAGGACTGCTCCTCTGGAAACATTGGAGCGATCCTTCTGTCACCAATGAAACTGAATAACATAAATTATAACAAAAACCCAATTATACATAGCACAATTAGAACTTGGAAACAAATAAAACAAAATTTAAAATTAAGAAATTTATCGCTTTTATCTCCCATAATTAATAACCCTTCATTTAATCCCTCTATTACAGACAAATCTTTCATACAATGGGATAGACTAGGAATTAAAACGTTCGGTGACTTGTACGAAACTGGAAAATTAGTATCATTCCAACAATTACAAATAAAATATAAACTTGGAAATAATCAATATTTTAAATATTTTCAAATATGTGACTATTTGAAAAAATATATAAAAGATCATCATAATACCTTAACAGATGTATTGGATGAAGCAATGCAGATAAAAGCTGAATCAGCAAACTTAATATCATATTTGTATAATATTATTTTAAATGTAGAAATACCATCTACGGAAGGTATTAGAAGAGACTGGGAACAAGATTTAGCTATTAAAATCTCAAAGGAAAGGTGGAATGAACATTTATTAAACGTGCATAAATGTTCGATTAATGTAAGACATACTTTAATACAATTTAAAATTTTACATAGATTATATTATTCTAAAATTAAAATCAATAAAAATTTCCCAAATGTATCATCAATTTGTGATAAATGTCAATCTCAAGAAGCTACTATAGCGCACTCATTTGTCTTCTGTATAAAAATTCAAAGATTTTGGATTGAAATTTTTGACATTTTTACAAAATTATTTAAAATTAAACTGATACCCAAAGCAGAATGGATTATCTTCGGAACAGCGGAAGATGGTCCAGAACTAAATGTGTTCCAAAAGAAATTAATAGCCTATGGGTTAATAACTGGAAAACAGTTAATCCTAAAATTCTAGAAAAACGCTCCAATACCAACAATAAACATGTGGATTTCAAATATGTTCGAAACACTACACTTAGAGATAAGACTCCTCCTGGCAGGTAAACCAGATCACTTCCACCTGATGTGGTCTGTATTCATAGAATTATTACAAGTATAGGGTGCAAAAGTACTAAAAAAAAAACAGGTCAGGTAAGGGGGGATGAAAGTTGGAGAGTTGGTATGTTCCATTTGCGGGAGGCTTATAAAAACGTATTTGTTTTTCTCTTGTCCCTCTCTCTTTTTTCTTCTTCTTTAGGGTCTATTTCTTAACTCTTTTTGTTTTTAATTTCTTTCTTATAGGGTCTTTGTCTTTTTTTTTCTTCTTTTTTTTTGTCACGTTTTTTACATTCACTTTTTTCTTTCACTTTCTTTCTTTCAATCTCATCCTTTCCCTTTATTAGTGTAGAAAATAAACGGAGTACATTAATTGTAATAATATATATGTGATGAGTACTAGTGTAATTGGTTGTAATGTAATGTACTTCTAACAAATAAAAAATAAATAAAAATATGCCTTTAAAGAACAAACATTACCTGATACACTAGCTGAATCAACGATCACATTAATACTTAAAAAAGACAAAGATATAGAAGAACCCGGATCATATAGAGCTATCGCATTGTTAAATACAGATCAAAAAATATTACCGAAAACATTAGCTAGAAGATTAAGTAAGTATGTTAGTAAATTAATAAATCCGGATCAACCGGGGTTTATCCCTAAGAGACATTCATCTAATAATCTGAGACGTCTGCTCAACATAATGCACTCACATAAAACCGAAGAACAAGAATGATCAATTATTTCGTTGGACGCAGAAAAAGCATTTGATCAAGTAGAATGGAATTACATCGTTAAAGTATTACAAAAATTTAAATTGGGAGAGAATTTCATCCTATGGATTAAATTATTATATAATAAGCCTACAGCTAGAATATTAACTAATAACATATTATCTACGAAATTCCAATTATCATGGGGTAATAAGGATGCTCATTATCACCGCTGTTATTTGCTCTTATAATTGAACCTTTACCGGAAAGAATTAGAACACATCCGAATATCCATGGCTACAACACTAAATATTCAAATAATTAAATATCTTTATACGCGGATGATATACTATTGAACATCACAAAACCTCAAATTACTATGCCAAACATATTAAATTTAATTGAGGATTTTGGATCCTTTTCTGGATACAGAATAAATTGGAATAAAAGTGAAATTATGTCGATAAAACCGAAAGACTCAACACACCTCTTAAAATTCCCTTTTAAAATAGCTACAGAAAAATTTAAATACTTGGGTATTGAAATTACTAGAAAATATCAAGCCATGTTCAACGCAAATTATAATCCTCTACTTAAGAAATTAAATACCTTAATTAAATTCTGGAAAATGCTTCCGATGTCTTTAATAGGCCGAATAAATGCTATAAAAATGATTTTTTTTACCACAAATTCTATACCTATTCCAATCAATTCCTATATACCTACCAAAAAAGTTTTTTTTTTAAATTGGATTCAGACATTACAAATTTTATATGGGATTATAAATCCCATAGAATACAAAGAACACATTTGAACAAACCTAAAGTATTAGGTGGCTTAGCACTCCCTAACTTTATGTATTATTATTGGTCAGTAAATATTAAAAATATGATTCAACTGATGGACAACTCTGCCCAGCAGGTCGATTGGATTATAATGGAGAGAGAGGACTGCTCCTCTTGTAATATTGGAGCGATCCTCCTCTCACCAATGAAGTTGAATAACATAAATTATAACAAAAACCCAATTATACATAGTACAATTAGAACTTGGAAACAAATAAAACATAATTAAAAATTAAGAAATCTATCGCTTTTATCCCCAATAGTTAATAACCCTTCGTTTAAACCCTCCATTATAGACAAATCATTTATACAATGGGAAAGATTAGGAATTAAAACGCTTGGAGACTTGTATGAAACTGGAAAATTACTATCATTCCAACAATTACAACTAAAATATAATCTGGGAAACAATCAATACTTTAAATATTTCAAAATATGTGATTATCTGAAAAAATATACAAAAGATTATTATAATATGCCACTAGATTTACTGGACGAAGCAATGCAGATAAAAGCCGAATCAGCAAATTTAATATCTTATTTGTATAATATTATTTTAAATGTAGAAATACCAGCTACGGAAGGTATTAGAAGAGACTGGGAACAAGAATTAGCTATTAAAATTTCAAAGGAGAGGTGGAATGAACATTTATTAAATGTGCACAAATGCTCGATTAATGTAAGACACACTTTAATACAATTCAAAATTTTACACAGATTATATTACTCAAAAAACAAAATTAGTTAAAAAAAATCCCAACGTATCACCTATCTGTGATAAATGTCAGTCTCAAGAAGCTACTATAGCGCACTCATTTGTTTTTTGTACAAAAATTCAAAATTTTTGGATTGAAATATTTGAAATCTTTACAAAATTATTTAAAATAAAACTGATACCAAAAGCAGAATGGATTATCTTTGGAACAACGGAAGGTAGCCCTGAACTAAATGTGTTTCAAAAGAACCTATTTGATTACGGGTTAATAACTGGAAAAAAGCTTATCTTAAAATTCTGGGAAAATGCTCCAATACCAACTATAAACATATGGATTTCAAATATGTTTGAAACATTACACCTGGAAGAGATAAGACTCCACCTGGCAGGCAAATCAGATCACTTCCATAGGACATGGTCTTCATTTATAGAATTACTACAAGCATAAGGTGCAACAGTACTTTAAAAAGGTACCGGTGTCAGGACTTGGTAAAGGGGGATGAAAGGTGGCGAGTTGGTATATCCCTTTTGCGTGATGTTCATAATAGAGTATCTGTTTTTCTCTTTTTTCTTCTTTCTCTTTTTTCTTTCCTAGGGTCTATCTCTTAATCTCTTTTCTCTAATTTCTTTTCTACAGGGTCTTTATTCTTTCCTTTTGACACGCTTTCACACTAACACTATTTTCTTTCACATTCTCTTTCTTCTTAATTTCAACCTTTTCTTTTTATTAGCTTTAAAAAATGAAGGAGTACATTAATTGTAATAAGATATACGTGATGTGCACTAATGTAATTGTTTGTAATTTAATGTACTTCTAATAAATAACATTAAAAAATATATATATATAATAATAATATCTGGGGAACTACACTCAACCCCACTGACTATGGTGAACATTTATGCACCTAATTTCGATAACCCACAATTTTTTAGTAAAATATTTAATACAATTTCAGACTCCTGTCAGCAGATTGGAGGAGACCTAAATTGTGTATTAGATCCATATTTGGATAATTCTTCACAGCAAAGGAGAAATACTTCAAAATCAAAATCCAGTGAACTTTTAAATACCTACATAAAAAACACAAACATAACCGATGAATGGAGGATTGCCAACCCATCTGGAAGAGAATACTCTTTTTATTCAGGTGTTCACAAAACGTATACACGAATTGATTATTTTCTGGTGGATGCAAAACTTATCCCTTTTACCTTCAATCCCAAATACCATAATAACATCATTTCTGACCATTGTCCATTAACCTTCTCCTTAAAACTAGAAGGAATGTATAATTAAAAAAACGTACTGGAGATTTAATCCACAAATACCAACTGAGTCAAGTTGTTGTGACTATCTGAAGCAACAGATGGAATTATTTTATGAGACAAACGACACACCCGGTATCTCGGCTACATTATTGTGGGAATCTTTCAAGGCCTTTATCAGAGGCTGCATTATCTCGTACCAAGCTTTTCAAAATAAAAAAACAGGTCGGAACAATTGGAATTAGAAAAACAAATTAAACAGCTTGACTCAGAAAATGCGATTGATCCAACTACTGCTAAAGATAATAAGATAGCAGCATTAAAATTTTAATTAAATCAGATCCTCTCTGCAAAAGTTATTAAGATATTTCAATATACTAAGTAAAATTTGGTGATAAACCACACAAACTTCTGGCACTCCAACTGAGAAAAACAGAAAAAGATCATACTATTCAAAAAATCAGATCAGAAAAAGAAGAGCTACTCACATTTCCCAAAGACATTAATGAAAGATTCCTAAAATTATATCAAAATCTATATTCATCAAAAACATCAGCTGACTCTATAAAGATAAAAAATTGCAACCTCCCATCACTTAATGAGGAGGAACGAGAAGAATTAGGTGCTGAGATTACAATAAAAAATATTGAAGAGACTATCAAATCACTGAAAAGTGGGAAAACGCCAGGTCCAGATGGATTTAGCAATGAATTCTACAAAAAATGCAATGATTTACTTTCCCCACGTTTACGTGCCCTTTATATACATGCTTTTAAAGAACAGACCTTACCACAAACCCTTGCTGAATCAACCATTACATTGATACCTAAAAAAGATTTAAAAAATCTTGTAGAGCCTGGATCATATAGGGCAATAGCTCTTCTAAATACAGATCAGAAAATATTAGCCAAGATTTTGGCAAGAAGACTAAGTCTGTACATCAGTAAATTAATACACCCAGACCAAACTGTGTTTATACCTAAGCGACATTCGTTATATAATTTGCGACGCTTGTTTAATATAATCTATTCACACAGAACGATAAATGAAGACTTAACAATTATTTCTTTAGACGCAGAAAAAGCTTTTGACCAAGTAGAAGTAGTGTTGGAAAAATTCCAATTAGGAGAAAACTTCATTTCATGGGTGAAGCTGTTATATAACAACCCGACAGCCAGAATATTGACAAATCAAATTCTGTCACCTAAATTTCATTTATCCAGGGGTAATAGACAAGGTTGCGCCCTTTCACCAATGTTATTTGCCTTAGCCATAGAACCTTTAGCAGAAAACATCAGAGTACATTCGGGTATTCATGGATACAACACTAAACATACCAATAACAAGATTTTGTTATATGCAGACGATGTACTCTTATACATCACCAACTCCCAAGTTAGTATTCCAAATGTATTAAATCTTATAGAACAATTTGGTGCCTTTTCAGAGTATAGAACAAACTGGAATAAAAGTGAAATTATGCCAATAAAAGCTCAAGACCCTTCACAACTCCAAAAATTTCCCTTTAGAATTGTTACTGAAAAATTTAGATACCTTGGAGTTTATGTGACTAGAAAATACACCTCTCTATTTCAAACAAATTTCCCACCATTAATTACTAAATTAAATGCCCACATTCAATTCTGGAAAACACTTCCTATTTCCCTTATAGGTAGAGTAAATGCCATAAAGATGATTTTCCTTCCACAACTCCTATATTTATTTCAATCAATACCGATATATCTCCCCAAAAGTGTTTAAAAAAAAATTGACTCTATTATCACTAATTTCATTTGGGATTACAAAACCCACAGAATACATAAAAGACATTTGTGTAAATCTAAAGAAAATGGAGGATTAGCACTTCCTAATTTCCTTTTCTACTACTGGGCGACTAATATTAAAAACATAATTTACTGGATGGATGATACATGTCAACAGGTAAATTGGTTAAAAATGGAGAGGGAAGATTGTTTGCCTTTTAAAAATAATATAGGCGCGATTCTTCTTTCTCCAACACATCTGAATAAATCAACGTATGAGCAGAATCCGATAATACACAGTACCCTACGTATTTGGAAACAGTTGAAATTAAATCTCAAACAGAAATTTCTCTCTCCTACCAATCGCTAACAATCCCTCGTTTAAACCGTCTAGTTTAGATAAGGCATTTGCACAATGGAAAAACTCAGGAATTAAAACGGTGGGAGATCTTTACGAGAAGGGGATTTTCCTTTTGTTTCAAGAACTACAGGAGAAATATAATTTGAAAGCAAGTAATCTTTTTAGATATCTTCAAAACTGAGATTATGTGAAAACATATACACAAGACTCATTTTATGGGTCCAGATATACTAGATGAGTGTATGAATAGACATGCCGACACAAGCAAGTTAACATCCTACATTTATAACACTCTTTTAATTGCGCATACCCCATCTTCTGAGATGTATAGGCGAGCATGGGAAGACGAGTTGGGTTCATTAATTTCAAAGGATATCTGGGAGGAAAGCCTACTATACATACATTATTGCTCTCAATGTCAGGCACTCCCTGATACAATTTAAAATACTGCATAGACTTTACTATTCAAAGACTAAATTTAATAAGATCTTCCCAATCGTCTCCCCTATTTGTGATAAATGCCACCTCCAAGATATATCCTGTATAAAGACACAAAACCTCTGGAGGGGAATATTTGATATCTTCTCTAAAATACTTAAAATTAAACTGGAACCAGATATAAAACTGATCACATTAGGTATGTCAGAGGCCTGTTCTAAGCTAACAATATTTCAAAGACGTATCCATGACTACGGCCCAATAACTGCGAAAAAAACTCATACTCAAATTTTGGAAAAAGACAACAGTTCCCACAGTATTCCTGTCCAATTGCATCTAATAAAATAAATTCCCCAAAAAAGGACAATGTGAACGCCCATAGCTACTGATTTTCAAACTATTTGATAATTAATGCTGATTTTTCAGTGGACTGTGCTCTAAGGATCATTAAATAATTCACTTGATTGGACTAAATTATTTTTCTGGATACATTGAAAATCTTGAGTACAGTATAGAAGGTGGCAGCAACGACGAACTGCAGATGCCTGTTTACCAAAGAAAGACACCAAATGCTGGTGAAACTCAGCAGGACAGGCAGCATCTCTGAGGAACATGGATAGGTGACGTTTTGGGAAGGGACCCTTGTTCAGACTTTTTATACTTCATATTTTTACATTGACTTTATATTTTAGAAGACAGTAGCCTAGCCTAACTGCCAGGAAAGTAGCTCTACTTTAATTCAATTAAATGCCAATCTGTGTAAAATTCAGCATGGATAAATAAAAGTTGTAACAATGTTTGAAAGATTACCTGGTTAATTTCTTCAATCAGAGTTCTTATATTAACTTGTGACCTTTATCTGTTATGAGTTACTTGGTGCCGATTACTTGTCCGTTCAGTTCTGCACTTCCACTGCAGTTAATATGGAAGGGGGATTCATACATGATGGGAGTTGATTCAGCTCATCATGTTGGTGGAACAAGAAGCAAGAGAAGTTGACAACAGGGAAACCACTGAGATCACGTGTATTGAACTGATAATCACCCAAAAATCGCTGTGTATGGTCCCCAAGACTGCATTCTGAACATTGCTCCCAGGTTCATTGGCTCTGTAAGCAGGTCATGATCTCTGGAGAACATGGATAGGAGATGTTTCGGGTCAAGACACTTCTGGTCTCGTTATTCCCATGGTGTGGGTGTGAATGACTAGATCAACATTTAAGCACTATTCAAGATTGCCCTTGCACTGAGGGGTTTGTAGAACTGCCACAGTGCACAGCTGAACATTATTGGAGGCATAGAGATGGTAGACAGTCAAAACCTTTTTTCCAGGATGAAACTAGGGAAAGATGGAAATCCAGGATGCAATGGTCCTTCTCAGGGTTCACCCTGAGCAACTGTAACTAAATTGTCAGAGGTTGAGAGACAGTCAGGATATATCTATAGAAATTTGATGAGGAGGAATTTCTTTCGTCAGGAGGTGGGGAATCTGGAATTCATTGCCAAAGACTGCGGTGGAGACCAAGTCAATGGGGATTTTTTAAAGGTAGATATTGTCAGATTCTTGAGTTCAGGTCGGGACATTTCTTTATGCCGGTAGTTGCAGGGGCGAGGAAGCTGGAGGCGGGGGGCGGGGAACAAAATCTGGTAAGTGATAGGTTGATACAGATGAAGGGGGTTTATGATTGGCATACGGCAGGATAAAAGCCATAGATGAAATGGAGACAGAAGGGTGTCAGATAAGGAGAGAGGAGGAAGTGAAATGTAAAGGCAGAGGGAGGGGTATCGATGGAATGGGGCAGGGGCGGGTGGGGGGAAGGGGACAGGATCATGGGAGAAATAGGTGCACATTGGGAGAAGGGGGCACTGGAAAAAGTGGAACCATTCTCTCAGTAGTGAGGTGCAGGAGGGAAATGCAGATGCTGGTTTACACCGAAGATAGACACAAAATGCTGGAGCAACTCAACGGGTCAGGCAGCATCTCTGGAGAAAAGGAACGGGTCGGGTCGAGACTGTCTGAAGAAGGGTCTCGACCAGAGACGCGACCCATTCCTTCTCTCCAGAGACGCTGCCTGACATAAAAACATAGAAAATAGGCGCAGGAGGAGGCCATTCGGCCCTTCGAGCCAGCACCGCCATTCATTGTGATGATGGCTGATCGTCCCCTATCAATAACCCATGCCTGCCTTCTCCCCATATCCCTTGACTCCACTAGCCCCTAGAGCTCTATCTAACTCTCTCTTAAATCCATCCAGTGATTTGGCCTCCACTGCCCTCTGTGGCAGGGAATTCCATAAATTCACAACTCTCTGGGTGAAAAACTTTTTTCTCACTTTGGTCTTAAATGACCTCCCCTTTATTCTAAGACTGTGGCCCCTGGTTCTGGATTCGCCCAACATTCCTGCATCTAGCTTGTCCAGTCCTTTTATAATTTTATATGTTTCTATAAGATATCCCCTCATCCTTCTAAACTCCAGTGAATTCAAGCCTAGTGTTTTCAATCTTTCCTCATATAACAGTCCCGCCATCCCAGGGATCAATCTCGTGAACCTACGCTGCACTGCCTCTATCACAAGGATGTCCTTCCTCAAATTAGGAGACCAAAACTGTACACAATACTCCAGATGTGGTTTCACCAGAGCCCTATACAACTGCAGAAGAACCTCTTTACTCCTATACTGAAATCCTCTTGATATGAAGGCCAACATTCCATTAGCTTTCTTCACTGCCTGCTGTACCTGCACGCCAACTTTCAGTGACCGGTGTACAAGGACACCCATGTCTCGCTGTACCTCCCCCTTACCTAACCTAACCCCATTGAGATAATAATCTGCCCCCTTGTTTGTGCCGCCAAAGTGGATAACCTCACATTTATCTATATTATACTGCATCTGCCACGCATCTGCCCACTCACTCAACCTGTCCAGGTCACCCTGCAACCTCCTAACATCCTCTTCACAGTTCACACTGCCACCCAGCTTTGTGTCATCCGCAAACTTGCTAGTGTTGCTCCTAATTCCCTCTTCCAAATCATTAATATATATGGTAAACAGTTGCGGCCCCAACACCGAGCCTTGCGGCACTCCACTCGCCACTGCCTGCAATTCTGAAAAGGACCCGTTCACTCCTACTCTTTGCTTCCGGTCTGCCAACCAATTTTCTATCCATGTCAACGCCCTACCCCCAATACCATTTTAGTCACCAGTCTCCCGTGCGGGACCTTATCAAAGGCTTTCTGAAAGTCTAGATACACTACATCCACTGGCACCCCTTCATCCATTTTACTTGTCACATCCTCAAAAAATTCCAGAAGATTAGTCAAGCATGATTTCCCTTTCATAAATCTATGTTGACTTGGACTAATCCTTTTACCGCTATCCAAATGCCCCATTATTACCTCTTTAATAATTGACTCCAGCATCTTTCCCACCACCGAAGTCAGGCTAACTGGTCTATAATTCCCCGTTTTCTCTCTCGCTCCTTTCTTGAAAAGTGGGATAACATTAGCTATCCTCCAATCCACAGGAACTGATCCTGAATCTATTGAACATTGGAAAATGATCACCAATGCGTCCACTATTTCTAGAGCCACCTCCCTGAGGACCCTGGGATGCAGACCATCAGGCCCAGGGGATTTATCATCCTTCAGTCCCATTAGCCTACCCAATACTATTTCTCGCCTAATGAATATATATTTCAGTTCCTCTACCCCCTTAGATCCTCTGTCCTCCAGTACATCTGGGAGATTGTTTGTGTCTTCCTTAGTGAAGACAGATCCGAAGTACCTATTCAACTCCTCTGCCATTTCCTTGTTGCCCATAATAATTTCACCCGTGTCTGCCTTCAAGGGACCCACATTTGACTTTGCTGAGTTACTCCAGCTTTTTGTGTCTATCTTCTGTATCACTTATTGATTGGTGGAAGAAACGGTGAGCTGTAAAGACAGGCATACAGGTTGATCGACGGGAAGAGAGAGAGTGGGCTGGATGTTTGGGACAACAAAACGCAAAGTGCTGGAGTAACTCAGCAGGTCAAGCAGCATCTCTGGTGAAAAAGGACAGGTGATGTTTCAGGTGGGGTCGGAAGGGTCCCGACGTGAAACGTCACCTATTCCCTTTTCTCCAGAGATGCTGTCTGGTCAGCTGAGTTACTCCAGCACTTTGTGTCTAACTTTGGAATAAAGCAGCACCTGCAGCTCCTTGTTTCTACAGCATGCCAGAGGAGTCCTGCTGCAAATGGACGGCAACCTTACCAAGTGGTAACTGGGGCATGTGTTTTTGTAAGAAAAGAAGCGGAGCAATTAGTTTTATGTAGAAACAAGGAACTGCAGATGCTGGTTTACATGGAGGGACACAAAGTACAAGAGTTACTCAGTGGGTCAGGCAGCATCTCTGGAGAACATGGATAGGTGACGTTTCGGCTCATAGGCTGTGGGCCGAGCATCAAAAATGTGTCTAGAAATTAACTTTCGTGACCCATGTCTCGGAACTACATGAAATTTTGCACCGATTTAGATAAAATATAATTGAGAAGGAAGTCATAATTCGTCAGTGCCAAAAGTTGCACATTAATTAATTAAACTAATTAGAAAATGAGATCGAAAAAGTAAGCGCCATCTTGTGTCCAATGCCCATACACAGCATAGGGAGCCTATTTCCGTATTTCAATCTCTTTAAACCATATATTATTATATCATATATATATGACTTGTGATTATGAATATAATCATAGATAATTATGTATAATTATATTATATAAAAATAATATAATAAATATAATCGTGAGGTTTTTTTTGAATGAGACTGCCACAGAGGTCCTCTTGAAACAGCCTAATTAATGGGTGAGTGCAGTTCCTGTTGGTTCCCCCGTTTTACTGAACCCCACTGACTGCCAGTGTGCAAAGTGGGGGTCACGGCCATAGTGGGACTGGGGCAGTGCCAGGCTGAGGGAAGGCTAAGACAGGAAAATGCCTAATCCTAACCCTAACTCGCCCCCCTTCCAGAGTTGCCCAAAGCTGGAGCTGGAGCCGCTTTGGGACCGGATGCGGGCTCCGTACGTGTGGCCCCGCAGCGCGTCTATCCCGGCCAGTATGCCCTTCTGGATCATCGTGGTGATGATGGTGGGGAGCAGCACTGCCCTGCACGCCGCCCAGGTCGCCTTCAGCACCACCATAGCGCCGGCTCCGTCAGTCCGCCCACTCGCTCGCTGCAACACTGGCAGCCTGACAGCCCGACTGACCCCTCGCCGCACCCACCGGAGGCCCGGCCCGACGCTCACCAACCCGGCGGAGGTCCCTAATTTGAGGAAGGACATTCTTGCTATTGAGGGAGTGCAGCGTAGGTTTACAAGGTTAATTCCCGGGATGGCGGGACTGTCATATGCTGAGAGAATGGAGCTGCTGGGCTTGTACACTCTGGAGTTTAGAAGGATGAGAGGGTATCTCATTGAAACATATAAGATTGTTAAGGGCTTGGACACGCTAGAGGCAGGAAACATGTTCCCGATGTTGGGGGAGTCCAGAACCAGGGGCCACAGTTTAAGAATAATGAGTAAGCCATTTAGAACGGAGACGAGGAAACACTTTTTCTCACAGAGAGTGGTGAGTGTGGAATTCTCTGCCTCAGAGGGCGGTGGAGGCAGGTTCTCTGAATACTTTCAAGAGAGAGCTAGATAGGGCTCCTAAAAATAGCGGAGTCAGGGGATATGGGGAGAAGGCAGGAACGGGGTACTGATTGGGGATGATCAGCCATGATCACATTGAATGGCGTTGTTGGCTCGAAGGGCCAAATGGCCTACTCCTGCACCTATTGTCTATTGTCTATTATTCCAGCAATTGTTCTTTTTTTGTTTGTAAACCAGCATCTGCCGTTTCTTGTTTCTACACATAAAAGTCGAAGCTGGTTTAGCAATTTAAACAGTTCTCAGAGGACGGGAGATTCCAATTGTTTCTACTTTGCTAATTTTCTAATCTATTTTATCTAACTTCAACAATTCTCCCGACGTTGAAGCTTCCAGGGAGAAGGCGGGAGAATGGGGTTGAGAGGGAAAGATAGATCAGCCATGATTGAATGACAGTAGACTCGGTGGGCCGAATGGCCTTATTCTGCTCCTGAAACTTATGAACCTACGACTCTTTCGCAAGGATAGGGATCAGAGTTACTCCAGCACTTTGTGTCTTTTTGTTTGTAAACCAGCATCTGCAGTTCCTCGTGCCTACAAAGTACCACCAGAGCAGTCTCCACCAAATCCTCTACATTTTTGCAAGGATGTGCCATCCCATGTCAATAAAACACCCCCATTCATAAACTAAAGACATTATTTTAAATAATTAATTGTCGTCAGCAGCGGTTACAATCTAAGCGACTCACCTTCACGGCTCTGATGACATTAATGTTGGGTTGATTCATGAAACATTGGTTCTTTAAAAACGCGTAGATTCTGTTCACGGCTTCCTTCATGCCGACATTGAACCCGCTGGGCTCCAAGTTTCTTTTAATGAAATCGTCCAGCTTCCTCGCATCTGTGCGGTACAGGTTTACGCCGTTTTCCATCGTTGTTTATCGCAGGCAGCAGCTTCTGGCTTCAACTCGGGCGCCGTGGATTCTGAAGTCGCTGATGCTCCAAATAACAGACTCTCGATAAGATGTGAAGCAAAGATACTCGAGGAGCTCCTCTAGTATCTTTGATGTGAAGTATCTCTGCCACAACCACTTCCTTATATTGCGGTCGCTGGCCCCTCCTTCAAATAATCCAAAAATATACGCGAAGATAAACATATCTCACTGCAACACAATATTAGACACGTCCTGATCTGGGCGCTAATCTTCAGCCAATGGTTAAACTGCAGCACCACACCCTCTATCCGTTTCCGTGGAAAATCCCAGACTCTCGGTTTTATTTTCCTGTTGCTGTGAATTTCGATTCCTCCCTCCTCCCTCCCCTATCCACAATCAGATTGAATAAGGGTACTGACCCTAAAAAAGAACACAAAGTACTCGAATAACACTACGTGACAAGTATAACTGGGACATGTTGGCTGGTGTGGACAAGTTGGGCCGAAGGGCCTGTTTCCATGATGTATCAGTCTATGACTCTGTGGAGATCATGAATAGGTGATGTTTCGGGTCAGGATCTTTGTTCAGACTGGGTCTCCAGGTTCCCCTTCTGTATCTCTCGATTTCCCCTCCCTGACACTGGTCTGCAGAAAGGTCGCGACCCAAAACGTCACATATTCCTTTTTCCAGAGATGCTGCCTGACCCGCTGAGTTACTCCAACATTTTGTGTCTATCTCCAGGTATCTGAACAGAGTGCTGGGGGAACTAAGCAGGTCAGGCACCATCTGCTGAGGGAATAGGACAGGCGATCACCTGACCCTAAACATTGTCCTTCCACTCTCTCCACAGTAGAAGTCAGCCCGCCAGACTAGAACGGCACCTCCCTTGTCGGTGGGTTAATGACAGCGTCGCTAAGTGAGTGGAGGGCCGTGTGTTCAGAGGGGGCGAGATTGGAGTGGATAAGTAGGGGTAGAGAAGCTGAGTCGAAACATCACCTATCCATGTTCTCCAGAGATGCTGCCTGACCCATGAGTAACTCCTGCACTTTGTGTCCCTCTATGTAAACCAGCATCTGCAGTTCCTTGTTTCTACATAAAATTAATTGCTCCGCTTCTTTTCTTACAAAATCACATGCCCCAGTTACCAGGAGTAGGCCATTCAATGTGATCATGGCTGATCATCCCCAACCCGTTCCTGCCTTCTCCCCATATCCCCTGACTCCGCTATCTTTAAGAGCCCTATCTAGCTCTCTCTTGAAAGTATCCAGAGAGTAGGCCATTCGGTCCTTCGAGCCTGCACCGCCATTTAATATGATCATGGCTGATCATCCAACTCAGTATCCTATACCTGCCTTCTCTCCATACCCCCTGATCCCTTTAGCCACAAGGGCCACATCTAACTCCCTCTTAGATATAGCCAATTAACTGGCCTCAACTACCTTCTGTGGCAGAGAATTCCAGAGATTCACCACTCTCTGTGTGAAAAATGTTTTTCTCATCTCGGTCCTAAAGATTTCCCCCTTATCCTTAAACTGTGACCCCCTTGTCCTGGACTTCCCCAACATCGGGAACAATCTTCCTGCATCTAGCCTGTCAAACCCCTTAAGAATGTTGTAAGTTTCTATAAGATCCCCCCTCAATCTTCTAAATTCTAGCGAGTACAAGCCGAGTCTATCCAGTCTTTCTTCATATGAAAGTCCTGACATCCCAGGAATCAGTCTGGTGAACTTTCTCTGTACTCCCTCTATGGCAAGAATGTCTTTCCTCAGATTTGGAGACCAAAACTGTACGCAATACTCCAGGTGTGGTCTCACCAAGACCCTGTACAACTGCAGTAGAACCTCCCTGCTCCTATACTCAAATCCTTTTGCTATGAATGCTAACATACCATTCGCTTTCTTCACTGCCTGCTGCACCTGCATGCCTACTTTCAATGACTGGTGTACCATGACACCCAGGTCTCGTTGCATCTCCCCTTATCCTAATCGGCCACCATTCAGATAATAGTCTACTTTCCTGTTTTTGCCACCAAAGTGGATAACCTCACATTTATCCACATTATACTGCATCGGCCATGCATTTGCCCATTCACCCAGCCTATCCAAGTCACCTTGCAGCCTCCTAGCATCCTCCTCACAGCTAACACTGCCCCCCAGCTTCGTGTCATCCGCAAACTTGGAGATGTTGCATTCAATTCCCTCGTCCAAATCATTAATATATATTGTAAATAGCTGGGGTCCCAGCACTGAGCCTTGCGGTACCCCACTAGTCACTGCCTGCCATTCTGAAAAGGACCCATTTACTCCTACTCTTTGCTTCCTGTTTGCCAGCCAGTTCTCTATCCACATCAATACTGAACCCCCAATACCGTGTGCTTTAAGTTTGTATACTAATCTCTTATGTGGGACCTTGTCGAAAGCCTTCTGAAAATTCAGATATAACACATCCACTGGTTCTCCCTTATCCACTCTACTAGTTACATCCTCGAAAAATTCTATAAGATTCGCCAGACATGATTTACCTTTCATAAATCCATGCTGACTTTGTCCAATGATTTCACCACTTTCCAAATGTGCTGCTATCCCATCTTTAATAACTGACTCTAGCAGTTTCCCCACTACCGATGTTAGACTAACTGGTCTGTAATTCCCCGTTTTCTCTCTCCCTCCCTTTTTAAAAAGTGGGGTTACATTAGCTACCCTCCAATCCTCAGCAACTACTCCAGAATCTAAAGAGTTTTGAAAAATTATCACTAATGCATTCACTATTTCTGGGGCTACTTCCTTAAGTACTCTGGGATGCAGCCTATCTGGCCCTGGGGATTTATCGGCCTTTAATCCATTCAATTTACCCAACACCACTTCCCGGCTAACCTGGATTTCACTCAGTTTCTCCATCTCATTTGACCCGAGGTCCCCTCTATTTCCGGCAGATTATTTATGTCTTCCTTAGTGAAGACAGAACCAAAGTAGTTATTCAGTTGGTCTGCCATGTCCTTGTTCCCCATGATCAATTCACCTGTTTCTGACTGCAAGGGACCTACATTTGTTTTAACTAATCTTTTTCTCTTCACATATCTATAAAAACTTTTGCAGTCAGTTTTTATGTTCCCTGCCAGTTTTCTTTCATAATCTATTTTTCCTTTCCTAATTAAGCCCTTTGTCCTCCACTGCTGGACTCTGAATTTCTCTCAGTCCTCTGGTAGGCTGCTTTTTCTGGCTAATTTGTATGCTTCATCTTTTGTTTAGATACTATCCCTGATTTCCTTTGTTATCCACGGATGCACTACCTTCCCTGATTTATTCTTTTGCCAAACTGGGATGAACAATTGTTGTAGTTCATCCATGCAGTCTTTAAATGCCTTCCATTGCATATCCACCGTCAACCCTTTAAGAATCAATTGCCAGTATATCTTGGCCAATTCACGTCTCATACCCTCAAAGTTACCTTTCTTTAAGTTCAGAACCCTTGTTTCTGAATTAACAATGTCACTCTCCATCCTAATGAAGAACTCAACCATATTATGGTCACTCTTGCCCAAGGGGCCACGCACAACAAGACTGCTAACTAACACTTCCTCATTACTAAATACCCAGTCTAGAATAGCCTGCTCATTCATTGGTTCCTCTACATGTTGGTTTAGAAAACTATCCCGCATACATTCCAAGAAATCCTCTTCCTCAGCACCCCTGCCAATTTGATTCACCCAATCTATATGTAGATTGAAGTCACCCATTATAACTGTTTTACCCTTGTTGCACGCATTTCTAATTTCCTGTTTGATGCCATCCCCAACTCCACTACTACTGTTAGGTGGCCTGTACACAACACCCACTAGTGTTTTCTGCCCCTTAGTGTTTTGCAGCTCTACCCATTTCGATTCAACATCCTCCAAGCTAATGTCCTTCCTTTCTATTGCGTTAATCTCCTCTCTAACCAGCAACGCTACCCCACCTCCTTTTCCTTTCTGTCTATCCCTCCTGAATATTGAATATCCCTGGATGTTCAGCTCCCAGCCTTGGTCACCCTGGAGCCATGTCTCCGTGATCCCAACTATATCATAATCATTAATAGCTATCTGCACATTCAACTCATCCACCTTATTACGAATGCTCCTTGCATTGAGACACAAAGCCTTCAGGCTTGTTTTTACAACGCTCTTACCCCTTATACAATTTTGTTGAAAAGTGGCCCTTTTTGATTTTTGCCCTGGATTTGTCTGCCTACCACTTTTACTTTTCACCTTGCTACCTATTGCTTCTACCCTCATTTTACACCCCTCTGTCTCTCTGCTCACACATTTAAGAAACCCACCACCTCTTATTCTCTGTTTATTATTTTCTTCTTCTTTCCCCCCTATTTGTTACCGGGCTCCAAGTTAAAGGGGGAGGAGTGTGAGGTATGGGATAATTAGGATAAGTAATTGGTGTCTTGTGATGTCTGGGGCAAGTACGCAGGAGCAGAAAAGACAAGGTGGCTTCCTGCAGTAAAGAAGCTTGTATGATTCCTCCCGTGTCCGAGCCTTTATTCAAGACTGTTCAAAGCATCCGAATACACAACAATTGGCGACGAGGATAAAAGAACGAAGATAAGAACAAGGCCAGCAAGAAGAATCGAAAACAAAAGTTAAAAATAGAAGTAGTATTTGGAAACAAGTGGAACAGCACCAAGCCAAATGGTTTTGAATTGGCGCCAAAAAGAAAAAAGGTAGGAACGGGAAGCAATAGCTCAGGGAAGAGCTAGGAAATCAAGCAGGGGCAGTAAGGGTCACCAAGCACGGTGTCAGCTTACCTGGAAGGTATCCAGGGCTGTGAAGCCCACAGCCAAGCTCAAGCAGCAGCCACATATGTCGGGTGGGGGCCTAGTACCGTGAAGGCCACGGACAGGTCCAGAAAAGCCACCGACAAGAGGCTGAGTCTTCAGCCCAACTGAGAACAGTCAACCCGGTGGGGGGAGAAAGCAGAGAAAGCCCGGTCGGGAGCAGAGTCAGCCCGACCGTGAACAGAGAAGCGGAGATAAGCCGAGTTCCGCCCGGGGCTTTAAAAAAGGGCACACAGCACCGGAAGCGAGGAAAAGACGGAAGTTGACTTGCGGCTAAAAACTTGAACAGTATAATCTAAGAGACTGTCCTAAAAACTGCCGCGATCGCCAGCGAAGGCATGCAGGACTGATTATCTACAGCACCCGATTGGCAGCCAGTTTTTCACCTGCTAAAAGACTAAACTGTTAAATACCTTAAGACCTACAACATCCAAATGCCTTCAAAGTAATGGCTGAAGCAATAAATCAAGTGAAACTGTCAATTAATTGCTGAATCTGCCAAAATAAAAGGAGAAAAAAAATGGAAAAGAAGTGGTTTGGTCATTGAGTGAAATCCAGTTCATCATTTCGGGGTGGATGAATCAGATCCCTTTCAAGCGGGGAATCTGCACAAAAACATTAGAAGACTTGACAGTGAAAAACTGCTGTGACCAGGAGATCTGGAAACCTGGAAAAGAGACAGTTAAGTCAAGATAAATCATGGCTGATGAAGTTACTGGGAAGTCAGCTGAGCAGCTCAAGGTGGAGAGGACAACAGCAAAACGGGCATTCTCTCGTCTTGTTAACAGCATTATTAGGAACCATAAAGAAATGTCTGAAGAGGAGCTCAGGAACAATTTCAACAAACTCATGCAAGAGGCCGAAAAAGTCATGGAAGCCAATGACGATGTGGAGGCTAGACTCATTGCAGAGCTGGAGGCGGAGCTGGACGCAGATGAGGAAGCTGTGTTAACTGAACAGCAAAAAGCCAACCTGGCAAAGACTGCAAAGGAGTGTGAGTCAAAACTAAAAGAGGCCAAAGGGCTTATCCAGGACACTCTATGGGCAAACTTTGGAAATGTTGAATTATCCACCTCACTACAGACAGCAGATGGTGCATGTGAACTTGCTGCTGCCACCGCACCATCAAATAGCAACCAAGAAGCATATGAATTCATGTTTAACCACCTGCAGAAACTGGTAGAGACTGCAAAGGAGACGTACAGTCGGTGGAAACGTTGGGTCCCTCTGGATGAGCAAGAGAGCTTCCAGAAACACCTAAGAACACTCGAGCTTCTCGTCCCCAAGCTGGTTTCCAGGAAGGCTGACTTCATACAGGCAAGAATAAAGAAGGACGCTGAAGGATTAGCACAAGCGGTGAATGCTTTCAAATATCCTTCACCAGCCATCAGACTGAGACCCACGGCCCTTCCTAAGTTTACTGGAAACAAGCGTGACTTTTATAGATGGAGGAAGGATTGGGAAGCACTGCAAAAGCAAGGTGAACCCACTGGATCAAATGAGGTGAAGAAGGTTCAATTGCTGGACAGTCTGGAGGACAAAATTACAAGAGACCTCCGCCTCACAAGTTATAACACTGCAGATGATATCTTTCGTGTCCTAGAGAACCGGTTTGGAAATCAAACAGCTATTGCTATTGAGATAGTGGAGGAGCTTCAGAGAATCCCACCTGTCAGAGGACATCAGCCACGTAAAATAGTGGAATTAATTCAAGCTGTGGAAAAGGCGCTTAAGCACTTGAGCAATCTCGGAGACACAGGCGCTATTAAAAATCCACTGATGACAAAATCAATTGAAACCAAGCTTCCAGAAACCCTCAAAAAGGAATGGCTGGTTTATGTAGCTGACAAGAAGAATGCTGTGGCACCAGAGAAATGGTTTGACAGTCTCTTGTCATTTCTCAAAGAGCAGGAGAGCATATACGAACAGCTCGAGCAACTGAGGGACGAGGAGCCGAGTAAAAAGGAAACTCGGAATGAACCAAGACATGCCAGAACCAAGTCGACCAAGTCAGGAAATGACCACACAAGTTGTGTAGTCTGTGGTGACGTAAAGCATAAAAGAAAGCTGTACTTCTGCATGCAGTTTCGAGGGCTAAAGCTGACAGAGAAAAGAGCTGCAGTAAAGAAGTTGGGAGCATGCAAAAAGTGTCTTGAAGTTCATGATGATGGTTCATACTGCAAACCTGCATATCTGTGTAAAAATCAAATCTGCAAGGATGAACAGACTCCTGAGCATCATTATTATCTGTGCCCCAATTATGAGATGAGGAAAAGCAGTGTGGATCAGAGAAGGAGTAAATTTGGTCCAGAGGAAGGTAAAGGCAAAAAGAAATATACAGTGGACCAAGAGGAGTTTTTTAGCAAACTTCCACCAGTTGGCAAAACAATGCCGAGATGTGTTCTCCAACACTGCATCAAGAGCCTTCAACACTGCAAAGCATCAGCCAAGCCTCCTAAAAGAAGGTGGACTGCAAGAGCACCCAGTGATTATGATGTTTCTGGAGGTCATAGCAAATGCTGGACAAAAGGTTGGGACATTAATTGACTTGGCTTCAGGTACCAACTACATAACTCACAAGGCTGCGAGGAGACTGAACCTTAGGAGTGAAGACATCACGCTTATCGTCCATGGAGTTGGGGGGATGAAGGTCCACGTAGAGACGAGGCGCTACCTTCTAAAGATCCGAGTGAAGACTCCCAAGGGCACACTCAAGTTGCACCAGTTAGTTTCAATCAATCAATCAATCAAGCACTTTATTCATCCCCAAGGGGCAATTTAAAAGGGCGCATTACAGTAGCTTTTTAAAAAAAAGAAAGGGACACAAACAACGTAACGAAGAGACAAACATTCAAAGCTACTCTCTGCACCGACCGGTCGACCGCACGAGCAGTGACCCGGCAAGGATTGGGTTGTCAGCAGCGATACAATAATAAGAACACACAAAATGTAACACAAACATCCACCACAGCATTCATCACTGTGGTGGAAGGCACAAAAATTTGGCCAGTCCTCCTCCATTTCCCCCCCGTGGACAGGACCAGAGTCCAAAGTCAGTCCAGGAACTTTCACCAAACGAACAGGTCGCCGTCAAAGTCCAGAAGTCACGTACATCAACCGCCAATCGGGACTTCTTGGATTGGTGGAAGTGGGATAGCATTGGAGCAGCATGCGAGCCAAAGTGCGGGGGTTGCCGCTGTGGAAACTGCCAGCCAGGCGGAAAAGAAATGACTCTTGCTGAAGAGAGAGAGCTCGAAGTGGTAAGGGAAAGCCTCACCTACGAAACAGGAAACCGTCACAGTAAAGACCCACATTGGCATGCTAGCTATCCTTGGTTGGAAGACCCAGCTTCTCTACCAAATAATAAAAGGACAGTGGAAGCCACATTTCTCAGGACGGAGAGGCAGCTATCCAGAGAACCTGAATGGAAAAGTGCCTACACAGCTCAGGTGCACGACATGGTGGACCGAAAGGCTGCAATCAAATTGTCCGAAGACATGATTGCAAACTGGGAGGGACCAGTGTGGTATGTGAGTCACCTTATTGCTCCAAACCCCCACTCTGTCACGACCTCAGTGAGACTAGTGTGGAACAGCAGCCAAAAGTGCAATGGTGTCAGCTTAAATGATTTGCTGATGAAAGGTCCAGACGTCCTCAACCAAATTCGCGCCGTCCTCCTCAAATTCAGAGGCGGAATCTATGCTGCTCTGGGAGACATAAAGAAGATGTATAACTCAGTCTGGTTGGAGGACCGTGAAGTACACTTACACAGATTCCTCTGGCGAGATTCCGAGGACGAGGAGCTGGGAGAGTATGCTATCACAAGAGTGAACATCGGAGACAAACCTGCGGGGTGCATTGCACAGTTGGCAATGCGTGAGACTGCTAATCTTCCTTCTTTTACCCACCTCAAGGATGAGCAGCAAGTACTCCAGAAAGACAGCTATGTTGACGACATCCTCACATCTCACAACAGCCTCGACCAGTTGAGAATCATCACAGCAAATGTGGAACGAATCCTGAAAGCTGGTGGGTTTGAGCTCAAGCCTTGGGTTCTGTCTGGCCAAAGTGGGAGGAAGGAGGACAGTGATACTTTAAAGAAAAGCAGAACAAAAACCATGATCCTACCCAACCAAATGCATGATGATGATAACAAGGCACTTGGTCTGGGCTACATTGTTGAAGAGGACATGCTCCACGTTATGGTGGGAATCAATTTCTCCAAGAGAAAGAAAAAGATGCGGCTTGGTCAAGGCCTTCTACAAGAGCAAATCAGAACTCAGACGCCAAATCCCCTAACAAGAAGAGAGCTTCTCAGCCAGGTAGCAGGGCTATATGACCCCATCGGCATAGTGGCTCCTGTTAAGCAAAAGGGAGCGATTCTAGTACGCAGAGCTTTCCAAGAAGCAAAAGAGGGAAGCTGTTCGGTCAGAGACACATGGGACATGGCACTCTCAGATGGACTCAGGGAGGATGCAATTAAGCTCTTTGAAGAGTATGTACAACTTGGAAAAGTCAAGTTCGTCAGGGCACTGACTCCCTCTTGCTCTGCAACTGAACCCTTGGGGATCACCTTTTCTGACGGAAGTGAGCACACCTACGGGGCGGTGATGTACCTGAGATGGGATTCAGACCATGGCCCAATTGTCAGACTTGTGGAATCCAAGGCCAAGTTAACTCCCTTGGACCACAGAGGAGACGCTGTTAAAGCAGAGATGTGCGGAGCAGTGTTCGCCTCACGCTTGAGGAAGTATTTCGAGCTACACAGTCGAATTCAAGTGGAGAAGTGGTATCATCTTGTGGATAGCCAAACAATCCTTGGTGCAATACAGCGAGAAAGCTACGGATTTCGGACATTCTTCGCCAATCGGATTGGAGAGATTCAAACAAGCACCAACATTCAGGACTGGCGGTGGATTCCTGGCCCACAAAACATCGCTGATGTAATCACCAGAGGTGCCAGCCCTCAAGACCTTGATCAGTATTCGGAGTGGCAAAATGGACTGAAGTTCCTGGTGTTGCCTGTGGGTGAGTGGCCAATAAAATCAGCTAAGGAACTGGCTGCCACTGCCAGAGAGAACATCGAAAAGTTACAGAAGAAAGCTTTTGTTGCAGCACTATCAAGAGCCAAAGTAGAGAAACAAGAACCGGAACCAACAAAAGGAAAGAAACCATCTGCAGGGTCAGCTATTCAGAACCTTGTTGATGTCAAGCGGTTCAGCATTTTAACTCGACTGATCAAGACAGTCGCATGGATTTGGAGAGCAGCGAAGAGGTTTCTTGGCAAGGAAAAAGCCCTAAACGATCCAAAGTGGGAGGCGATCTCTTTGACAGGAGTCATTACAGTAAGAGAACGAGAAAATGCTCTAAAAGACATTTATTGTGCTGCGCAATTGGGCACAACTTTCCCAAGCACCACAACAGATCGACTGGTAGCCTATAAAGACCAAGATTCTGGGCTGATGGTTTGTGGTGGCAGAGTGCAGAGCTTTGAAGCTAAAAATGGAACAGAGTGGATGTGGAAAATCCATCCTGCTGATTCTCCACACAGAAATGGTGCTGCGGAAGCTGCTGTGCGTGTTGTGAAGAGAGCGCTCCACGCAGATGTGGACGTCTGGAGGGCTATCAGACTCCCTGACCTCCCACATCTGACATCCAGAACAGTAAACTGCCCTGGCCCTCATACTCCCCCCTTACCCTGGATACAATACAAAGTACAATACAATACAATACAAACTGCTGGAAGAATTCAGCAGGGATCTGACACCCAATCAGCTGCTCCCTCTTGTCCGCTTCCACCAATCAGCGGCTTCCTCAAGCCCACTTATTTTGAAATGCGAATGGAACGTTGGAACGTTACAGATTTGAGCTCCTCCCTCTGCGACTGCTCCAACCGTTCCTGGGCCTCTGTAAAGCAAAGCCCCGCGATCGGGTTTTAAACTCACCGCTCGGACGTTACTCCTCCCACGGCAACCGCTCCAACGGCTCCTGATCCCGTTGTACTTCCCCTTTTCCCAACTTGACGCCATTTAGATAGTAATCTGCCTTCCTGTTTTTGATACCAAAGTGGATAATCTCACATTTATCCACATTAAACTTCATCTGCCATGCATCTGCCCACTCCCCCAACCTGTCCAAGTCACCCTGCATTCTCATAGCATCCTCCTCAAAGTTCACACTGCCACCCAGCTTTGTGTCATCTGCAAATTTGCTAATGTTACTTTGAATCCCTTCATCCAAATCATTGATGTATATTGTAAATAGCTGCGGTCCCAGCACCGAGCCTTGCGGTACCCCACTGGTCACTGCCTGCCATTCTGAAAGGGACCCGTTACTCTTTGTTTCCTGTCTGCCAACCACTTCTCTATCCATGTCAGCACTCTACCCCCAATATCATGTGCCCTAATTTTGCCCACTAATCTCCTGTTGGACTTTATCAAATGTTTTCTGAAAATCCAGGTACACTACATCCACTGGCTCTCCCTTGTCCATTTTCCCCAGTTACATCCTCAAAAAATTCTAGAAGATTAGTCAAGCATGATTTCTCCTTCGTAAATCCATGCTGACTCGGACTGATCCTGTGACTGCTATCTAAATGTGTGGCTATTTCATCTTTTATAATTGACTCCAGCATCTTCCCCACCACCGATGTCAGGCTAACTGGTCTATAATTCCCTGTTTTCTCTCTCCCGCAATCAATAAGTGATACAGAAGATAGACACAAAAAGCTGGAGTAACTCAGCGGGTCAGGCAGCATCTCTGGAGAGAAGGAATAGGTGACGTCTCTGGTCGAGACCCTTCTTCAGACAGTCTCGACCCGACCCGTTCCTTTGCACCAGAGATGCTGGCTGACCCGCTGAGTTGCTCCAGAATTTGTGATTATCTTCGGTGTAAACCACCATCTGCATTTCCTTCCTGCACCTCCCTCCTGAGAGAATGGTTCCAGGTGGACTCTGAAACAGGAAGCCCCCGTGTTCTGTTTGATATTAATGGTGAAAATAAACATGAAAAAAAAACTCCCTTTCAAAGCCCAGGGCGCAACCTCGCCCAGAGTGCGGAGGTCCCGCTGTAGACAGTCAGACAACACAATTCAGACAAGAAAATAAAACAATCCTTTCATTATTTATTATAAATTAAGAACCCGGGGATAATCTATAAATTAACTAAGGTTCGGACGAGTGGAGGACAAACGTTTACTTAGATCAAGTCAACAGTCTCCCTCATTTTGAGGTAAAGTCAACAGTGTCCCTGCCTGACCTGCCAGCGTTTGATAACAAACACTTGGTTTCCATTTCCCCGTCATCGGGTTAAGTTTTGAGTTTCTATTTCCGTGTCTGACGCTGCAAATAACAAGTCAACTTCAGGAACTCAAACGTCAGTGACAACTATCGTCAGGCCAGGCGGCAAGTGCAACAAGAGAAACAGCGTTGACTATTCAAAAGGATTTTTGTCAAAATTGGCCGATGGTGAAAATAAGTTTTAAGTGAGGACACAAGGAACTGCAGGTGCTGTCTATTTACAGAAACAGACGCAAAAGGGCTGGAGTAACGCAGCGGGTCAGGCAGCAACTCTGGACAGGCGCCTTGTTTCAGTGAAGGCAAGTTAGTTTTAAGTAGCAGACTGGAAGTTGGAAAGGGTGCAGAGAAGATTTACGAGGATGCTGCCAGGGCTTGAGGGCCTGAGCTACAGGGAGAGGTTAGGCAGGCTAGGACTGTATTCCTTGCAGTGCAGGAGGATGAGGGGTGGTCTTACAGAGGTGTATAGAACCATGAATAGATGTAGTGTTAAAGAAGGAACTGCAAATGCTGGAAAATCGAAGGTACACAAAAATGCTGGAGAAACTCAGCGGGTGCAGCAGCATCTATGGAGCGAAGGAGATAGGCAACGTTTCGGGTCGAAACCCTTCTTCAGACTGATAGGGGGTCCTATCATCTATCATGAATAGATGCAGTAGTTTACACATACTCTTTTACCCAGAGTAGGGGAATCAAGAACCAGGGGATATAGGTTGAAGATGAGAGGGGAAAGATTTAATAGGAACCCGAGGGGGCAATGTTTTCACACAGTGGGCGGTGGGTATATGGAACGAGCTGCCGGAGAAGGTACAGTAGTTGAGTTTAAGAAACATTTGGACAGGTACACGTACACGTTCTATGACTCTGTCTTCTTTCTCCAGTGACTGTGGCTTCACCCCGGCTATTGTAGATGGATCCCTCTGTCTGAAGAAGGGTCTCAACCCTTAATGTCACCTATTCCTTCTATCCAGAGATGCTGCCTGTCCCTCTGAGTTACGCCAGCATTGTGTGTCTATCTTCAGTTTAAACCAGCATCTGCAGTTCCTTCCTATACTGATCTCTCATCCGTGTCTCCTCTGACTCCCATTGTTCTGCTCTTGCTCTCCCACCCACTAGATGGAACAAGATGGAGTTCCCCTGGTCCTCACCAGCCTCCACATCCAGTTAGTTAGTTAGTTTATTGTCATGTTTACCGAGGTACAGGGGAAAGCATTTTTGTTCAATTGTTGTTTGCTATCCAGTCAACAGAAACACTATAGATGATAACAATAAAGTGTCCACAGTATACACAGATACAGGATAAAGGGAATAATGTTTAGTGCAAGATAAAGTCCAGTAAAGTCCGGATAAAGATCGGGTCTCCAATGAGATAGATGGTAGGTCAGGACCTACAGTTGGTGATAGGATGCTTCAGTTGCCTGATAACAGCTGGGTAGAAACTGTCCCTGAATCTGGAGGTGTCCGTTTTCTCACTTCTGTACGTCTTGTCTGATGGGAGAGGGGAGAAGAGGGAGTGACCAGGGTGAGACTCATCCTTGATTATGCTGGTGGCCATGCCGAGGCAGGGTAACGTGTAAATGGAGTCAATGGAAGGGATGTTAGTCCGTGTGGTGGTCTGGGCCATCAGGGCTTTACCCCTCCTTGGTCATCTATTAACGGCCCTGATTTATTCTGTCCTGTTTCTATCTCCACTACCCCCTCCCTTCTACTTTCAGGCTGAAGAAGAGTCTCGACCCAAAACTTCACCCATCCTTTTTCTCCAGATATGCTGCCTGGCCCCATGAGTTACTCCAGCACTTTGTATCTATCTTTGGTATAAAGCAGCATCTGCAGTTCCTCCCTACACAGTATGAACATTAAATTCTCCAATTTTAGATACTCCCATCTTTTTACAGTGCCCCTTCTCCCAATGTGCACCTATTTCTCCCATGATCCCGTCCCCTTCCCCCCACCCGTCCCTGCCACATTCCATCGATACCCCTCCCTCTGCCTTTACATTACACTTCCTCCTCTCTCCTTATCTGACACCCTTCTGTCTCCATTTCATCTCTAGCCTTTGTCCTGCCGTATGCCAATCATAAACCCCCCTCATCTGTATCCACCTATCACTTACCAGACTTTGTCCCCCTCCCCTCCCCCTTCTCTCCCCTGCAACTACCGGCCTAAAGAAGTGTCCCGACCTGAAACGTCGCCTGTCCATTCCCTCCACAAATGGAGACGCAATGAACTGAAGATTGAAAAAAATCACAAAGTGCTGGAGTAACTCAGGATGTCAGGTTCTCTGGAGATCATGGATAGATGTTTTAGGTCGGGAGCCTTCTTCAAACTGACTGTGGTGGGGTGGGGGGGGGGTAAAAAACTGGAAGAACGGTGGGGGCAGGACAAAGACATAGTCATCAAGTTAAAGCGTGTCAGTCTGAAGAGGGGTCTCAACCCAAAACGTCACCCATTCCTGCTCTCCGTAGATGCTGCCTGTCCCGCTGAGATACTCCAGCATTTTGTGTCTGTCATCAAGTCTACTCCACCATTCAATCATGGCTGATCTATCTTTCCCTCTCAAACCCATTTTCCTGCCTTTACTGCATGACCCCTGACAACCCGTACTACTCAAGAATCTGACAATCTCCACCTTAAAAAAGTCCCCATTGACTTGGCCTCCACAGCCGTCTTTGGCAATGAATTCCAGGTTCCCCTCCTCCTGACTAAAGAAATTCCTCCTCATCAAATTTCTAAAGACACATCCTTTTATACTGAGGCTATGGCTCAGAATGTTTGTCTATGAATAGTCCACTGATCTGACAGCCCTCTGACAGTCTCTCAACCTCTGACCATTTAGTTACAGTTGCTCAGGATGAACCCTGAGAAGGACCATTGCATCCTGGATTTCCATCTTTTCCTAGTTTCATCCGGGAAAAAAGGTTTTGACTGTCTACCCTATCTATGCCTCAAATAATGTTATAGTTTTGACTTCCAGCTGTGCACTGTGATGGTTCTACAAACCCCTCAGTACAAGAGCAATCTTGAATAGTGCTTAAATGTTGATCTAGTCATTCACATCCAAACCATGGGAATAATGAGACCAGAATGGTCTCGATCCAAAACATCTCCTATCCATGTACTCCAGAGATCCTGACCTGCTGGGTTACTCTAGTGCTTTGAGTCCTTATGGAATAAATACATAATTGGGCCCATAACACCAATTTTGCAGGACAGAAACTGTTCTTGGGTGGAAGGGGGAGAAGGTTACCCTTTTCCACTCCAGTCTGTCTGCTTCAATGTGAGGGAGCTAAACCAAGAGATTTGGGGATTCCAGATCCCTTGACCTCTCATGGTCTTTAAGTAGCTGTTCAAATCAGAGACACCCTGGCCGTGCTTGTGTGAATGTGCGATGGATGGTTTTACATGGTTTTACTGCGATGTGGAAAAGTTGTAAAAATAACTGTGTAGGCTCTTAGACTTTGCCGAAATGTCAATGGACTGATTTTCAGATAGCGACAAAAGGTAAAATAGCATTTACCTCGTTACGAAATACATACAAGCAAGTCACAGCTGTTACAACCTCTCTTATGGGCTTTGGTTTAGTTTTAGCAATAGTGTTCAAACAGGCCCTTTGGCCCATTGCATCCGTGCAGACCAACGAACACCCGTATATTAGCTCTATGTTAGTTATCTCACTTTCACATCCTACACACTAAAGGGCCATTTACAGAAGCCAATGAACCTGGGAGCAATGTTCAGAATGCAGACATGGGGACCGTACACAGGGATTGTTGGGTGATTATCAGTTCAATACATGTGATCTGAGGAGTGAATGAATAATGCGATGTAAAGCGCCTTGAGTATTAGAAAGGCGCTATATAAATCCCATCCATTATTATTATTATTATTATCTCAGTGGTTTCCCTGTTGTCAACTTCTCTTGCTTCTTGTTCCACCAACATGATGAGCTGAATCAACTCCCATCGTATGAATCCCCCTTCCATATTAACTGCAGTGGAAGTGCAGAACTTAACGGACAAGTAATCGGCACCAAGTAACTCATAACAGATAAAGGACACAAGTTTAATATAAGAACTCTGATTGAAGAAATTAACCAGGTAATCTTTCAAACATTGTTACAGTTTTATTTATCCATACTGAATTTTACAAAGAATAAGAAAAAATAAGTGTAAATGATTGGCATTTAATTGAATTAAAGTAGAGCTACTTTCCTAGCAGCTAGGCTAGGCTACCGTCTTCTAAAATATAAAGTCAACGTAAAAATATGGTATAAAGAGTCTGAAGAAGGGTCCCGTCACAAACCATCACCTATCCATGTTCATCAGAGATGCTGCCTGTCCTGCTGAGTTGCACCAGCATTTGGTGTCTTTCTTTGGTGAACGGGCATCTGCCGTTCCTTGTTGCTGCCACCTTCTATACTGTACTCATGCGGATTTTCAACGTATCCAGAAAAATAATTTAGTCCAAACAAGTGAATTCCTTTATGATCCTTAGAGTGCAGTCCACCGATAAATCAGCATTAATTATCAAATAGTTTGAAAATCAGTAGCTACGGGCGTTCACGTTGTCATTTGAACATTGTAAGTGTGTGCACAAGGTGAAGGTTGTAAATGGAGTTCAAAATGCCCAGATAGAGAGCTGACTATTGAACATATTTGTTGAGGTCTGAGGGGTGTGGGGAATGTGCACTGAGACTGAATGAATGAATGAACGATACTTTATTGTCACATGTACCTATCTAGGGTAGGGTACCTAGGTACAGTCAAATGCTTTGATCTGCACACAACCTAGGCTGTACACGAGTGTCCCCACCTATCTGTCGCCGACAAAGTTACAAAGCACTGAACAACCTTATCTACTGCCCCTCATGTGGGATAAACATGCTGCATCACCCCAGTTCCAGTTGTGGATATTGGTCACATAAGATCACCTGGATGAACAGGTGGTGGGAAAATGTTCCAGGAGAAAGAACACAATACAGAACATGTGCCTGTCAAAAGCAGTGTCCGGCGCTTGTCTGTCGCCAGTGATAGTTAATTCCGATTCAACCCAGATAATTACTCTCAATGATAACTTAATTTAAAGTCTTTTGCATTGCTATTGATTTTCAGATGTTTAACTATGATCCTCTGCATTAAAACATTGGGGTTCGCTGCCACCACGCAGTCGCAGGTTGACATAGATGGTAGAATGTTGCTTAATGCCGTAATATTCCAGTGTACGTTCATCTTCAAGTTGCTGAGTTTGAAAGGTCAAGTAGTAGTGCCTTGGTTGGAGGCGCTCCAGAGATTCAATTTTATTTTTTAAACTTGAAACCTTGTCACTTGGTGAAACCTGAATTGTCAGATTACGCCCATTGGAATTGACAATTATATCCATTGTGTTTAGCATGAGTAGCTGGATCGTTGCATCAAAGAAGATCCTGGAAACCAACAAGGTTTTGCCATCATCCAAAATGGTGTCATTGAATATCAGGCGTTGCTGGGAGACTCGAATGGTCCATTTTTCCTGAATGTTGAGTTTGATCTCAGAGACCTTGAGATAAATGTTGGCCTTTAGTTGTAACGATTTACCATCCAGGCCGGTCACAGTGATTTTAAATGTCTTCACTGGCTGTGGAACACAAGCAAAAATGGCAATAAATAAAATGTAATTCCTTTTCATTTTGGACAAGACACAGAACAAGAGAGTGAAAGGCCTGTCTCACGAGTCTGCGGTCATTGGCGGCGAAACAGGAAGAAGCTACTGCTCCTGGACCGCCAGAGACCGCGGACTCGGTCAAACGCACAATTCCGGGGCCGTGCGGCGTTGTTCCCAACGGAGCTAAAAAAAAATCAACTGTCCAAAATTATGTTCTTACCGCACAGCCGCCGCCAGTGAGGCACGAGTGCGGCACGGTCACCGCCACAGCCGCCGCCATTGCGGCACGAGCGTCGTGCGTCGAACTTGCACCGCCACAGCCTCCGCCAGTGCGGCACGGCCGCCGCCACAGCCGCCGCCAGTGAGGCACGTGTGCGGCACGACCGCCGCCAGTGAGGCACGTGTGCGGCACGGCCGCCGCCACAGCCCCGCGATCCGAAAGATGTCATCGCGTAGCGCGATGACGTCATCACCCGACGCCGCAAGCTCGTGGAACCGGCCGTACTCGGCCCCCACGCAGCATCCGTGCGGCGCTCTCGTGGTTGCCGTGCGGCGCTCTCGTGGTTGCCGTGCGGTCTCCTCTTCCGGCGACGCCGCGCTTCACCGCCAATGACCGCAAACCCGTGGGACAGAGCTTTGAGATTGTGGACACCCATTCTTTTGGGGGTCATCGGTTGCACTTGGAACACAAGATTTATTATGTGGAGCGCAGGAGGATGATGGGAGATCTTATAGACGTGCACAAAATCATGAGAGGAATAGATTGGGTAGATGCACAGAATAGGAGCCAACTTAAATGGTATCTTTCCGCCTGGATTAATCAGGGAGCGATGGTAATGGATGTGGCCTCAATTCACCATTCATTAAAAGCCCAGACCATTGAATATGCCCCATTTACACTTGTCCCACCAGCCTGTGTTTGACCCATATTCCTCTAAACCTTTCCGATCCATGCAATTCTCCAAATGTCTTTTAAATGTTGTGATTGTACCTGCCTCAACTCCCCTGGCAAAGTCCATAGACTGTGTCTACAATGGGGTGGAGGTGAACAGAGTGAACGACTGGTCACAAGCCTGATAACAGAGGGGAAGAAGCTGCTCCTGAGTCTGGTGGTGCGCGCTTTCAACCTTCTGTATCTGCTGCCTGAGGGGAATGGGGAGAGGAAGGAATGACCGGGGTGGGACAAGTCTTTGATAATGTTGACTGCTTTTCTGAGGCAGGGCAAGTGTAGATGGAGTCAATGGTGGGAGGTCTGGTTCATACAGTGTGGCAGTGGTGAAGTATAACAGTATCCCGTCACCCCCTCAGCAAAACACCATAATTCCTTTAAACCATTTTACCTGGACATCCCAAGCTTGGACGTTCATGACACAAGGAATGTTTAGACATTTCCTGGCTTCATCCTGCATCACATTCCAACCACCTGATGAAGCCACGTTTCCAGTTGGATCAGCCGGGTCAAGAATTAATGCTCTGAAAAATAAAACCATTTAAATAACAACACTTAACTTTAAGCCGGTGTTTGCTGACAATATGCCAGTGAATGCCATGGTATTTATTATTATTGTGTATCAATCCTGCAATTACATAGGACCATCTTGTGATTCTGTGCAGAAATTTGTATTTCAATTAAGGACGGCACGGTGGCACAGCTGGTAGAGCTGCTGCCTCACAGCGCCAGGGTCCCGGGTTCGATCCTGACCTCGGATGCCATCTGAGTGGACTTTGCACATCCTCCCTGTGACCGCGTGGGTTTCCTCTGGGTGCTCTGGTTTCCTCCCACATTCCAAAGTCGTGCGGGTTTGTCGGTTAATTGGCCTCTGCAAAATATTGCCCCAAATGTGCAGGGAGTGGATGCGAAAGTGGGATAGCACAGAACTAGTGCGAAAAAGGGAATTGATGATCAATGTCGACTAGGTGGGCCGAAGGGCCTGTTTCTATGCTGTATCTCTAGACATTCAGAAATTAGTATTTTTTATATGTCCAATGTGTTTCATGAAGATATCTGAAGAATGTGATGCAATGTAATATTTGCTGCTGGACCAGGAAGCCGGAAGGGGAACGTTAATTAAAAGTACAAGAGTAAGTGTAATTGGAATAGTCTACAGTGTCTTACCCCTTGCCATGAAGCTTCTTGATTAAAAAGTCGGCCAAGGTTGTATTGTTGACATCATAGAACTGTGTCCAGTAGATGCAGACTTCCTGATAGCGGCAGATCAAGTTCAGGACTGTGCGGAACCCTTGGGCAGTATCAAACCTCTCCTGATGATTACCTTGTTCCCAGGCATAGACGGTCAATAGCTCCACCGCATATTTTGCAGGGAGCCGTGCTCCACCACTCAACTCCGATTTCCGTGGCATGACATGCTGGAGAAAATTAGTGACAAATCTAAATAAGCAAAGATGATGGATCACAGAATATGGAACTGCACAGCACTGGAATGTCTGTGCTATAATGATAAGACCAATTCTTATCTGCCTGCACATCATCCTATCCCTCCATTCTCTGCGTATCCCTATCTCAAATCCAACAGTCTCTTAAATGCCACTATGGTTCATGAGTTTGAGAATCATAGTCTTACAGTGTGGAAACAGGCCCTTCGGACCAACTTGCCCATACTGGCCAATATGTCCCACCTGCACCAGTTGCACCTGCCTGCATTTGACTCACATCCCTCTAAACCTGTCATATCCATGTACCTGTCTAAATGTTTCTTAAACGTTGTAATAGTCCCTGCCTCAACTACCTTCTCTCGGAGCAGAATTAGGCCATTTGGCCCATCAAGTCTACTCCGCCATTCAATCATGGCTGATCTATCTTTCCCTCTCAACCCCATTCTCCTGCCATCGCCCCATAACCCCTGACACCTTTATTAATGAAGAATCGGTCAGGACAAGTTTGGAGGGATATGGACCAAACGCAGGCAGGTGGGACTACTGTAGGTGGGACATGTTGGCCGGTGTGGGCATGTTGGGCCGAAGGGTCTGTTTCCGCGCTGTATTACTCTCTGACTTCATCCTCCCGTGGTTTCAATGATTAACGATGATCCTGTTCTCAAGTCACTCACCTCCTTGTACCAATATTTCAGCAGACGAATCAAGTCTTTAACTTTTGCCGGATGCTGTTTCACAAATTTTCTCTGAAGTTCAGTGAAGCAGGGAGAGAATTCTCCATCCATGACCTCATTTCCATTCACAAATTTGATTAAATTGAGATGCGCATCACTGAAATTGCACTGTGGTGCTGGAAGAAATTAAATGATTAACGGGAGATGGTCAAAAGACAATTCCTTAACAAAAGCTGTCCTATAAACTCATCCAAGACTAAGCAGGCCATAAGTAATAGGAGCAGAATTAGGCCATTTGGCCCATCAAGTCTACTCCGCCATTTAATCATGGCTGATCTATCTCTCCCTCCTAATCCCATTCTCCTGCCTTCTCCCCATAACCCCATACAGTGTTGCATTTTAATCAGTCTCAGGGTAGGTTTTTGCCTTCAGAAGGTTTACCAAGCAACCTTCCAAGGGGTTATCTGTAAGTTTAACCCAAGATGGCTTTAACCTGGATGACACACAAAGGTTCTGATGGTAAAAGCAGCTGCCCTCTAACCCGTCCGTCCACGGTTTTGAAGGGTATTTGTTCACTGTACAGAAACAGGCCTTTCGGCCCACCGAGTCCACGCCGACCAACAATCCCCGCACACTAACACTATCCTATAACACAAGGGACAATTTACAATTTTACCCAGCCAATTGGCCTACAAACCTGTACGTCTTTGGAATATGGGAGGAAACCGGAGCTCCCGGGAAAAACCCACGCGGGTCACGGGGAAAACCTACCAACGCCATACAGACAGCACCAGTGCTCAGGATCAAGCCCGGGTCTCTGGCGCTGTAAGGCAGCAACTCTCGTGCTGCGCCCACTCTCAGTATGTCAGTTCTCAGCATAGTAGCCCATTAGTTCTACAAACAAAGTCCAATGTCCACAACGGGGTAGAGATGAATCGGACACCACGCCAGCTTATGGAAGAACCGTTTGGAAGCCTGATAACAGAGAGGGATGAAGCCGCCGTGGAGTCTGGTGGTGCGCGCTTTCAAGCTTCTGCACCTTTTTGCCCGACAGGAGCAAGGAGTTGAAGGAATGACCGGGGTGGTGCAAGTCTTTGATTATGTCAGCTGTTTTCCTGAGACAGTATGAGGTGTGGATGAAGTCAATGGTGGGGTCTCTGGTCTATGTGGTGGAATAGGCTACATCTACAACTGTCTGCAATTCATTGCGGTCTTGGGCAAAGCTGTTCCCAAACCAATCAGTCTGCTTTCTACGGTGAATGATAGGATAATCTAATTCATGTTAATATGAATCAGTTGATGTTCATGCACCTAGATGAACCTTCTGTGGTCATTAGATGCAAGGAGAATACCTCCTAATTGTCACTTAGTTTAGTTTAGAGATACTGCATGGGACCAGGACCTTCGGCCCACCGAGTCTATGCCGTTCACAATAGTTCTATGTTATCCCACTTTCTCAGTCACTCCCTACACACTAAGGGCAACTTACAGAGGCTAATTAACCTATAAACATGCGGGAGGAAACCGGAACACCCGGTGAAAACCCACACGGTCCAGAGAAACATGCAAACTCCATACCGACAGCACCAGAGGTCAGGATTAAACCCGGGTCTCTGGCGCTATGAGGCAGCAGCTCTACCAGCTGTGTAAATCATTCTGCCTAGAAAGAAAAAAAATATCATTTTGTCAAGTCTTCCAATCAAAAGTTAATTCCAGATGCTAAGGAACTGAACACCAGCAATACCTTAACTAACAATGGGACATTGGTGGGACCAAATCACACCAGCTTCACTCTTCCCATCTTTCAAGGTGAACAGTGGAGGCTGACAGAAGGTTCCAAATTACATTTAAGATGCAAGAGCTGCCAGAGGAGATCATTGAGGCAGGTACCATCACAATATTTGACCAGGTACATGGATAGGAAAGGTTTAGAGGGATATGGGCCAAATGCAGGTAGGAGGGACAAATGGAGATGGGGCACCTTGGTCAGTGTGGGCCAGTTGGGCTGAAGGGCCTGTTTCCATGCTGTATGACTCAATGTAATAATACTTTTAATTCTATGTCACATGAAATTGCTATAAATTCTTACTTAATGCATCATAGGTTGGCAGAACATCAAATTCCACACTCTCTGAACTCTTTTTCGATTGCAATATGAAGCTCAAAGATTTGGGTGGGATATTGCTTGGACTTATCATGATTTTGATATCATGAATCTCATATGCAAGGCTTCCAGAGCACTTTTCCATCATTTCCTGAATTTCCTCCAGGACTTTATGCCTGTTGGCTCTCTGGTCCTGGAAACTTTTGAAGCAACTGAGGAAGATGACAAGATCGGCATCCGAACTATTTCTTAAAGCTGTTCCTTTCCCTGACGATCCACCCTGACAACAAATAAAAGGAAAAAAAATCATATTTTTTTTAATATTTGCAAACTTACACATTCTGGGTAGATTATATTAAATATGCGATTCCTTTCAATCATCATCATAATTCAGAATTGTTTTATCGTTGTGTAGGAAGGAACTGCAGATGCTGGTTTATATCAAAGATAAGATACAAAAAGCTGGAGTAACTTAGCGGGTAACTTAGCATCTCCGGAGAAAAGGAATAGGTGACGTTTCGGGTCAAGACCCTTCTTCAGACGCTGCCTGAGTTACCCCAGCAGTGTGTCTGTTTGTGGGAGGTAAACTTGGATTGTCGAAATACATGCAAAATGTAACCATCGGGACATGCGGTTTTAGAGGGGGGGGGGCATCGGACATCGGGAAAAAAACTTTATTCATTTAGGGTTTTATCTTTATTTATGAGGATTATGTTTATTAACAATATAGAAAAAGAAGAAATGGGATAGAATTACGGGTTTTCCTTATATACAGCATCAAAGTAGCGGGATACCAAAGTAGACACCAAAGATCCTATAGCAAGCTTTGGTAGACACTGACTGACGAATCACCCAATTATGAGAGGCAGGTACAGTCAGAACTTTTTCTCCAGTCTCAAGATGGGTCCCGACCTGAAACATCGCCTATCCATGTCCTCCAGAGATGCTGCCTGACCCGCTGAGTTATTCCAGCAATTGTTCTTTTTTTGTTTGTAAACCAGCATCTGCAGTTCCTTGTTTCTTCACATAAAAGTCGGAGCTGGTTTAGCAATTTAAACAGTTATCACAGAGGACGGGAGATTCCAATTGTATCCACTTTGCTAATGTTCTAATCTATTTTATCTAACCATCAATTCTCCCGACGTTGAAGCTTCCAGGGAGAAGGCGGGAGAATGGGGTTGAGAGGGAAAGATAGATCAGCCATGATTGAATGACAGTAGAATCGGTGGGCCGAATGGCGTAATTCTGCTCCTGAAACTTATGAATCTACGACTCTTTCGCAAGGATAGGATCAGAGTTACTCCAGTACTTTGTGTCTTTTTGTTTGTAAACCAGCATCTGAAGTTCCTCGTGCCTACAAAGTACCACCAGAGCAGTCTCCACCAAATCCTCTACATTTTTGCAAGGATGTGCCATCCCATGTCAATAAAACACCCCCATTCATAAACTAAAGACATTTTTTAAATAATTAATTGTCGTCAGCAGCGGTTACAATCTAAGCGACTCACCTTCACGGCTCTGATGACATTAATGTTGGGTTGCTTCATGAAACATTGGTTCTTTAAAAACTCGCAGATTCTGTTCACGGCTTCCTTCATGCCGACATTGAACCCGCTGGGCTCCAAGTTTCTTTTAATGAAATCGTCCAGCTTCCCCACATCTGTGTGGTACAGGTTTACGCCGTTTTCCATCGTTGTATTTCGCAGGCAGCAGCTTCTGGCTTCAACTCGGGCGCCGTGGATTCTGAAGTCGCTGATGCTCCAAATAACATGGGAAGTAACTGTGCCACACCGACCTCCTTATATTGTGGTCGCTGGCCCCTCCTTCAAATATTCACAAATATACACGAAGATAAACATCTCAGTGCAACACAATATTAGACACGTCATGATCTGGGCACTGATCTTCAGCCAATGCAGCACCACACCCTCTATGATCAGTTTCCGCGGATAATCCCAGACTTTCGGTTTCATTTTTCTATTGCTGTGAATTTCGAGTTCTCCCTCCTCCCTCCCCTTTCCACAATCAGATTGAATAAGGATACTGACCCTAAACAAACAAAAAATAACAAAAAAGTACTGGAAGAACTCTAAGTGAGTAGACAAGTATAACTGGGACATGTTGGCTGGTATGGGGTAGTTGGGCCGAAGGGCCTGTTTCCGCGCTGTATCAGTCTATGACTCTAGGGTAGAATCTCTGGAGATCATGAATAGGTGGCGTGTCAGGTCGGGATCTTTGTTCAGACTGGGTCTCCAGGTTCCCCTTCCCCGCAGCCAACAACGGACCATTGTGGGCTCCACCTTTCCTTGATCATCGTAGCTTTTGGCATTTCTTTCATTCATTTGTTCTACGTGCCTTCTGTATCTCTCGTTTCCCCCTCCCCTGACTCTTGTTCTGCAGAAGGGTCGCGACCCAAAACGTCACGTATTCCTTTTCTCCAGAGATGCTGCCTGACCCACTGAGTTACTCCAACATTTTGTTTCTATCTCCAGGTATCTGAACAGAGTGCTGGGGGAACTCAGCGGGTCAGGCATCATCTGCTGAGGGAATAGGACAGGCGATCACCTGACCCTAAACATTGTCCTTCCATTCCCTCCACAGATGCTGACTGACCCCACTTAGTTCCCCCAGCACTTTGTAGTTTGCTCAAGATTCCAGCATCTGCAGTTCCTTTTGCCTCTTGGTTCTAGTAACTCATGACCCACTAATGCTGGTCAATTCGATCCGTAATTATAGCGTTTCCCTTTCATTTACCCCCCCTTCCAAGATCTTCAGTAAACTGCAGATATAAGAAACTGCAGATGCTGGAGCAAAAAGTGCTGGAGGAACTCAGTGGCTCAATTGTCCCTAGTGTGTGGGGTAGAATTAGTGTTTGGGTGAGTGCTGGTCGGCATGGAGTCGGTGGCCTGTTTCCATGCTATATCTCTAAACTAAAACCATACTAAATTAAACAAAAACGAAACTAAATAAAAAGCCATACGTGCCTTTCCACAGACGTCTAAACTCGAAACCCACTGCTAGCAAACCACTTGAGCATCAGGGATTCACCTCTGCACAATAATACAGCTCTCCTGTTGTGACTGCAGCGTCCTGAGAGATCACATTGTAGACATGGAAGTCTTTTAGACTTTAGAGACACATGGAGAACGTGGATAGGTAACATTTTTTGTCTTTTAGTGAAACAATGTCTTTTTTTTCTTTCTTTTTTTTTAAATTTTTTATTTATTAGAAGTACATTACATTACAACCACATACATTAGTACTCGTCACTTATGTCTTCTTACAATTAATGTACTCCATTTATTTTTTACACTAGAAAAAGAAAAGATTGAAAGAAAGAAGAAAGTGAAGGAAAAAGTGAAAGTGTAGAAAATGTGACAACAAAAAAGGACGAAGACCCTATAAGAGCAAAATTAAAAAACAGAAGAAAAAGAGTTAAGAAATAGACCCTAGAAAAGAGAGAGAAAGAGAAAGAGGAAAAAGAGAGAAACAAATATTTTCATGAGCATTACGTAAATGGGACATACCAACTCTTCAACTAGCATCCCCCCTTACCTGACCTCAAATTTTTTTTTTTAAGTACTTTTGCACCCTATATTTGTAATAATTCTATAAATGCAGAGCACGTCAGGTGGAAGTGATCTGGTTTACCTGCTAGGAGGAATCTTATCTCTTCTAGGTGTAATGTTTCGAACATATTTGAAGTCCACATATTTATAGTTGGTATTGGAGCCTTCTTCCAAAATTTTAGAATTAGCTTTTTCCAGTTATTAACCCATGGTCCATTAGTTTCTTTTGAAACACATTTAGTTCTGGGCCATCTTCCGTTATTCCGAAGATAATCCATTCTGCTTTGGGTATCTGTCTTATTTTAAATAACTTTGTAAAGATTTCAAAAATTTCATTCCAAAATTTTTGAATTTTTGTACAGAAAACGAATGAGTGCGCTATAGTAGCTTCTTGGGATTGACATTTATCACAAATAGATGATACATTTGGGAAAATTTTATGAATTTTAGTTTTCGAATAATATAATCTATGTAAAATTTTAAATTGTATTAAAGTATGTCTTACATTAATCAAACATTTATGCACGTTTAATAAGTGTTCATTCCAACTTTCCTTTGAAATTTTAATAGCTAACTCTTGTTCCCAGTGAAACAATGTCGAACCCAATTTAGAAATAATCGCAACAATTCATTCACGAACTAACAGAGTTAAACACGGTGTAATGACATAAATAATATTCCTGTTCGTTTAATGCAGTTCATTATTCATTCATGGCATTCATAGAAACATAGAAACATAGAAATTAGGTGCAGGAGTAGGCCATTCGGCACTTCGAGCCTGCACCGCCATTCAATATGATCATGGCTGATCATCCAACTCAGTATCCCGTACCTGCCTTCTCTCCATACCCTCTGATCCCTTTAGCCACAAGGGCCACATCTAACTCCCTCTTAAATATAGCCAATGAACAGGCCTCGACTACCCTCTGTGGCAGAGAGTTCCAGAGATTCACCATTCTCTGTGTGAAAAAAGTTATTCTCATCTCGGTTTTAAAGGATTTCCCCCTTATCCTTAAGCTGTGACCCCTTGTCCTAGACTTCCCCAACATCGGGAGCAATCTTCCTGCATCTAGCCTGTCCAACCCCTTAAGAATTTTGTACGTTTCTATAAGATCCCCTCTCAATCTCCTAAATTCTAGAGAGTATAAACCAAGTCTATCCAGTCTTTCTTCATAAGACAGTCCTGACATCCCAGGAATCAGTCTGGTGAACCTTCTCTGCACTCCCTCTATGGCAATAATGTCCTTCCTCAGATTTGGAGACCAAAACTGTACGCAATACTCCAGGTGTGGTCTCACCAAGACCCTGTACAACTGCAGTAGAACCTCCCTGCTCCTATACTCAAATCCTTTTGCTATGAAAGGTAACATACCATTCGCTTTCTTCACTGCCTGCTGCACCTGCATGCCTACTTTCAATGACTGGTGTACCATGACACCCAGGTCTCGCTGCATCTCCCCTTTTCCTAGTCGGCCACCATTTAGACAATAGTCTGCTTTCCTGTTTTTGCCACCAAAATGGATAACCTCACATTTATCCACATTATACTGCATCTGCCAAACATTTGCCCACTCACCCAGCCTATCCAAGTCACCTTGCAGTCTCCTAGCATCCTCCTCACAGCTAACACTGCCCCCCAGCTTAGTGTCATCTGCAAACTTGGAGATATTGCCTTCAATTCCCTCATCCAGTTCATTAATATATATTGTAAATAGCTGGGGTCCCAGCACTGAGCCTTGCGGTACCCCACTAGTCACTGCCTGCCATTGTGAAAAGGACCCGTTTACTCCTACTCTTTGCTTCCTGTTTGCCAGCCATTTCTCTATCCACATCAATACTGAACTCCCAATGCCATGTGCTTTAAGTTTGTATACATTCCTTTAAATGCTTTGCTTTAGACTGAAGAGCTACAGTGTGGAAGCAGGCCCTTCAGCCCACCGAGTCCGAGCTGACCACTGATCACCTTGTTGGCCACTATCCTACACACTGGGGACAATTTACAGAAGCCAATTAACCCAGAAAACCTGCACATCTTTGGTGTATGGGAAGAAAACTGAGCACCTGGAGAAAACCCATGTGGTCACAGTGAGAATGTACAAATTCCATACAGACAGCACCCATAGTCAGAATCAAACCAGGGTCTTTGGCAGCAACTCTACCACCGCACCACTGTACCCCCTCCACCCCAAGAATGTCTCTGCCTGGTTTCGAACTAGCAACCTTTTTGCGCATTTTAACTACGACACTACAGAAACTTCTAACTATTGATTCTATCATCACAAACTCACCATCTGTTGCTGGGGGATTAGGAAGTTCGCGTTCTAACGTTTGGAGATAGTAAGGTTGAAGGGGTACATTTGGGACAGCAATAGGGGCCTGATCTGTGGTCTTAGGCAAAGCCAGCCAGCTCTGATCAAGTGTTGATCATTGTTTATAAGCCACAAAACCTGTACTGTGCTCCACAGTAGGCATGCCAGAGGGGTGGGAGGCTTGCGGCCGTATTACTGGGGGAGTAATAACTGGCTTGGCAGGGGAATGGGAACTTGTAGGTAGAATCAGAAAGGAGAAAAGCCAAGCTGGGGATAGTATTAAAATGTAGTTTAGTTTAGAGATACAGTACGGAAGCGGGCCCTGCGGCCCACTGATTCCGCACAGACCAGCGATCCCCGCACATTAACACTATCCTGCACACACTAGGGACAATTTTACATTTCCACCAAGCCATTAATCTGCAAACCTGTACGTCTTTGGAGTGTGAGAGGAAACCGAAGATCTTGGAAAAAACCCACGCAGGTCACGGGGAGAACGTACAAACTCCGTACAGACAATCACCCGTAGTCAGGATTGAACCCGGGTCTCTGACGCTATAAGGCAACAACACTACCGCTATCAAGACCCTTCTTCCCGAAACGTCACCTATTCCTTTTATCCAGATATGCTGCCTGACCCGCTGAGTTACTCCAGCATTTTGTGTCCATCTTTGGTGTAAACCAGCATCTGCAGTTCCTTCCTAAACATCTTGGATTGTCTGTCTATATATGTACTGTATATAGAGTCATAGAGTCTTACAGCGTGGAAACAGGCTCTTTGGCCCAACTTGCCCACACCGACCAAATTTCCACAGAAAACAATCCATGTTTATCCAACCTCTTCTTCTACCTAACACTCCACTAATCCGGGTAGCATTTCAGTCCTGGGCCTTTCTGCCCTGGACCACTGTCAGAGTAAGGCCCAACGTAAATTAGAGGAACAGCATTGGAGGAGGGTGGCACGGTGGCGCAGCGGTAGAGTTGCTGCCTTATAGCGCTTGCAGAACCGGAGACCCGGGTTCCATCCCGATTACAGGTGCTGTCTGTACGGAGTTTGTATGTTCTTCCCGTGACTGCGTGGGTTTTCTCCGAGATCTTTGTTTTCCTCCCACACTCCAAAGAGGTAATGGTATGGAGGTAAGTTGGCTTGGTAAATGTAAAAAACGAATTGTCCCTAGTGCGTGTAGGGTAGTGTTAATATGCGGGGATCGCTGATCGGCGCGGACCCGGTGGGCTGAAGGGCCTGTTTCCGTGCTGTATCTCTAAACTCATAAACACCTCATATTTCGCTTGGGCAGCTTACAACCCAGCGGTATGAATATTGATTTATCTAACCAAGTAACCCTTGCTATCCCTCTCTCTCCATCCCTCCCCCATCATGGTTCTCCGACTAGTTCTACTGTCCTCCTGGTTAAATATTACTGATTGTATGCTGCGTTGTCACTGTGGAAGAAAAATTAATATCCTTCCTTACTTAATTTTGATTGGAATTGCACAAGGTAACGAAAGGGTGTTTTGGATGTGACAATTGGCAGCTCTCGCTTGCAGAAGAGGTTGTGGGAATCGGCATAGTAAGATTAGACGTATCACCTCTTGTCTGGGAATGTGTTGGAGGGTGGATGGTAATGCAAACATGAAATAGTAGAGGAGATAAGGAAGTTTATTTTCCTTTGTGAGAAGTTACAGTAGATCACCCGCTCCACCTACCGCTAGTAGCATAGAAATGTTACTGTAAATGGGGGGCTTATGATTGGCTCGGGGACGGTGGCGTGGGCTGTCTGAAAGGTGAGATAGAATAATGTCAAGATGCCCTTGTATTGTGTTTGACTTGTATTGACCATCTGTTGTTGAATAAGATGAACATAAGTGAAAAGTATGTTATGACTAATGACATAATTATAGATAGTATATTTTCATATAGTTGTATCTGACAAAAAACAAAAGTTGTTTACTGCACAGTATAACTGTCGGCTAATTCTACGATGAAGTCAGTGAACTGGTGAGCAGTTTTCTGCCGCCATCTCTCCATGATATCATGCAATAAAGTCCCTTGAAGCTAACCTGCGAAGTCTGTAACTGTCCGTTTTCCCATTAATTTCCCTCTAAATTAATTTCTTCCACAGTCACCTTCCGCTCAGCTAACAATGAACCATTCAACATTTCCTTACACTCATCTGCTTTGATCTGTCGTTTTCACACCTACCCTTCCATATCTCTAGACTTCCTCTCCCCTGGCACTCAGTCTGAGGAAGGGTCTCAATCCGAAACATCACCCATTCCTTCTCTGCAGAGATGTTGCCTGTCCTGCTTAGTTACTAGGCTGGGGTGAGGGGCAAAGACCATGGGAAGCTGTGGGAAAGTGACCAAAACACAAGGATGCTGGTGGAACTCAGCGGGTCAGGCAGCATCAGTGGAGAGAATAGACAGACGACATTTCGGGGCTGGGCCCTTTGTCAGACTGATTGGTGTAGGGTGGAAAAAAAGTTGGAAAATAATATAAAAGAGGACAGCAAGAGTTTCTTCAGTTATATAAAGAGAAAAAAAGGCAAGAGGACCACTGGAGATTGATGCAGGAGAGGTGATAATGGGGAATAAAGAAATGGCAGAGGAGCTGAATAACTTTTTTGCATCAGTATTCACAGTGGAATACACCAGCAACGTGCCTGAAATTCGAGAGAGTCAGGGTGTGGGAGTTAGTGAAGTTGTTATTACGATGGGAGAAGGTGCTTGGGAAGCTGAAAGGGCTGAAGATGGATGTCACCTGGACAGGATGGATTGCACCCTAGGGGTCTGAAAGAGGTGGCTGTGGAGATTGTGGAGGCATTGACAGTGATATTGACAGGAGTGGTCCCAAATGATTGGAAAATTGCCAATATTACCCTGCTGCACAAAAAGGAAGCAAGGCAGAATAGTGGGAACTATCGGCCGGTTAGCCTGACTTCGGTGGTTGGTAAGATTTTAGAGTCCATTATAAAGGATGCGGTTATGGAGTACTTAGAAGTTCACGATAAAATAGGCCGAAGTCAGCTACGGCTTTGTGACGGGGAGGTCTCGCTTGACAAATTTGCTGGAATTCTTTGAAGAACTAAATAGCAGGACTGTCAAAGGAGAGTCAGTAGATATTGTTTACTTAGATTTTCAGAAAGCCTTTGATAAGGTGCCACAGATTAAGTTGTTAAATAAGATGAGAGCCCACGGTATCAAAGGGCAGATACTAGCATGGAAAGCAGGTTGGCTGGATGGGAGAAGACAATAAAGTGGCAATAAAGGGGGCTTTTTCTGGATGGCTGCCAGAGACTAGTGGAGTTCCGCAAGGGTCGGTGCTGGGGTTGCTACTTTTCACGTTGTATATTAATGATTTGGACGCGGGGATTGAAGACTTTGTGGCAAAGTTTGCAGATGATACGAAAATAGGTGGAGGGGCAGGTAGTGTAGAGAAAGTAGGGACTCTGCAGAAGGACTTGGACAGGTTGTGAGTGTGGACAGAGAAGTGGCAGGTGGGATATAGTATAGCAAAGCATGGAGTCATGCATTTTGGTGGTAGGAAATTATTTTCTAAATGGGGTGAGAATCCAGAAATCGGAGGTGCAAAGGGACTTGGGAGTGCTGATGCAGGATTGCCAAAAAGTTAATCTGAAAGTCTAATCAGCAGTAAAGAAAGCAAACTTAATGCTGGCATTTATTTCAAGAGGGCTTGTATACAAAAACAGGGATGTAATGCTGAGGTTGGTAAGGCCGCATTTGAAATATTGTGAGCAATTTTGGTCACCATATCTGAGGAAGGATGTGCTGGCTCTGGAGAGGGTCCAGAGGGTTACAAGAATGATCCCAGGAATGAGTGGGTTAACCTATGATGAGCGTTTGTTGGCACTGGGCCTGTACTCGCTGGAGTTTAGGAGAATGAGAGGGCACTTCATTGAAACCTACAGAATAGTGAAAGGCTTGGATAGAGTGGATGTGGAGAGGATGTTTCCACTTGTGGGAGAGTCTAGGACTAGAGGTCATATCCTCACAATTAAAGGACGATCTTTTAGGAAGGAGATGAGGAGAAATGTATTTAGTCAGTGGGTGGTGAATCCGTGGAATTCTTTGCTACAGAAGGCAGTGGAGGCCAAGTCAGTGGATATTTTTAAGGCAGAGATAGATTCTTGATTAGTACAGGTGTCAGGGGTTATGGGGAGAAGGCAGGAGAATGGGGTTAGGAGGGAGAGATAGATTTGATTGATTGAATGGCGGAGTAGACTTAATGGGCCGAACGGCCTAATTCTACTATCCCTTATGACCTTAAAACGGAGGGGGTGGGACAAAACGTGATGGGTGTCATTTTCGCTCCAAATCCCCCGGGACCCTTGAAAGTTCTGCCCCTTAAAGCTTCTCAACCAGTTGAAACCTTAATACAGTGTCTGAAGAAGGCCCTCGACCCGAAACGTCACCTATCCCTTTTCTCCAAAGATGCTGTCTGACCCGCTGAGTCACTCCAGCTTTCTGTGACTATCTTCGGTTTAAACCAGCAGCTGCAGTTCCTTGCCACAGATGCGAAGAGCGGTTATTTTCATGTTGCATTTAATCAGTTACATTGCAACCAAGAAATGCAGGCAGTGATGGTGGGTCAACAGCTGATTGCAGCTTCGATTCCCTGTGCTGTTATTGTATTTCGGATTCAGGCATCAGAAACGAACCAGAAAGTGAAATAGCCGGCAGCTCCGAAAGCGGCTGACTATTTTTCGGAAACGAAACTGAGATGACGTTTGTTTACAGCAGCAGCGAGCAGCCTGTTAGTACTCGGAGGGAGGGGGAGTGGCGCTGACGTTCAGAAATTTGGAAGTGGAGATAAAACCAAAGGGTAGCGGCCAGAGGGAGCGGAGACGACTGCTAGACGCCGGGAGAGGTGTGTGCATCGAAGCTCGTGTCCCAGCGAACCAAGGGGGGTTGAGGAATTTGGTAAGAGCGGAGTTCTGGAAAAAGAGACAGAGGATATTCTGCAATCAGATCCTCATCGACTTCTTGAGCACCCGACAAGGATTGTGAGGCTTCGGTTGGTAAGTTCAAAGTTTTGAACACAGGCAAATTCACAATTAAAAAAATAAATGACGACCATTCTGCGCATCGGGTGGTAAATGCCATTACCAGCTGATAACATAGAGAGGTGAAGATTTAGCAGATAAATATTGGGATCAGGTGATACTGGGTTAGTGTCGGGCGATGGAGGAACAGCACCTCATCTGAAGAAGGGTCTCGACCCGAAATCTCACCCATTCTCTCTCCAGAGATGCTGCCGCTGAGATACTCCATCTGTTCCCTCTCCTCTGTTTTCAGTTCCTTCTCCCCAGAGACGCTGCCTGTCCCGCTGAGTTACTCCAGCATTTTGTGTCTATCTGCGGGTGAAATAAATTATCAGCCGTGATATCCCCAATAGTGAAGCGGTCCGAATGGCCTTCTGCTTAAGTCTTCCCACATTCTTATGTTCGTGGGTTTAGTGACACCTGTTTCCGCTATTTCAATGGAGACACTTATCTCACTGGAATAGCGCGTTAAATAATCATTACTAGCCTCAAGAAGGGTCTCGACCCGAAACGTCACCTATTCCTTTTCTCTAGAGATGCTGCCCGACCCGCTGATTTACTCCAACATTTCGTGTCTATCTTCGGTGTAAACCGCGAAGGTGATATCCTTTGTGCGACTGGACTGATTCAGGAAGTCTGAGGTTGAAGTGAATAATTGACTGCACAGTGGAAAGCGAGTTTTCGCAAAGTTGCGCCGATTTTGGTCGTAGCAGGTTGTGGTTGTGTACGAGACGGGGAGAATGCTGGCATATGGTTTATCCTGTTGAAGGGCGGTCCTGGCTTAGAAAGCCACACGAGTGGCCCATTTAATACCATCCAGAATATCGTCGGTCTACACGTTTAATAATACGCCCTGATGTTTGTCCTGGCCTTTACTTACCTCCAGTTCCCTCCCCTCTATTTTCAGTCTGAAGAAGGGTCCCGACCCGAAACGTCGCCCGTTCCTTCTCTCCAGAGATGCTGCCTGTCCCGCTGAGTTACTCCAGTATTTTGTTTCCAGTAACTCAGCGGGTCAGGCAGCATCTGTGGAAGTCGACTTCTCGGGCCAGGACTCTGATTTGGGACCATCCTTCTGCCCACACAGATGCTGTCTGACCAGCTGAGTTCCTCCAGCAGTTTGTTTTTTATTGCCACGGATTTACAATTATTATTTGTTTTTGTGTGTGTGTATATATATATATATAATATACACACACACACACAATTAACTTTTTCTCGTTTATTACATTGTTCACAGAGTACTGTGTTTACATATCCTGTTGTGCTGCTGAAACAAAGAATGTGATTGTTTTATCTGGGACATATGACAATAAAACACTCTTGACTTATGAAAGCCTGCTCTCATTTCCCGGGAAGCGGTGCAATCGCAGTGTTAAACGAAACTCAGCTCACGGGGGACCTCTTCTGTCAGAAGCCCAGTATTGCAGCTCAGCCGCCCTTGGAGTCTCACCCAGAGAGTTGTGAATCTGTGGAATTCTCTGCCACAGAAGGCAGTGGAGGTCAATTCACTGGATGTGAGATTCACTGGATGGAGAGAGTCGTTAAGCTCTTGGGACTAAGGGAATCAAGGGATAGGGGGGGGAAAGCCAGAATGGGCTACTTATTTTGGATGATCAGCCATGATCATATTGAAAGGTGGCCCTGACTCGAAGGGCCAAATGGCCTACTCCTGCGCCTATTTTCTATGTTTCTAATATCTTGGAATTGAAAGACTGAGTTCAACTTCTGTGTAAAAAGATCAAATTAGAGTCAATAGTGCTTAATTAATATTTAGTATGAATGTGGATTTTTCTCATTTTAAGTAACTTCTACACACACCCCTCCCCTTCCCTCCTTCCTCCACCCTAATTGTTTAACCTGTTCACAGTTCACCACATTGTATCCGTCTTGAGATCACACCTTCCCGAGCCAACGATGGGGCCACCATCCTGTCTGAGGCCATTTATTGCCAGGCCTGATTTCTCCTGGTCTTTTCTCATTTTCAGATCTTCTCTACCCCTCACCCCCTACTTCCAGAAGTGCAAGAGGGTATTCATCAACATACCGAGTCTCTCCAATCTTAGTATCAGTTTAGAGATACAGTGCTAAAACAGGCCCTTCAGCCCACCGAGTCCTCGACAACCAGCGATCCCTGCACACTACCACACATCCTACCCTACACATTACGGACAATTCACAATTATAACTAAGCCAATTAACCTACAATCCAGTACTTCTTTGTATTGTGGCAGAAAACCCATGCAGGTCAGTGGGAGAACGTACAAACTCTGTACAGACATGACCCGTAGTCGGGATCGAACTCGGGTCTCTGGCACTGTAAGGCAGCAACTCTACAACTGTGTCACTGTGCAGTAAAGGCATTGATGTGCTTTCTTTAAGCTTCCATCAATGTGCTGAGCCCAGTAAAAGTTTGTGAAGGATTCAGTAAGGTTAACCGAGGTTCAACAGGAGAAATAATTTGCCACCATTCCTCCCACCTCAAATTAAAAGGCACTTCGTAATAAGTTTAGTTTATTGTCACGTGTACTCCAGTAATGTGAAATATCCAGCACACGGGACAATAAACTAAAGGCCCTGTCCCACGGGCAGGCGGTTCCAGGCGGTAAGCGCGGCGTAGCAGGAAGTGGGGAACACGCGGCTGCCATCGTACGGACTGTCCCACGAGCATGCGGCAAGCGCAACCTAACCGGAAGCGGTTGCCGCGCGGAGGCCGTGTTTACCGTACGGCCTGTCCCACGAGCATGCGAATGCATGCAGCGAGCGCGGCAATGGGTGATGACGTCATCGCGCAACGCAACGCGCTAGCGTACTCCGTCGAGACGGCTCGCGGCGTCCAGGCGGAGCTCGCGGCAGCGGGGCGGCAGGCCGTTGCCGCACGGGATTTTTGGACAGTGTCAATTTTTCTGAGCCCCGCGCGGTGTCGGGACCAACTACATACGGCTCCGGCGATCTGCGTGGGCCGACCCCGCGGTCCCCACTTCCTGCTACGCCGCGCTTACCGCCTGTAACCGCCTGCCCGTGGGACAGGGCCTTAAGTGTAACTGTGTGGATTTAACAAGAAGTAATTACATAAATGCAGAATAGTTGGTTCACAAGTGATATAACGGATTCTAATCTCTTCTCATTTTTCCACAGTGATTTGGCAAGATGAGACTCCAGTTGAAGTTTTTGACCGGCGATTCTTTGCAACTGGATGTCGACCCTTACATCCAGGTGTCGGCTCTCAAGGAGAAAATATACAATGCAACTCAGGTGCCTGGTTTCCAACAGCGCCTGATGGTGCAAAACGGGCAGCAGGTGGAGCTTCAGGACAACAGCCGGCTGTGTGACTACAACCTCCCCCCTGACCCCACGGTCATGCTGCTGATCAGGAAGGAGGAACGCATGCAGATATTCCTCCGCAACGACAAGGGGAAAACGAAGACGTACGACGTGCTGCCTTCTGAGTCCGTGCAGGAGTTTAGACAGAAAGTACAACGGCAGGAAGGGGTCGCGCCCGACCAACAGCGCCTGGTATTTGAGAGCAAACAACTGGAAGATGGTCGGTTGCTCTCCGATTACAACATCAGGTCTCAGTCCACCATCGAGCTCCTGCTTCGTCTGCGTGGTGGTTAATTTGCGCTCGACTGAACTAGATTAAAACTGTTAATTATATTTTGCATTCCTATTTTCTAATGCTCGATTAAAAGAAACTAGAGATGAGTCGATTTGTTCAATGTTCGATATTGTTCACTTTGCTTCTTTATGCTGCCTCTTGTTGGATTCCAGGATCTTCTTTGATGCAACGATCCAGCTACTCATGCTAACAATGGATATATTTGTCAATTTCAATGGGCGTAATCTGCCAATTCAGGTTTCACCAAGCGACAAGGTTTCAAGTTTAAAAAATAAAATTGAATCTCTGGAGCGCCTCCAACCAAGCCAGTGCTATTTGACCTTTCAATCTCACCCACTTGAAGATGAACATACACTGGAATCTTACGGCACTGAGCAACATTCTACCATCGTAGTCAACCTGCGACTGTTTGGTTGAAGCGAACTCCAATGTTTTAATGCAGAGGATCATAGTTAAACATCTGAAAATCAATAGCAATGCGAAAGACTTTAAATTAAGTTATCATTGAGAGTAATTATCTGGGTTGAATCGGAATTAACTATCACTGGCGACAGACAAGCGGTGGACACTGTTTAGACAGTTTTTGACAGATCTCTATCTGGGCAGTTTAAACTCTATTTACAACCTTCATATTGTGCACACACTTACAATGTTCAAATGACAATGTGGATGCCCATGGCTACTGATTTTCAAACTGTGGAAGAAAAAATTAAAATCCTTTCTTACTTAATTTTGATTGGAATTAAACAAGGTAATGAAAGGGTGTGTGGATGTGGCAATTGGCATATCTCGTTGACCAGGTGCAGAATAGGATAATGAGAATTGGAAAAATAAGATTTAGATGTATTACCTCTTGTCTGGGAATGCGTGGAATGGTGAATGTAAACATAACAAAATTAGGACAGATAAGGAAGCCTGTTTCTCTGTGGGAAGTTACAGTTGACCACCTACCACTAGTAGTATAGAAATGTTGTCGAAAATGGGGGCTTATGATTGGCTCGGAGAGGGGGCAGTGGAGCGGTCTGCTTGAAAGATAAGATAGAATAATGTCCAGATGCCCTTATTAACCATCTGTTGTTGAATAAGATTTACATAAATAAAAGGTATATTATGACTAATGAAATAATTAATACCCATGTAGTAGATTGTAGTTATAGGAAAACATATAGCCAAGGACGAAGTATATTTTTGTATAGTTGTATCTAACAAAAAATAAAAGTTGTTTACTGCACAGTATAACTGTCAGCTAATTCTGCTGTGAAGTCAGAGAACTGGTGAGCAGTTTTCTGCCGCCATCTCTCCATGATATCATGCAATAAAGTCTCTTGAAGCAAACCTGTGAAGTCTCTGTTTTTCCTTTAATTTCCCTCGAAGTTAATTTCTTCCACAGTAACTATTTGATCATTAATGCTGATTTTTCAGTGGACTGCTTTCTAAAGATCATAAAGGAATTCACTTGATTGGACTAAATTATTTTTCTGGATACGTTGAAAATCCTCATGAGTACAGTATAGAAGATGGCAGCAACAAGGAACTGCAGAAGCCAGTTTACCAAAGAAAGACACCAAATGTTGGTGTAACTCAGCAGGACAGGCAGCATCTCTGAAGAACATGGAAACGTGACGTTTTGGGACGGGACCCTTCTTCAGACTCATTACACTTCATATATTTTAATGTTGACTTTATACTTTAGAAAGTCTCTGCCAGGAAAGAGCTCTACTTTAATTCAATTAAATGCCAATTATTTACACTAAATTTGCTTTTTGTTCTTTGTGTATTTCAGCACGGATAAATAAAGCTGTAACAATGTTTGAAAGATTACCTGGTTAATTTCTTCAATCAAAGTTCTTATATTAATTTGCGTCCTTTATCTGTTATGAGTTACTTGTTGCCGATTCTTGTCCATTAAGTTCTGCACTTCCACTGCAGTTAATATGGAAGGGGGATTCATAAATGATGGGAGTTGATTCAGCTCATCATGTTGGTGGAACAAGAAGCAAGAGAAGTTGACAACAGGGAAACCACTGAGATCACATGTATTGAACTGATAATCACCCAACAATCCCTGTGTACGGTCCCCAAGTCTACATTCTAAACTTTGCACCAAATTGCTCCCAGGCACAATACAGTTGGGGCTGCACGGTGGCGCAGCGGTAAGAGTCACTGCCTTACAGCGCCAGAGACCATGGTTCGATCCTAATGACAGGTGCTGTACAGAGTTTGTACGTTCTCCCTGTGACCGCTTGGGTTTTCTCTGGGTGCTCCAGTTTCCTCCCACATTCCAAAGACAGGTGCAGGTTTGTAGGTTCATTGGCTTCTGTAAATTGCCCCTAGTGTGCAGAATGTGAAAGTAGGATAACAGAGTTAGTATATAGGTGATCGCTGGTCGGTGCGGATGCAGTGGGCCAAAGAGCCGGTTTCAACACTGTATTGCTAAAACTAAACCTAAACCTATAAGAGAGGGTGTAACAGCTGTGACTGGCTTGTATGTATTTCGTAACGACGTAAATGCTATTTTACCTTTTGTCGCTATCTGAAAATCAGTCCATTTATTGCCATTTTGGCAAAGTCTAAGAGCCTACACAGTTATTTTTACAACTTTACCACATCGCAGTAAAACCATGTAAAACCATCCATCACACATTCACACAAGCACGGCCAGGGTGTCTGATTTGAACCGCTACTTAAAGACCATGAGAGGTCAAGGGATCTGGAATCCCCAAATCTCTTGGATTAGCTCCCTCACATTGAAGCAGACAGACTGGAGTGGAAAAGGATAACCTTCTCCCCTTTCCTCCCAAGAACAGCTTCTGAACTGCAAAATTGGTGTTGTGGGCCCAACTATATATTTATTCCCATGAGGACTCAAAGCACTGGAGTAACCCAGCAGGTCAGGATCTCTGGAGAACATGGATAGGAGATGTTTCGGATCGAGACCCTCCTGGACTCACTATTCCCATGGTTTGGGTGTGAATGACTAGATCAACATTTAAGCACTCTTCAAGATTGCTCTTGTACTGAGGGGTTTGTAGAACCATCACATGCACAGCTGGAAGTGAAAATTATAACATTATTTGAGGCATAGAGAGGGTAGACAGGCAAATCCTTTTTTCCAGGATGAAACTAGGGAAAGATGGAAATCTAGGATGCAATGGTCCTTCTCAGGGTTCATCCTGAGCAACTGTAACTAAATGGTCAGAGGTTGAGAGACAGTCAGAGGACTGTCAGATCAGTGGACTATTCATAGACAAACATTCTGAGCCATAGCCTCAGTATAAAAGGATGTATCTTTAGAAATTTGATGAGGAGGAATTTCTTTAGTCAGGAGGTGGGGAATCTGGAATTCATTTCCAAAGATGGCTGTGGAGGCCAAGTCAATGGGGATTTTTTTAAGTTGGAGATTGTCAGATTCTTGAGTAGTACGGCAGGAAAATGGGGTTGAGAGGGAAAGATAGATCAGCCATGATTGAATGGAGGAGTAGACTTGATGACAGACACAAAATGCTGGAGTAACTCAGCGGGACAGGCAGCATCTATGGAGAGAAGGAATGGGTGACGTTTTGGGTCGAGACCCTTCTTCAGACTGACAAACGCTTTAACTTGATGACTATGTCTTTGTCCAGCCCCCACCATTCTTCCAGTTTTTTACCCCATCCCCCCCCCTACCCCAACACAATCAGTTTGAAGAAGGCTCCCGACCTAAAACATCAATCCATGATCTCCAGAGAACCTGACATCCTGAGTTACTCCAGCACTTTGAGATTTTTTTTTTAATCTTCAGTTCATTGCGTCTCCATTTGTGGAGGGAATGGACAGGCGACGTTTCAGGTCGGGACACTTCTTTAGGCCGGTAGTTGCAGGGGAGAGAAGGGGGAGGGGAGGGGGACAAAGTCTGGTAAGTGATAGGTGGATACAGATGAGGGGGGTTTATGATCGGCATACGGCAGGACAAAGGCTAGAGATGAAATGGAGACAGAAGGGTGTCAGATAAGGAGAGAGGAGGAAGTGTAATGTAAAGGCAGAGGGAGGGGTATCGATGGAATGGGGCAGGGGTGGGTGGGGGGAAGGGGACGGGATCATGGGAGAAATACAAGATACATTTATTTGTCACATGTACCAATTGATACAGTGAAATGTGTGGTCGCCATACAGTCGTACGAATAATAAAGAGCACAGAACACAATAGTCTTTAACACAGACATCCCCACACAGCGGGATCAAAGTTTCCCACTGTGAGGCAAGGCTCCAAAATCAGTCATCCTCCTCTGTCGTCCTCCCATGGTCGGGGGGCTCCCGAACCCCCCGCTGTCGCCGCTACGGGCGGCCCGATGTTCAGGCCCGCTCGCCGGGGTGATGGAAGTCCGACGTCGGGACTGAAGGACATCCTCAGCGGCCTGGGCATCCGAATCGGCCGGCTCCTACCAGAGTCCGCGGCTCCCGAAGTCCACAGGCCGCGCTGGGCGGAGATTCAACGCTGGCGGCCCTCGGCAAAGGGCCCCAGGACTCCGCGATGTTGAAGTCAACGCCACCTGCGCTGGAAGCTCTACAAACCACAGCTCCGATGTTGAAGCAGCAGGCCCAACACTCCGGAGCTTCGACGGCGATCCAGGTAAGGCCTCGCCCGCTCCGCGTTGTATCCAGCGCTGCGCCGCCGCTGCTGCTGAAGCTCTGGTCCGGGTCCCCGGCAGGAAAGGCTGCTCCAATCCAGGTGGTAAGCCGCGAGGAGGGGGGCGAGGACGTGACTCGGAGAATAGCCGCATCCTCGCCAGGAAGTGACTGGGAAATGATTTCTCCTTTACCCTACCCCCCTCCTCCACATAGAAAAGCTAAAGAAATCTCCAAAACAAACTTTTAAAACAGACTAAAAATGTAAAAAAGACAGAAAAACAGACAGACTGTAGGCAGAGGCTGCCACCAATGCGGCGCCCCTAGTGGTACACATTGGTCAAAATAGGGCAATGTTTTCACACAGTGGGCGGTGGGTACATGGAACAAGCTGCCAGAGAAGGTACAGTAATTGAGTTTAAGAAACATTTGGACAGGTACACGTACACGTTCTGTGACTCTGTCTTCTTTCTCCAGTGACTGTGGCTTCACCACGGCTATTGTAGATGGATCCCTCTGTCTGAAGAAGGGTCTCAACCCTTAACGTCACCTATTCCTTCTATCCAGAGATGCTGCCTGGCCCGCTGAGCTACTCCAGCACTTTGTATCTATCTTCGGTATAAAGTAGCATCTGCAGTTCCTTCCTACACAGTATGAACATTAAATTACACAGTATGAACCAGCTGTGCATGTGATGGTTCTACAAACCCCTCAGTACAAGAGCAATCTTGAATAGTGCTTAAATGTTGATCTAGTCATTCACACCCAAACCATGGGAATAGTGAGTCCAGGAGGGTCTCGATCCGAAACATCTCCTATCCATGTTCTCCAGAGATCCTGACCTGCTGGGTTACTCCAGTGCTTTGAGTCCTCATGGGAATAAATATATAGTTGGGCCCACAACACCAATTTTGCAGGACAGAAGCTGTTCTTGGGAGGAAAGGGGAAAAGGTTATCCTTTTCCACTCCAGTCTGTCTGCTTCAATGTGAGGGAGCTAATCCAAGAGATTTTGGGATTCCAGATCCCTTGACCTCTCATGGTCTTTAAGTAGCGGTTCAAATCAGAGACACCCTGGCCGTGCTTGTTTGAATGTGTGATGGATGGTTTTACATGGTTTTACTGCGATGTGGAAAAGTTGTAAAAATAACTGTGTAGGCTCTTAGACTTTGCCAAAATGTCAATAAATGGACTGATTTTCAGATAGCGACAAAAGGTAAAATAGCATTTACCTCGTTACGAAATACATACAAGCAAGTCACAGCTGTTACAACCTCTCTTATAGGTTTAGGTTTAGTTTTAGCAATACAGTGTTGAAACCGGCTCTTTGGCCCACTGCATCCGCACCGACCAGCGATCACCTATATACTAGCTCTGTTATCCTACTTTCACATTCTGCACACTAGGGGCAATTTACAGAAGCCAATGAACCAACAAATCTGCACCTGTCTTTGGAATGTGGGAGGAAACTGGAGCACCCAGAGAAAACCCATGCGGACACAGGGAGAACGTACAAACTCTGTACAGCACCTGTCATTAGGATCGAACCATGGTTTCTGGCGCTGTAAGGCAGCGACTCTTACCGCTGCGCCACCATGCAGCCCCAACTGTATTGTGCCTGGGAGCAATTGGGAGCAAAGTTCAGAATGTAGACTTGGGGACCGTACACAGGGATTGTTGGGTGATTATCAGTTCAATACATGTGATCTCAGTGGTTTCCCTGTTGTCAACTTCTCTTGCTTCTTGTTCCACCAACATGATGAGCTGAATCAACTCCCATCATTTATGAATCCCCCTTCCATATTAACTGCAGTGGAAGTGCAGAACTTAATGGACAAGTAATCGGCAACAAGTAACTCATAACAGATAAAGGACGCAAATTAATATAAGAACTTTGATTGAAGAAATTAACCAGGTAATCTTTCAAACATTGTTTCAGCTTTATTTATCCATGCTGAATTACACAAACCACAAAAAGCAAATTAAGTGTAAATAATTGGCATTTAATTGAATTAAAGTAGAGCTCTTTCCTGGCAGAGACTTTCTAAAGTATAAAGTCAACATTAAAATATATGAAGTGTAATGAGTCTGAAGAAGGGTCCCATCCCAAAACGTCATGTTTCCATGTTCTTCAGAGATGCTGCCTGTCCTGCTGAGTTACACCCACATTTGGTGTCTTTCTTTGGTAAACTGGCTTCTGCAGTTCCTTGTTGCTGCCATCTTCTATACTGTACTCATGAGGATTTTCAACGTATCCAGAAAAATAATTTAGTCCAATCAAGTGAATTCCTTTATGATCTTTAGAAAGCAGTCCACTGAAAAATCAGCATTAATGATCAAATAGTTACTGTGGAAGAAATTAACTTCGAGGGAAATTAAAGGAAAAACAGAGACTTCACAGGTTTGCTTCAAGAGACTTTATTGCATGATATCATGGAGAGATGGCGGCAGAAAACTGCTCACCAGTTCTCTGACTTCACAGCAGAATTAGCTGACAGTTATACTGTGAAGTAAACAACTTTTATTTTTTGTTAGATACAACTATACAAAAATGTACTTTGTCCTTGGCTATATGTTTTCCTATAACTACAATCTACTACATGGGTATTAATTATTTCATTAGTCATAATATACCTTTTATTTATGTAAATCTTATTCAACAACAGATGGTTAATAAGGGCATCTGGACATTATTCTATCTTATCTTTCAAGCAGACCGCTCCACTGCCCCCTCTCTGAGCCAATCATAAGCCCCCATTTACGACAACATTTCTATACTACTTAGTGGTAGGTGGTCAACTGTAACTTCCCACAGAGAAACAGGCTTCCTTATCTCTGTCCTAATTTTGTTATGTTTACATTCACCATTCCACGCATTCCCAGACAAGAGGTAATACATCTAAATCTTATTTTTCCAATTCTCATTATCCTATTCTGCACCTGGTCAACGAGATATGCCAATTGCCACATCCACACGCCCTTTCATTACCTTGTTTAATTCCAATCAAAATTAAGTAAGAAAGGATTTTAATTTTTTCTTCCAGTTTGAAAATCAGTAGCTATGGGCATCCACATTGTCATTTGAACATTGTAAGTGTGTGCACAATATGAAGGTTGTAAATAGAGTTTAAACTGCCCAGATAGAGATCTGTCAAAACTGTCAAAACAGTGTCCGCCGCTTGTCTGTCGCCAGTGATAGTTAATTCCGATTCAACCCAGATAATTACTCTTAATGATAACTTAATTTAAAGTCTTTCGCATTGCTATTGATTTTCAGATGTTTAACTATGATCCTCTGCATTAAAACATTGGAGTTCGCTTCAACCAAACAGTCGCAGGTTGACATGGATGGTAGAATGTTGCTCAATGCCGTAAGATTCCAGTGTACGTTCATCTTCAAGTTGCTGAGATTGAAAGGTCAAGTAGTACTGGCTTGGTTGGAGGCGCTCCAGAGATTCAATTTTATTTTTTAAACTTGAAACCTTGTCGCTTGGTGAAACCTGAATTGTCAGATTACGCCGATTGGAATTGACAATTATATCCATTGTGTTTAGCATGAGTAGCTGGATCGTTGCATCAAAGAAGATCTTTGAATCCAACAAGGTTTTGCCATCATCCAAAATGGTGCCATTGAATACCAGGCGTTGCTGGGAGACTGAAATGGTCCAATTTTGCTGAATGTTGCGTTTGATCTCAGAGACCTTGAGATAAATGTTGGCCTTTAGTTGGAAAGATTTACCACCCAGGTCGGTCACAGTGATTTTAAATGTCTTCACTGGCTGTGGAACACAAGCAAAAATGGCAATAAATAAAATGTAATTCCTTTTCATTTTGGACAAGACACAGAACAAGAGAGTGAGATTGTGGACCCATTCTTTTGAGCATCATCAGGTGCACTTGGAACACAAGATTTATTCTTTGGAGCGCAGGAGGATGAGGGGAGATCTTATAGACGTGCACAAAATCATGAGAGGAATAGATTGGGTAGATGCACAGAATAGGAGCCAACTTAAATGGCACCTTTCCACCTGGATTAATCAGGGAGCGATGGTAATGGATGTGGCCTCAATTCACCATTCATTAAAAGCCCAGACCAATGAATATAGTCATAGTCATACAGCATGGAAATAGGCCCTTCAGCCCAACTTGTCCATGCCGACCAAAATGCCCCATTTACGCTAGTCCCACCAGCCTGCCTTTGGCCCATATTCCTCTAAACCTTTCCTATCCATGTAATTCTCCAAATGTCTTTTAAATGTTGTGATTGTACCAGCCTCAACAACTCCTCTGGCAAAGTCCATGGACAGTGTCAAAAGTGGGGTGGAAGTGGGAGAGTACTCTAGCTTATGGAACGACTGTTCACAAGCCTGATGACAGAAGCGAAGAAGCTGTTCCTGAGTCTGGTGGTGCACGCTTTCAACCTTCTGTATCTTCTGCCTGAGGGGAATGGGGAGAGGAAGGAATGACCGGGGTGGGACAAGTCTTTGATTACGTTGACTGCTTTTCCAAGGCAGCACATTGAGAGGTAACTTGTTCACACAAAGGGTGGTGGGTGTATGGAATGAGCTGATGGAGGAGGTAGTTGAGGTAGATACCATCACAATGCAAGATTCCTGAATTTTGGCGTCTGGCTGTCCATCACACAGACCGGACTCCCCACCATTGCCTGCATCTAAGTTCATGCTTTATCGGGTGGGCAGCCAACAGGGTCAAGGACCTTTCTCACCCCAGTCATTCCCACTTCTCCCTGCTCTCATCGGGCAGAAGACACAAAAATATTGAAAGCATGTACCACCATACTCAGAAATAGCTCCCTCTCCTCTGTTGTTAGAATTCTGAACATTCCTCCCATAAGCTAGGGGGCAGTCCCAATCTTCCAACCTACCTCTTTGCAGACATTGAATGTTGTCTATGGAACTGTAATGCTACAGTATTCTGCTTGTTGGTATTTTTCTCTTTGCCCTACCTGTTGCACTTGTGCAAGGTTTAATTGTAATCATAGATTCATAGAGTCTTACAGCGTGGAAACAGGCCCTTCGGCCCAACTTGCCCACACCGGCCAACATGTACCATCTACACTAGTCCCCCCTGCCTGCATTTGGCCCATATCCCTCTAAACCTGTCCTATCTATGTACCTGTTTAAATGTTTCGTTCCAAACATAACTCCTCAGTTTCCTATTAAATCATTCCCCCTTCACTTTAAACCTACGTCTTCTGGTTCTAGATTCCCCTAGTCTGGGCAAGCGACTCTGTGCATCTACCCGATCTATTCCTCTCATGATTTTGTACACCTCTATAAGATCACCCCTCATCCTCCTGCGCTCCAAGGAATAGAGTTCCAGGCTACTCAACCTCTCCCTATTGATCAGGCCCTCGAGTCCTGGCAACATCGTCGTAAATCTTCTATGCATCCATTTCAGCCTGACAACATCATTCCCATAACATGGTGGCCAAAACTGAACACAATACTCGAAATGCGGCCTCACCAAAGTCTTTTACAACTGTAACATGACCTCCCAACTTCGAAATTCAATACTCTGACTGTTGAAGGCCAATGTGCAAAAAAAACATGGATGGTGTTGTCCGATTTAATTTGGAAAGAATGCAAACAAAAGCTTTTCACCATTATCTCGATACATGTGGCAATACTAAACCAATACCAATGCCAATGAATGTTCCCTGTGATATTTTACCTCAACATCCCAGGGGATGACATTTTGCACACAGTTCTGCTGTAAACAGTACTCGGCCACTTTTGCCACTAGATCCCATCTCGCTGCTGCAGCAACATTACCTGTTGGATCTGCGGGGTCGAGGATCATTGGCCTAAGGGTTCAAACACATAAGAATCAGCAGCCAAACACAGCTTTACTAGCTCGTTCTGTACACCACAGAATCCTTTGGGAATTGTCCCTTGAGCAAACCTTTAAGGCTGCTTATCCTTTCATCGATTCCTTGTTGCCTCCTGACCTTCTGTACCCTAGTAGACTAAATATTGAGGACATCTGGTGGTGCAGCGGTAGAGTTGCTGCTTTACAGTGCCAGAGACACAGGTTTGATCCCGACTACACGTACCGTGTGTACGGAGTTTTACGTTCTCCCCGTGACCTGCGTGAGTTTTCTCCGGGTGCTCTGGTTTCTATCTTTGGTATAAACCAGCCTCTCCAGTTCCTTCCCATTTCAAATAACCTTTCACTGTGCTGTGTTGATTCTAGAATTCCAGAAAGGGCAAATATGGTTTGAACGTAACTTACTTAGGTTCTTTTAGTTTGTTTTTCAGAAATCTGCCAATGCAGGAAGAGTCAAAGTTGTAGTTTGTGGTCCAAAATATCCAAAGGTCTTCGTACTGGACAATCAGTTCCAGAACGGTGTGAAATCCTTCCGCGGTGCTGAAATTTTCTCCCTTCTCAGCGCTCTCCCATGCATAGATGATCAGCAGCTCGAGAGCATACTTCGGTGGTAAATACTCTCCGGGACTCAGTTGGCATTTACAGGGGCGACGGACTTTCTGTTAGATAAAAATAAATCAAAATTTGAACCTTCCGCCCTTGAACTGTCTCTTTCTTGTTTGAATAACTTCAGGGCCCAGATAGCTCAGTCGGTAGAGAATCAGACTTTTAATCTGAGGGTCCAGGGTTCAAGTCCCTGTTTGGGCGGTTACTTCAGAGGCGGCAAAGTGGTGTAGCGGTAGAGTTGCCTTACAACGCCAGATCCTGATCCTGACTATGGATGCTGTCTGTACGGAGTTTGCTCATTCTCCCTGTGACAGCGTGGGGTTTTCTCCGGGTGCTCCGGATTCCTCCCACATATAGGTCATTTGGCATCTGTAAATTGTCCCTAGTGTGTCGGGTAGAACTAGTGTACGGATGATCGCTGGTTGGTGCAGACTTGGTGGGCCGAAGGGCCTGTTTCCACGCTGTATCTCCAAACTACACCAGTAACACCACACATTAAAGAACATAATCGCCAAATTAAAGAACTATTCACTGTCTGTTTCCTCTGGTGGAAAAGTCAACGTTAACATAATTAACATAATTTAACATAATTAACAAAATTATTAGCGAAGGGATGAGAATATTTTTTGCAATGAAATATTAAGGTCTTGATTGCATTGTTTAGTTTAGTTTAGTTATACAGCGCGGATACTGGTTGGTTCCAGGACCAGAGACAGAGATTCAACCAAAGGTACAAGAGATTCCAAGGAAAAACCTTCTATACAAAGATTTGTTACATTCTGGAACTCACTGCTTGTAGGGGTTGCTGACACAGAATGAATCCGTTTCTACTAAAGGAAGACACAAGGAACTGCAAATGCTAATTTACCACAAAAAACCCCCAACACAAAATGCTGCAGTAACTTAGCAGGTCAGGCAGCTTCTCTGGAGAATGTGAATAGGAATCTACTCCAGCACTTTGTATCCTTTTTAAGTAAACCAGCATCTGCAGTTCCCTGTGTGCCTAGGAACAGATGCGCCGTAGAAAGCATGTTATTGGGATGCTTCACAGCATGCTCCCAACAGTCCCGAGAAAACAAACCAAGTTTACCCCAATAAAGTACAAAGTGCTGGAGTAACTCAATGCGTCAAGCAGCATGTTTGGAGACCATGGATAGGTGACGTTTTGGGTTGGGACCCTTCTTCAGACTGATTAGAGTACAGGGGACAAGCCTGGCAAGTGATAGGTGGAGATAGACACAGATAGACAGGTGTGAGCATGGTGGGGCTGGATGGGCACTTGAAAGAGAATCACTTCCAGGGCTATAGGGAACAGCAGAGTATGGGTCTAACAAGACTAATTTACTGGTACCTGACATGGACTTGATTGACCAAATGTTGCACAACAATATGATTTGACGTGCACTTGCTCTTCCAAAAGCAATTCAAGTCGCCGAGAATAAAGGGGTATCCGACATGAGAACTAAGGGGGACCCAGTGGAGTGGAGGGGGGGGGGGGGGTTGAAATGAAGATGGACCAACATTAGTCCCTTCTGAAGTCAGAAGGGTCCCAACTTGAAACATCGGAGGGTCTACAGTGGGTGTTGACGGTCGGTCAATGACGCACCACCGAGAGAACAAAGAAGGACCCGGCGTGGGGGCAGCCGATAACGAAGAGGAACCATTGGGACCTACAAAGAACACTTTGTAACTTTGTCAGCACCCTTTACGTGGCGCCTCTTTGTGTATGGTATGCAAAACAAAGAATTTCACTGTGACAAGATGGACACAAAAAGCTGGAGTAACTCAGTGGGACAGGCAGCATCTTTGGAAAGAAGGAATGGGTGACGTTTTTGGTCAAGACTCTTCGTCAGTCTCGATGCGAAATGTCACCGATTCCTTCTCTCCAGAGATGCTGCCTGTCCCGCTAAGTTACTCCAGCTTTTTGTGTCTATCTTCGGTATAAACCAGCATCTGCAGTTCCTTCCTACACATTTCACTGTGGCATGTCACATGTGATAATGAAGTACTATTCATTAATTCCTTCATTCATTCATTCATTCATTCATTCATTCATTCATTCATTCGTTCATTCATTCGTTCATTCGTTCATTCAACTTAAATAACTGCATACTCCTCTTCGTAGAACAATTTCAGCAACGGTCTCTGAATATACCTCAGTATACCAATACTTCACAAGTCGGATAAGGCTTTTAAGTTTAGTGGGACGGGCCTTTACAAAGTCCCTCTGAAGTTCTGTGAAGCATGTCGAGAATTCTCCCCCACGTTCTCCGGTATCAATGAGAGCTTCATAGACTTGAGCACGAGTCCATGTTACTTGACCTTCAGGACAAAAAAGTGAAATTTTATTGCTTAGATACCGACAATGTATGTCATAGTAAACATAACAAGTTGTTTGCCATTGACAGAACATTATGTAAGCGTTACGAAACTTAAGCAGCGTCCACCTATGTAATTTCTTCAGAGTTTCGGCAAAATTCAAGCAATCGCGACACCTCCTGATGAACGTTTTTCGAACATGTTGGACACCATCAAAGATGGCAAAAAAGATTATGCCACATGGAAATCCAGAGGTCAAACAATGTCAGCAATATAATGTTCTAGATGCAGGACTAGTCTTTGGGGTGACCTTGAGTGGGGACTACATTTGCCCAAAAAAAGACCATTGGCACGATGCAGGCCAAGGTCTAGTGAGGATAATGCAGCAAATCACTGCAGGATGGTGCACCAATAATGTCTCTACCGCTGATGCACTTGCCCTTCCAATAACATTTCAACTTAAACAACTGCATTCGCCGCTTCATACAACAATTTCAGCAACAGTCTCCAAATATACCTCAGTATACCAATACTTCACGTCGGATAAGGCTTTTAAGTTTAGCAGGGTGGAACTTTACAAAGTTCCTTTGAAATTATTGGAGAGAGTTATAGGAGATATGATTTATGTTCAGCTGGAAAGGCAGGAGCAATTGGAATAAAAGTGAAATTATGCCGATTAAACCTCAGGGATCGACACACCTGTTAAAATTCCCTTTTTAAATCGCCGTAGAAAAATTTAAATATTTGGGAATTGAAATTACTAGAAAATATAAGTCTCTATTTAATGCAAACTATATGCCCTTACTCAAACTAAACACACTGATTAAATTCTGGAAAACCCTCCCGATGTCTCTTATAGGCCGAATAAATGCTATAAAAATGATCTTTTTACCACAAATTTTATATCTATTCCAGTCAATACCGATAAACTTACCCAACATTTTTTTTTTTTTAATTGGATGCTGATATTACAAATTTTATATGGGACTATAAATCCCACAGAATCCAAAGAAAACATTTGTGTAAACCTAAGGAATTTGGTGGATTATCACTCCCCAATTTTTAATATTATTATTGGGCCACAAATGTCAAAAATATGATTCACCTGTTGGACAATTCAGCCCAGCAGGTGGATTGGATAGTAATGGAGAGAGAGGACTGCTCCCCTTTTAACATAGGAGCGATCCTTCTCTCACCAACAAAAATAAAGAATACAATATATAGTAAAAATCCAATTATTCACAGTACAATTAGAATTTGGAAACAAATAAAATTAACGTTAAAATTAAGAAATCTATCACTTCTTTTACCTATAATGAATAACCCTTCATTTAAACCCTCTATGATAGATAGAGCTTTTATAAATTGGGAAAGAGTAGGAATTAAAACATTGGGAGATATGTATGATAATGGAAGTTTTTTAACATTTCACCAATTACAACTTAAATACAACTTGAATAATAATCAATATTTTAAATATTTCCAACTACGTGACTATTTGAAAAAGTATACACGGGAATATCAAAATATGTCTCCTGACTTATTAGATGGGATAATGAATATAAAAGCGGAATCAGCTCATTTAATATCATACCTATATAATTCCATTTTAAATATAGAAATTCCATCATCGGACGGGATCAGAAGAGAATGGGAACAGGAATTGGCTATAAAAATCTCGAAAGAGAGTTGGGATAAACATCTATTATATGTGCATAAATGTTCGATTAACGTAAGACATACTCTGATTCAATTTAAAATTTTACATAGATTATATTATTCAAAAGCTAAATTAAGTAAATTTTACCCAAATACTTCTGCAAACTGTGATAAATGCCCAGTCCAAGAATCAACTATAGCACATTCTTTTGTTTTTTGTATAAAAATTCAAAAATTTTGGAATGAAATTTTTGAAATTTTCACTAAATTATTTTAAATAAAACTGAAACCGAATGCAGAACTGATTATTTTTGGAACAATAGAAGCAAGTTTGGAGCTGACCTCGTTTCAAAGGAGTTTTCTTAGTTATGGCTTAATAACGGCAAAAAAATTAATACTGAAATTTTGGAAAATTACTCCTATGCCAACAATAAAAATGTGGACTTCTAATATGTCGGAATTGTTACATCTAGAAGATATGAGATTCCTCCTAGCAGGTAAACAAGACCAATTCCAAAAGATTTGGTCTCCATATATCGACTTATTACAAACATAGGGTGCAACAAAATGTTGATAATAAATGGTTTTAGGACCTGGCGAGGGGTGAGTAAAGATAAGAAGTAGGTACATCCCTCTCATATTTCCTATCTTATTTTCTTTTTTCTCTTTTTTTCTTTTCTTCTTTAACTACTTCTTGTGGTTTAGGTTCACATGTGTGTTCCTGGGCCACTTTTTCATTCACTCAGTGACTGTCCTTGCTCGCTCTTTCTATCCTTTTTTCTAATAAAGTTGAAAAATAGAAGTGGTACAAAAATTGTATAAATTTATGTTATTGCAGATTACTGTAATGTAAAATACTTCTAATAAATAAAACAAATAATTTTAAAAAAAATAAGGAAAAAAAAAAAAAAGAAAGGCAATAGCTGATCAGAGATATGGTGTAGGAAGGAGCTGTAGATGCTGGTTTACACTGAAGATAGACAAAAAAATCCTGCAGTAACTCACCGGGTCAGGCAACATCTCTGGAGAAAAGGAATGGGTAATGTTACGGGTTGAGACCCTTCTTCGCCCATTCCTCTTCTCCTGAAATGCTGTCTGGCCCGCTGAGTTACTGCAGCATTTTGTGTCTATCTTCGCTGATCAGAGATAGTCAGCTTTGTGGAAAGGAAATCCTGTACTAATTTGTCTGAAATTTTTTCAGTGGGTGACTAAGGATTGATGAAGGTAGGGCAATTGACGTTGTCCATATGTATTTCAGTAATGTATTTGACAAGGTCCCGCATAGTAGGCTGGTGCAGAAGTTTAAGATAGATGGGATCCAAGATATGCCAGCCAAATGGATCCAAATTGATTCGGTGGTGGGAGGAAGAGAGTAGTAGTGGAAAGATGTTGTACTGATTTCTAAATCTGTGACCAGTGGAGTACCTTTTGGTGGAAGAATGTTTTTTTTCCTGATTTCAAATCTTTGATCAGTGTGTACTATCAGTGCTGGGACCATTGCTGGTTGTAATATATATTAATGCCTTGGATGCAAACATTGCAGGTATGATTAGTAAAGCATCCCATATTTTCCATTAAACCGGTTATTTTCAATGTGTTCAAAGCCTCATACCTAAGGCATCAAATGCAGGGAGAACATCGACCTCAACAAAATCAGACGATTCTGTGGATTTAAACTTGAAGTTGAGGGAGCGAGGAGGTGAAGAACCTGGAATTATTTTGGGCGGTGTCATTTTAATCTGACGTCCAATGTTTTTCTCATATTTCAACAACAGATCATGAATGTTGCTCAAAATATCAGCCCAGTTTCCCTTTTGGTCTTCATATCTCTTGTAGTAGTTGAGAAAGACAACCATATCCGCATCAGAGCTATTTTTTACAGCTGTTCCTTTTCCAAGGGAGCCACCCTAAAAGAAGAGGCAAAACAACAATACAACCTTTTAAATAAATGATTTTTCGTTTTTTTTATAGAGATACAGCGCCTAAACAGGCCCTTTTGCCCACTGAGTCCGCACTAACCAGCGATCCCCGTACACTAGCACTTTCCTACACACGAGGAACAATTTACAATCTTTTACTGAAGCCAATTAAACTTGGTCATGGTCCGATGTTAAGTCCACGTCCTGCGGTGGGGCCCAAAGTCAGTCTGAGGAGAATCTCCAGCTCCATCAATGGTAGGCTGCAGAGCGACCGGAGAATGCGATCTGGAAAATAATCGCATCTCCGGCAAGGTAAGAAACTGAAAAAAAAGTTTCCCCCTCCCCCCACATAATACAAACTGGAGAACATTTACACAAACTTTTAACACACGCTAAAAATAAATTAAAAAAACAAAAAAACAGACAGACTGTTGGCGGGGCTGCCAATCATGCGGCGCCTCTGGTGGTCTCAATAAGGGAGATGCAGAAAATCTATCATCTCTGGTGGGGACAATTTACAACTAAGTATGCCAATTAGAAGCAAATTTAAGATGTTTACTTTTTATTTATTTGGCGCCAGTTTCCTCCCACTTTCCAAAGATGTACAGGTTTGTAGGTTAATTGGCTTCTGTAAATTGTAAATTGCCCCAGTGTGTAGGATAGTACAGGGTGATTGCTTGTTGGCGTGGACTCGGTGGGCCGAAGGGCCTGTTTCCACGTTGTATCACTAAGCTAAACTAAATGTATTTCTTCACAAAATGTTGTTGAAATTTGGAGTTTATCCTTGTAGTAGAGTGTATGTGCAAGGTCATTTGGAAGAATGACAAATAATTGAATGAATATACAGTATTAAGGGTGAAAAGAATAAACTAGTTTCAAATACTGATAAACCATCATTTAAATGAGCCTGGTGGCCTATTTCTATTTGATCAGAAATGTGGGTGGCACAGTCATGCAATCAATCAATCAATCAATCAGTTTTATTCATCACATACACATATAAGTGCAGTGAAATGAATTTGCCAGCAGCGGTACAATCAAAAAAGAACACACAATACACAATGAAATTTAACACAAACATCACCATAGCATTCTTCACTGTGGTGGAAGGCACAAAGCACAGTCAATCCTTCTCCATTGTTCACCCGTGGTCGGGGCCTACTATGCAGCAGCAAGAGCCGCTGCCTCACAATGCCAGGGACCTGGGTTCGATCCTGACCTCGGGTGCTGTCTGTGTGGAGTTTGCACAATCTCCATGTGACCGAGTGGGTTTCCTCTGGGTGCTCCGGTTTCCACCCAAATCCCAAAGGCATGCAGGTTTGTAGGTTATTTGGCAGGTGTAAAATTGTATCTAATTTGTTTCAGTTTCAGTTTAATATCACGTGTACCGAGACGTGTACCGGAAAGGCAACACAGCAAGGCACTGTGGAATGCCAAGGGCTAGTCAGAGCAGTAAACACGACATGGACATCCACTGCAGCCAAGAAGTCTCCAGCCATGATGATTTTTCATACCACTGGACTCTGACTTCTGTGGCCGAGTGGGTGAGGTTGTTACAGTGCAACAGCTTCTCCACATTAAACCCATTCACACACAGGTTTTTGTGCAGCCCTGGACTCGTGAGCTATGTCAGAACTCACCAGAATTGAGACTGCACAACCCGCCATCGTCGTTACCGATGGGCCACCACCACTGAGGTACAGTGAAAAGCTTTTGTTGCCTGCTATCCAGTCATCAGAAAGACATACATGATTACAATCGAACCATTTACAGTGTATAAATACATGATAAGCGAAGCAATTGGACGATAAGTGGAATAACATAGAACTAGTGTGAATGGGTGAACAATGGTCGGTGTGGACTCGGTGGGCAGAAGGGCCTTTTTCCACGCTGTATCTCTAAATTAAATACAGGTTATTAACTTATCCTGTGCTTGAGATAGCTCGACCTACTAGAGTTGTCTTGAACTCACAAAAGGTTCAATACCACTCATGAATACAGGCAGTGGGTATTTCTGGGTTAGTTGTGAAGGGCAGAATATCATGACCAAGGTTGATCACTGTGATAATGACTCTTCATATGTTCATGTCATGGGTGCAGAATTAGGCCATTCGGCCCATCGGGTCTACTCCGCCATTCAATCATGGCTCAATCTTTCTCTCAACCCCTTTCTCCTGCCTTCTCCCTGTAACCTTTGACACCCTGACACCCTAATCATGAACTTGTCAATCTCCACTTTAAAAATTCCCAATGACTTGGCCTTACAACCATCTGTGGCAATGAATTTCGTAGATTTACCACCCTCTGCCTAAAGAAATTCCTCCTCATCTCCTCTCTAAAGGTACGTCTTTGGCCGGAGAAATCAGGAGCATGGCACTTTAATTTAGAGACGCTGACCATTGATCACCCGTTCACACACAACTGGGAGAAAGACATTTTTTAAGCAATTCCAGTCTTTAATTGAGATTGCAGAACTCAGACTTGCACCAGTGATCCTGGGACTTTCTTTGTTTACAACTTAGTAACATGGTCTATTTCCGTTCAGTATACAATTCTGTCATCTCACCTTCACAGCTTTACTGATTTTGTAGGGACATTGTTCCTTTAAGAAAGTACAAATCTTGTCAATGGTCTCACCCACTTGGTTCAAAAATCTTTCATCAGGTTGGAGATATATGTAAATATATGTGTCCAGATCGCAGGGATGTGTTTGATACAAATCCATAATTCTTTTCTGTAATAAAAGAAAAGATAGAATTCAGCAAATTTTACTTCATAGGAGTTCTGAAGAGAATCACAAAATCGTTAAGGTATGAAAAGAGATCACAGTGTACAGAGTCAATGCCAAGTCTGAGTATAGCAGGTCACAAAGTGCTGGAAGAACTCAACAGGTCAGGCAGCATCTGCGGAGAGAATGGATTGCCGATGTTTCCAGTCACAGAGTGATACAGCGTGGAAACAGGCCCCTCAGCCCAGCTTGCCCACACCGACCAGCATGTCCCACCTACACTAGTCCCACCTGCCTACATTTGGCCCATATCCCTCTAAACCTGTCCTATCCATGTACCTGTCTAAAAGTTTCTTAAACGAAGTGACAGTACCTCCCTCAACTACCTCCTCTGGCAGCTTGTTCCAAACACCCACCGTGTGACAATGTTACCCCTTAGATTCCTATTAAATCTTTCTGATTGAATCTGACTGAATTCCATCCCTCACCAGCAGAGCTACCCCCATCCTCTGCCCACCTGCCTGTCCTTTCTATAGGATGTATAACCCTAAATATTAAGTTCCCAGGCCCGATCCTCCTGCAGCCACGTCTCAGTAATCCCCACAATGTATTATCTACCAACCTCTAACTGAGCCTCAAGATCATCTACTTTACTTCTTATACTTCGCGCATACATATACAATACTTTTAATTCCTTACGCATCTCACCTTTCACATCGATCCCTATTACACTTGGCCATACTCTCCTATCCCTTTGTGAGCTTCCTTTCCCGTTAATTCTGGGGTCATTAACCATCCCTTTACTCTCTTTCCCTTTAACTCCGTCCTCGACTATCCCATTTGACACCCCACCCCCCTTGTTCAGTTTAAAACCACCCGTGTAGCAGTGGCAAACCTGCCTGCCAGAATGTTGGTCCCCAACCTGTTAAGATGCAATCCGTCCCTTTTGTACAGTTCCCCCTTACTCCAAAACAGATCCCAGTGAACTAAGAATCTAAATCCTTGCCCCCTGCACCAGTTCCTCAGCCACACATTCAGGACCCGTATCTCCCTGTTCCTACTCTCGCCAGCACGAGGAACTGGAAGCAAACCGGAGATAACAACCCTGGGGGTCCTGCTTTTCAGCATTTTTCCGAGCTCTCTAAAGTCACGCTGCAGAATATTCATGCCCTTCTTTCCGACATTGTTTGTGCCGACATGCACTACCACGTCCGGCTGTTCACCTTCGCCCTTGAGGATTTTCTGCACTCTGTCCATGACATCCTGGATCCTGGCACCAGGAAGGCAGCACACCATCCTCGAATCCTGTCTGTTCCTGCAGAAACCCCTGTCCGTACCTCTCACAATGGAGTCTCCAACTACAATGACGTTGCCTGACGTTGGCCTCTTTGGTTTTGGTTCAACAGCCCTTTTTGCTTCGCAAGCCAGTCCGCCACTCAGTGTGATAACGTCTTCTTTCCTGACAGCATCTAAGTGGGTGAACCTGTTCACAAGAGGTACAACACCCGGGGACCTTTGCATTCCATATTTCACTCCCTTTCTCACCATCACCCACCTCATCTCTTCCAGTACCTTAGGTGTAACAATCTTACTGTAGGACTTGTCGAGGAACGACTCAGTATCTCGGACGAATCGGAGGTCATCCACTTGCTTCTCCAGTTCCCCAACACAGTCCTTCAGGAGCTGTACCTGGATGCACTTCTCACATTTGTAGCAGCCAGAGGCTGTGTCCTTGACCTCCCACATACTGCAAGCATCACACTGAATCAGCTTGCTTGACATCTCCTTCTTTCGTCTCTCCCTCTCCAGCGTTTTGCGTAGCCTCCTCTCCTCAGCCGAAGACTCTCGAGCCAAAGCCTTGCACTTTTCTCACAGGGCACTTCCCTCACTGACGCTCCCTAAGAGCCGTCCTGCTTATATTGACTGATAAATTGCCTAATTTACCAATTTACAAACCAAATTCCTCAGTTTTAAACTGTTTCCCCCATCTGACTCACTTCTAACTCTCCTCCCACTCGGGCTAGAGCCAATCAGTGCTTTCTCCTGCTTCTCTTTGTTGCTGTTGCTTCAAAATCCACGGGAGCTCCGAGTAAAGTCTGCCTGTGCTTTGCCTCTCCTTTTCAACTGTTTTCCCCCTCTGACTTACTTCTAACTCTCCTCCCACTCAGGCTAGAGCCAATCAGTGCTTTCTCCTGCTTCTCTTTGTTGCTGTTGCTTCAAAATCCACGGGAGCTCTGAGTAAAGTCTGCTTGTGCTTTGCCTCTCATTTTCAACTGTTTTCCCCCTCTGACTCACTTCTAACTCTCCTCCCACTCAGGCTAGAGCCAATCAGTGCTTTCTCCTGCTTCTCATTGTTGCTGTTGCTTCAAAATCCACGGGAGCTTGGAGGTAGTGATCATAATATGATTCGTTTTAATCTGCAATTTGAGAAGGAGAACATTAAATCGGAAGTGTCAGTGATGCAGTTGAACAAAGGGGACTATGAAGGCATGAGAGGGGAGCTGGCCAAGGTAGACTGGAAAGGGATCCTAGCAGGAATGACCGTGGAACAGCAATGGCAGGAATTTCTGGGCATAATCCGGAAACGCAGGATCATTTCATTCCAAAAAGGAACAAAGATTCTAAGGGGAGTAGGAGGCAACCGTGGCTGACAAGAGAAGTTAGGGATAGAATAATACTGAAAGAAAAGATGTATAACACAGCAAAGAGTAGCCGGAAGCCAGAGGATTGGGAAACTTTCATAGGACAACAGAAGGAAACAAAACGGGCAATACGGGCTGAAAAGATGACGTACGAAGGGAAGCTGGCCAGGAATATAAAGAAGGACAGTAAAAGCTTCTATAGATATGTTAAGGGAAAAAGAGTAGCAAAGTCAAATGTGGGTCCCTTGAAGGCAGACACGGGTGAAATTATTATGGGCAACAGGGAAATGGCAGAAGAGTTGAATAGGTACTTCTGATCTGTCTTCACTAAGGAAGACACAAACAATCTCCCAGATGTACTGGAGGACAGAGGATCTAAGGGGGTAGAGGAACTGAAAGAAATGTTCATTAGGCGAGAAATAGTGTTGGGTAGGCTAATGGGATTGAAGGATGATAAATCCCCTGGACCTGATGGTCTGCATCCCAGGGTCCTTAGGGAGGTGGCTCTAGAAATAGTGGACGCATTGGTGATCATTTTCCAATGTTCAATAGATTCAGGATCAGTTCCTGTGGATTGGAGGATAGCTAATGTTATCCCACTTTTCAAGAAAGGAGCGAGAGAGAAAACGGGGAATTACAGACCAGTTAGCCTGACTTCGGTGGTGGGAAAGATACTGGAGTCAATTATTAAAGAGGTAATAATGGGGCATTTGGATAGCAGTTAAAGGATTAGTTCAAGTCAACATGAATTTATGAAAGGGAAATCATGCTTAACTAATCTTCTGGAATTTCTTGAGGATGTGACAAGTAAAATTGATGAAGGGGTGCCAGTGGATGTAGTGTATCTAGACTTTCAGAAAGCCTTTGATAAGGTCCCGCACGGGAGACTGGTGACTAAAATTAGAGCACATGGTATTGGGGGTAGGGTGTTGACATGGATAGAAAATTGGTTGGCAGTCCGGAAGCAAAGAGTAGGAGTGAACGGGTCCTTTCCAGAATGGCAGGCAGTGGCGAGTGGAGTGCCGCAAGGCTCGGTGTTGGGGCTGCAACTGTTTACCATATATATTAATGATTTGGAAGAGGGAATTAGAAGCAACACTAGCAAGTTTGCGGATGACACAAAGCTGGGTGGCAGTGTGAACTGTGAAGAGGATGTTAGGAGGTTGCAGGGTGACCTGGACAGGTTGAGTGAGTGGGCAGATGCGTGGCAGATGCAGTATAATATAGATAAATGTGAGGTTATCCACTTTGGAGGCAAAAACAAGGGGGCAGATTATTATCTCAATGGGGTTAGGTTAGGTAAGGGGGAGGTGCAGCGAGACCTGGGCGTCCTTGTACACCAGTCACTGAAAGTTAGCTTACAGTTACAACAGGCAGTGAAGAAAGCTAATGGAATGTTGGCCTTCATAACAAGAGGATTTTAGTATAGGAGTAAAGAGGTTCTTCTGCAGTTGTATAGGGCTCCGGTGAGACCACATCTGGAGTATTGTGTACAGCTTTGGTCTCCTAATTTGAGGAAGGACATCCTTGTTATTGAGGCAGTGCAGCGTAGGTTCACGAGATTGATCCCTGGGATGGCGAGACTGTCATATGAAGAAAGATTGAAAAGACTAGGCTTGTATTCACTGGAGTTTAGAAGGATGAGGGGTTATCTTATAGAAACATATAAAATTATAAAAGGACTGGACAAGCTAGATGCAGGAAAAATGTTCCCAATGTTGTGCGAGTCCAGAACCAGGGGCCACAGTCTTAGAATAAAGGGGAGGTCATTTAAGACTGAGGTGAGAAAAAACGTTTTCACCCAGAGAGTTGTGAATTTATGGAATTCCCTGCCACAGAGGGCAGTGGAGGCCAAATCACTGGATGGATTTAAGAGAGAGTTAGATAGAGCTCTAGGGGCTAGTGGAGTCAAGGGATATGGGGAGAAGGCAGGCACGGGTTATTGATAGAGGACGATCAGCCATGATCACAATGAATGGCGGTGCTGGCTCGAAGGGTCGAATGGCCTCCTCCTGCACCTATTTTCTATGTTTCTATGTTTCTATGTTTCGTACGATAGCGGTGGGCGCTGGACAAGGGACTGTAGCAAGAACCAGAGGCCATAGCCTCCGAATAAAGGGGGAAAAAAATCATGAGGAATCTGAGGGGTAACTTTTTCACACAGATGGGTGTATGGAACAAGCTGCCAAAGGAGGTAGTTTAGGCTGAGACTATCCGAACGTGTAAGAAACAGTTAGACAGGTACGTGGATAGGACAGGTTTGGAGGGATATGGGCCAAACGCAGGCAAGTGGGACTATAGTAGATGGGACATGTTGTGTGGGCAAGTTGGGCCGATGGGCCTGTTTCCACACTGTATCACTCTCTGACTCTATGAACCGTTCGCTATTAATAACGGGGGGGGTTGGTACAAGTAAACAATAATGACTTTGAGCGGCTGCGGTTGTTTTGGCGGCTTGGTCCGGAGCAGCGGCGGGACATTGAGCGCTCGGTGTCGGGGTCGGCAGCGACTCTCTGCCGCTCTCTCCTGGCTTCTCTCGCCTCGTCTCGTCTCGCCCTTCTCTCGGTCTGAGGACGGACCCGGCGAACTGGCGAGAGACCCTGAGGCGGCATCTCGGTGCAAATTCAGACAACGCCAATCAACTAAACATATATTTTTTTAAACGCGGAGAATGTACAAACTCCGCCGAACCTGGGTCGCTGGAGTTATGAGGCAGCAACTCTACCGCTGCACCACCGGGCCGCCCTAACATTGTGTGTTTATCTGTACAAACATGCATCAGATTTGTGTAAAATAATCCCACAAACTAAAGACAACTCACCTTCACTGTGCACAGGCTTTGGTTCCTGGTGGAAATGAGCCCAAGCCCAACAGGGAAGTTTATTTGTAATGTTAGTTGGTTTCTATTCACTTCTGTTCTATTTGAGTTTCGATTCAGGAGTGTGACATCTGTCAGAAGTAACAGCCCAGCTGCGGCTGACTCATGATGACAAACGTGGAAGAGCAGAGAACGGCTTTGATGCCGGCAAAACAAAAACAAGCTTCTGGAAGAGCTCAGTGGGTCGAGCAGCTTCCGTGGAGGCAAAGTTATGGTTTAGTTTAGTTTAGAGATACAGCGCGGAAACAGGCCCTTCGGCCCACCGAGTCCGCACCGTCCAGCGGTCACCCCGCACACTAGCATTCTCCTCCACACACTGGGGACAATTTACAATTATACCAACGCCAATTAATCTACAAACCTGTACGTCTTTGGAGTGAGGGAGGAAAACTGAGCACCCAGAGAAAGGCCACGCTGTCACGGGGAGAACATCAAATATGAATGAATGAAGGATACTTTATCAGGGCTGCCAACTCTCACGCATTGAGCGTGAGACTCACGCATTTCACGAAATTCTCACGCTCTCAAGTTGATGGCAGAATTTCTCACGCTAAAAAAAAATGTGTTTAAATATATAAAAAAATAAATAAGTCGCACTCCTCCACACTCACCAATGAGAATAGTTTTCTGTCCGTGGGTTTCCCGTAAAGAACGAGCAATTTGATGGGCTTAAGCCCATCACACACTATTTAAAATGGCAATGTAGACAACAATGCTGGAGAAACTCAGCGGGTGAGGCAGCATCTATGGAGCGAAGGAAATAGGCGACGTTTCGGGTCGAGGCCCTTCTTCAAACATTTAAACATTTAAAATGGCAATGTAGACAAAAATGCTTGAGAAACTCAGTGGGTGAGGCAGCATCTATGTCTGAGTTTGACCCTTCGGACATTGCCAAGTCTCTGCTCACTCCGGGTGTTATCACCGCTTCACTGACACGCACTCTCACACACAAGCTAACACACACCCTTACACTGGCACACACAAGGTTTAAAGGGATATGGGCCAAATGCGATACATGGGACTAGTTTAGATGGGGCATCTTGATCTGCATGGACAAGTTGGGATGAAGTGCCTGTTTCCATGCTGTAAAACTATGACACGCTGTAGAAAGGGTGCAATTGCTCTGGAGAGGATCCAGGGGCGATTTATAAACATGTTGGCAGGGTTGAAACTTTTTTTTCACTTTGAGGAAAGATTTGATAACTGGGATTGTATTCTCTGCAGCAACAGAGGTGAAGAAAAGACTTAGTTGAGGTGAATAATATAATGAGAATAATAGGAAGGAAGCTTTTGCATTTTTCAGTTTGAAATTGTGGATTTTACTTCGGAGTCACGCGAGTGACTACGTGAAGAAGCCCGTCAGTGCGCCTGCGCGTCATTACGTCAGACGCCTTGACGCAAACGGACGTGAGGAGCAGTGCTCCTCGAGTGGTTTGTAGTTTTTCAACTACAAGGTAAGTAAAAACATTTTTACAGGTTTTCCAGGTCCGTTTACTGTGGGTCTATGGCGATTTTTTCCACAGACGCCATGGGAAAAAACGGACAGGGGGAAGAGGCGAGCGACATAGCCGACAGAAGTCGGGAAAGTCGGGAGTCCGCGGTTAGAGACCAACCGCCTCTAAACCCCGGTACAGTCGCCAGCGGTGAGCATAGCGACTGTGGACCTGGGGCTGGTGAAAACACAGTCAGTGCCTGTCGGGCAAAAGACAAAGTTTAAATCCCAACGGAGGGAGTCCCAGGCAATGAAGAAGCTCCAGGGCTAGATACTGCTTTAGAGCGTATTGCCCAAATAGAAAGCCTTTTACACAGGCTGTTGGAGCAACGTTCACTCAGTGAGGAGTGTTCTGAAAGCCAAGCTGCTGGAAACAGCTCAAACAGCTCCTGGTACAGGGCTAGATACTGCTTTCGAGCGTATTGCCCAAATAGAAGCCTTTTTCATAGGTTGTTGGAGCAAAAGTTCACTCAGGAAGGAGTGTACTGTAATCCAAGCTGCAGGAGCAGCTTAACAGCACCTGGCTCAGGGCTGATGGATGCACCCTCAGGAATGAGGAGCGTGCTACGGGTCATGAGATTTCAGACCCCGACTCTGACGGTGAGGCTGTACAAGGCGATGAAAGGCAGCTGCCAGATGTTCCAACCCTGGTAGTAGGATTCGCTGCCCCGTCAGGGTCAGGAGAGCCATTAGGAAGAACTGGCCTCCTTAATAAATTACTTGGTTTACCATTAGCTGGAACAGCATGAAATGGATGAGACTGCAAGAGTATCTGGAATCAGTTGCAGAGAATATTAAAGCTGCTGGGTTCTGGAATAACTGCTTTTACCAGAATAGCAGGTAACAACCAAAAGATGACGAAGTTGCATCAGCAAGCACTGGGGTTGCTATGCAGCACCCACTTCGAGAAGTGCTATACGGTCTACTATGAATCCGAAATTCGCAGCACTCTGCAAACCAAGTAATATACAAATTACCCAACTTACTCTTTGGAGAGATCTCGGGAGACGTATTAAAGAGTTGGAAGATGAAGCGAAAACAGGATTGATGAAGACATCAATGGTTGTGAAGTCTGTAAAGAGGAAGTATCCTTTCAGACGTCATACGGATCCTGGACCAAGTCGCTCATCAACGCAGGGACGTAGTTGGCGGCCTGCAGCGGGAGCAAGAACCAGTGGGCGTGCTTCCGGGAGAACCCAGGAATCTCAGGGTACTGAAATGACTCAATAGGTAGGTGGACCTGGTTCTCATGGGAACATACTAACTGGATTAAGTCCAAAAGTTGGAGGCAGGTTACATTTCTTCTATAATAATTGGAAGAAAATTACTTCAGATGTGGTAATCCTGAATAATATACAAGGATTTCGAATTGAATTCAATCCAAATTATGAGTTGCCTGTTCAGCATGTTCCTAGCCGAACTCTGCACTTTGTACAAAAAGAAGTGATGGAGGTTCAGGTTGCAATTGAAACCCTATATAAAAAAAAGGGGTTATTGAAAAATCAGTCTACCAAAGTCACCAATTTGTGTCAAAAATATTCCCTCGATCAAAAAAGGATGGAGGATGTAGGATTCTTGTAGATTTGATAAATCTGAATCCTTTTGTGCAATTTAGACATTTTAAAATGGAAACATTTATGACTGCCAAACAGCTTATTTCAGAAGCATGTTATATGGCAACTATAGACTTGAAAGATGCATATTATTCAGTGTCTGTTCATTCAGAAGATAGGAAGTATCTTAAATTTAAATGGATGAACCAGTTGTGGCAGTTCAAAGCTCTGCCTAATGGGTTAATATCTGCACTCAGAATATTCACAAAAATTGTTAAAACCAATTCTGGGCTTGCTGAGTAGCCAGGGGCATGTACTAATGGCATATTTGGATGATGTCTTGATTATAGGAAAGACAAAACAGTCAACAGAAGTATCTGTTGCAGTTGTGAAATCAACTTTTGAAAAGTTGGGGTTTCTAATTCATCCACAGAAATCTAGGTTAACACCATGTACCTCTATTAATTATTTGGGGTTCACAATTGATTCAGTCCAAATGAATATCACTTTGCCCAGGGAAAAGGGTGGATTTGATTAAAGATTGCAGTAATCTCCTAAACGAGCAAAAACCTTCAATTAGACAGGTGGCTCGTGTACTGGGAAAATTTGTAGCAGCATTCCCAGCAGTCCAATTTGGACCATTACATTATCAACAGCTGCAGAGACTTAAAGAACAGGCACCGAGAATGCATGTTGGTCATTTTGATAGAACCATGCAACTAACAACAAATGCTGTTTCTGGTCTGCAGTGGTGGATTCTACATGTCTCAAGCAGTTCCAGCAAAGTGCTGATTGAACAACCTTCCATGATATTACAAACTGATGCCAGTGCACCAGGATGGGGTGCAACTGACTTAACGTCTAGCTGAGGAGGCAGATGGAATCAGGAAGAGTCATTGTTACTGCAGACATGGGGAATTAACTATTTGGAGCTTCTAGGATGTTTCTATGGGCTCCAAGCTTATTGTTCTAACACAACTAATAAGCATGTTCAAGTTCAAATTGATAACACAACAGTAGTTGTTTATATTAATGATATGGAATTAAGTCGGTGTCTTGTGACAAAATGGTTAATCAACTTTGGGCTTGGTGTATTGAAAAGAACATTTGGATTTCAGCTATCTATCTACCAGGTAGAATGAACGATAGCAGACACCAAGTCACGAAAAGTTCCATGATAATAAAGAATGGATGTTGAATCAAGAGGTATTCAATGATATAGTCATCAGATTTGGAATGACCGACATCGACTTGAATCATCAGCTATCGAGATATGTCTCATGGAAACCAGATCCAGGAGCAGTGGCGATTGATGCTTTCTCGCTACATTGGGGTGGTATGTTTTCATATATATTTCCACCTTTCTGCCTCATAAGCCAATGTTTGCTTAAAATCAGGCAAGATGCTGCTTCAAGGGTATTGGTAGTACCAGATTGGCCTACACAGCCATGGTATCCGTTGATATTAGAATTAACAACACAAATGTTGATGAAAGTCCCAAAAAAGAGTAATTTATTGCTGCTCCCTGTACAGGGGAACAACATCCATTATATGATTGTTTGGATTTGTTGATTTGCAGGTTTTAAGAATGCCTTTTCTGGGACGAGGACTGTCTGAGCATACTGTGGACATGCTTACGGCAGCCTGGAGGAAGAGCACTCAAAAACAGTACCTTTCTTATATTAAGAAATGGGAAAAGTTCTGGGTACAAAAGAATGTGCAATAAAGTACTGCAGATATTTCAAATGTTTAGAATTTCTGTCAAAACTTTATTATGACGAAGGTCTGAGTTGTAGTGCAATTAATTCAGCCAGAAGTGCATTGTCCTCATATTTGGTTCTGGATTCAGAAAGAAACTCAATTGGGTCACACCCAATTGTTTCCAGACTAATGAAAGGAATCTTTAATTCCAAACCACCGAAACCTAGGTACGTGACAATCTGGGATGTAAGTGTGGTACTGAAACTACTTCGTGATGGTTATCAAGTGTGTCTTTACCTTTGGTCAAGCTCAGTATGAAAGTATTCATGTTTATGGCATGAGTGACAGCACAACGAGTGCAAACACTTGGAAAATTACAAATAGATAGTATGGAACTAACTGAAGACAAGGTTACATTCTATATCTATGACCTAATAAAGCAAATTAGGCCAGGTGTGACAAGGATTTAAAATTATGCTGGCAGCATATCCAAATGATCCATGTCTTTGTATTAAGACATATTTATTACAATACATTGAGGTCACAAAGAATTTGAGAATACGGAAACTGGGTTTTTGATCACACACAAGAAACCACACAAGAGAGTTTCAATACAGACTATTTCCAGATGGATAAAAGAAGTCTTAACAGCTGCTGGTATTAACACTTATGTTTTTACGTCTCACTCGACTAGGGCAGCAGAAATGTCGGCGGCCAGGGCAAAAGACGGCCCCGTCGACCATATCCTCGCAGCCGCCGGGTGGTCCAATGAGTTGATGTTTCAACATTTTTACCATCGGCCTATTGTTAATGCGGGATTGTTTGCAGAAACTATTTTAAGTTCTGTGTAAATTCCTCTGGTTTAAAGGGGATCTGATTCATTTCATTCTTGAAATGAATTACTGCATTTGTGGTACAAATGTTATTATGAATGCATGATTGATTATTCTCGTTCCGAGTCAATCTATGCAGTGAGAAGCCGGGATTGATCCACGGCATGAAATCACAAAGCTTTAAAATCTTCACGTAGTCACTCACGTGACTCCGAAGTAAAATAGTAAGATTAAACGAGAACTTACCTAAGTTTGAAGTTTGATCTTTATTTTATGAGGAGTTACGTAGGTGATTACGTGCCCGCCACGACCCTACCCTCTATCATAAAGGTCAGATGGAAGTTCTTGTATTACTCGTTTTAGTATGAGACTATATTACTTCGGTTCTTGTTTTTTGTGATTTCACACCGCTGCTTTGAAGATTGACGCGCAGGCGCACTGACGGGCTTCTTCACGTAATCACCTACGTAACTCCTCATAAAATAAAGATCAAACTTCAAACTTAGGTAAGTTCTCGTTTAATCTTACTAATCTGGTGCATACTTTTAACTTACACTTGATGCAACATTTATGCTTCAAATTGGATTAGGTGTGAATAAGGTTAGGCTGAATTACATTCCTAATTACATTCCACAGTAGAGCCAGGCTCTGATCAACAGGTGCAGCACATGAATGACTATATTCCTTTATGGAAATCAGATTATAATTCATGCTGTTATGCATATATAGAGAATCGGAATTTCCACAGAAAACCATGTGGTCATAAGGTGAATGTACAAATACTGTACAGACAGCACCCGTAGTCAGGATCAAATCTGGGTCTGTGGTGCTGCAAGGCAGCAACTCTACCGATGCGCCACCGTGCCACCCCATTAATTCTTTTTTCTGTAATATTTATTATGGTGACACGTCAATAAAGATGAACACATGATTCTGATTACTGCCTTTAGTTGGATAACACACATCTCCAGTCATTGTGTTTTTTTTTTTTTTAATATTTTTATTTTATTAGAAGTACAATTGTATACAATCATATTTTCATAATACCTTTTATGTACAGCTTCTTATTTTTAAAATTTTTTGAAATAAAGAAGAAAAAGAAAAAAGTTAGATAATGAAAAATAGAAAAATGTGAGATATAGTGTGTGAAAAAGAAAAATAAAGAATGAAAAAAGAAAGTTGAGACATAGAAAATGGAAGAAAGAGAATAAAAGAAGAGAAGAGAAGAAAAGAAAATAGAAGGAGATCATTTATAATCTTGACCATCCGCAGTCACGGATTAGCTTTTACACCTGTTTTGCACCATATGTTTCCAAAAAGACGACAAATGGAGACCAGCTCGTTATGAATTGGTCAAATTTATCTATTAGGAGGAATCGCATTTCCTCAAGATGTGCGGTATCCAACATACTTGCAATCCACATTTTGAGCGTTGGTATTGGTGTATTTTTCCAAAATTTCAATATTATTTTTTTTGCTATTATTAAACCATAATTAAAAATTGACTTTTGAGATGAGCTCAATTTGTTCCCGTCTTCCATTACCCCAAATATAATCAATTCATTATTGGGTTCCATTTTTGTCTTAAATAGTTTTGTAAATATTTTGAAAATATCACTCCAAAATCCATGATGTTTTATACAAGAAACAAAAGAGTGTGTTATAGTTGCGTCTTGGGTTAAACATTTATCGCAAATGGGCGATATATTTGGATAAAATTTATTTAATCTTGTTTTTGAGTAATATAATCTATGTAAAATTTTAAATTGGATTAGATTATGTCTTGCGTTAATCGAACACTTGTGAATGTATGTCAAATACTTTTCCCATGTAGCCTTCGTAATTTTTATCAATAATTCCCGTTCCCACTCTTCTCTAATTACCTCGGTCACAGGAAAATCTATATTTAAGATACTATTATATAAATATGATATTAATTTTTGTGTATCAGCTTTTATATTCATTACTTCTTCTAGTAAATCAGGAGTTATTTTTTGATATCCCTGTATGTATGTCTTCAAAAAATTACAAATCTGAAAATATTTAAAATAATGAGTGTTTTTCAGTTTAAATTTTAATTGTAATTGTTGAAATGATAATAAATCTCCCATTTCATACATATCCCCGATCCTTTTAATTCCTAAACTTTCCCATTGATTATATATTTTATCCATCATAGATGGTTTAAATAAAGGATTATTCACTATCGGTGTTAACAATGATAGGTTTCTTAATTTTAAGGATAATTTTATTTGTTTCCATATTCTTATTGTATCTTGTATAATTGGGTTTTTCTTATATATTGTATTGTTCATTTGTTTCGGGGAGAAGAGGATTGTTCCTATATTACAAGGATAACAATCCTCTTTCTCCCACTGTGCACAGGCTTTGGTTCCTGGTGGAAATGAGCCCAAGCCCAACAGGGAAGTTTATTTGTAATGTTAGTTGGTTTCTATTCACCTGTGTTCTGTTTGAGTTTCGATTCAGGAGTGTGACATCTGTCAGAAGTAACAGCCCAGCTGCGGCTGACTCATGATGACAAACGTGGAAGAGCAGAGAATGGCTTTGATGCCGGCAAAACAAAAACAAGCTTCTGGAAGAGCTCAGTGGGTCGAGCAGCTTCCGTGGAGACAAAGTTATGGTTTAGTTTAGTTTAGAGATACAGCGCGGAAACAGGCCCTTCGGCCCACCGAGTCCGCACCGTCCAGCGGTCACCCCGCACACTAGCATTCTCCTCCACACACTGGGGACAATTTACAATTATACCAACGCCAATTAATCTACAAACCTGTACGTCTTTGGAGTGAGGGAGGAAAACTGAGCACCCAGAGAAAGGCCATGCTGTCACGGGGAGAACATCAAATATGAATGAATGAAGGATACTTTATCAGGGCTGCCAACTCTCACGCATTGAGCGTGAGACTCACGCATTTCACGAAATTCTCACGCTCTCAAGTTGATGGCAGAATTTCTCACGCTAAAAAAAAAATGTGTTTAAATATATAAATAAATAAATAAGTCGCACTCCTCCACACTCACCAATGAGAATAGTTTTCTGTCCGTGGGTTTCCCGTAAAGAACGAGCAATTTGATGGGCTTAAGCCCATCACACACTATTTAAAATGGCAATGTAGACAACAATGCTGGAGAAACTCAGCGGGTGAGGCAGCATCTATGGAGCGAAGGAAATAGGCGACGTTTCGGGTCGAGGCCCTTCTTCAAACATTTAAACATTTAAAATGGCAATGTAGACAAAAATGCTTGAGAAACTCAGTGGGTGAGGCAGCATCTATGTCTGAGTTTGACCCTTCGGACATTGCCAAGTCTCTGCTCACTCCGGGTGTTATCACCGCTTCACTGACACGCACTCTCACACACAAGCTAACACACACCCTTACACTGGCACACACAAGGTTTAAAGGGATATGGGCCAAATGCGATACATGGGACTAGTTTGGATGGGGCATCTTGATCTGCATGGACAAGTTGGGATGAAGTGCCTGTTTCCATGCTGTAAGACTATGACACGCTGTAGAAAGGGTGCAATTGCTCTGGAGAGGATCCAGGGGCGATTTATAAACATGTTGGCAGGGCTGAAACTTTTTTTTCACTTTGAGGAAAGATTTGATAACTGGGATTGTATTATCTGCAGCAACGGAGGTGAAGAAAAGACTTAGTTGAGGTGAGTAATATAATGAGAATATTAGGAAGGAAGCTTTTGCATTTTTCAGTTTGAAATTGTGGAATCTGGTGCATACTTTTAACTTACACTTGATGCAACATTTATGCTTCAAATTGGATTAGGTGTGAATAAGGTTAGGCTGAATTACATTCCTAATTACATTCCACAGTAGAGCCAGGCTCTGATCAACAGGTGCAGCACATGAATGACTATATTCCTGTATGGAAATCAGATTATAATTCATGCTGTTATGCATATATAGAGAATCGGAATTTCCACAGAAAACCATGTGGTCATAAGGAGAATGTACAAATACTGTACAGACAGCACCCGTAGTCAGGATCAAATCTGGGTCTGTGGTGCTGCAAGGCAGCAACTCTACCGATGCGCCACTGTGCCACCCCATTAATTCTTTTTTCTGTAATATTTATTATGGTGACACGTCAATAAAGATGAACACATGATTCTGATTACTGCCTTTAGTTGGATAACACACATCTCCACTCATTGTGTTTTTTTTTTTTTAATATTTTAATTTTATTAGAAGTAAGTACAATTGTATACAATCATATTTTCATAATACCTTTTATGTACAGCTTCTTAAAATTTTTTTTGAAATAAAGAAGAAAAAGAAAAAAGTTAGATAATGAAAAATAGAAAAATGTGAGATATATAGTGTGTGAAAAAGAAAAATAAAGAATGAAAAAAGAAAGTTGAGACATAGAAAATAGAAGAAAGAGAATAAAAGAAGAGAAGAGAAGAAAAGAAAATAGAAGGAGATCATTTATAATCTTGACCATCCGCAGTCACGGATTAGCTTTTACACCTGTTTTGCACCATATGTTTCCAAAAAGACGACAAATGGAGACCAACTCGTTATGAATTGGTCATATTTATCTATTAGGAGGAATCGCATTTCCTCAAGATGTGCGGTATCCAACATACTTGCAATCCACATTTTGAGCGTTGGTATTGGTGTATTTTTCCAAAATTTCAATATTGATTTTTTTGCTATTATTAAACCATAATTAAAAATTGACTTTTGAGATGAGCTCAATTTGTTCCCGTCTTCCATTACCCCAAATATAATCAATTCATTATTGGGTTCCATTTTTGTCTTAAATAGTTTTGTAAATATTTCGAAAATATCACTCCAAAATCCATGAAGTTTTATACAAGAAACAAAAGAGTGTGTTATAGTTGCGTCTTGAGTTAAACATTTATCGCAAATGGGCGATATATTTGGATAAAATTTATTTAATCTTGTTTTTGAGTAATATAATCTATGTAAAATTTTAAATTGGATTAGATTATGTCTTGCGTTAATCGAACACTTGTGAATGTATGTCAAATACTTTTCCCATGTAGTCTTCGTAATTTTTATCAATAATTCCCGTTCCCACTCTTCTCTAATTACCTCGGTCACAGGTAAATCTATATTTAAGATACTATTATATAAATATGATATTAATTTTTGTGTATCAGCTTTTATATTCATTACTTCTTCTAGTAAATCAGGAGTTATTTTTTGATATCCCTGTATGTATGTCTTCAAAAAATTACAAATCTGAAAATATTTAAAATAATGAGTGTTTTTCAGTTTAAATTTTAATTGTAATTGTTGAAATGATAATAAATCTCCCATTTCATACATATCCCCGATCCTTTTAATTCCTAAACTTTCCCATTGATTATATATTTTATCCATCATAGATGGTTTAAATAAAGGATTATTCGCTATCGGTGTTAACAATGATAGGTTTCTTAATTTTAAGGATAATTTTATTTGTTTCCATATTCTTATTGTATCTTGTATAATTGGGTTTTTCTTATATATTGTATTGTTCATTTTTTTCGGGGAGAAGAGGATTGTTCCTATATTACAAGGATAACAATCCTCTTTCTCCCACTGTGCACAGGCTTTGGTTCCTGGTGGAAATGAGCCCAAGCCCAACAGGGAAGTTTATTTGTAATGTTAGTTGGTTTCTATTCACCTGTGTTCTATTTGAGTTTCGATTCAGGAGTGTGACATCTGTCAGAAGTAACAGCCCAGCTGCGGCTGACTCATGATGACAAACGTGGAAGAGCAGAGAATGGCTTTGATGCCGGCAAAACAAAAACAAGCTTCTGGAAGAGCTTGTCGAGTGGGTCGAGCAGCTTCCGTGGAGGAAAAGTTATGGTTTAGTTTAGTTTAGAGATACAGCGTGGAAACAGGCCCTTCGGCCCACCGAGTCCGCACCGTCCAGCGGTCACCCCGCACACTAGCATTCTCCTCCACACACTGGGGACTATTTACAATTATACCAACGCCAATTAATCTACAAATCTGTACGTCTTTGGAGTGAGGGAGGAAAACTGAGCACCCAGAGAAAGGCCACGCTGTCACGGGGAGAACATCAAATATGAATGAATGAAGGATACTTTATCAGGGCTGCCAACTCTCACGCATTGAGCGTGAGACTCACGCATTTCACGAAATTCTCACGCTCTCAAGTTGATGGCAGAATTTCTCACGCTAAAAAAAAAAAAGTGTTTAAATATATAAATAAATAAATAAGTCGCACTCCTCCACACTCACCAATGAGAATAGTTTTCTGTCCGTGGGTTTCCCGTAAAGAACGAGCAATTTGATGGGCTTAATCCCATCACACACTATTTAAAATGGCAATGTAGACAACAATGCTGGAGAAACTCAGCGGGTGAGGCAGCATCTATGGAGCGAAGGAAATAGGCGACGTTTCGGGTCGAGGCCCTTCTTCAAACATTTAAACATTTAAAATGGCAATGTAGACAAAAATGCTTGAGAAACTCAGTGGGTGAGGCAGCATCTATGTCTGAGTTTGACCCTTCGGACATTGCCAAGTCTCTGCTCACTCCGGGTGTTATCACCGCTTCACTGACACGCACTCTCACACACAAGCTAACACACACCCTTACACTGGCACACACAAGGTTTAAAGGGATATGGGCCAAATGCGATACATGGGACTAGTTTGGATGGGGCATCTTGATCTGCATGGACAAGTTGGGATGAAGTGCCTGTTTCCATGCTGTAAGACTATGACACGCTGTAGAAAGGGTGCAATTGCTCTGGAGAGGATCCAGGAGCGATTTATAAACATGTTGGCAGGGCTGAAACCTTTTTTTCACTTTGAGGAAAGATTTGATAACTGGGATTGTATTATCTGCAGCAACGGAGGTGAAGAAAAGACTTAGTTGAGGTGAGTAATATAATGAGAATATTAGGAAGGAAGCTTTTGCATTTTTCAGTTTGAAATTGTGGAATCTGGTGCATACTTTTAACTTACACTTGATGCAACATTTATGCTTCAAATTGGATTAGGTGTGAATAAGGTTAGGCTGAATTACATTCCTAATTACATTCCACAGTAGAGCCAGGCTCTGATCAACAGGTGCAGCACATGAATGACTATATTCCTGTATGGAAATCAGATTATAATTCATGCTGTTATGCATATATAGAGAATCGGAATTTCCACAGAAAACCATGTGGTCATAAGGAGAATGTACAAATACTGTACAGACAGCACCCGTAGTCAGGATCAAATCTGGGTCTGTGGTGCTGCAAGGCAGCAACTCTACCGATGCGCCACTGTGCCACCCCATTAATTCTTTTTTCTGTAATATTTATTATGGTGACACGTCAATAAAGATGAACACATGATTCTGATTACTGCCTTTAGTTGGATAACACACATCTCCACTCATTGTGTGTGTTTTTTTTTTTTTATATTTTAATTTTATTAGAAGTAAGTACAATTGTATACAATCATATTTTCATAATACCTTTTATGTACAGCTTCTTAAAATTTTTTTTGAAATAAAGAAGAAAAAGAAAAAAGTTAGATAATGAAAAATAGAAAAATGTGAGATATATAGTGTGTGAAAAAGAAAAATAAAGAATGAAAAAAGAAAGTTGAGACATAGAAAATGGAAGAAAGAGAATAAAAGAAGAGAAGAGAAGAAAAGAAAATAGAAGGAGATCATTTATAATCTTGACCATCCGCAGTCACGGATTAGCTTTTACACCTGTTTTGCACCATATGTTTCCAAAAAGACGACAAATGGAGACCAGCTCGTTATGAATTGGTCAAATTTATCTATTAGGAGGAATCGCATTTCCTCAAGATGTGCGGTATCCAACATACTTGCAATCCACATTTTGAGCGTTGGTATTGGTGTATTTTTCCAAAATTTCAATATTATTTTTTTTGCTATTATTAAACCATAATTAAAAATTGACTTTTGAGATGAGCTCAATTTGTTCCCGTCTTCCATTACCCCAAATATAATCAATTCATTATTGGGTTCCATTTTTGTCTTAAATAGTTTTGTAAATATTTTGAAAATATCACTCCAAAATCCATGATGTTTTATACAAGAAACAAAAGAGTGTGTTATAGTTGCGTCTTGGGTTAAACATTTATCGCAAATGGGCGATATATTTGGATAAAATTTATTTAATCTTGTTTTTGAGTAATATAATCTATGTAAAATTTTAAATTGGATTAGATTATGTCTTGCGTTAATCGAACACTTGTGAATGTATGTCAAATACTTTTCCCATGTAGCCTTCGTAATTTTTATCAATAATTCCCGTTCCCACTCTTCTCTAATTACCTCGGTCACAGGAAAATCTATATTTAAGATACTATTATATAAATATGATATTAATTTTTGTGTATCAGCTTTTATATTCATTACTTCTTCTAGTAAATCAGGAGTTATTTTTTGATATCCCTGTATGTATGTCTTCAAAAAATTACAAATCTGAAAATATTTAAAATAATGAGTGTTTTTCAGTTTAAATTTTAATTGTAATTGTTGAAATGATAATAAATCTCCCATTTCATACATATCCCCGATCCTTTTAATTCCTAAACTTTCCCATTGATTATATATTTTATCCATCATAGATGGTTTAAATAAAGGATTATTCACTATCGGTGTTAACAATGATAGGTTTCTTAATTTTAAGGATAATTTTATTTGTTTCCATATTCTTATTGTATCTTGTATAATTGGGTTTTTCTTATATATTGTATTGTTCATTTGTTTCGGGGAGAAGAGGATTGTTCCTATATTACAAGGATAACAATCCTCTTTCTCCCACTGTGCACAGGCTTTGGTTCCTGGTGGAAATGAGCCCAAGCCCAACAGGGAAGTTTATTTGTAATGTTAGTTGGTTTCTATTCACCTGTGTTCTGTTTGAGTTTCGATTCAGGAGTGTGACATCTGTCAGAAGTAACAGCCCAGCTGCAGCTGACTCATGATGACAAACGTGGAAGAGCAGAGAATGGCTTTGATGCCGGCAAAACAAAAACAAGCTTCTGGAAGAGCTCAGTGGGTCGAGCAGCTTCCGTGGAGGCAAAGTTATGGTTTAGTTTAGTTTAGAGATACAGCGCGGAAACAGGCCCTTCGGCCCACCGAGTCCGCACCGTCCAGCGGTCACCCCGCACACTAGCATTCTCCTCCACACACTGGGGACAATTTACAATTATACCAACGCCAATTAATCTACAAACCTGTACGTCTTTGGAGTGAGGGAGGAAAACTGAGCACCCAGAGAAAGGCCATGCTGTCACGGGGAGAACATCAAATATGAATGAATGAAGGATACTTTATCAGGGCTGCCAACTCTCACGCATTGAGCGTGAGACTCACGCATTTCACGAAATTCTCACGCTCTCAAGCTGATGGCAGAATTTCTCACGCTAAAAAAAAATGTGTTTAAATATATAAATAAATAAATAAGTCGCACTCCTCCACACTCACCAATGAGAATAGTTTTCTGTCCGTGGGTTTCCCGTAAAGAACGAGCAATTTGATGGGCTTAAGCCCATCACACACTATTTAAAATGGCAATGTAGACAACAATGCTGGAGAAACTCAGCGGGTGAGGCAGCATCTATGGAGCGAAGGAAATAGGCGACGTTTCGGGTCGAGGCCCTTCTTCAAACATTTAAACATTTAAAATGGCAATGTAGACAAAAATGCTTGAGAAACTCAGTGGGTGAGGCAGCATCTATGTCTGAGTTTGACCCTTCGGACATTGCCAAGTCTCTGCTCACTCCGGGTGTTATCACCGCTTCACTGACACGCACTCTCACACACAAGCTAACACACACCCTTACACTGGCACACACAAGGTTTAAAGGGATATGGGCCAAATGCGATACATGGGACTAGTTTGGATGGGGCATCTTGATCTGCATGGACAAGTTGGGATGAAGTGCCTGTTTCCATGCTGTAAGACTATGACACGCTGTAGAAAGGGTGCAATTGCTCTGGAGAGGATCCAGGGGCGATTTATAAACATGTTGGCAGGGCTGAAACCTTTTTTTCACTTTGAGGAAAGATTTGATAACTGGGATTGTATTATCTGCAGCAACGGAGGTGAAGAAAAGACTTAGTTGAGGTGAGTAATATAATGAGAATATTAGGAAGGAAGCTTTTGCATTTTTCAGTTTGAAATTGTGGAATCTGGTGCATACTTTTAACTTACACTTGATGCAACATTTATGCTTCAAATTGGATTAGGTGTGAATAAGGTTAGGCTGAATTACATTCCTAATTACATTCCACAGTAGAGCCAGGCTCTGATCAACAGGTGCAGCACATGAATGACTATATTCCTGTATGGAAATCAGATTATAATTCATGCTGTTATGCATATATAGAGAATCGGAATTTCCACAGAAAACCATGTGGTCATAAGGAGAATGTACAAATACTGTACAGACAGCACCCGTAGTCAGGATCAAATCTGGGTCTGTGGTGCTGCAAGGCAGCAACTCTACCGATGCGCCACTGTGCCACCCCATTAATTCTTTTTTCTGTAATATTTATTATGGTGACACGTCAATAAAGATGAACACATGATTCTGATTACTGCCTTTAGTTGGATAACACACATCTCCACTCATTGTGTGTGTTTTTTTTTTTTAATATTTTAATTTTATTAGAAGTAAGTACAATTGTATACAATCATATTTTCATAATACCTTTTATGTACAGCTTCTTAAAATTTTTTTTGAAATAAAGAAGAAAAAGAAAAAAGTTAGATAATGAAAAATAGAAAAATGTGAGATATATAGTGTGTGAAAAAGAAAAATAAAGAATGAAAAAAGAAAGTTGAGACATAGAAAATGGAAGAAAGAGAATAAAAGAAGAGAAGAGAAGAAAAGAAAATAGAAGGAGATCATTTATAATCTTGACCATCCGCAGTCACGGATTAGCTTTTACACCTGTTTTGCACCATATGTTTCCAAAAAGACGACAAATGGAGACCAGCTCGTTATGAATTGGTCAAATTTATCTATTAGGAGGAATCGCATTTCCTCAAGATGTGCGGTATCCAACATACTTGCAATCCACATTTTGAGCGTTGGTATTGGTGTATTTTTCCAAAATTTCAATATTATTTTTTTTGCTATTATTAAACCATAATTAAAAATTGACTTTTGAGATGAGCTCAATTTGTTCCCGTCTTCCATTACCCCAAATATAATCAATTCATTATTGGGTTCCATTTTTGTCTTAAATAGTTTTGTAAATATTTTGAAAATATCACTCCAAAATCCATGATGTTTTATACAAGAAACAAAAGAGTGTGTTATAGTTGCGTCTTGGGTTAAACATTTATCGCAAATGGGCGATATATTTGGATAAAATTTATTTAATCTTGTTTTTGAGTAATATAATCTATGTAAAATTTTAAATTGGATTAGATTATGTCTTGCGTTAATCGAACACTTGTGAATGTATGTCAAATACTTTTCCCATGTAGCCTTCGTAATTTTTATCAATAATTCCCGTTCCCACTCTTCTCTAATTACCTCGGTCACAGGAAAATCTATATTTAAGATACTATTATATAAATATGATATTAATTTTTGTGTATCAGCTTTTATATTCATTACTTCTTCTAGTAAATCAGGAGTTATTTTTTGATATCCCTGTATGTATGTCTTCAAAAAATTACAAATCTGAAAATATTTAAAATAATGAGTGTTTTTCAGTTTAAATTTTAATTGTAATTGTTGAAATGATAATAAATCTCCCATTTCATACATATCCCCGATCCTTTTAATTCCTAAACTTTCCCATTGATTATATATTTTATCCATCATAGATGGTTTAAATAAAGGATTATTCACTATCGGTGTTAACAATGATAGGTTTCTTAATTTTAAGGATAATTTTATTTGTTTCCATATTCTTATTGTATCTTGTATAATTGGGTTTTTCTTATATATTGTATTGTTCATTTGTTTCGGGGAGAAGAGGATTGTTCCTATATTACAAGGATAACAATCCTCTTTCTCCCACTGTGCACAGGCTTTGGTTCCTGGTGGAAATGAGCCCAAGCCCAACAGGGAAGTTTATTTGTAATGTTAGTTGGTTTCTATTCACCTGTGTTCTGTTTGAGTTTCGATTCAGGAGTGTGACATCTGTCAGAAGTAACAGCCCAGCTGCAGCTGACTCATGATGACAAACGTGGAAGAGCAGAGAATGGCTTTGATGCCGGCAAAACAAAAACAAGCTTCTGGAAGAGCTCAGTGGGTCGAGCAGCTTCCGTGGAGGCAAAGTTATGGTTTAGTTTAGTTTAGAGATACAGCGCGGAAACAGGCCCTTCGGCCCACCGAGTCCGCACCGTCCAGCGGTCACCCCGCACACTAGCATTCTCCTCCACACACTGGGGACAATTTACAATTATACCAACGCCAATTAATCTACAAACCTGTACGTCTTTGGAGTGAGGGAGGAAAACTGAGCACCCAGAGAAAGGCCATGCTGTCACGGGGAGAACATCAAATATGAATGAATGAAGGATACTTTATCAGGGCTGCCAACTCTCACGCATTGAGCGTGAGACTCACGCATTTCACGAAATTCTCACGCTCTCAAGCTGATGGCAGAATTTCTCACGCTAAAAAAAAATGTGTTTAAATATATAAATAAATAAATAAGTCGCACTCCTCCACACTCACCAATGAGAATAGTTTTCTGTCCGTGGGTTTCCCGTAAAGAACGAGCAATTTGATGGGCTTAAGCCCATCACACACTATTTAAAATGGCAATGTAGACAACAATGCTGGAGAAACTCAGCGGGTGAGGCAGCATCTATGGAGCGAAGGAAATAGGCGACGTTTCGGGTCGAGGCCCTTCTTCAAACATTTAAACATTTAAAATGGCAATGTAGACAAAAATGCTTGAGAAACTCAGTGGGTGAGGCAGCATCTATGTCTGAGTTTGACCCTTCGGACATTGCCAAGTCTCTGCTCACTCCGGGTGTTATCACCGCTTCACTGACACGCACTCTCACACACAAGCTAACACACACCCTTACACTGGCACACACAAGGTTTAAAGGGATATGGGCCAAATGCGATACATGGGACTAGTTTGGATGGGGCATCTTGATCTGCATGGACAAGTTGGGATGAAGTGCCTGTTTCCATGCTGTAAGACTATGACACGCTGTAGAAAGGGTGCAATTGCTCTGGAGAGGATCCAGGGGCGATTTATAAACATGTTGGCAGGGCTGAAACTTTTTTTTCACTTTGAGGAAAGATTTGATAACTGGGATTGTATTATCTGCAGCAACGGAGGTGAAGAAAAGACTTAGTTGAGGTGAGTAATATAATGAGAATATTAGGAAGGAAGCTTTTGCATTTTTCAGTTTGAAATTGTGGAATCTGGTGCACACTTTTAACTTACACTTGATGCAACATTTATGCTTCAAATTGGATTAGGTGTGAATAAGGTTAGGCTGAATTACATTCCTAATTACATTCCACAGTAGAGCCAGGCTCTGATCAACAGGTGCAGCACATGAATGACTATATTCCTGTATGGAAATCAGATTATAATTCATGCTGTTATGCATATATAGAGAATCGGAATTTCCACAGAAAACCATGTGGTCATAAGGAGAATGTACAAATACTGTACAGACAGCACCCGTAGTCAGGATCAAATCTGGGTCTGTGGTGCTGCAAGGCAGCAACTCTACCGATGCGCCACTGTGCCACCCCATTAATTCTTTTTTCTGTAATATTTATTATGGTGACACGTCAATAAAGATGAACACATGATTCTGATTACTGCCTTTAGTTGGATAACACACATCTCCACTCATTGTGTGTGTTTTTTTTTTTATATTTTAATTTTATTAGAAGTAAGTACAATTGTATACAATCATATTTTCATAATACCTTTTATGTACAGCTTCTTAAAATTTTTTTTGAAATAAAGAAGAAAAAGAAAAAAGTTAGATAATGAAAAATAGAAAAATGTGAGATATATAGTGTGTGAAAAAGAAAAATAAAGAATGAAAAAAGAAAGTTGAGACATAGAAAATAGAAGAAAGAGAATAAAAGAAGAGAAGAGAAGAAAAGAAAATAGAAGGAGATCATTTATAATCTTGACCATCCGCAGTCACGGATTAGCTTTTACACCTGTTTTGCACCATATGTTTCCAAAAAGACGACAAATGGAGACCAACTCGTTATGAATTGGTCATATTTATCTATTAGGAGGAATCGCATTTCCTCAAGATGTGCGGTATCCAACATACTTGCAATCCACATTTTGAGCGTTGGTATTGGTGTATTTTTCCAAAATTTCAATATTGATTTTTTTGCTATTATTAAACCATAATTAAAAATTGACTTTTGAGATGAGCTCAATTTGTTCCCGTCTTCCATTACCCCAAATATAATCAATTCATTATTGGGTTCCATTTTTGTCTTAAATAGTTTTGTAAATATTTTGAAAATATCACTCCAAAATCCATGAAGTTTTATACAAGAAACAAAAGAGTGTGTTATAGTTGCGTCTTGAGTTAAACATTTATCGCAAATGGGCGATATATTTGGATAAAATTTATTTAATCTTGTTTTTGAGTAATATAATCTATGTAAAATTTTAAATTGGATTAGATTATGTCTTGCGTTAATCGAACACTTGTGAATGTATGTCAAATACTTTTCCCATGTAGTCTTCGTAATTTTTATCAATAATTCCCGTTCCCACTCTTCTCTAATTACCTCGGTCACAGGTAAATCTATATTTAAGATACTATTATATAAATATGATATTAATTTTTGTGTATCAGCTTTTATATTCATTACTTCTTCTAGTAAATCAGGAGTTATTTTTTGATATCCCTGTATGTATGTCTTCAAAAAATTACAAATCTGAAAATATTTAAAATAATGAGTGTTTTTCAGTTTAAATTTTAATTGTAATTGTTGAAATGATAATAAATCTCCCATTTCATACATATCCCCGATCCTTTTAATTCCTAAACTTTCCCATTGATTATATATTGTATCCATCATAGATGGTTTAAATAAAGGATTATTCGCTATCGGTGTTAACAATGATAGGTTTCTTAATTTTAAGGATAATTTTATTTGTTTCCATATTCTTATTGTATCTTGTATAATTGGGTTTTTCTTATATATTGTATTGTTCATTTTTTTCGGGGAGAAGAGGATTGTTCCTATATTACAAGGATAACAATCCTCTTTCTCCCACTGTGCACAGGCTTTGGTTCCTGGTGGAAATGAGCCCAAGCCCAACAGGGAAGTTTATTTGTAATGTTAGTTGGTTTCTATTCACCTGTGTTCTATTTGAGTTTCGATTCAGGAGTGTGACATCTGTCAGAAGTAACAGCCCAGCTGCGGCTGACTCATGATGACAAACGTGGAAGAGCAGAGAATGGCTTTGATGCCGGCAAAACAAAAACAAGCTTCTGGAAGAGCTTGTCGAGTGGGTCGAGCAGCTTCCGTGGAGGAAAAGTTATGGTTTAGTTTAGTTTAGAGATACAGCGTGGAAACAGGCCCTTCGGCCCACCGAGTCCGCACCGTCCAGCGGTCACCCCGCACACTAGCATTCTCCTCCACACACTGGGGACTATTTACAATTATACCAACGCCAATTAATCTACAAACCTGTACGTCTTTGGAGTGAGGGAGGAAAACTGAGCACCCAGAGAAAGGCCACGCTGTCACGGGGAGAACATCAAATATGAATGAATGAAGGATACTTTATCAGGGCTGCCAACTCTCACGCATTGAGCGTGAGACTCACGCATTTCACGAAATTCTCACGCTCTCAAGCTGATGGCAGAATTTCTCACGCTAAAAAAAAATGTGTTTAAATATATAAATAAATAAATAAGTCGCACTCCTCCACACTCACCAATGAGAATAGTTTTCTGTCCGTGGGTTTCCCGTAAAGAACGAGCAATTTGATGGGCTTAAGCCCATCACACACTATTTAAAATGGCAATGTAGACAACAATGCTGGAGAAACTCAGCGGGTGAGGCAGCATCTATGGAGCGAAGGAAATAGGCGACGTTTCGGGTCGAGGCCCTTCTTCAAACATTTAAACATTTAAAATGGCAATGTAGACAAAAATGCTTGAGAAACTCAGTGGGTGAGGCAGCATCTATGTCTGAGTTTGACCCTTCGGACATTGCCAAGTCTCTGCTCACTCCGGGTGTTATCACCGCTTCACTGACACGCACTCTCACACACAAGCTAACACACACCCTTACACTGGCACACACAAGGTTTAAAGGGATATGGGCCAAATGCGATACATGGGACTAGTTTAGATGGGGCATCTTGATCTGCATGGACAAGTTGGGATGAAGTGCCTGTTTCCATGCTGTAAGACTATGACACGCTGTAGAAAGGGTGCAATTGCTCTGGAGAGGATCCAGGGGCGATTTATAAACATGTTGGCAGGGCTGAAACTTTTTTTTCACTTTGAGGAAAGATTTGATAACTGGGATTGTATTCCCTGCAGCAACGGAGGTGAAGAAAAGACTTAGTTGAGGTGAGTAATATAATGAGAATATTAGGAAGGAAGCTTTTGCATTTTTCAGTTTGAAATTGTGGAATCTGGTGCATACTTTTAACTTACACTTGATGCAACATTTATGCTTCAAATTGGATTAGGTGTGAATAAGGTTAGGCTAAACTACATTCCTAATTACATTCCACAGTAGAGCCAGGCTCTGATCAACAGGTGCAGCACATGAATGACTATATTCCTGTATGGAAATCAGATTATAATTCATGCTGTTATGCATATATAGAGAACCGGAATTTCCACAGAAAACCATGTGGTCATAAGGAGAATGTACAAATACTGTACAGACAGCACCCGTAGTCAGGATCAAATCTGGGTCTGTGGTGCTGCAAGGCAGCAACTCTACCGATGCGCCACCGTGCCACTCCATTAATTCTTTTTTCTGTAATATTTATTATGGTGACACGTCAATAAAGATGAACACATGATTCTGATTACTGCCTTTAGTTGGAGAACACGCATCTCCAGTCATTGTGTTTTATTGCTGGTTTTCAGCCTCTTCAGTCTGAAGGTCTCGACCCGAAACATCACCTATTCTTTCTCTCCAGAAATGCTGCCTGTCCTGCTGAGTTATTCCAGATTTTAGTATCTATCTTCAGTTTAAACCATCATCTGCAGTTCCTTCTTACACTCTTTATTAAGCGAAACAGGTCCAATTCTCATAATATTATTCACCTCAACTAAGTCTCATCTTCACCTCCGTTGCTGCAGAGAATACAATTCCAGTTATCAAATCTTTCTTCAAAGTGAAACAAAAATTCCAGCCCTGCCAATATGTTCATAAATCGCCCCTGGATCCTCTCCAGAGAAATTGCACCCTTTCTACAGTGTATCATAGTCTTACAGCATGGAAACAGGCCCTTCATCCCAACTTGTTCATGCAGATCAAGATGCCCCAACTAAATTAGTTCCATTTATCTGCATTTGGCCCAAATCCCTTTAAACCCTGTGTGTGCCAGTGTGTGTGCCAGTGTGTGTGTAAGGGTGTGTGTTAGGTTGTGTGTGTGTAAGGGTGTGTGTAAGGGTGTGTGTTAGGTTGTGTGTGCCAGTGTGTGTGTAAGGGTGTGTGTTAGGTTGTGTGTGAGAGTGTGTGTCAGTGAAGCGGCGACAACACCCGGAGTGAGCGGAGACTTGGCGATGTCCGGGGAGCATTTCCCTCTCTCCTCCCCTCCCCGGGAATGCAGGCCGGCCCAGGTGCTCCGTGTCCAGCTGGGGTCCGGGGGAGGTGAGGGTCAGTGACCTGGGGGTCCGGGGGAGGTGAGGGTCAGTGACCCGGGGGTCGGGCATCGGAGCGGAGCCTGAGCCCGAGATTCATCCCCGCGGCTCCGGAGGCGGCACCGACGCCCCCACTCACCCGGTTCACTCCTGGCTCCGGGCCGGGGTTAAAACTCCATGTGGTGTGGACAGAGCGGCCGCCGGACACAGAGCCACCGGAGGTGTGGGTGGGAGGTGTGAGCGGTGCCTGGGGGGGGGGGGGGTGGGGGTGCTGGGATCACCGCCGTGTCTCACCTATTACATCATCTGCACGGGAATGTGAATGCGGGTGAGGCAGCATCTATAGAGCGGTGGACATAAATGCTGGAGAAATGCTTGAGTCTGAAGAAGGGTCAAACTCAGACATAGTTGCTGCCTCACCCGCTCAGTATCTCCAGCATTGTTGTCTACATTGCCATTTTATATAGTGTGCGATGGGCTTAAGCCAATTGCTCGTTCTTTACGGGGAACCCGCCGACAAAAAACTCTTCTCATTGGTGAGTGTGGAGGAGTGTGACTTTATTTATTTATTCATATATTTATTTAAATATTTTTTTGAGCGTGAGAACTTCTGTCATCAGCGTGAGAGCGTGAGAATTTCCTCAAATGCGTTAGTCTCACGCTCAATGCATGAGAGTTGGCAGCCCTGGAATAGGTGATGTTTCGGGTCGAGACCTTCAGACTGAAGAGGTTGAAAACCAGCCATAAAACACAATGACTGGAGATGTGTGTTATCCAACTAAGGGCAGAAATTGTTATTTCTGGCCAAATTGGAGATGTCAGGACACTAAAATTGAGTAAAGGCTTCTGTGCTGCTAGGCCATTTGGTCAATTTAAATGTGCCTTCTGCAGAAATGTCCACCTGGGGCGCCATCGAGTATGGCTGCCCTGCCAGCAGCTGTTAGTTTTTTTCACCCTTTTTATTATTTTTTTATTTTTAGTTAGTTAAAAGTGTTTGTTTTTGGAGGTCTTTAGTCTTTTTATGTGGGGGGTTGGGGGGGGGGGAAAGGGGGAAACTATTTTCGCAGTCCCTACCTGGTCGGAGATGCGGCTTTTCTCCGAGCCGTATCTTCGGCCCTTCCTCGCGGCCTACGGGCAGACTGGAGCGGCGTTTTCCTGCCGGGACTGGCCAGGACTTCAGCTTCGGTGGCGGCACAGCGCTGAAGCACCATCGCGGAGCGGGCGATGCCTAACCCGGGTCGCCGTGCAGTAAGCTCCGGAGTGCTGTGACAGCCGGCACCAACATCGCGGAGCTGCGGTCTGCGGTCAGCGGTCTGCGGTCAGCGGTCAGCGGTCTGCGGTCAGTGGAGCTTCCAGCCGCGGGCGGCGCTGAGCTTCAAACACCGTGGAGCCTGGGATCTCACGACGAGGTCGCCAGAGTCGGAGCATCGACCAGCGCGGCTCGTGGACTTCGGGAGCCGTGGTCTACTGGGACGAGGCGGCCGCTCCAGACACTCCGGGCCGCTGAGAGTGTTCACCCGACGCCAGAATTCCATCATCCGGCGAGAAGGCCTGAAGCATCGTGCTGCCGTAGCGACGACTGCAGAGGCCTCAATAGGCCCCGACTATGGGTGAACTGGGGATGGGACTGGACTTTGCTGCCTTCCCCCACAGTGGGAACCATTGTGGGGGGATGTTTTTATGTTGTTGTTAAATTCTTGGATGTTATCTTTATTTGTGTGCTGCATGGCAAGTCAAATTTCACTGCACCAATTGGTGTATGTGACAATAAATGTTTATCTATCTAAAAAAAAAGAAAAAAAAAATGGGACAAGCTGCAGAATGGTGCCAGCTTGTCTGGAGCCTAGATAAGAGTTGCAGGGAAAGAATGGGACATCTGCAGCTTCTTACAATTAGGTGTAAATTGCATGAAACGGATTGGGTGAATACAAACCAGACATACACATTGTAAATATTGTTGGAAAGCGTTAAGGGCCTGTCCCACTTGCGTGTCCTTGGCACGCAAATGATGCAACCTCGTGGTCGCGTTGAGCCGAGACGGTCGAGTGAAGGTCGGGCGCGATTTCATGCGTACGCACAGCCGTCTGGAGTGCGTGACGTCATTTGAAGATGGACACAAAGCTGGAGTAACTCAGCGGGACCGGCAGCATCTCAGGAGAGAAGCAATGGGTGGCGTTTCGTGTCGAGACTCTTCTTCAGTCGGAAAAGAAGGGTCTTGACCCAAATCGTCACCCATTGCTTCTCTCCAGAGATGCTGCCGGTCCCGCTGAGTCACTCCTGCATTTTGTGTTTATCTTCAATTTTCTTGGCCCCGCTCTGGGAGTAGAAGTGGGGGCGGATCCGGACCGCAACGGCCGTGAGCCCCAGGCCGAGTTCGGCGATCGTTTGCCTGCTTCCGCTGCTGTTGAAGGTGAGACGTTGCGTCGCGCCAGGGTCTTGGGCCTGTCCCACTTTGGCTGTCAGTTCCGCGACAGGCCATCGGCGCGCGAAGATTTGGTTCACCTTAAAGAATTTCGGAGCCCCGCGCGATGTCGCGACCAGCCCCGCACAACACCATACCCCTCCGCGCTTCTAAGTGGGACCGGCCCCGCGCGGTCGCGTAATTTGCGAGCCAAGGACGCGTAAGTGGGACAGGACCTTTACTTTGCTAGATGTTGCGTTCAAGTGTAAGTTTAAAAACTCGCCACAGTATGCAGCAGATTGCACAATTTCAAGCTGAAAAATGCAAAAGCTCCCTGCACCCCCAAACATGCAGATACTATCACAATGTTTAAGAAACATTTGGACAGATACACTCTATGACTCTACGTTTTCTTTCCCCACTAACTGTGGCTTCACCCCAGCTGTTGTAGATGGATCCCTCTGTCTGAAGAAGGCTCTCAACCCGAAACGTCACCTACTCCTTCTCTCCAGAGATGCTGCTGAGTTACTCCAGCACTTTGTACCTATCTTCGGTATAAAGCAGCATCTGCAGTTCCTTCCTACACAGTCTGAACATTAAATTCTCCAATTTTAGATACTCCCCTCTTTTTACAGTGCCCCCTTCTCCCAATGTGTACCTATTTTGTACAATGTATACCACTAGGGGCACCATATTGATGGCAGCTCTGCCTACAGTCTGTCTGTTTTTCTGTCTTTTTTTTGTTGTCTGATTTAAAAGTTTGTTTTGGAGATTTCTTTAGCTTTTCTATGTGGGGGAGGGGGGGAGGGTAAGGGGGAAACCATTTCCCAGTCACTTCCTGGCGAGGATGCGACTATTCTCCGAGTCGCGTCTTCGCCACCCCCTCCTCGCGGCCTACCACTTGGATTGGAGCGGCCTTTCCTGCCGGGGACCCGGACCAGAGCTTCAGCAGCAGCGGCGGCGCAGCGCTGGATACATCGCGGAGCGGCCGAGGCCTTACCTGGATCGCCGTTGAAGCTCCGGAGTGTTGGGCCTGCTGCTTCAACATCGGAGCTGTGGTTTGTAGAGCTTCCAGCGCTGGTGGCGTTGACTTCAATATCGCGTAGTCCTGGGGCCCTTTGCCGAGGGCCGCCAGCATTGAATCTCCGCCCAGCGCAGCCTGTGGACTTCGGGAGCCGCGGACTCTGGTAGGAGATGGTCGATTCAGATGTCCAAGCTGCTGAGGATGTCCTCCAGTCCCGACGTCGGACTTCCATCACCCCGGCGAGCCGGCCTGAACATCGGGCCGCCCGTAGCGGTGACAGCGGGGGGTTCGAGAGCCCCCCGACCACGGGAGGACAACAGAGGAGGATGACTGATTTTGGAGCCTTGCCTCACAGTGGGAAACTTGGATCCCGCTGTGTGGGGATGTCTGTGTTTAAAAAGACTATTGTGTTCTGTGTTCTTTATTATTCGTACGGCTGTATGGCGACCACACATTTCACTGTACCAATTGGTATTGTCAAAGGGCTTGACTCACGGAGTAGCTCAATCATTCTGGAGTACAAGGCAGCTTCCGGCATACACTAGTAACACAGGAAACGCGTACTTTCTTACATGTTAAAAACCGCCAAAATGGTCAATTTTTGCGCTGTAAAAAATAGTGGAAATTGGGGTATCCATGAGAGATATTTATCCTACTTCAGAATTCCAAAAGTGAGGAGAAATGATGGTAGAGAGAAGCGAGAGCTGCAGGGACAACAACAGCTAAAGTGGTTGGCGAACATTGGCCGTGTAGATATCAAGATTGAAAATATTGGGAATTATCACGTTTGCTCACTGCATTTCATCATCAGTAAGGCATTCTTTGTGTTCCTTCTTGATTCCTTTGGTACCTAAAATGTTTCAGAAATGATAAATCTGGCTGTAAAATTGTAAAATCGCCCATGGGGTTTTCAATGGGCGAAAACCTCTTCAAGAGGGTTTTTAAAGAGGATTTGAGTATAGGAGCAGGGAGGTTCTACTGCAGTTGTACAGGGCATTGGAGAGACCACTCCTGGAGTATTGTGTACAGTTTTGGTCTCCTAATCTGAGGAAAGACATTCTTGCCATAGAGGGAGTACAGGGAAGGTTCACCAGACTGATTCCTGGGATGGCAGGACATTCATATGAAGAAAGACTGGATAGACTCGGCTTGTACTCACTAGAATTTAGAAGATTGAGGGGGGATCTTATTGAAACTTACAAAATTCTTAAGGGGTTGGACAGGCTAGATGCAGGAAGATTGTCCCCAATGTTGGGGAAGTCCAGAACAAGGGGTCACAGTTTAAGGATAAGGGGAAAGTCTTTTAAGACTGAGATGATAAAAACATTTTTCACATGGAGAGTGGTGAATCTGTGGAATTATCTGCCACTGAAGGTAGTTGAGGCCAGTTCATTGGCTATATTTAAGAGGGAGTTAGATGTGGCCCTTGTGGCTAAAGGGATCAGGGGGTATGGAGAGAAGGCAGGTACAGGATACTGAGTTGGATGATCAGCCATGATCATATTGAATGGCGGTGCAGGCTCAAAGGGCCGAATGGCCTACTCCTGCACCTATTTTCTATGTTTCTATGTTTCTGCATGCAAAAAGAAAATGCTTCTGAAGCTAAATTTATCATTTAAAAAAATCGCAAACTATACGTGGGTTTTGAATTACATTTTACTCAGATGCAAGCCAAGGAATGGCATCATTGTTAGTTGTTAATTGAACATAACACCATGTGGTGCTATTTCATTTGTATCTGCGGCAAGGGGGGTGCAGAGGCACAGATAAAGCAATTACACTTTCATCTAACTTTGTTGACAACCTGCTCCCTGGAGATGTCATTTTAGCTGATCATGGTTTTGACATAAAAATTGATGCCGTATTTTACGGATGTGAAGCAGAAATTCCTGCATTTACAAGAGGGAAAGACAACTATCTGCGCTGGATGTGGAAAAAACTCGTGAATTGGCACATTTAGGCATTCATGTAGAGCGTGTGATTGGTGGTGTTAGGCTAAAATACCGAATTCTGTCATACTGCACCACTGGAGTACATGATGAGCAACTCTGAAAGTCAAGTACCCAAAATTGATAACATTGCAAGGATTTGTTGTGCATTTTTCAACTTAAATGAATCCATAGTCTCACAATAGGTGCAGATAGTTCTGCTTTCGTATGGGGCATACACGAACAATAAAAACTTTCAAAAAACATTCTTGGCTCATCAGCATTTATTATGGAAGAAATTGCAAATAATTGTCAAATCATTGAATAACAAACACAGAAGTTAAAGTGCACAGAAGCTCCAACCGGCGCGGCCTGAAGTCCGCGGGCGTCGCAGTCTCCGGGGAAGGAGCGGCCGCTCCAGACACTTCCAAGCCGTTGAGGACTTTCCACCCGATGCCGGTGTTCCAGCTTCCCGGCGGGTGAGTCTACAACATCGGGCTGCCGTTGCGGCGACTGGCTGCGGAGCCCTCAGACTGGCCCCGATCTCGGGTGGACTAGGAGGAGGACTGGACACTTTGGTGCCTTTCCCTCACGGTGGAGAGTGTCGACTCTGCTGTGGGGGGATGTTCATGTTGAATTTCTAAATAGTGTGTCGTGTCTTTTTTATTCTACCTTTTTATTTTTTATTTATATGGTTAATTGTCTGTAAAGCGCTTTGGTTTCAGTAATCTGATTGAAAGGCGCTATATAAATAAACTTACTTTACTTTACTTTACTTCAAAATCTTTAACATTAAACATAAATTTAACAGTTTGAAAAGGAGACTGTTGTGTTAAAATGACCACAAAATGTCCTATTATGTGGTTTTATGCAGTGCAAGGCTAACGTGGTATGCAAATGCTAGACTTGGTATTGATGAGAAACACGTTCAGCACAATACTTGCAGTTCATTTCTTTTTGGGAACTTTTCTTTTTGATTTTGAGAGGAGACTACAATCTGGGCTAAACTTTTTTTTTGCTAGATTGGAAGCATACTGTGACAATTGAACGGATGCTGGGACAGAAAAATGGGCCCGCTGCACTGGAAGCCAGAGTGAGTGTTTACTGCTTGTACTCCAGAAGGCGCTGCATGGCAACAGTATGGGTCACGGGTCGTGAGTCACGGGTCATAGGGAGGTTGCACAGAAGGTCATAAGATCAAAGGGCGTGACGCACAGTCGCTCAAGCCTTCTGGAGTACAAGGCATCTTCTGGCATACACTAGTAACACATGCAACGCATACGTTCTCACCTGGAAAAATCCGCCGAAATCACTGCTGCTCACTGACTTGCGAAAGAGCAGCGTGCCGGCGGATTGAGGGCAAGTCCCGGCCCACGACCGCCCTGGGCTGGAGGGTGACTGAGCAGTCTGAACCCGAGCACCAAGGAGCGGATCCCTCGGGACAGCCCCCACTCCAGGGGTTGTTCCACGACAGGCTGGCTAGGCCACCGGCGGGGTCACCCATTCCTTCTCTCCAGAGATGCTACCTGTCCCACTGAGTTACTCCAGCTTTTTGTGTCTATCTTCAGTTTAAACCAGCATCTGCAGTTTGGGCAAGGGAAATCCTGTACTAATTTGTCTGAGATTTTTTGAGTGGGTGACTAAGGATTGATGAAGGTAGGGCAATTGACGTTGTCCATATGTACAAGGCCCCGCATGACAGACTGGTGCAGAGGTAAAGATAGATGGGATCCAAGATATGCCAGCCAAACAATGCCCAACTCTCTTAAGAGAGAGTGAGATTTAGCTCTTAGAGCTAAGGGAATCAAGGGATATGGGGAAAAAGCCGGAACGAGGCAATGATTTTGGATGATCAGCCATGATCATATTGAATGGTGGTGCTGGCCCAAAGGGCCGAATAGCCTACTGCACCTATTTTCTATGTTTCTATGTTTCAAATGGATCCAAATTGCTTGGTGGTGGGAGGAAGAGAGAAGTGGTGGAAAGATGTTGTGCTGATTTCTAAATCTGTGACTGGTGGAGTACCTTAGGTGGAAGAATTATTTTTTTCTGATTTGAAATCTTTGATCAGTGTGTATCATCGGTGCTGGGACCATTGCTGGTTGTGATATATATTAATGACTTGGATGCGAACATTGCAGGTACGATTAGTAAAGCATCCCATATTTTCCATTAAACCGGTTATTTTCAACGTGTTCAAAGCCTCATACCTAAGGCATCAAATGCAGGGAGAACATCGACCTCAACAAAATCAGACGATTCTGTGGATTTAAACTGGAAGTTGAGGGATTGAGGAGAAGAAGAGGGAATTATTCTGGACGGTGTCATTTTGATCTGATGTTCAATGTTTTTCTCATATTTCAACAACAGATCATGAATGTTGCTCAACATTTCAGCCCGGTTTCTCTTTTGGTCTTCAAAACTATTGAAATGTTTGAGAAATACAATCATACCTGCATCAGAGCTATTTTTTCCAAGGGAGCCACCCTAAAAGAAGAAGCAAAATACAACCTAAATAAATACAACCTAAATAAATGATATGGATTTTTTTTTAATTTCAGAGATACAGCGCGTAAACAGGCCCTTCAGCCCACCAAGCCCGCACTAACCAACGATCCCCGTACACTACCACTTTCTTACACATGAGGTACAATTTGCAACCTTTTACCGAAGCCAAATAACCTACAAACCTGGACATCTTTGTAGTGTGGGAGGAAACCGGAACACCCGGAGAAAACCCACGTGGTCAAGAGGAGGACGTACAAACTCCGTATAGACAGCACCCGTGGTCAGGATCAAACCTAGGTCTCTGGCGCTGTAAGGCAGCAACTGTGCCACCGTGCCATCCCTACTTTCATTTGTGAAATGCACTTGTACTCCACTAATCTCGCAACTCACTTTTTATCAGTTTGGGTCAAATGTGATTCCCGATGGGAGCAGATGAAACAGGTGAGATCATATCTTGACACCTGTTTTTCACTTTGCTACAAACTTAGAAGACTGAGATATAACCTGATCTAGATGTTTCATGGGCGAAAACACATTCAATAAGAAAATCTATCATCTCTGGTGGTGACAATGTACAACTAAGTATTAGAAGTAAATTTAAGATGTTTTACTTTTTATTATTTGGGTGGCACAGTGGCACCAGTTTCCTCCCACATTACAAAGATTTCCAGGTTTGTAGGTTAATTGGCTTCTGTAAATTGTAAATTGCCCCAGTGTGTAGGATAGTGCTAGTGTACGGGGTGATTGCTGGTTGGCATGGACTCGGTGGGCCGAAGGGCCTGTTTCCACGTTGTATCACTAAACTAAACTAAATGTATTTCTTCACAAAATGTTGTTGAAATTTGGAGTTTATCCTTGTAGTAGAGTGTATGTGCAAGGTCATTTGGAAGAATGACAAATAATTGAATGAATATATCAAGGGTGAAAAGAATAAACTAGTTCAAATACTGATAAACAATCATTTAAATGAGCCTGGTGGCCTATTTCGGAGTCAGGGGATATCAGCCATGATCACATTGAATGGCTGTGCTGGCTCAAAGGGCCAAATGGCCTACTCCTGCACCTATTGTCTATTGTCTATTTCTGTTTGATCAGAAATGTGGGCGGCACAGTCATGCAGCAACAAGAGCCGCTGCCTCACAACGCCAGGGACCTGGATTCGATCCTGACCTCGGGTGCTGTCTGAGTGGAGTTTGCACAATCTCCATGCGACTGTGTGGATTTCCTCTGGTGCTCCGGTTTCCACCCAAATCCCCAAGACGTGTGGTTTGTATTTTATTTGGCAGGTGTAAAATTGCCCCGAATTTGTTTCAGTTTCAGATTAGTTTAATGTCACGTGAACCAAGCTACAGTGAAAAGCTTTTGTTGCCTACTATTCAGTCACCAGAAAGACAATACACTGATGAATCCAGGCAGTGGGTATCTCTGGGTTAGGTGTCAAGTATAGAATATCATGACCAAGGTTGATCGCGGTGATAATAACTCTTCGTATGTTCATAATTCATAGGAGCAGAATTTGGCCATTCAGACTATCAAGTCAGCTTCACCATTCATCTATCTTTCTCTCTCAACCCAATTCTCCTGCCTTCTCCCTGTAACCCCTGACACCCGTACTAATCAAGAACCTGTCAATCTCTGCTATAAAAATACCCAATAACCTGTCCTCCACAATCGTCTGTGGCAATGAATTTCGCAGATTTACCCCCCTCTGGCTAAAGAAATTCCTCCTCATCTCCTCTCTAAAGATATGTCTTTGGCAGGAGAAATCAGGAGCATGAAATTTTAGTTTAGAGACTAGAGTAAGAAGGACCCGTTGGGTCCCTCACACAGGAGGCTTGGTCCCCCAACGCAATATTCCACCACTCACCTATAGCCTCCAACTGCACAGGCGCAGCTCATTTCCCGTCAATCCTAGCACTCTCCCCCCCTCCTCTTCACCCTCCCTCTTCTTTCCCCTCTCCTCCTCACTTACCTTCCCCCAATCCCTCCATCACCTCTTCTTTCCCCTACCCTCAGTCACTCCCTTCCTCCCTCCATAACTCCTCTCCCATCCCTACCCCCTCCTATCCCTCTATCCCCCACCTCCCCATTCCTCACCTCCCCCTATCCCCCCCACTATCCCTCGTCACCTCCCCCGCTGCCCTCTTCTCCCTTTATTTCCCACTCCCTATCTCCCCCAATCCTCTCCCTCTATTCCCCCACTCTCCCTCCTCACCTCCCTCTTCTTTTCCCTCTCCTCATACCCTCCTCCAGTCCCTCCCTCACCTCTCCTTTCCCCTAACCTCAGTCACTCCCTCCCTCCATAACTCGTCTTCCCTCCCTATTCCCTTCCTCTCCCTCTATCCCCTCTCCTCCCTTACTTTCCCTCCTCACCTCCCCAGGATCTCGAGGCAGGAGAGGAGATCAATCTGCGTATGCGCGGTTTTTAAGATTTTTAAACCGCGTTGATTTTTCAAAAATACCACCGATCAGTTCAACACTTGTTGCACTCGCAGCACAGGAGAACGGAGAGTGAGATGGCGAAAAATCGTAGCGCTATCGCGTACCGTTTTTGCGCAAATAGAAAAAACGCGCAAATCGAAAGAGCACACGGTCAGAGCTTTATTTATGTATAGATCGAAGATAGATAGATATAGATAGATAGATGCTGACCATTGATCACCCGTTCACACACAACTGGGAGAAAGGTCCCACCTGCCTGCGTTTGGCCCATATCCCTCTAAACCTGTCCTATTCATTTACCTGTCTAAAAGTATTTTAAACATAGTGACAGTACCTGCCTCAACTGCCTCCTCCGGCACCTTGTTCCAAACACCCACCGCCCTCTGTGTGACAAAGTTACCCCTTAGATTCCTATTAAATCTTTCATATGGCGGCGGTGGGCACTGGACAAGGGACTGTAGCAAGAACCAGAGGCCACAGCCTCCGAATAAAGGGGAAAAAATTCATGAGGAATCTGAGGGGTAACTTTTTCACACAGAGGGTGGTGGGTGTCTGGAACAAACTGCCAGAGGTGGTAGTTTAGGCTGAGACTCGAATCGTCTCGTTATGAAGGCCAACATGCCATTAGCTTTCTTCACTGCCTGCTGTACCTACATGCTTACTTTCAGTGACTGATGTACAAGGACACTCAGGTCTCGTTGTACTTCCCCTTTTCCTAATCTGACATCATTCAGATAATAATCTGCCTTCTTGTTCTTGCCACCAAAGTGGATAACCTCACATTTATCCACATTATACTGCATCTGCCATGCATCTGCCCACTCACCCAACCTATCCAAGTCACCCTGCATCCTCATAGCATCCACTTCACAGTTCACACTGCCACCCAGCTTTGTGTCACCTGCAAATTTCCTAATTTTACTTTTAATTCCTTCATCTAAATCATGAATGCATATTATAAATAGCTGGGGTCCCAGCACCGAGCCTTGTGGCACCCCACTAGTCACTGCCTGCCATTCTGAAAGGGACCCGTTAATCCCTATTCTTTGTTTCCTGTCTGCCAACCAATTTTCTATCCATGTCAATACCCTACCCCCTTTACCATGTGCTCTAATTTTGCCCATTAATCTCCTGTGTGGGACCTTATCAAAGGCGTTCTGAAAGTCCAGATACACTATATCCACTGGCTCTCCCTTATCCATTTTAATTGTTACATCCTCAAAAAATTCCAGAAGATTAGTTAAGCAAGAATTCCCCTTCATAAATCCATGCTGACTCGGACCGATCCTGTTACTGCTATCCACATGCGCCGCTATTACATCTTTAATATTTGACTCCAGCATCTTCCCCACCACCGATGTCAGGCTAACTGGTCTTTAATTCCCTGCTTTCTCTCTCCCTCCTTTCTTAAAAAGTGGGATATCATTAGCGACCCTCCAATCCATAGGAACTGATCCAGAACATTGGAAAATGATCACCAAATGCGTCCACAATTTCTAGAGCCACCTCCTTGAGTACCCTGGGATGCAGACCAATGAGGCCCTGGGTATTTATCAGCCTTCATCCCATCAGTCTGCCCAGCACCATTTCCTGACTAATGTGAATTTCCTTCAGTTCCTCCGTCACCCTAGATCCTCTGTCCCCAAGTACATCTGGGAGGTTGGTTCTGTCTTTACTAAGGAAGACACAAACTAAGTACCTGTTCAACTCGTCTGCCATTTCCTTGTTCCCCATAATAAATTCACTTGTTTTTGTTTTCAAGGGACCCACATTTGTCTTTACTAATCTTTTCCTCTTCACATACCTAAAGAAGCTTTCCCTATCCTTCTTTATATTCTTGGCTAGCTCACCTTTGTACTTCATCTTTTCTCCCCGTATTACCTTTTTAGTTAACTTCTGTTGTTCTTTAAAAGTTCCCCAATCCTCTGGCTTCCCGTTCATCTTTGCTATGTTATACGTCTTCTCTTTTAGTTTCATACTGTCCTTGACTTCCCTTGTCATCCACGGTCACCTCTTACTCCCCTTAGAATCTTGCTTCCTCTTTGGAATGAAATGATCCTGCATCTTCTGGATTATTCCCAGAAATTCTTGCCATTACTGTTCCACCGTCATCCCTGCTAGGGGCCCTTTCCAGTCAACTTTGGCCAGCTCATCCCTCATGCCTCCATGCTTCCCCATTTGTTCATACTGCAATACTGACACTTCTGATTTTACCTTCTCCTTCTCAAATTGCAGATTAAAACTTATTAAAAACATATTATGGTCACTACCTCCTAATGGTTGCTTTACCTTGAGTTCCCTTATCAAATCCGGTTCATTATACAACACTAAATCCAGAATTGCCTTCTCCCTGGTAGGCTCCAGTACAAGCTGCTCTAAGAATCCATCTCGGAGGCACTCTACAAACTCCCTTTCTTGGGGTCCAGAACCAACCTGATTTTCCCAGTCTACCTGCATATTGAAATCTCCCATAACCACAGTAGCATTACCTTTGTTACATGCCAATTTTAACTCCTGATGCAACTTGCACCCTATATCCAGGCTACTGTTTGGGGGCCTGTAGATAACTCCCATTAGGGTCTTTTCACCTCTGTCACCCCCTCATAATGGACTGCATTTCATTCCTTACCAACAGAGCTACCCCACGCCTTCTGCCGACCTGTCTGTCTTTCTGATAAGACATATAACCCTGAATATTCAGTTTCCAGCTCCGATCCTCTTGCAGCCATGTCTCTGTAATACCCACAACATCATACCTATGTGGGAGGAAACCAGAACATTCATTTCGAGAGAACTAGAATATAAAAGCAAGGATGTAATGCTAAGGCTTTATAAGGTGCTGGTCAGATGACATTTGGAATATTGTGATCAGTTTTCGGCTTCATATCTGAGGAAGGATGTGCTGGCGTTGGGGAGGGTCCAGAGGAGGATGATTGGGTTGATGTATGAGGACTATTTGACGATACTGGGCCTGTACTCGCTGGAGTTTAGAAGGATGTAGTGAGATCTCATTGACATCTACTGACTAATGAAAGGCCTAGATAGAGTGGATGTGGAGAGGATGTTTCTAGACTTAAGACTTTAGAGATTCAGCGCAGTAACAGGCCCTTTGACTCATCGAGTCCACTGATACACCTCACGCTGCCTCGGCAAGGCCACCAGCATAATCAAGGATGAGTCTCAGCCCGGCCTCCTTCTTCTCCCCTCTCCCATCAGGCAAGAGTTACAGAAGTGTGAAAACGCACACCTCCAGATTCAGGGACAGTTTCATCCCAGCAACTGAACCATCCCATCAACAGGTTGAGAGCGGTCCAGAGCAACTATCTAACTCATTGGAGACCTACGGACTATCTTTAATTGGACTTGCCTGGACTTTATCTTGCACTAAACATTATTCCCTTTACCCCATATCTGTAAACTGTGGATGGCTCGTTTGCAATCATGTATTGTCTTTCCGCTGACTGGTTAGCAAGTAACAAAAGGTTTTCACTGTACCTTGGTACACGTGACAATAAACTCAACAAAACTAAAACAAAGATTCAGTGTGTTCAAAACTCCAGACACATTATACATCTTCTAATCTGCCACCGCTGGAATCTTCCAGTGAATGGCTAACCGGGTTTAATTATTCATGTTTTGGTGCAGGCACTTGGTGTAATAAATGTTTAGTTTTGTTTCGTTTAATTTAGAGATACAGCACGGAAACAGGCCCTTCGGCCCAACTTGCCCATACCAGCCAACATGTCCCAGTTATACTTGTCACCTCACTTAGCCATAGAGTTATTCCAGTATTAAGTGTTCTTTTTTGTTTGTTTAGGGTCAGTACCCTTATTCAATCTGATTGTGGAAAGGGGAGGGAGGAGGGAGAACTCGAAATTCACAGCAATAGAAAAATGAAACCGAAAGTCTGAGATTTTCCACGGAAACGGATCATAGAGGGTGTGGTGCTGCATTGGCTGAAGATCATGACGTGTCTAATATTGTGTTGCACTGAGATGTTTATCTACGCGTATATTTGTGAATATTTGAAGGAGGGGCCAGCGACCACAATATAAGGAGGTCGGTGTGGCACAGTTACTTCACATGTTATTTGGAGCATCAGCGACTTCAGAATCCACGGCGCCCGAGTTGAAGCCAGAAGCTGCTGCCTGCGAAATACAACGATGGAAAACGGCGTAAACCTGTACCACACAGATGTGGGGAAGCTGGACGATTTCATTAAAAGAAACTTGGAGCCCAGCGGGTTCAATGTCGACATGAAGGAAGCCGTGAACAGAATCTGCGCGTTTTTAAAGAACCGATGTTTCATGAATGAACCCAACATTAATGTCATCAGAGCCGTGAAGGTGAGTCGCTTAGATTGTAACCGCTGCTGACGACAATTAATTATTTAAAATAATGTCTTTAGTTTATGAATGGGGGTTTTTTATTGACATGGGATGGCACATCCTTGCAAAAATGTAGAGGATTTGGTGGAGACTGCTCTGGTGGTACTTTGTAGGCACGAGGAACTGCAGATGCTGGTTTACAAACAAAAAGACACAAAGTGCTGGAGTAACTCTGATCCCTATCCTTGCGAAAGAGTCGTAGGTTCATAAGTTTCAGGAGCAGAATTAGGCCATTCGGCCCACCGAGTCTACTGCCATTCAATCATGGCTGATCTATCTTTCCCTCTCAACCCCATTCTCCCACCTTCTCCCTGGAAGCTTCAACGTCAGGAGAACTGATGGTTAGAAAGTTAGCAAAGTGGATACAATTGGAATCTCCCGTCCTCTGTGATAACTGTTTAAATAGTTAAACCACCTCCGACTGTTATGTGTAGAAACAAGGAACTGCAGATGCTGGTTTACAAACAAAAAAAGAACAATTGCTGGAATAACTCGGCGGGTCAGGCAGCATCTCTGGAGGACATGGATAGGCGATGTTTCAGGTCGGGACTGGAGAAAAGGTTCTGACTGTACCTGCCCTATCTATGCCTCTCATAGATAGTACTTTGATCAGGTCTAGGGATATGGGAAGGCAGGCACGGGTTATTGATTGGGGATGATCAGCCATGATCACAATGAATGTCGAAGGGCCGAATGGCCTCCTGCACATATTTTCTATGTTTCTATGTCTCCCCTCAACCTCCAACAGTGCAGAGAAAACAATCCAAGTTTACCTCCCACAAACAGACACAGGGTGCTGGGGTAACTCAGTGAGTCAGGCAGTGTCTGAAGAAGGGTCTCGACCCGAAACGTCACCTATTCCTTTTCTCCAGAGGGGTCGCCTGACCTGCTGAGTGACTCCAGCATTTTGTGTCTAACCTTAGTCATGTTTCAGCCTGGAGCCTGTCCCCTTAAACATCCTGTCGATCAACCCAGCGGTATGAACGTTGCCTTCTCCAATGTGAAGTGACTTTTACTAACACGCCGGCCCCTCCACCCTTGCCCCCTCCCTCCACAATAGTCGTTTAACCAGTTCCACAGTTCACCCCATTGTAGTGTTCTAGCCAACAATGGGCCTACCAGGGCCACCCAGAAGGTCATGATTCAATTATATTTTATTGTCAGATGGTACAGTGAAATGCTTTAATTTGCATACAACCCAGTAAAAGCGTACAGCAGACCTCACCCAGGCAATGCACAAGTGTCGTCACGCCTCTGGCAAAATTACAACAGATTGGCGAACGTTCCTATCTACTGCCTCCACCGGCAGGCCCCCCTTCATTCTCAGCGCCTCACCGACATGTTGAAATGGACTGCAATCATCTGGACAGGATGCAGCTAGTTATCTGCAAAGGGTTCTCTCGCACCACTTCACTTCCTGAAAAGTCTACATTTGTGGGCGGCACAGTGATGCAGCTGGCAGAGCTGCTGCCTCATCGCGCCAGAGACCCAGGTTTGATCTTGACCTTGGGTGCTGTCTGTGGGGAGTTTGCACGTTCTCCCTGCAACCGTCCGGGTTCCTCCGGTTTCATCCCACATCCCAAAGCTCTGGGTTTGTAGGTTAGTCAGCCTCTTTAAATTGCCCCTAGTGTGTTGGAAGTGGAGGAGCAAGTGGGATAACTTAGAACTAGTATGTTATCCCACAGTTAACATGGGATAACATACTAAATGTTGTTTATCCCAGTTAGTAGGGGATAAACTGGGGACTCGGTGGGCCGAAGGGCCTGTCTCCATGATATATCTTTAAACCAAACTACAATAAGAAGGCATATGTGTACCTCCTGTGAGGTCCAGGCTGGATGGTGATGCCAACCGTCGCCTTTGATGCATAGTATTTCTACTTGGGGAATTTTTGAGGAGTGATTGTTGAACTGCTCTCAAGATTTTCTGGAAGAGAGGAAAATTCGCTGGGAAAGTGGTAGAAAAAAATTCCACCATTGATAATTCTGCCCCCAAATCATCATTTTGTATACCTTTTATTGATTTATTCTATGTACCTTTCCATATCTCTTGATTCTCTCTCCCCTGACTCTCAGTCCGAAGAAGGGTCTCGACCCGAAACGTCACCTATCCCTTTTCTCCGGAGATGCTAAGTTAGCCGCAAAGTTACTCCAGCTTTTTGTGTCTTATCTTTGGTATAAACCAGCATCTGCAGTTCCTTCCTACACAACGATAAAACAATTCTGAGTTATGATGAAGATTGAAAGGAATCACATGTTTTATATCATCTACCCAGAATGTGTAAGTTTGCAAATATTAAAAAAATTATGAATTAGTTTTCCTTTTTTTTGTTGTCAGGGTGGATCGTCAGGGAAAGGAACAGCTTTAAGAAATAGTTCGGATGCCGATCTTGTCGTCTTCCTCAGTTGCTTCAAAAGTTTCCAGGACCAGAGAGACACCAGGCAGGAAATCCTGAAGGAAATTCGGAAAATGCTGGAAAAGTGGTCTGGAAGCCTTGCATTTGAGATTCGTGATATTCAAATCCCGACAGGTTCAAGCAATAACCCACCCAAATCTATGAGCTTCATATTGCAATCGAAAAAGATTTCAGAGAGTGTGGCATTTGATGTTCTGCCAACCTATGATGCATTAAGTAAGAATTTATAGCAATCTCATGTGACATCGAATTAAAAGTATTATTACATGGAGTCAGGCGTTTCAGCCCAACTGGCCCACACTGACCAAGGTGCCCCATCTCCATTTGTCCCTCCTACCTGCATTTGGCCCATATCCCTCTAAACTTTTCCTATCCATGTACCTGGTCAAATATTGTGATGGTACCTGCCTCAATGATCTCCTCTGGCAGCTCTTGCATCTTAAATGTAATTTGGAACCTTCTGTCAGCCTCCACTGTTCACCTTGAAAGATGGGAAGAGTGAAGCTGGTGTGATTTGGTCCCACCAATGTCCCATTGTTAGTTAAGGTATTGCGAGTGTTCAGTTCCTTAGCATCTGGAATTAACTTTTGATTGGAAGACTTGACAAAATGATATATTTTTTTCCTTTCTAGGCAGAATGATTTACACAGCTGGTAGAGCTACTGCCTCATAGCACCAGAGACCCGGGTTTAATCCTGACCTCTGGTGCTGTCAGTATGGAGTTTGCATGTTCTCCCTGGACCGTGTGGGTTTTCGCCGGGTGTTCTGGTTTCCTCCCGCATGTTTATAGGTTAATTAGCCTCTGTAAATTGCCCTTAGTTTGTAGGGAGTGACTGAGAAAGTGGGATAACATAAAACTATTGTGAAACGGCATAGACTCGGTGGGCCGAAGGTCCTGGTCCCATGCAGTATCTCTAAACTGATCTAAGTGACAATTAGGAGGTATTCTCCTTGCATCTAATGACCACAGAAGGTTCATCTTCCAGATGAAATCTCAGGCTGCAATCTTCTGTCAATATGCTGTCGCTCTCCACTAAGACACTGAGCTGATCCATAGTCACACGCTGACCCTATGGCTGAATCCACACTGACCCTCAGCACTGAAATCTGCAACCCTCTTCCTCTACTTTGCTCATATATCATAGTTCTCGTCATTTGATGCATGAACATCAACTGATTCATATTAACATGAATTAGATTATCCTATCACTCACCATAGAAAGCAGATTGATTGGTTTGGGAACAGCTTTGCCCAAGACCGCAATGAATTGCAGAGAGTTGTAGATAGAAACATAGAAAATATGTGCAGGAGTAGGCCATTCGGCCCTTCGAGCCTGCACCGCCATTCAATATGATCATGGCAGATCATCCAACTCGGTATCCTGTACCTGCCTTCTCTCCATACCCCCTGATCCCTTTAGCCACAAGGGCCACATCTAACTCCCTCTTAAATATAGCCAATGAACTGGCCTCAACTACCTTCTGTGGCAGAGAATTCCAGAGATTCACCACTCTCTGTGTGAACATTTGTTTTCTCATCCCGGTCCTAAAAGATTTCCCCCTTATCCTTAAACTGTGACCCCTTGTTCTGGACTTCCCCAACATCAGGAACAATCTTCCTGCATCTAGCCTGTCCAACCCCTTAAGAATTTTGTAAGTTTCTATAAGATCCATGTAGTCTATAAGATGTAGCCTATTCCACCACATAGACCAGAGACCCCACCATTGACTTCATCCACACCTCATGCTGTCTTAGGAAAACAGCTGACATAATCAAAGACTTGAACCACCCCGGTCATTCCTTCAACTCCTTGCTCCTGTCGGGCAAAAAGGTGCAGAAGCTTGAAAGCGCGCACCACCAGACTCCACGGCGGCTTCATCCCTCTCTGTTATCAGGCTTCCAAACGGATCTTCCATAAGCTGGCGTGGTGTCCGATTCATCTCTACCCCGTTGTGGACATTGGACTTTGTTTGCAGAACTAATGGGCTACTATGCTGAGAACTGGAATACTGAGAGTGGGCGCAGCACGAGAGTTGCTGCCTTACAGCGCCAGAAACCCAGGCTCGATCCTGACCACTGGTGCTGTCTGTATGGAGTTTGTACGTCTCCCCGTGACCCGCGTGGGTTTCCCCCAGGAGCTCCGGTTTCCTCCCATATTTCAAAGACGTACAAGTTTGTAGGCCAATTGGCTGAGTAAAATTATAAATTGTCCCTTGTGTTATAGGATAGTGTTGGTGTGCGGGGATTGTTGGTCGGCGTGGACTCGGTGGGCCGAAAGGCCTGTTTCTGTACTGTGTTTCGAAACTAAACTATGCTCTGCACTCTATCTTCCTCTTTGCTCCATCTATTGTACTTGAATTTGACTTGATTGTACTTTTATATAGTACTGATTAAACAAATCTATATTATTGCTGTCTGGCAGTGAACAAATACCCTTCAAAACCGTGGACGGACGGGTTCGAGGGCCGCTGGTTTTACCATCAGAACCTTTGTGTGTCATCCAGGTGTAAATTCGCCTTAGTCAACATCTTGGGTTAAATTTACAGATAACCCCTTGGAAGGTTGCTTGGTAAACTTTCTGAAGGTGAAAACCTACCCTGAGACTGATTAAAATGCAACATTGTATGGGGTTATGGGGAGAAGGCAGGAGAATGGGGTTAGGAGATGAAATAGATCAGCCATGATTAAATGGCGGAGTAGACTTGATGGGCCAAATGGCCTAATTCTGCTCCTATTAATTATGGCCTGCTTAGTCTTGGATGAGTTTATAGGACAGCTTTTGTTAAGGAATTGTCTTTTGACCATCTCCCGTTAATCATTTAATTTCTTCCAGCACCACAGTGCAATTTCCGTGATGCGCATCTCAATTTAATCAATTTTGTGAATGAAAATGCGGTCATGGATGGAGAATTCTCTCCCTGCTTCACTGAACTTCAGAGAAAATTTGTGAAACGGCATCCGGCAAAAGTTAAAGACTTGATTCGTCTGCTGAAATATTGGTACAAGAAGGTGAGTGACTTGAGAACAGGATCATCGTTAATCATTGAACGCACGGGAGGATGAAGTCAGAGAGTAATACAGCGCGGAAACAGACCCTTCGGCCCAACATGCCCACACCGACCAACATGTCCCACCTACAGTAGTCCCACCTGCCCGCGTTTGGTCCACATCCCTCCAACCCTATCCTATCCATTTACCTGTCCAACTGTTTCTTAAACGTTGGGATAATCACAGCCTCAACTACCTCCTCTGGCAGCTTGTTGTATACACCCACCACCATTTGTGGGGAAAAGTTACCCCTCAGATTCCTATTAAATCTTTTCCCCTTCATCTTGAACCTAAGTCCTCTGGTCCTCGATTCCCCAAAGAGATTCTGTGCATCTACCCGATCTATTCCTCTCACGAGCTTATACACCTCTATAAGATCACCCTCCATCCTTCTGCACTCCAAGGAATAGAGACCCAGCCTAAACCTCTCCAGTAGATGTTGGTCCAAAACTAAAATGAGAGCTTGCTTCAACATCTCAGTTTCCACCTTCTTCGGCACTTGCATTTTGGTGAGAGTGGCATCGTTTAAAGGACATTTGCGGGACATATCTTTTACACTGGCGGGGTTGGTGGTGGAGACAAATGCACTTGACCGATTCTTGATTAATAAGGGTGTCAGGGGTTATGGGGCGAAGGCAGGAGAATGGGGTTGTGAGGGAAAGTTAGATCAGCCATGATTGAATGGCAGAGTAGACCTGATGGGCCGAATGACTTAATTCTGCTCCGAAAGGAGGTATTTGAGGCAGGGACTATTACAACATTTAAGAAACATTTAGACAGGTACATAGATAGGACAGGTTTATAAATGCCTGCAGATGGGACATATTGGCCAGTATGGGCCGAAGGGCCAGTTTCCATGCTGTAAGACTCTATGATTCTCAAACTCATGAACAATAGTGGCATTTAAGAGACTGTTGGATTAGGGATTATGGATACGCAGGGAATGGAGGGATAGGAATATGTGCAGGCAGATAAGAATTGGTCTTATCATTATAGCACAGACATTCCAGTGCTGTGCAGTTCCATATTCTGTGATCCATCATCTTTGCTTATTTAGATTTGTCACTAATTTTCTCCAGCATGTCAAGCCACGGAAATTGGAGTTGAGTGGTGGAGCACGGCTCCCTGCAAAATATGCGGTGGAGCTATTGACCGTCTATGCCTGGGAACAAGGTAATCATCAGGAGAAGTTTGATACTGCCCAAGGGTTCCGCACAGTCCTGAACTTGATCTGCCGCTATCAGGAAGTCTGCATCTACTGGACACAGTTCTATGATGTCAAGAATACAACCTTGGCCGACTTTTTAATCAAGAAGCTCCATGGCAAGGGGTAAGACACTGTAGACTATTCCAATTACACTTACTCTTGTACTTTTAATTAACGTTCCCCTTCCGGCTTCCTGGTCCAGCAGCAAATATTACATTGCATCACATTCTTCAGACATCTACATGAAACACATTGGACATATTAAAAATACTAATTTCTGAATGTCTAGAGATACAGCGTAGAAACAGGCCCTTCGGCCCACCTAGTCGACATTGATCATCAATTCCCTTTTTCGCACTAGTTCTGTGCTATCTCACTTTCGCATCCACTCCCTGCACATTTGGGGCAATATTTTGCAGAGGCCAATTAACCGACAAACCCGCACGACTTTGGAATGTGGGAGGAAACCAGAGCATCCGGAGGAAACCCACGCGGTCACAGGGAGAATGTGCAAAGTCCACTCAGATGGCATCCGAGGTCAGGATCGAACCCGGGACCCTGGCGCTGTGAGGCAGCAGCTCTACCAGCTGCGCCACCGTGCCGTCCTTAATTGAAATACAAATTTCTGCACAGAATCACAAGATGGTCCTATGTAATTGCAGGATTGATACACAATAATAATAAATACCATGGCATTCACTGGCATATTGTCAGCAAACACCGGCTTAAAGTTAAGTGTTGTTATTTAAATGGTTTTATTTTTCAGAGCATTAATTCTTGACCCAGCCGATCCAACTGGAAACGTGGCTTCATCAGGTGGTTGGAATGTGATGCAGGATGAAGCCAGAAAATGTCTAAACATTCCTTGTGTCATGAACGTCCAAGCTTGGGATGTCCAGGTAAAATGGTTTAAAGGAATGATGGTGTTTTGCTGAGTGGGTGACGGGATACTGTTATACTGCACCACTGCCACACTGTATGGACCAGACCTCCCACCATTGACTCCATCTACACTTGCCCTGCCTCTGAAAAGCAGTCAACGTTATCAAAGACTTGTCCCATCCCGGTCATTCCTTCTTCTCCCCACTCCCCTCAGGCAGCAGATACAGAAGGTTGAAAGCGCGCACCACCAGACTCAGGAGCAGCTTCTTCCCCTCTGTTATCAGGCTTGTGACCAGTCGTTCACTCTGTTCACCTCCACCCCATTGTAGACACTGTCTATGGACTTTGCCAGGGGAGTTGAGGCAGGTACAATCACAACATTTAAAAGACATTTGGAGAATTGCATGGATCGGAAAGGTTTAGAGGAATATGGGTCAAACGCAGGCTGGTGGGACTAGCGTAAATGGGGCATATTCATTGGTCTGGGCTTTTAATGAATGGTGAATTGAGGCCACATCCATTACCATCGCTCCCTGGTTAATCCAGGCAGAAAGGTGCCATTTAAGTTGGCTCCTATTCTGTGCATCTACCCAATCTATTCCTCTTCATGATTTTGTGCACGTCTGTAAGATCTCCCATCATCCTCCTGCGCTCCAAACAATAAATCTTGTGTTCCAAGTGCACCTGATGATGCCCAAAAGAATAGGTGTTCACAATCTCACTCTCTTGTTCTGTGTCTTGTCCAAAATGAAAAGGAACTACATTTTATTTATTGCCATTTTTGCTTGTGTTCCACAGCCAGTGAAGACATTTAAAATCACTGTGACCAACCTGGGTGGTAAATCGTTACAACTAACGGCCAACATTTATCTCAAGGTCTCTGAGATCAAACGCAACATTCATCAAAATTGGACCATTCCAGTCTCCCAGCAACGCCTGGTATTCAATGGCACCATTTTAGATAACGGCAACACCTTGTTGGATTCCAGGATCTTCTTTGATGCAACGATCCAGCTACTCATGCTAAACACAATGGATATAATTGTCAATTCCAATGGGCGTAATCTGATAATTCAGGTTTCACCAAGCGACAAGGTTTCAAGTTTAAAAAATGAAATTGAATCTCAGGAGCGCCTCCAACCAAGCCAGTACTACTTGACCTTTCAATCTCACCCACTTGAAGATGGACGTACACTGGAATCTTACGGCATTAAGCAACATTCTACCATCTATGTCAACCTGAAACTGCAGAGTGGCAGCGAACTCCGATGTTTTAATGAACAGGATCACAGTTAAACATCTGAAAATCAATAGCAATGCGAAAGACTTTAAATTAAGTTATCATTGAGTAATTATCTGGGTTGAATCGGAATTAACTATCACTGGCGACAGACCAGCACCGGACACTGCTTTTGACAGGCACATGTTCTGTATTGTGTTCTTTCTACTGGAACATTTTCCCACCACCTGTTCATCCAGGTGATCTTATGTGACCAATATCCACAACTGGAACTGGGGTGATGCAGCATGTTTATCCCACATGAGGGGCAGTAGATAAGGTTGTTCAGTGCTTTGTAACTTTGTCGGCGACAGATAGTTGGGGACACTCGTGTACAGCCTAGGTTGTGTGCAGAACAAAGCATTTGACTACCTAGGTACCCTACCCTAGATAGGTACATGTGACAATAAAGTATCATTCATTCATTCATTCATTCATGCAGTCTCAGTGCACATTCCCCACACCCCTCAGACCTCAACAAACATGTTCAATAGTCAGCTCTCTATCTGGGCATTTTGAACTCCATTTACAACCTTCACCTTGTGCACACACTTACAATGTTCAAATGACAACGTGAACGCCCGTAGCTACTGATTTTCAAACTATTTGATAATTAATGCTGATTTATCGGTGGACTGCACTCTAAGGATCATAAAGGAATTCACTTGATTGGACTAAATTATTTTTCTGGATACGTTGAAAATCCGCATGAGTACAGTATAGAAGGTGGCAGCAACAAGGAACGGCAGATGCCCGTTTACCAAAGAAAGACACCAAATGCTGGTGAAACTCAGCAGGACAGGCAGCATCTCTGAGGAACATGGATAGGTGACGTTTTGGGTCGGGACCCTTCTTCAGACTCTTTATACTTCATATTTTTACGTTGACTTTATATTTTAGAAGATGGTAGCCTAGCCTAGCTGCTAGGAAAGTAGCTCTACTTTAATTCAATTAAATGCCAATCATTTACACTTATTTTTTCTTATTCTTTTTAAAATTCAGCATGGATAAATAAAACTGTAACAATGTTTGAAAGATTACCTGGTTAATTTCTTCAATCAGAGTTCTTATATTAAACTTGTGTCCTTTATCTGTTATGAGTTACTTGTTGCCGATTACTTGTCCGTTAAGTTCTGCACTTCCACTGCAGTTAATATGGAAGGGGGATTCATACATGATGGGAGTTGATTCAGCTCATCATGTTGGTGGAACAAGAAGCAAGAGAAGTTGACAACAGGGAAACCACTGAGATCACATGTATTGAACTGATAATCACCCAACAATCCCTGTGTACGGTCCCCAAGTCTGCATTCTGAACATTGCTCCCAGGATCATTGGCTTCTGTAAATGGCCCTTTAGTGTGTAGGATGTGAAAGTGGGATAACATAGAGCTAATATACGGGTGATCGTTGGTCGGCACGGATGCAATGGGCCAAAGGGCCTGTTTGAACACTATTGCTAAAACTAAATCAAAGCCCATAAGAGAGGTTGTAACAGCTGTGACTTGCTTGTATGTATTTCATAACGAGGTAAATGCTATTTTACCTTTTGTCGCTATCTGAAAATCAGTCCATTGACATTTCGGCAAAGTCTAAGAGCCTACACAGTTATTTTTACAACTTTTCCACATCGCAGTAAAACCATGTAAAACCATCCATCGCACATTCACACAAGCATGGCCAGGGTGTCTCTGATTTGAACAGCTACTTAAAGACCATGAGAGGTCAAGGGATCTGGAATCCCCAAATCTCTTGGTTTAGCTCCCTCACATTGAATCAGACAGACTGGAGTGGAAAAGGGTAACCTTCTCCCCCTTCCACCCAAGAACAGTTTCTGTCCTGCAAAATTGGTGTTATGGGGCCAATTATGTATTTATTCCATAAGGACTCAAAGCACTAGAGTAACCCAGCAGGTCAGGATCTCTGGAGTACATGGATAGGAGATGTTTTGGATCGAGACCATTCTGGTCTCATTATTCCCATGGTTTGGATGTGAATGACTAGATCAACATTTAAGCACTATTCAAGATTGCTCTTGTACTGAGGGGTTTGTAGAACCATCACATGCACAGCTGGAAGTCAAAACTATAACATTATTTGAGGCATACATAGGGTAGACAGTCAAAACCTTTTTTCCTGGATGAAACTAGGAAAAGATGGAAATCCAGGATGCAATGGTCCTTCTCAGCGTTCATCCTGAGCAACTGTAACTAAATGGTCAGAGGTTGAGAGACAGTCAGAGGGCTGTTAGATCAGTGGACTATTCATAGACAAACATTCTGAGCCATAGCCTCAGTATAAAAGGATGTGTCTTTAGAAATTTGATGAGGAGGAATTTCTTTAGTCAGGAGGAGGGGAACCTGGAATTCATTGCCAAAGACGGCTGTGGAGGCCAAGTCAATGGGGATTTTTTTAAGGTGGAGATTGTCAGATTCTTGAGTAGTACGGGTTGTCAGGGGTCATGCGGTAAAGGCAGGAAAATGGGTTTGAGAGGGAAAGATAGATCAGCCATGATTGAATGGTGGAGTAGACTTGATGACAGACACAAAATGCTGGAGTATCTCAGCGGGACAGGGAACATCTATGGAGAGAAAGAATGGGTGATGTTTTGGGTCGAGACCCCTCTTCAGACTGACAAATGCTTTAACTTGATGACTATGTCTTTGTCCTGCCCCCACCGTTCTTCCAGTTTTTTACCCCCCTCCCACCCCACCACAGTCAGTTTGAAGAAGGCTCCCGACCTAAAACATCTATCCATGATCTCCAGAGAACCTGACATCCTGAGTTACTCCAGCACTTTGTGATTTTTTTAAATCTTCAGTTCATTGCGTCTCCATTTGTGGAGGGAATGGACAGGCGACGTTTCAGGTCTGGACACTTCTTTAGGCCGGTAGTTGTAGGGGAGAGAAGGGGGAGGGGAGGGGGACAAAGTCTGGTAAGTGATAGGTGTATACAGATGAGGGGGGTTTATGATTGGCATACGGCAGGACAAAGGCTAGAGATGAAATGGAGACAGAAGGGTGTCAGATAAGGAGAGAGCAGGAAGTGTAATGTAAAGGCAGAGGGAGGGGTATCGATGGAATGGGGCAGGGGTGGGTGGGGGGAAGGGGACGGGATCATGGGAGAAATAGGTGCACATTGGGAGAAGGGGGCACTGTAAAAAGATGGGAGTATCTCAAATTGGAGAATTTAATGTTCATACTGTGTAGGAAGGAACTGCAGATGCTACTTTATACCGAAGATAGATACAAAGTGCTGGAGTAACTCAGCGGGCCAGGCAGCATATCTGGTGAAAAAGGATGGGTGAAGTTTTGGGTCGAGACTCTTCTTCAGCCTGAAAGTAAAGGGGAGGGGGTAGTGGAGATAGAAACAGGACAGAATAAATCAGGGCCGTTAATAGATGACCAAGGAGGGGTAAAGCCCTGATGGCCCAGACCACCACACGGACTAACATCCCTTCCATTGACTCCATTTACATGTTACTCTGCCTCGGCATGGCCACCAGCATAATCAAGGAAGAGTCTCACCCCGGTCACTCCCTCTTCTCCCCTCTCCCATCAGGCAAGACGTACAGAAATGTGAAAACTCATACCTCCAGATTCAGGGACAGTTTCTACCCAGCTGTTATCAGGCAACTGAAGCATCCTATCACCAACTCTAGGTCCTGACCTACCATCTATCTCATTGGAGACCCGATCTTTATCCGGACTTTACTGGACTTTATCTTGCACTAAACATTATTCCCTTTATCCTGTACCTGTGTATACTGTGGACAGTTTATTGTTATCCTCTATAGTGTTTCTGTTGACTGGATAGCAAACAACAATTGAACAAAAAAGCTTTCCCCTGTACCTCGGTAAACATGAGAATAAACTAACTAACTAACTGGATGTGGAGGCTGGTGAGGACCAGGGGAACTCCATCTTGTTCCATCTAGTGGGTGGGAGAGCAAGAGCAGAACAATGTGAGTCAGAGGAGACACGGATGAGTGATCAGTGTTGGAAGAAACTGCAGATGCTGGTTTAAACCGAAGATAGACACACAATGCTGGCGTAACTCAGCGGGACAGGCAGCATCTCTGGATAGAAGGAATAGGTGAGGTTAAGGGTTGAGACCCTTCTTCAGACAGAGAGATCCATCTACAATAGCCGGGGTGAAGCCACAGTTACTGGAGAAAGAAGACAGAGTCATAGAACGTGTACGTGTACCTGTCCAAATGTTTCTTAAATTCAATTACTGTACCTTCTCCGGCAGCTCGTTCCATGTACCCACCACCCACTGTGTGAAAACATTGCCCTATTTTGACCAATGTGTACCACTAGGGGCACCGCATTGATGGCAGCCTCTGCCTACAGTCTGTCTGTTTTTCTGTCTTTTTTACATTTTTAGTCTGTTTTAAAAGTTTGTTTTGGAGATTTCTTTAGCTTTTCTATGTGGGGGAGGGGGGTAGGGTAAAGGGGAAATCATTTCCCAGTCACTTCCTGGCGAGGATGCGGCTATTCTCCGAGTCACGTCCTTGCCCCCCTCCTCACGGCTTACCACTTGGATTGGAGCGGCCTTTACTGCCGGGGACCCGGACCAGAGCTGCAGCAGCGGCGGCGCATCGCTGGATACATCGCGGAGCGGGCGAGGCCTTACCTGGATCCACGTTGAAGCTCCGGAGTGTTGGGCCTGCTGCTTCAACATCGGAGCTGTGGTTTGCAGAGCTTCCAGCGCGGGTGGCGTTGACTTCAACATCGCGGATTCCTGAGGCCCTTTGCCGAGGGCCGCCAACGTTGAATCTCTGCCCAGCGCGGCCTGTGGACTTCGGGAGCCGCGGACTCTGGTAGGAGCTGGCCGATTCGGATGCCCAGGCCGCTGAGGATGTTCTCCAGTCCCGACGTCGGACTTCCATCACCCCGGCGAACGGGCCTGAACATCGGGCCGCCCGTAGCTGTGACAGCGGGGGGTTCGGGAGCACCCCAACCACGGGAGGACAACAGAGGAGGATGACTGATTTTGGAGCCTTGCCTCACAGTGGGAAACTTTGATCCCGCTGTGTGGGGATGTCTGTGTTAAAGACTATCGTGTTCTGTGCTTTATTTTTCGTACGGCTGTATGGCGACCACACATTTCACTGTACCAATTGGTACATGTGACAAATAAATGTATCTTGTATTTCTCCCATGATCCCGTCCCCTGCCCCCCACCCGCCCCTGCCCCATTCCATCGATACCCCTCCCTCTGCCTTTACATTACACGTCCTCCTCTCTCCTTATCTGACACCCTTGTCTCCATTTCATCTCTGGCCTTTGTCCTGCCGTATGCCGATCATAAACCCCTCTCATCTGTATCCACCTATCACTTACCAGACTTTGTCCCCCTCCCCTCCCCCTTCTCTCCCTTGCAACTACCGGCCTAAAGAAGTGTCCCGACATGAAACGTCGCCTGTACATTCCCTCCACAAATGGAGACGCAATGAACTGCAAATTTAAAAAAAAATCGCAAAGTGCTGGAGTAACTCAGGATGTCAGGTTCTCTGGAGATCATTGATGGATGTTTTAGGTCGGGAGCCTTCTTCAAACTGATTGTGGTGGGGTGGGAGGAGGGGGAATGGGTAAAAAACTGGAAGAATGGTGGGGGCAGGACAAAGACATAGTCATCAAGTTAAAGCGTTTGTCAGTCTGAAGAAGGGTCTCGACCCAAAACGTCACCCATTCCTTCTCTCCATAGATGCTGCCTGTCCCGCTGAGTTACTCCAGCATTTTGTATCTGTCATCAAGTCTACTCCACCATTCAATCATGGCTGATCTATCAACCCGTACTACTCAAGAATCTGACAATCTCCACCTTAAAAAAATCCCCATTGACTTGGCCTCCACAGCCGTCTTTGGCAATGAATTCCAGATTCCCCACCTCCTGACTAAAGAATTTCCTCCTCATCAAATTTCTAAAGATACATCCTTTTATACTGAGGCTATGGCTCAGAATGTTTGTCTATGAATAGTCCACTGATCTGACAGTCCTCTGACTGTCTCTCAACCTCTGACCATTTAGTTACAGTTGCTCAGGATGAACCCTGAGAAGGACCATTGCATCCTAGATTTCCATCTTTCCCTAGTTTCATCCTGGAAAAAAGGATTTGCCTGTCTACCCTCTCTATGCCTCAAATAATGTTATAGTTTTCACTTCCATCTGTGCATGTCATGGTTCTACAAACCCCTCAGTACAAGAGCAATCTTGAATAGTGCTTAAATGTTGATCTAGTCATTCACACCCAAACCATGGGAATAGTGAGTCCAGGAGGGTCTCGATCCGAAACATCTCCTATCCATGTTCTCCAGAGATCCTGACCTGCTGGGTTACTCCAGTGCTTTGAGTCCCCATGGGAATAAATATATAGTTGGGCCCACAATACCAATTTTGCAGGACAGAAACTGTTCTTGGGAGGAAAGGGGAGAAGGTTATCCTTTTCCACTCCAGTCTGTCTGCTTCAATGTGAGGGAGCTAAACCAAGAGATTTGGGGATTCCAGATCCCTTGACCTCTCGTGGTCTTTAAGTAGCGGTTCAGATCAGAGACACCCTGGCCGTGCTTGTGTGAATGTGTGATGGATGGTTTTACATGGTTTTACTGCGATGTGGAAAAGTTGTAAAAATAACTGTGTAGGCTCTTAGACTTTGCCAAAATGTCAATAAATGGACTGATTTTCAGATAGCGACAAAAGGTAAAATAGCATTTACCTCGTTACGAAATACATACAAGCAAGTCACAGCTGTTACAACCTCTCTTATAGGTTTAGGTTTAGTTTTAGCAATAGTGTTGAAACCGGCTCTTTGGCCCACTGCATCCGCACCGACCAGCGATCACCTATATACTAACTCTGTTATCCTACTTTCACATTCTGCACACTAGGGGCAATTTACAGAAGCCAATGAACCTACAAACCTGCACCTGTCTTTGGAATGTGGGAGGAAACTGGAGCACCCAGAGAAAACCCATGCGGACACAGGGAGAACGTACAAACTCTGTACAGCACCTGTCATTAGGATCGAACCATGGTCTCTGGCGCTGTAATGCAGCGATTCTACCGCTGCGCCACCACGCAGCCCCAACTGTATTGTGCCTGGGAGCAATTGGGAGCAAAGTTCAGAATGTAGACTTGGGGACCGTACACAGGGATTGTTGGGTGATTATCAGTTCAATACATGTGATCTCAGTGGTTTCCCTGTTGTCAACTTCTCTTGCTTCTTGTTCCACCAACATGATGAGCTGAATCAACTCCCATCATTTATGAATCCCCCCTTCCATATTAACTGCAGTGGAAGTGCAGGACTTAATGGACAAGTAATCGGCAACAAGTAACTCATAACAGATAAAGGACGCAAATTAATATAAGAACTTTGATTGAAGAAATTAACCAGGTAATCTTTCAAACATTGTTTCAGCTTTATTTATCCATGCTGAATTACACAAAGAACAAAAAGCAAATTAAGTGTAAATAATTGGCATTTAATTGAATTAAAGTAGAGCTCTTTCCTGGCAGAGACTTTCTAAAGTATAAAGTCAACATTAAAATATATGAAGTGTAATGAGTCTGAAGAAGGGTCCCGTCCCAAAACGTCACGTTTCCATGTTCTTCAGAGATGCTGCCTGTCCTGCTGAGTTACACCAACATTTGGTGTCTTTCTTTGGTAAACTGGCTTCTGCAGTTCCTTGTTGCTGCCATCTTCTATACTGTACTCATGAGGATTTTCAACGTATCCAGAAAAATAATTTAGTCCAATCAAGTGAATTCCTTTATGATCTTTAGAAAGCAGTCCACTGAAAGATCAGCATTAATGATCAAATAGTTACTGTGGAAGAAATTAACTTCGAGGGAAATTAAAGGAAAAACAGAGACTTCACAGGTTTGCTTCAAGAGACTTTATTGCATGATATCATGGAGAGATGGCGGCAGAAAACTGCTCACCAGTTCTCTGACTTCACAGCAGAATTAGCTGACAGTTATACTGTGCAGTAAACAACTTTTATTTTTTGTTAGATACAACTATACAAAAATATACTTTGTCCTTGGCTATATGTTTTCCTATAACTACAATCTACTACATGGGTATTAATTATTTCATTAGTCATAATATACCTTTTATTTATGTAAATCTTATTCAACAACAGATGGTTAATACAAATCATAATATAAGGGCATCTGGACATTATTCTATCTTATCTTTCAAGCAGACCGCTCCACTGCCCCGTCTCCGAGCCAATCATAGGCCCCCATTTACGACAACATTTCTATACTACTTAGTGGTAGGTGGTCAACTGTAACTTCCCACAGAGAAACAGGCTTCCTTATCTGTCCTAATTTTGTTATGTTTACATTCACCTTTCCACGCATTCCCAGACAAGAGGTAATACATCTAAATCTTATTTTTCCAATTCTCATTATCCTATTCTGCACCTGGTCAACGAGATATGCCAATTGCCACATCCACACACCCTTTCATTACCTTGTTTAATTCCAATCAAAATTAAGTAAGAAAGGATTTTAATTTTTTCTTCCACAGTTTGAAAATCAGTAGCTATGGGCATCCACATTGTCATTTGAACATTGTAAGTGTGTGCACAATATGAAGGTTGTAAATAGAGTTTAAACTGCCCAGATAGAGATCTGTCAAAACTGTCAAAACAGTGTCCGCCGCTTGTCTGTCGCCAGTGATAGTTAATTCTGATTCAACCCAGATAATTACTCTCAATGATAACTTAATTTAAAGTCTTTCGCATTGCTATTGATTTTCAGATGTTTAACTATGATCCTCTGCATTAAAACATTGGAGTTCGCTTCAACCAAACAGTCGCAGGTTGACTACGATGGTAGAATGTTGCTCAGTGCCGTAAGATTCCAGTGTATGTTCATCTTCAAGTGGGTGAGATTGAAAGGTCAAGTAGCACTGGCTTGGTTGGAGGCGCTCCAGAGATTCAATTTTATTTTTTAAACTTGAAACCTTGTCGCTTGGTGAAACCTGAATTGGCAGATTACGCCCATTGAAATTGACAAATATATCCATTGTTAGCATGAGTAGCTGGATCGTTGCATCAAAGAAGATCCTGGAATCCAACAAGAGGCAGCATAAAGAAGCAAAGTGAACAATATCGAACATTGAACAAATCGACTCATCACTAGTCTCTTTTAAATCGAGCATTAGAAAATAGGAATGCAAAATATAATTAACAGTTTTAATCTAGTTCAGTCGAGCGCAAATTAACCACCACGCAGACGAAGCAGGAGCTCGATGGTGGACTGAGACCTGATGTTGTAATCAGAGAGCAACCGACCATCTTCCAGTTGTTTGCTCTCAAATACCAGGCGCTGTTGGTCGGGCGCGACCCCTTCCTGCCGTTGTACTTTCTGTCTAAACTCCCGCACGGACTCAGAAGGCAGCACGTCGTACGTCTTCGTTTTCCCCTTGTCGTTGCGGAGGAATATCTGCATGCGTTCCTCCTTCCTGATCAGCAGCATGACCGTGGGGTCAGGGGGGAGGTTGTAGTCACACAGCCGGCTGTTGTCCTGAAGCTCCACCTGCTGCCCGTTTTGCACCATCAGGCGCTGTTGGAAACCAGGCACCTGAGTTGCATTGTATATTTTCTCCTTGAGAGCCGACACCTGGATGGAAGGGTCGACATCCAGTTGCAAAGAATCGCCGGTCAAAAACTTCAACTGGAGTCTCATCTTGCCAAATCACTGTGAAAAAATGAGAAGAGATTAGAATCCTTTATATCACTTGTTAACCAACTATTCTGCATTTATGTAATTACTTCTTGTTAAATCCACACAGTTACACTTAAGGCCCTGCCCCACGGGCAGGCGGTTACAGGCGGTAAGCGCGGCGTAGCAGGAAGTGGGGACCGCGGGGTCGGCCCACGCAGATCGCCGGAGCCGTATGTAGTTGGTCCCGACACCGCGCGGGGCTCAGAAAAACTGACACTGTCCAAAAATCCCGTGCGGCAACGGCCTGCCGCCCCGCTGCCGCGAGCTCCGCCTGGACGCCGCGAGCCGTCTCGACGGAGTACGCTAGCGTGTTGCGCGATGACGTCATCACCCATTGCCGCGCTCGCTGCATGCATTCGCATGCTCGTGGGACAGGCCGTACGGTAAACACGGCCTCCGCGCGGCAACCGCTTCCAGTTAGGTTGCGCTTGCCGCATGCTCGTGGGACAGTCCGTACGATGGCAGCCGCGCGTTCCCCACTTCCTGCTACGCCGCGCTTACCGCCTGGAACCGCCTGCCCGTGGGACAGGGCCTTTAGTTTATTGTCCTGTGTGTTGGATATTTCACATTACTGGAATACACGTGACAATAAACTAAACTTATTACGAAGTGCCTTTTACTTTGAGGTGGGAGGAATGGTGGCAAATTATTTCTCCTGTTGAACCTCGGTTAACCTTACTGAATCCTTCACTAACTTTTACTGGGCTCAGCACATTGATGCAAGCTTAAAGCACATCAATGCCTTTACTGCATAGCGACACAGTTGTAGAGTTGCTGCCTTACAGTGCCAGAGACCCGAGTTCGATCCCGACTACGGGTGATGTCTGTACAGAGTTTGTACATTCTCCCACTGACCTGCGTGGGTTTTCTGCCACAATACAAAGAAGTACTGGATTGTAGGTTAATTGGCTTAGTTAAAATTGTGAATTGTCCCTAATGTGTAGGGTAGGATGTGTGGTAGTGTGCGGGGATCGCTGGTTGTCGAGGACTCGGTGGGCTGAAGGGCCTGTTTTAGCGCTGTATCTCTAAACCGATACTAAGATTGGAGAGACTCGGTATGTTGATGAATACCCTCTTGCACTTCTGGAAGTAGGGGGCGAGGGGTAGAGAAGATCTGAAGATGAGAAAAGACCAGGAGAAATCAGGCCTGGCAATAAATGGCCTCAGACAGGATGGTGGCCCCATCGTTGGCTCGGGAAGGTGTGATCTCAAGACGGATACAATGTGGTGAACTGTGAACAGGTTAAACAATTAGGGTGGAGGAAGGAGGGAAGGGGAGGGGTGTGTGTAGAAGTTACTTAAAATGAGAAAAATCCACATTCATACTAAATATTAATTAAGCACTATTGACTCTAATTTGATCTTTTTACACAGAAGTTGAACTCAGTCTTTCCATTCCAAGATATTAGAAACATAGAAAATAGGCGCAGGAGTAGGCCATTTGGCCCTTCGAGTCAGGGCCACCATTCAATATGATCATGGCTGATCATCCAAAATAAGTAGCCCATTCTGGCTTTCCCCCCCTATCCCTTGATTCCCTTAGTCCCAAGAGCTTAACGACTCTCTCCATCCAGTGAATCTCACATCCAGTGAATTGACCTCCACTGCCTTCTGTGGCAGAGAATTCCACAGATTCACAACTCTCTGAGTGAGACTCCAAGGGCGGCTGAGCTGCAATACTGGGCTTCTGACAGAAGAGGTCCCCCGTGAGCTACGTTTCGTTTAACACTGCGATTGCACCGCTTCCCGGGAAATGAGAGCAGGCTTTCATAAGTCAAGAGTGTTTTATTGTCATATGTCCCAGATAAAACAATCACATTCTTTGTTTCAGCAGCACAACAGGATATGTAAACACAGTACTCTGTGAACAATGTAATAAACGAGAAAAAGTTAATTGTGTGTGTGTGTATATATATATTATATTATATATATATATATATATATACACACATAAAAACAATAAATAATAATTGTAAATCCGTGGCAATAAAAAACAATCTGCTGGAGGAACTCAGCTGGTCAGACAGCATCTGTGTGGGCAGAAGGATGGTCCCAAATCAGAGTCCTGGCCCGAGAAGTCGACTTCCACAGATGCTGCCTGACCCGCTGAGTTACTGGAAACAAAATACTGGAGTAACTCAGCGGGACAGGCAGCATCTCTGGAGAGAAGGAACGGGCGACGTTTCGGGTCGGGACCCTTCTTCAGACTGAAAATAGAGGGGAGGGAACTGGAGGTAAGTAAAGGCCAGGACAAACATCAGGGCGTATTATTAAACGTGTAGACCGACGATATTCTGGATGGTATTAAATGGGCCACTCGTGTGGCTTTCTAAGCCAGGACCGCCCTTCAACAGGATAAACCATATGCCAGCATTCTCCCCGTCTCGTACACAACCACAACCTGCTACGACCAAAATCGGCGCAACTTTGCGAAAACTCGCTTTCCACTGTGCAGTCAATTATTCACTTCAACCTCAGACTTCCTGAATCAGTCCAGTCGCACAAAGGATTTCACCTTCGCGGTTTACACCGAAGATAGACACGAAATGTTGGAGTAAATCAGCGGGTCGGGCAGCATCTCTAGAGAAAAGGAATAGGTGACGTTTCGGGTCGAGACCCTTCTTGAGGCTAGTAATGATTATTTAACGCGCTATTCCAGTGAGATAAGTGTCTCCATTGAAGTAGCGGAAACAGGTGTCACTAAACCCACGAACATAAGAATGTGGGAAGACTTAAGCAGAAGGCCATTCGGACCTCTTCACTATTGGGGATATCACGGCTGATAATTTATTTCACCCGCAGATAGACACAAAATGCTGGAGTAACTCAGCGGGACAGGCAGCGTCTCTGGGGAGAAGGAACTGAAAACGGAGGAGAGGGAACTGGAGGTAAGAAAGGGCCAGGACAAAAGTCAGGGCGTGCAACAGATGACAAAGGAAGGGTGGAGCCCACAATAGCCTATTGTTGGCTGGGGAAGAGGTGATAGCAGAGGGATACACAGGGATGCGAGCAGTGGAGCTCATAGGACGGCGAGGGGGTGGGAGAGGGCGGAGAGAGAGAATGCAGGGATTATTTGAAATTAGATAAACAGCGATTATACCGCTGGGTGGTAAACTGCCCAAGCGAAATATGTGGACACAAAAAGCTGGAGTATCTCAGCGGCAGCATCTCTGGAGAGAGAATGGGTGAGATTTCGGGTCGAGACCCTTCTTCAGATGAGGTGCTGTTCCTCCATCGCCCGACACTAACCCAGTATCACCTGATCCCAATATTTATCTGCTAAATCTTCACCTCTCTATGTTATCAGCTGGTAATGGCATTTACCACCCGATGCGCAGAATGGTCGTCATTTATTTTTTTAATTGTGAATTTGCCTGTGTTCAAAACTTTGAACTTACCAACCGAAGCCTCACAATCCTTGTCGGGTGCTCAAGAAGTCGATGAGGATCTGATTGCAGAATATCCTCTGTCTCTTTTTCCAGAACTCCGCTCTTACCAAATTCCTCAACCCCCCTTGGTTCGCTGGGACACGAGCTTCGATGCACACACCTCTCCCGGCGTCTAGCAGTCGTCTCCGCTCCCTCTGGCCGCTACCCTTTGGTTTTATCTCCACTTCCAAGTTTCTGAACGTCAGCGCCACTCCCCCTCCCTCCGAGTACTAACAGGCTGCTCGCTGCTGCTGTAAACAAACGTCATCTCAGTTTCGTTTCCGAAAAATAGTCAGCCGCTTTCGGAGCTGCCGGCTATTTCACTTTCGGGTTCGTTTCTGACGCCTGAATCCGAAATACAATAACAGCACAGGGAATCGAAGCTGCAATCAGCTGTTGACCCACCATCACTGCGTGCATTTCTTGGTTGCAATGTAACTGATTCAATGCAACATGAAAATAACCGCTCTTCGCTTCTGTGGCAAGGAACTGCAGCTGCTGGTTTAAACCGAAGATAGTCACAGAAAGCTGGAGTGACTCAGCGGGTCAGACAGCATCTTTGGAGAAAAGGGATAGGTGACGTTTCGGGTCGAGAGCCTTCTTCAGACACTGTATTAAGGTGTCAACTGGTTGAGAAGCTTTAAGGGGCAGAACTTTCAAGGGTCCCGGGGGATTTGGAGCGAAAATGACACCCATCACGTTTTGTCCCACCCCCTCCGTTTTAAGGTCATAAGGGATAGTAGCATTAGGCCGTTCGGCCCATTAAGTCTACTCCGCCATTCAATCAATCAAATCTATCTCTCCCTCCTAACCCCATTCTCCTGCCTTCTCCCCATAACCCCTGACACCTGTACTAATCAAGAATCTATCTCTGCCTTAAAAATATCCACTGACTTGGCCTCCACAGCCTTCTGTAGCAAAGAATTCCACGGATTCACCACCCACTGACTAAATACATTTCTCCTCATCTCCTTCCTAAAAGATCGTCCTTTAATTGTGAGGATATGACCTCTAGTCCTAGACTCTCCCACAAGTGGAAACATCCTCTCCACATCCACTCTATCCAAGCCTTTCACTATTCTGTATGTTTCAATGAAGTCCCCTCTCATTCTCCTAAACTCCAGCGAGTACAGGCCCAGTGCCAACAAACGCTCATCATAGGTTAACCCACTCATTCCTGGGATCATTCTTGTAACCATCTGGACCCTCTCCAGAGCCAGCACATCCTTCCTCAGATATGGTGCCCAAAATTGCTCACAATATTTCAAATGCGGCCTTACCAACCTCAGCATTACATCCCTGTTTTTGTATACAAGCCCTCTTGAAATAAATGCCAGCATTAAGTTTGCTTTCTTTACTGCTGATTAGACTTTCAGATTAACTTTTTGGCAATCCATTCAGAACTGCTGTAGATTTGGGAGCAACAGCAGCAGGAGATTAGCAAGAGATACGACTGATTGGCTCTAGCCCGAGTGGGAGGAGAGAAGTGAGTCAGAGGGGGGAAAAACAGTTGAAAAGTAGAAGCCAAGCACAGGCAGACTTTATTCTTAATAGGACCAGTTAATTACTTATATAAGATGGGTGGCCAGGAGATGTGCCAATACTGTGAGATGTGGGAAATTGTCGACACCATTGATGTAGATGATCCCTACAGCTGCAGTAAGTGTTTGAAGCTAGCGGAACTCGAGCTCCGCATTGATGAGCTGGAGACCCAACTTCATACGCTGCGGTGCATCAGGGAGGGGGAGTATTACCTGGATGTTTTGTGCCAGGGGATGGTCACACCGACCAGTTTAACTAATTCAGTAGTTAGTGAGCAGGGAAAGGAAGGTGTGGCCATAAGCGAGGCAGGTAGGGGGAACCAGGAGGAGATGCGGCAGGAGCCACAGCCCTTGTCCCTGACGAGCATGACCGAGGCTCTTACTCAATGTGAGGACGGGATCAGGGGCTGTGGGAGGGATGAGCAACCTGGCTGCAGCACCGTGGATCAGGGGGCCATTCAAGAGGGGGGAGTTAGAAGAAATGCCGTGGTGATAGGGGATAGTATTATTCGGGGGGTAGATAAGGTTCTCTGCGGCCAGCAGAACATGTCCCGAAGGCTGTGTTGCCTACCCGGTGCTAGGGTTAAGGATATCTCTGCGATGCTGGAGAGAAATTTGCAGAGTGAGGGGGAGGATCCAGTGGTCGTGGTCCATGTGGGGACCAATGACATAGGAAGGACGAGGAAGGAGGATCTGCTGAACGAGTTTGAGCAGTTAGGGAATAAATTAAAAAGCAGAACCTCGAGGGTACTGATCTCCGGATTGCTACCTGAGCCACGGGCCAAATCGGCGAGGGTACGAAAAATTAAAAAGCTGAATGCGTGGCTCAAAGACTGGTGTGGGAAAAATGGGTTTGGTTTCTTGGGCCACTGGCACCAGTACTGGGACAGGGGGGATCTGTTCTGTAAGGACGGACTTCACCTGAACGGTGCTGGGACTGGGGTCCTGGCAAATCATATAACTAGGGCAGTAGAGAGGTCTTTAAACTAAGTAGCGGGGGGGAGGTATCAAGGGGGGTAATAACGGCAGGGGTAGAGGAAATAGAGCAGGGTATCAGTGGGGAAACGGAAAATCAAAATGTGACAGGAGGATCCAGAATGTGTGAAGATAAAGCTCTAGATGTAAAAGGGGCAAAAACAGAAAGGAAGGGTAGTAAAAATCATCTGAAAGTGCTGTATCTAAATGCACGGAGTATTCGAAATAAGATAAATGAATTAACGGTGCAATTAAGTACATATAGTTATGATATCGTGGCCATTACGGAGACATGGCTGCAAGGGGATCAGGATTGGGAGTTAAATATAGAGGGGTACTCGACAATTAGAAAAGATAGACAGGAAAGAAAGGGAGGAGGGGTGGCCCTTTTAATAAGGGAGGGAATAACGGCAATAGAGAGGAAGGATATTGCGTTGAAGGATCAGGATAGTGAAACAGCTTGGGTACAGATAGAGAATAACAAGGGGAAAAAAACACTAGTGGGTGTAATTTATAGACCTCCAAATAGCTGTGACGCTGTTAGTCAGAACATAAATCTGCAAATAGTTGACGCATGTAAAAAGGGAACTGCTGTAATCATGGGGGACTTCAATTTTCATATTAATTGGGCAAACCAAACTGGGCAGGGTAGACTAGAGGAAGAGTTTATAGAATGTATTAGAGACGGGTTCCTAGAACAGTATGTCACAGAACCGACAAGGAGGGAGGCAATCTTGGATCTGGTCCTGTGTAATGAAGCAGGATTAATTAAAAATGTCATAGTTAGGGACTCGTTGGGAACAAGTGACCACAATATGGTCGAATTCCATATTCAAATAGAAGGAGAGCAGGTTGAAACTCAGGCTAGGGTACTTAGTCTAAATAAAGGGGATTATGAAGGTATGAGGACTGAGCTGATCAAAGTTGACTGGGATAGCAGACTCAAGAATAAGACGGTACATGAGCAGTGGTGTACGTTTAAGGATCTACTGTATAACCTTCAAGAAAAATTTATTCCTATGAAGAAAAAAAGGGGTAAGGGAAAGAACAGTCAGCCATGGCTCAGTAAAACTATAAAGGATAGTATTCGGCTGAAGGCAAGGGCATATAAGGTAGCTAGAGATAGTGGGAGGGTAGAGGATTGGGAAGCATTTAAAGGTCAGCAAAAAATAACTAAGAGATTAATTAAGACGGGGAAAATAGACTATGAAAGGAATTTAGCGAACAACATAAAAACTAATAGTAAGAGTTTTTATAGCTATATAAAAAGAAAAAGGGTGGCTAAGGTGAACGTTGGTCCATTGGAGGGTGAGACTGGAGAGTTGTTGGTGGGGAACATGGAAATGGCAAAGGCATTAAACGAGTATTTTGTATCAGTCTTCACCATAGAAGACACAAAAAATATTCCAACGCTGGATAAACAGGGGGCGGTAGGAATGGAGGAGCTAAATACTATTAAGATCACCAAGGAGGTGGTATTAGGGAAATTAATGAGACTGAAGGAGGATAAATCCCCTGGGCCTGATGGATTACATCCAAGGGTCTTGAGGGAGATAGCGGTGGGGATTGTGGATGCATTGGTGATAATTTTCCAAAACTCCCTGGAGGCAGGAACGGTCCCAGTGGATTGGAAAATGGCCAATGTAACACCTATATTTAAAAAAGGAAGTAAACAGAAGGCGGGTAACTATAGACCGGTTAGTCTAACATCGGTGGTGGGTAAAATGTTAGAGACAATTATTAAAGAAACACTAACGGGGCACTTGGATAAACATGACTTCATCGGACAGAACCAGCATGGTTTTGTGAAGGGGAAGTCCTGTTTAACGAATCTGCTCGAATTCTTTGAGGAAGTAACAACCCGGGTGGATAAAGGGGAACCGGTGGATGTGGTATACTTGGACTTCCAAAAGGCTTTTGACAAGGTGCCACATAAGAGACTATTGCTAAAAATAAAAAATTATGGGATTGGGGGTAATATATTAGCATGGGTAGAGGATTGGCTAACAAATAGGAAGCAGAGAGTGGGGATAAATGGTTCATACTCGGGATGGCAACCGGTAACTAGCGGGGTTCCGCAAGGGTCGGTGCTGGGACCCCAGTTGTTCACAATTTATATAAATGATTTGGAGGAGGGAACCAAGTGTAATATATCAAAATTTGCGGACGATACAAAAATGGGAGGAAAAGTAGGGGATGAGGAGGATAGGAAGAGTCTGCAAAAGGATATAGATAAGCTAGGTGAGTGGGCAACAACTTGGCAGATGAAATTTAATACTAATAAATGTGAAGTCATTCACTTTGGGAAAAAAAATGATAGGGCAAGTTATTTTCTAAATGAGGTGGAGCTGCGTTGTAATGCAACGCAAAGGGATCTAGGGGTAGTAGTACATGAATCACTAAAAGTTAGTATGCAGGTGCAGCAAGCAATCAGGAAGGCCAATGGAGTTTTGGCCTTTATTGCTAGGGGGATTGAGTATAAAAACACGGAGGTCTTGCTGCAGCTGTACACAGTATTAGTGAGACCACATTTGGAATACTGTGTACAGTTCTGGGGTCCATACTTAAGAAAGGATGTACTGGCCCTGGAGGCAGTGCAGCGAAGGTTTACAAGATTAATTCCTGCAATGAGGGGATTGACATATGAGGAAAGGTTAAGTAGGCTGGAACTCTACTCTTTGGAGTTTAGAAGAATGAGAGGCGATCTCATTGAAACATATAAGATCGTGAGGGGCCTTGATCGGGTGGATGCACCGAGGATGTTCCCAATGATCGGGGAAACTAGCACTAGGGGACATAGTTGTAGAATAAGAGGGGGCTCTTTTAAAACTGAGATTGGGAAGAACTTCTTCACCCAGAGGGTGGTTAATTTATGGAATTCACTGCCCCAGGGAGCAGTGGAAGCAGAAACATTAAATATATTTAAGTCTAAAATAGATGGTTTTTTAGCTGCCAAGGGGATAAGGGGCTACGGGGAGAGGGCAGGGATATGGACCTAGGTATGGTTAGTATAGTAAGACCTGAGTGATCTCCTGGACAAGTGTCGATCGCCTGGATTGGGGTCGGAGAGGAATTTCCCGGATTTTTTTCCCGAATTGGACCTGGGTTTTTATCCGGTTTTTTGCCTCCCCCAGGAGATCACGCGGTTCTTGGGGTGGAGAGGGGTGATAGCGATATAAAGGGGAGGGTAGTGTCTTGTGTTCTGTGTCTTGTGTCTACTGTTTGTGGGTAAGGGTGTCCGTTTAGTGTTCAGCCATGAGCGAATGGCGGTGCGGGCTCGATGGGCCTGGTGGTCTACTCTCGCACCTACTTTCTATGTTTCTATGTAATCCTGCATCAGCACTCCCAACTCCCTTTGCACCTCCGATTTCTGGATTCTCACCCCATGTAGAAAATAGTTTCCTACTACCAAAATGCATGACTCCATGCTTTGCTGTACTATATCCCACCTGCCACTTCTCTGTCCACACTCACAACCTGTCCAAGTCCTTCTGCAGAGTCCCTACTTTCTCTACACTACCTGCCCCTCCACCTATTTTCGTATCATCTGCAAACTTTGCCACAAAGTCTTCAATCCCCGCGTCTAAATCATTAATATACAACGTGAAAAGTAGCGGCCCCAGCACCGACCCTTGCGGAACTCCACTAGTCACTGGCAGCCATCCAGAAAAAGCCCCCTTTATTGCCACTTTATTGTCTTCTCCCATCCAGCCAATCTGCTTTCCATGCTAGTATCTGCCCTTTGATACCGTGGGCTCTCATCGTATTTAGCAGCTTAATCTGTGGCACCTTATCAAAGGCTTTCTGAAAATCTAAGTAAACAATATCTACTGACTCTCCTTTGACTGTCCTGCTATTTAGTTCTTCAAAGAATTCCAGCAAATTTGTCTAGCAAGACCTCCCCGTCACAAAGCCGTACTGACTTTGACCTATTTTATCGTGAACTAAGTACTCTTGCTGTCCTCTTTTATATTATTTTCCAACTTTTTTTCCACCCTACACCAATCAGTCTGACAAAGGGCCCAGCCCCGAAACGTCGTCTGTCTATTCTCTCCACTGATGCTGCCTGACCCGCTGAGTTCCACCGGCATCCTTGTGTTTTGGTCACTTTCCCACAGCTGCCCATGCTCTTTGCCCCTCACCCCAGCCGTAATAACTAAGCAGGCCAGGCAACATCTCTGCAGAGAAGGGATGGGTGATGTTTCGGATTGAGACCCTTCCTCAGACTGAGTGTCAGGGGAGAAGAAGTCTAGAGATATGGGAGGGTAAGTGTGAAAACGACAGATCAAAGCAGATGAGTGTAAGGAAATGTTGAATGGTTCATTGTCAGCTGAGCGGAAGGTGACTGTGGAAGAAATTAATTTAGAGGGAAATTAAAGGAAAAACTGAAAGTTACAGACTTTGCAGGTTAGCTTCAAGGGACATTATTGCATGATATCATGGAGAGATGGCGGCAGAAAACTGCTCACCAGTTCATCGTAGAATTAGCCGACAGTTATACTGTGCAGTAAACAACTTTTGTGTTTTGTCAGATACAACTATATGAAAATATACTATCTACAATTATGTCATTAGTCATAACATACTTTTCACTTATGTTCATCTTATTCAACAACAGATGGTCAATACAAGTCAAACACAATACAAGGGCATCTTGACATTATTCTATCTCACCTTTCAGACAGCCCACGCCACCGTCCCCGAGCCAATCATAAGCCCCCCATTTACAGTAACATTTCTATGCTACTAGCGGTAGGTGGAGCGGGTGATCTACTGTAACTTCTCACAAAGGAAAATAAACTTCCTTATCTCCTCTACTATTTCATGTTTGCATTACCATCCACCCTCCAACACATTCCCAGACAAGAGGTGATACGTCTAATCTTACTATGCCGATTCCCACAACCTCTTCTGCAAGCGAGAGCTGCCAATTGTCACATCCAAAACACCCTTTCATTACCTTGTGCAATTCCAATCAAATTAAATAAAGAAGGATATTAATTTTTCTTCCACAGTGACAACCAGGATGGGGGAGGGATGGAGAGAGAGGTATAGCAAGGGTTACTTGGTTACATAAATCAATATTCATACCGCTGGGTTGTAAGCTGCCCAAGCGAAATATGAGGTGTTTATGAGTTTAGAGATACAGCACGGAAACAGGCCCTTCAGCCCACCGGGTCCGCGCTGATCAGCGATCCCCGCATATTAACACTACCCTACACGCACTAGGGACAATTTGTTTTTTACATTTACCAAGCCAACTTACCTCCATACCATTACCTCTTTGGAGTGTGGGAGGAAAACGAAGATCTCGGAGAAAACCTACGCAGTCACGGGAAGAACATACAAACTCCGTACAGACAGCACCTGTAGTCGGGATGGAACCCGGGTCTCCGGTGCTGCAAGCGCTATAAGGCAGCAACTCTACCGCTGCGCCACCGTGCCACCCTCCTCCAATGCTGTTCCTCTAATTTACGTTGGGCCTCACTCTGACAGTGGTCCAGGGCAGAAAGGCCCAGGACTGAAATGCTACCAGGATTAGTGGAGTGTTAGCTAGAAGAAGAGGTTGGATAAACATGGATTGTTTTCTGTGGAAATTTGGTCGGTGTGGGCAAGTTGGGCCAAAGAGCCTGTTTCCACGCTGTAAGACTCTATGACTCTATATACAGTACCTACTGTATATAGACAGACAATCCAAGATGTTTAGGAAGGAACTGCAGATGCTGGTTTACACCAAAGATGGACACAAAATGCTGGAGTAACTCAGCGGGTCAGGCAGCATATCTGGATAAAAGGAATAGGTGACGTTTTGGGTAGAAGGGTCTTGATAGCGGTAGAGTTGTTCCCTTATAGCATCAGAGACCCGGGTTCGATCCTGACTACGGGTGCTTGTCTGTACGGAGTTTATACGTTCTCCCCGTGACCTGCGTGGGAAATGGGGAGAAATGGGGAGATGCAGCGAGACCTGGGTGTCATGGTACACCAGTCATTGAAAGTAGGCATGCAGGTGCAGCAGGCAGTGAAGAAAGCGAATGGTATGTTAGCTTTCATAGCAAAAGGATTTGAGTATAGGAGCAGGGAGGTTCTACTGCAGTTGTACAGGGTCTTGGTGAGACCACACCTGGAGTATTGCGTACAGTTTTGGTCTCCAAATCTGAGGAAGGACATTATTGCCATAGAGGGAGTGCAGAGAAGGTTCACCAGACTGATTCCTGGGATGTCAGGACTGTCTTATGAAGAAAGACTGGATAGACTTGGTTTATACTCTCTAGAATTTAGGAGATTGAGATGGGATCTTATAGAAACTTACAAAATTCTTAAGGGGTTGGACAGGCTAGATGCAGGAAGATTGCTCCCGATGTTGGGGAAGTCCAGGACAAGGGGTCACAGCTTAAGGATAAGGGGGAAATCCTTTAAAACCGAGATGAGAATAACTTTTTTCACACAGAGAATGGTGAATCTCTGGAACTCTCTGCCACAGAGGGTAGTCGAGGCCTGTTCATTGGCTATATTTAAGAGGGTTAGATGTGGCCCTTGTGGCTAAAGGGATCAGAGGGTATGGAGAGAAGACAGGTGCGGGATACTGAGTTGGATGATCAGCCATGATCATATTGAATGGCGGTGCAGGCTCGAAGGGCCGAATGGCCTACTCCTGCACCTAATTTCTATGTTTCTATGTTTCTATGAATGCCATGAATGAATAATGAACTGCATTAAACGAACAGGAATATTATTTATGTCATTACACCGTGTTTAACTCTGTTAGTTCGTGAATGAATTGTTGCGATTATTTCTAAATTGGGTTTGACATTGTTTCACTAAAAGACAAAAAATGTTACCTATCCACGTTCTCCATGTGTCTCTAAAGTCTAAAAGACTTCCATGTCTACAATGTGATCTCTCAGGATGCTGCAGTCACAACAGGAGAGCTGTATTATTGTGCAGAGGTGAATCCCTGATGCTCAAGTGGTTTGCTAGCAGTGGGTTTCGAGTTTAGACGTCTGTGGAAAGGCACATATGGCTTTTTATTTAGTTTCGTTTTTGTTTAATTTAGTATGGTTTTAGTTTAGAGATATAGCGTGGAAACAGGCCACCGACTCCATGCCGACCAGCACTCACCCAAACACTAATTCTACCCCACACACTAGGGACAATTGAGCCACTGAGTTCCTCCAGCACTTTTTGCTCCAGCATCTGCAGTTTCTTATATCTGCAGTTTACTGAAGATCTTGGAAGGGGGGGGTAAATGAAAGGGAAACGCTATAATTACGGATCAAATTGACCAGCATTAGTGGGTCATGAGTTACTAGAACCAAGAGGCACAAGAAACTGCAGATGCTGGAATCTTGAGCAAACTACAAAGTGCTGGGGGAACTAAGTGGGGTCAGTCAGCATCTGTGGAGGGAATGGAAGGACAATGTTTATGGTCAGGTGATCGCCTGTCCTATTCCCTCAGCAGATGATGCCTGACCCGCTGAGTTCCCCCAGCATTCTGTTCAGATACCTGGAGATAGAAACAAAATGTTGGAGTAACTCAGTGGGTCAGGCAGCATCTCTGGAGAAAAGGAATACGTGACGTTTTGGGTCGCGACCCTTCTGCAGAACAAGAGTCAGGGGAGGGGGAAACGAGAGACACAGAAGGCACGTAGAACAAATGAATGAAAGAAATGCCAAAAGCTACGATGGTCAAGGAAAGGTGGAGCCCACAATGGTCCGTTGTTGGCTGCGGGGAAGGGGAACCTGGAGACCCAGTCTGAACAAAGATCCCGACCTGAAACGCCACCTATTCATGATCTCCAGAGATTCTACCCTAGAGTCATAGACTGATACAGCGCGGAAACAGGCCCTTCGGCCCAACTACCCCACACCAGCCAACATGTCCCAGTTACTTGTCACCTCACTTAGAGTTCTTCCAGTACTTTTTTGTTATTTTTTGTTTGTTTAGGGTCAGTATCCTTATTCAATCTGATTGTGGAAAGGGGAGGGAGGAGGGAGAACTCGAAATTCACAGCAATAGAAAAATGAAACCGAAAGTCTGGGATCTTCCACTGAAACGGATCATGGAGGATGTGGTGCTGCTCTGGCTGAAGATCAGTGCCCAGATCATGACGTGTCTAATATTGTGTTGCACTGAGATGTTTATCTTCGCGTATATTTGTGAATATTTGAAGGAGGGGCCAGCGCCCACAATATAAGGAGGTCGGTGTGGCACAGTTACTTCACATGTTATTTGGAGCATCAGCGACTTCAGAATCCACGGCGCCCGAGTTGAAGCCAGAAGCTGCTGCCTGCGAAATACAACGATGGAAAACGGCGTAAACCTGTACCACACAGATGTGGGGAAGCTGGACGATTTCATTAAAAGAAACTTGGAGCCCAGCGGGTTCAATGTCGGCATGAAGGAAGCCGTGAACAGAATCTGCGAGTTTTTAAAGAACCAATGTTTCATGAAGCAACCCAACATTAATGTCCTCAGAGCCGTGAAGGTGAGTCGCTTAGATTGTAACCGCTGCTGATGACAATTAATTATTTAAAATAATGTCTTTAGTTTATGAATGGGGGTGTTTTATTGACATGGGATGGCACATCCTTGCAAAAATGTAGAGGATTTGGTGGAGACTGCTCTGGTGGTACTTTGTAGGCACGAGGAACTGCAGATGCTGGTTTACAAACAAAAAGACACAAAGTGCTGGAGTAACTGTGATCCCTATCCTTGCGAAAGAGTCGTAGGTTCATAAGTTTCAGGAGCAGAATTAGGCCATTCGGCCCACCGAGTCTACTGTCATTCAATCATGGCTGATCTATCTTTCCCTCTCAACCCCATTCTCCCGCCTTCTCCCTGGAAGCTTCAACGTCGGGAGAACTGATGGTTAGAAAGTTAGCAAAGTGGATACAATTGGAATCTCCCGTCCTCTGTGATAACTGTTTAAATAGCTAAACCAGCTCCGACTGTTATGTGTAGAAACAAGGAACTGCAGATGCTGGTTTACAAACAAAAAAAGAACAATTGCTGGAATAACTCCGCGGGTCAGGCAGCGTCTCTGGAGGACATGGATAGGCGATGTTTCAGGTCGGGACCCGTCGGGACTGGAGAAAAGGTTCTGACTGTACCTGCCCTATCTATGCCTACTTTCTATGTTTCTATGTCTCCCCTCAACCTCCAACAGTGCAGAGAAAACAATCCAAGTTTACCTCCCACAAACAGACACAGGGTGCTGGGGTAACTCAGTGAGTCAGGCAGTGTCTGAAGAAGGGTCTCGACCCGAAACGTCACCTATTCCTTTTCTCCAGAGGGGTCGCCTGACCTGCTGAGTGACTCCAGTATTTTGTGTCTAACCTTAGTCATGTTTCAGCCTGGAGCCTGTCCCCTTAAACATCCTGTCGATCAACCCAGCGGTATGAACGTTGCCTTCTCCAATGTGAAGTGACTTTTACTAACACGCCGGCCCCTCCACCCTTGCCCCCTCCCTCCACAATAGTCGTTTAACCAGTTCCACAGTTCACCCCATTGTAGTGTTCTAGCCAACAATGGGCCTACCAGGGCCACCCAAAAGGTCATGATTCAATTATATTTTATTGTCAGATGGTACAGCGAAATGCTTTAATTTGCATACAACCCAGTAAAAGCGTACAGCAGACCTCACCCAGGCAGTCTCGTCACGCCTCTGGCAAAATTACAACATATTGGTGAACGTTCCTATCTACTGCCTCCACCGGCAGGCCCCCCTTCGTTCTCAGCGCCTCACCGACATGTTGAAATGGACTGCAATCATCTGGACAGGATGCAGCTAGTTATCTGCAAAGGGTTCTCTCGCACCACTTCACTTCCTGGAAAGTCTACATTTGTGGGCGGCACAGTGATGCAGCTGGCAGAGCTGCTGCCTCATCGCGCCAGAGACCCAGGTTTGATCTTGACCTTGGGTGCTGTCTGTGGGGAGTTTGCACGTTCTCCCTGCAACCGCCCGGGTTGCTCCGGTTTCATCCCACATCACCAAGCTCTATGGGTTTGTAGGTTAGTCAGCCTCTTTAAATGGCCCCTAGTGTGTTGGAAGTGGAGGAGTAAGTGGGATAACATAGAACTAGTATGAACGATGGGCAACGTGGACTCGGTGGGCCGAAGGGCCTGTTTCCATGCTATATCTTTAAACCAAACTAAAATAGGAAGGCATGTGTACCTCCTGTGAGGTCCAGGCTGGATGGTGATGCCAACCGTCGCCTTTGATGCATAGTATTTCTACTTGGGGAGTGATTGTTGAACTGCTCTCAAGATTTTCTGGAAGAGATGAAAATTCACAGGGAAAGTGGCAGAAAAACATTCCATTATTGATAATACTACCCCCAAAGCATCCTTTTGCATACTTTTCATTCTATGTACCTTTCCATATCTCTTGATTCCCTCTCCCCTGACTCTCAGTCCGAAGAAGGGTCTCGACCCGAAACATCACCTATCCCTTGTCTCCGGTGATGCTAAGTTACCCGCTAAGTTACTCCAGCTTTTTGTGTCTTATCTTTGGTATAAACCAGCATCTGCTGTTCCTTCCTACACAACGATAAAATAATTCTGAGTTATGATGAAGATTGAAAGGAATCGCATTTTTTATATCATCTACCCAGAATGTGTAAGTTTGCAAATATTTAAAAAATTTGGAATACGTTTTTCCCTTTTTTTTTTGTCAGGGTGGATCGTCGGGGAAAGGAACAGCTTTAAGAAATAGTTCGGATGCCGATCTTGTCATCTTCCTCAGTTGCTTCAAAAGTTTCCAGGACCAGAGAGACAACAGGCATGAAGTTTTGGAGGAAATTCGGAAAATGCTGGAAAAGTGCTCTGGAAGTCTTGCATTTGCGATTCGTGATATTCAAATCACGACAGGTTCAAGCAATAACCCGCCCAAATCTATGAGCTTCATATTGCAATCGAAAAAGAGTTCAGAGAGTGTGGAATTTGATGTTCTGCCAACCTATGATGCATTAAGTAAGAATTTATAACAATCTCGAATTAAAATTATTATTACATGGAGTCATACAGGCCCTTCAGCCCAACTGGCCCACACTGACCAAGGTGCCCCATCTCCATTTGTCCCTCCTACCTGCATTTGGCCCATATCCCTCTAAACCTTTCCTATCCATGTACCTGGTCAAATATTGTGATGGTACCTGCCTCAATGATCTCCTCTGGCAGCTCTTGCATCTTAAATGTAATTTGGAACCTTCTGTCAGCCTCCACTGTTCACCTTGAAAGATGGGAAGAGTGAAGCTGGTGTGATTTGGTCCCACCAATGTCCCATTGTTAGTTAAGGTATTGCTGGTGTTCAGTTCCTTAGCATCTGGAATTAACTTTTGATTGGAAGACTTGACAAAATGATATCCTATTTTCTTTCTAGGCAGAATGATTTGCACAGCTGGTAGAGCTGCTGCTTCACAGCGCCAGAGACCCGGGTTTAATCCTGACCTCTGGTGCTGTCGGTATGGAGTTTGCACGTTCTCCCTGGACCGTGTGGGTTTCCGCCGGGTGTTCCGGTTTCCTCCCGCATGTTTATAGGTTAATTAGCCTCTGTAAATTGCCCTTAGTGTGTAGGGAGTGACTGAGAAAGTGGGATAACATAGAACTATTGTGAACGGCATAGACTCTGTGGGCCGAAGGTCCTGGTCCCATGCAGTATCTCTAAACTAAACTAAGTGACAATTAGGAGGTATTCTCCTTGCATCTAATGACCACAGAAGGTTCATCTTCCAGATGAAATCTCAGGCTGCAATCTTCTGTCAATATGCCGTCGCTCTCCACTAAGACACTGAGCTGATCCATAGTCACACACTGACCCTATGGCTGAATCCACACTGACCCTTAGCACTGAAATCTGCGACCCTCTTCCTCTACTTTGCTCATATATCATGTTTCTACGTTCTCCCCGTGACCCGCGTGGGTTTCCCCCAGGACCTCCGGTTTCCTCCCATATTCCAAAGACGTACAAGTTTGTAGGCCAATTGGTTGGGTAAAACTGTAAATTGTCCCGTGTTATAGGATAGTGTTGGTGTGCAGGGATTGTTGGTCAGCGTGGACTCGGTGGGCTGAAAGGCCTGTTTCTGTACTGTGTCGCGAAACTAAACTGTGCCCTGCACTCTTATCTTCCTCTTTGCTCCATCTATTTTAGTTGAATTTGACTTGATTGTACTTTTATATAGTACTGATTAAACAAATCTATATTATTGCTGTCTGGCAGTGAACAAATACCCTTCAAAACCATGGACGGACGGGTTCGAGGGCAGCTGGTTTTACCATCAGAACCTTTGTGTGTCATCCAGGTGTAAATTCGCCTTAGTCAACATCTTGGGTTAAGTTTACAGATAACCCCTTGGAAGGTTGCTTGGTAAACTTTCTGAAGGCGAAAACCTACACTGAGACTGATTAAAATGCAACACTGTATGGGGTTATGGGGAGAAGGCTGAAGAATGGGGTTAGGAGGGAGAGATAGATCAGCCATGATTAAATGGTGGAATAGACTTGATGGGCCAAATGGCCTAATTCTGCTCCTATTACTTATCGCCTGCTTAGTCTTGGATGAGTTTATAGGACAGCTTTTGTTAAGGAATTGTCTTTTGACCATCTCCCGTTAATCATTTAATTTCTTCCAGCACCACAGTGCAATTCCAGTGATGCGCATCTCAATTTAATCAATTTTGTGAATGAAAATGCGGTCATGGATGGAGAATTCTCTCCCTGCTTCACTGAACTTCAGAGAAAATTTGTGAAACGGCATCCGGCAAAAGTTAAAGACTTGATTCGTCTGCTGAAATATTGGTACAAGGAGGTGAGTGACTTGAGAACAGGATCATCGTTAATCATTGAAACCACGGGAGGATGAAGTCAGAGAGTAATACAGTGCGGAAACAGACCCTTCGGCCCAACTTGCCCACACCGGCCAACATGTCCCACCTACAGTAGTCCCACCTGCCCGCGTTTGGTCCACATCCCTCCAACCCTATCATATCCATGTACCTGTCCAAGTGTTTCTTAAACGTTGGGATATTCACAGCCTCAACTACCTCCTCTGGCAGCTTGTTTCATACACCCACCACCAATTGTGGGAAAAAGTTACCCCTCAGATTCCTATTAAATCTTTTCCCCTTCATCTTGAACCTAAGTCCTCTGGTCCTCGATTCCCCTAAGAGATTCTGTGCATCTACCTGATCTATTCCTCTCATGATCTTATACACCTCTATCAGATCACTCTCCATCCTTCTGCACTCCAAGGAATAGCGACCCAGCCTAAACCTCTCCAGTAGATGTTGGTCCAAAACTAAAACGAGAGCTTGCTTCAACATCTCAGTTTCCACCTTCTTCAGCACTTACATTTTGGTGAGAGGGGCATCGTTTAAAGGACATTTGCGGGACATATCTTTTACACTGGCGGGGTTGGTGGTGGAGACAAATGCACTTGACCGATTCTTGATTAATAAGGGTGTCAGGGGTTATGGGGCGAAGGCAGGAGAATGGGGTTGTGAGGGAAAGATAGATCAGCCATGATTGAATGGCAGAGTAGACCTGATGGGCCGAATGGCCTAATTCTGCTCCGAGAGGAGGTATTTGAGGCAGGGACTATTACAACATTTAAGAAACATTTAGACAGGTACATGGATAGGACAGGTTTATAAATGCCTGCAGATGGGACATATTGGCCAGTATGGGCAAATTGGGCCGGGGCCAGATTCCACGCTGTAAGACTATGATTCTCGAACTCATGAACAATAGTGGCATTTAAGAGACTGTTGAATTAGGGATTATGGATATGGAGGGATAGGAATATGTGCAGGTAGATAAGAATTGGTCTTATCATTATAGCACAGACATTCCAGTGCTGTGCAGTTCCATATTCTGTGATCCATCATCTTTGCTGATTTAGATTTGTCACTAATTTTCTCCAGCATGTCAAGCCACGGAAATCGGAGTTGAGTGGTGGAGCACGGCTCCCTGCAAAATATGCGGTGGAGCTATTGACTGTGTATGCCTGGGAACAAGGTAATCATCAGGAGAGGTTTGATACTGCCCAAGGGTTCCGCACAGTCCTGGACTTGATCTGCCGCTATCAGGAAGTCTGCATCTACTGGACAGAGTTCTATGATGTCAACAATACAACCTTGGCTGACTTTTTAATCAAGAAGCTCCATGGCAAGGGGTAAGACACTGTAGACTATTCCAATTACACTTACTCTTGTACTTTTAATTAACGTTCCCCTTCCGGCTTCCTGGTCCAGCAGCAAATATTACATTGCATCACATTCTTCAGATATCTTCATGAAACACATTGGACATATTAAAAATACTAATTTCTGAATGTCTAGAGATACAGCATGAAAACAGGCCCTTCGGCCCACCTAGTCGACATTGATCATCAATTCCCTTTTTCGCACTAGTTCTGTGCTATCCCACTTTCGCATCCACTCCCTGCACATTTGGGGCAATATTTTGCAGAGGCCAATTAACCGACAAACCCGCACGACTTTGGAATGTGGGAGGAAACCAGAGCATCCGGAGGAAACCCACGCGGTCACAGGGAGAATGTGCAAAGTCCACTCATATGGCATCCGAGGTCAGGATCGAACCCGGGACCCTGGCGCTGTGAGGTAGCAGCTCTACCAGCTGCGCCACCGTGCTGCCTTAATTGAAATACAAATTTCTGCACAGAATCACAAGATGGTCCTATGTAATTGCAGGATTGATACACAATAATAATAAATACCATGGCATTCACTGGCATATTGTCAGCAAACACCGGCTTAAAGTTAAGTGTTGTTATTTAAATGGTTTTATTTTTCAGAGCATTAATTCTTGACCCAGCCGATCCAACTGGAAACGTGGCTTCATCAGGTGGTTGGAATGTGATGAAGGATGAAGCCAGAAAATGTCTAAACATTCCTTGTGTCATGAACGTCCAAGCTTGGGATGTCCAGGTAAAATGGTTTAAAGGAATTATGGTGTTTTGCTGAGGGGGTGATGGGATACTGTTATACTGCACCACTGCCACACTGTATGGACCAGACCTCCCACCATTGACTCCATCTACACTTGCCCTGCCTCAGAAAAGCAGTCAACATAATCAAAGACCTGTCCCACCCCGGTCATTCCTTCCTCTCCCCACTCCCCTCAGGCAGCAGATACAGAAGGTTGAAAGCGCGCACCACCAGACTCAGGAACAGCTTCTTCCCCTCTGTTATCAGGCTTGTGACCAGTCGTTCACTCTGTTCACCTCCACCCCATTGTAGACACTGTCTATGGACTTTGCCAGGGGAGTTGAGGCAGGTACAATCACAACATTTAAAAGACATTTGGAGAATTGCATGGATCGGAAAGGTTTAGAGGAATATGGGCCAAACACAGGCTGGTGGGACAAGCGTAAATAGGGCATATTCAATGGTCTGGGCTTTTAATGAATGGTGAATTGAGGCCACATCCATTACGATCGCTCCCTGGTTAATCCAGGCGGAAAAGTGCCATTTAAGTTGGCTCCTATTCTGTGCATCTACCCAATCTATTCCTCTCATGATTTTGTGCACGTCTATAAGATCTCCCCTCATCCTCCTGCGCTCCAAAGCATAAATCTTGTGTTCCAAGTGCAACCGATGACCCCCAAAAGAATGGGTGTCCACAATCTCACTCTCTTGTTCTGTGTCTTGTCCAAAATGAAAAGGAACTACATTTTATTTATTGCCATTTTTGCTTGTGTTCCACAGCCAGTGAAGACATTTAAAATCACTGTGACCGACCTGGGTGGTAAATCGTTACAACTAACGGCCAACATTTATCTCAAGGTCTCTGAGATCAAACGCAACATTCATCAAAATTGGACCATTCCAGTCTCCCAGCAACGCCTGGTATTCAATGGCACCATTTTGGCTAATGGCAAAACCTTGTTGGATTCTAGGATCTTCTTTGATGCAACGATCCAGCTACTCATGCTAAACACAATGGATATAATTGTCAATTCCAAGGGGCGTAATCTGACAATTCAGGTTTCACCAAGTGACAAGGTTTCAAGTTTAAAAAATAAAATTGAATCTCTGGAGCGCCTCCAACCAAGCCAGTACTACTTGACCTTTCAATCTCACCCACTTGAAGATGAACATACACTGAAATCTTACGGCATTGAGCAATATTCTACCATCCAAGTCAACCTGCGACTGCGTGGTGGCAGCGAACTCCAATGTTTTAATGCAGAGGATCATAGTTAAGCATCTGAAAATCAATAACAATGTGAAAGACTTTAAATTAAGTTATCATTGAGAGTAATTATCTGGGTTGAATCGGAATTAACTATCACTGGCGACAGACAAGCGCCGGACACTGCTTTTGACAGGCACATGTTCTGTATTGTGTTCTTTCTACTGGAACATTTTCCCACCACCTGTTCATCCAGGTGATCTTATGTGACCAATATCCACAAATGGAACTGGGGTGATGCAGCATGTTCATTCCACATGAGGGGCAGTAGATAAGGTTGTTCAGTGCTTTGTAACTTTGTCGGCGACAGATAGGTGGGGACACTCGTGTACAGCCTAGGTTGTGTGCAGAACAAAACATTTGACTGTACCTAGGTACCCTACCCTAGAGAGGTACATGTGACAATAAAGTATCATTCATTCATTCACTCAGTCTCAGTGTACATTCCCCACACCCCTCAGACCTCAACAAACATGCTCAATAGTCAGCTCTCTATCTGGGCATTTTTAACTCCATTTACAACCTTCACCTTGTGCACACACTTACAATGTTCAAATGACAATGTGAACGCCCATAGCTACTGATTTTCAAACTATTTGATAATTAATGCTGATTTATCGGTGGACTGCGCTCTAAGGATCATAAAGGAATTCACTTATTTATTTTTCTGGATACGTTGAAAACCCTCATGAGTCCAGTATAGAAGGTGGCAGCAACCAGGAACGGCAGATGCCCGTTTACCAAAGAAAGACACCAAATGCTGGTGTAACTCAGCAGGACAGGCAGCATCTCTGAGGAACATGGATAGATGACGTTTTGGGTCGGGACCCTTCTTCAGACTCTTTATACTTCGTATTTTTACATTGACTTTCTATTTTAGACGACGATAGCCTAGCCTAGCTGCTAGGAAAGTAGCTCTATAATTCAATTAAATGCCAATCTTTGTGTAATTCAGCATGGATAAATAAAATCTATAACAATGTTTGAAAGATTACCTGGTTAATTTGTTCAATCAGAGTTCTTATATGAACTTGTGTCCTTTATCTGTTATGAGTTACTTGGTGCCGATTACTTGCCCGTTAAGTTCTGCACTTCAACTGCAGTTAATATGGAAGGGGGATTCATACATGATGGGAGTTGATTCAGCTCATCATGTTGGTGGAACAAGAAGCAAGAGAAGTTGACAACAGGGAAACCACTGAGATCTGATGTATTGAACTGATAATCACCCAACAATCCCTGTGTACGGTCCCCAAGTCTGCATTCTGAACATTGCTTCCAGGCACAATACAGTTGGGGCTGCACGGTGGCGCAGCGATAGAGTCGCTGCCTTACAGCGCCAGAGACCATGGTTCGATCCTAATGACAGGTGCTGTACAGAGTTTGTACGTTCTCCCAGTGACCGCTTGGGTTTTCTCTGGGTGCTCCAGTTTCCTCCCACATTCCAAAGACAGGTGCAGGTTTGTAGGTTCATTGGCTTCTGTAAATTGCCCCTAGTGTGCAGGATGTGAAAGTAGGATAACAGAGCTAGTATATAGGTGATCGCTGGTCGGCGCGGATGCAGTGGGCCAAAGGGCCGGTTTCAACACTATTGCTAAAACTAAACCTAAACCTACAAGAGAGGTTGTAACAGCTGTGACTGGCTTGTATGTATTTCGTAACGAGGTAAATGCTATTTTTCCTTTCGTCGCTATCCGAAAATCAGTCCATTTATTGACATTTTGGCAAAGTCTAAGAGCCTACACATTTATTTTTACAACTTTTCAACATCGCAGTAAAACCATGTAAAACCATCCATCACATATTAACACAAGCAAGGCCAGGGTGTCTCTGATCTGAACCGCTACTTAAAGACCATGAGAGGTTGAAGCGAGAGATTTGAACGGCTACTTAAATACCATGAGAGGTCAAGGGATCTGGAATCCCCAAATCTCTTGGATTAGCTCCCTCACATTGAAGCAGACAGACTGGAGTGGAAAAGGATAACCTTCTCCCCTTTCCTCCCAAGAACAGTTTCTGTCTGGCAAAATTGGTGTTGTGGGCCCAACTATGTATTTATTCCCATGAGGCACGAGAGTAACCCAGCAGGTCAGCATCTCTGGTGAACATGGATAGGAGATGTTTCAGATCGAGACCAGGTCTCATTATTCCCATGGTGTGTGTGTGAACGACTAGATCAACATTTCAGCACTATTCAAGATTGCTCTTGTACTGAAGGGTTTGTAGGACCATCACAGTGCACAGCTGGAAGTCAAAACTATAACATTATTTGAGGCATAGATAGGGTAGACAGTCAAACCCTTTTTTCCAGGATGAAACTAGGGAAAGATGGAAATCTAGGATGCAATGGTCCTTCTCAGGGTTCATCCTGAGCAACTGTAACTAAATTGTCAGAGGTTGAGAGACAGTCAGAGGACTGTCAGATCGGTGGACTATTCATAGACAAACATTCTGAGCCATAGCCTCAGTATAAAAGGATGTATCTTTAGAAATTTAATGAGGAGGAATTTCTTTAGTCAGGAGGTGGGGAATCTGGAATTCATTTCCAAAGACGGCTGTGGAGGCCAAATCAATGGGGATTTTTTTAAGGTGGAGATTGTCAGATTCTTGAGTAGTACGGGTTGTCAGGAGTCATGAGGTAAAGGCAGGAAAATGGGGTTGAGAGGGAAAGATAGATCAGCCATGATTGAATGGTGGAGTAGACTTGATGACAGACACAAAATGCTGGAGTATCTCAGCGGGACAGGCAGCATCTATGCAGAGAAGGAATGGGTGATGTTTTGGGTCGAGACCCTTCTTCAGACTGACAAACGCATTAACGTGATGACTATGTCTTTGTCCTGCCCCCACCGTTCTTCAAGTTTTATACCCCCCACCCACCCCACCACAATCAGTTTGAAGAAGGCTCCCGACCTAAAACATCCATCTATGATCTCCAGAGAACCTGACATCCTGAGTTACTCCAGCACTTTGTGATTTTTTAAAATCTTCATTTCATTGCGTCTCCATTTGTGGAGGGAATGGACAGGCGACGTTTCATGTCGGGACACTTCTTTAGGCCGGTAGTTGCAGGGGAGAGAAGGGGGAGGTCGAGGGGGACAAAGTCTGGTAAGTGATAGGTGTATACAGATGAGGGGGGTTTATGTTTGGCATACGGCAGGACAAAGGCTAGAGATGAAATGGAGACAGAAGGGTGTCAGATAAGGGGAGAAGAGGAAGTGTAATGTAAAGGCAGAGGGAGGGGTATCGATGGAATGGGGCAGGGACGGGTGGGGGGAAGGGGACGGGATCATGGGAGAAATACAAGATACATTTATTTGTCACATGTACCAATTGGTACAGTGAAATGTGTGGTCGCCATACATCCATACGAATAATAAAGCACAGAACATGATAGTCTTTAACACAGACATCCCCACACAGCGGGATCAAAGTTTCCCACTGTGAGGGAAGGCTCCAAAATTCAGTCATCCTCCTCTGTTGTCCTCTCATGGTTGTGGTGCTCCCGAACCCAGGTGCTGTGGTGCTGTCGCCGATACAGGGGACCCGATGTTCAGGCCCGCTCGCTGGGGTGATGAAAGTCCGACGTCGGGACTGGAGGACATCCTCAGCGACTTGGGTATCCGAATCGGCCACCTCCTACCAGACTCCGCGGCTCCCGAAGTCCACAGGCCGCGCTGGGCGGAGATTCACGCTGGCGGCCCTCGGCAAAGGGCCCCAGGACGCCACGATGTTGAAGTCAGCACCGCAAGCGCTGGAAGCTCTATGAACCACAGCTCCGATGTTGAAGCAGCAGGACCAACACTAGATTCGCCTACTCTGGGTAAAAGACTCTGTGTAACTACTATATCTATACATGGTAAGATCACCCCTCATCCTCCTGCTATAGGGAAGTTGCACATAAGGTAATATTGTCAAAGGGCTTGACTTACGGAGTAGCTCAATCATTCTGGAGTACAAGGCAGCTTCCGGCATACACTAGTAACACAGGAAACGCGTACTTTCTTACATGTTAAAAAACGCCGAAATGGTCAATTTTTGCGCTGTAAAAAATTGTGGAAATCAGGGTACGGTTTTCACGGTTGTGAAGCAGAAATTCCTGCATTTACAAGAGGGAAAGACAACTATCTGTGCTGGATGTGGAACAAACTCGTGAATTAGCACATTTAGGCATTCATGTAGAGCGTGTGATTGGTGGTGTTAGGCTAAAATACCGAATTCTGTCATACTGCACCACTGGAGTACATGATGAGCAACTCTGAAAGTCAAGTACCCAAAATTGATAAAATTGCAAGGATCTGTTGTGCATTTTTCAACTTAAATGAATCCATAGTCTCACAATAGGTGCAGATCTGCTTTCGTATGGGGCATATACGAACAATAAATAATTTCAAAAAAATTACTTGGCTCATCAGCATTTATTATGGAAGAAATTGCAAGTAATTGTCAAATCATTGAATAACAAACACAGAAGTTAAAGTGCACTTCAAAATCTTTAACATTAAACATAAATTTAACAGTTTGAAAAGGAGACTGTTGTGTTAAAATGACCACAAAATGTCCTATTATGTGGTTTTATGCAGTGCAAGGCTAACGTGGTATGCAAATGCTAGACTTGGTATTGATGAGAAACATGTTCAGCACAATACTTGCAGTTCATTTCTTTTTGGGAACTTTTCTTTTTGATTTTGAGAGGAGACTACAATCTGGGCTTAACTTTTTTTTTCTAGATTGGAAGCATACTGCGACAATTGAACGGATGCTGGGACAGAAAAATGGGCCCACTGCACTGGAAGCCATAGTAAGTGTTTACAGCTTGTACTCCAGAAGGCGCTGCATGGCAACAGTATGGGTCACGGGTCGTGGGTCACGGGTCATAGGGAGGTTGCACAAAAGGTCATAAGGTCAAAGGGCGTGACACACAGAGTCACTCAAGCCTTCTGGAGTACAATGCAGCTTCTGGCATACACTAGTAACACATGCAACACGTAGGTTCTTACCTGGAAAAATCCGCCAAAATCACTGCTGCTCACTGACTTGCGAAAGAACAGCGTGCCGGCGGATTGAGGGCAAGTCCCAGCCCACAACCGCCCGGGGCTGGAGGGTGACTGAGCGGTCTGAACCCGAGCACCAAGGTGTAAGCGGCCTAAGGAGCGGATCCCTCGGGACAGCCCCCACTCCAGGGGTTGTTCCACGACAGGCTGGCTTGGCCCCCGGCGGGGTCACCCATTCCTTCTCTCCAGAGATGCTGCCTGTCCGACTGAGTTACTCCAGCTTTTTGTGTCTATCTTCAGTTTAAACCAGCATCTGCAGTTCCTTCCTACACATTTCACTGTGGCATGTCACATGTGATAATGAAGTACTAATCATTCCTTCATTCCTTCATTCCTTTATTCCTTCATTCCTTCATTCATTCATTCATTCATTCATTCAACTTAAATAACTGCATACACCACTTCGTAGAACAATTTCAGCAACAGTCTCTGAATATACCTCAGTATACCAATACTTCACGTCGGATAAGGCTTTTAAGTTTATCATATGGAACTTTACAAAGTTCCTTTGAAATTATTGGAGAGGGTTCTAGGGGATATGATTTATGTTCATTTGGAAAGGCAGGAGCTGATCAGAGATATGGTGTAGGAAGGAGCTGTAGATGCTGGTTTACACCAAAGATAGACAAAAAAATCCTGCAGTAGCTCACTGGGTCAGCAACATCTCTGGAGAAAAGGAATGGGTGACGTCTGACAGATTTTTTGAACGTCACCCATTCATCTTCTCCAGAGCTGCTGCCTGACCCACTGAGTTACTGCAGCATTTTGTGTCTATCTTCGCTGATCAGAGATAGTTAGCTTTGGGCAAGGGGAATCCTGTACTAATTTGTCTCAGATTTTTTGAGTGGGTGACTAAGGATTGATGAAGGTAGGGTAATTGACGTTGTCCATATGTACAAGGTCCCGCATGACAGACTGGTGCAGAGGTTAAGATAGATGGGATCCAAGATATGCCAGCCAAACAATGCCCAACTCTCTCAAGAGAGAGTTAGATTTAGCTCTTAGAGCTAAGGGAATCAAGGGATATGGGGAAAAAGCCGGGACGGGGCAATGATTTTGGATGATCAGTCATGATCATATTGAATGGGGGTGCTGGCCCAAAGGGCCGAATGGCCTACTCCTGCACCTATGTTCTATGTTTCTATGTTTCAAATGGATCCAAATTGCTTGGTGGTGGGAGGAAGAGAGTAGTGGTGGAAAGATGTTGTGCTGATTTCTAAATCTGTGACTGGTGGAGTACCTTTGGTGGAAGAATGTTTTTTTTCTGATTCGAAATCTTTGATCAGTGTGTATCATCGGTGCTGGGACCATTGCTGGTTGTGATATATATTAATGACTTGGATGCGAACATTGCAGGTATGATTAGTAAAGCATCCCATATTTTCCATTAAACCGGTTATTTTCAACGTGTTCAAAGCCTCATACCTAAGGCATCAAATGCAGGGAGAACATCGACCTCAACAAAATCAGACGATTCTGTGGATTTAAACTGGAAGTTGAGGGATCGAGGAGAAGAAGAGGGAATTATTCTGGACGGTGCCATTTTGATCTGATGTTCAATGTTTTTCTCATATTTCAACAACAGATCATGAATGTTGCTGAAAATTTCAGCCCGGTTTCTCTTTTGGTCTTCAAATCTCTTGAAATGGTTGAGAAATACAACCATACCTGCATCAGAGCTATTTTTTCCAAGGGAACCACCCTAAAAGAAGAGGCAAAATACAACCTAAATAAATACAACCTCAATAAATGATATTTAATTTTTTTTAATTTCAGAGATACAGCGCGTAAAGAGGCCCTTCGGCCCACCAAGTCCACACTAACCAACGATGCCCGTACACTACCACTTTCCTACTCACGAGGTACAATTTGCAACCTTTTACCGAAGCCAAATAACCTACAAACCTGGACATCTTTGTAGTGTGGGAGGAAACCGGAACACCTGGAGAAAACCCACGTGGTCAAGAGGAGGACGTACAAACTCCGTACAGACAGCACCCGTGGTCAGGATCAAACCTAGGTCTCTGGCGCTGCCACCGTGCCATCCCTACTTTCATTTGTGAAATGCACTTGTACTCCACTAATCTCACAACTTACTATTTATCAGTTTGGGTCAAATGTGACTCTCGATGGGAGCAGATGAAACAGGTGAGATCATATCTTGACACCTATTTTTCACTTTGCTACAGACTTAGAAGACCGAGAGATAACCTGATCTAGATGTTTCATGGAGAAAACACATTCAATAAGGGAGATGCAGAAAATCTATCATCTCTGATGGTGACAATGTACAACTAAGTATGCCAATTAGAAGTAAATTTAAGATGTTTTACTTTTTATTATTTGGGTGGCACAGTTGCACCAGTTTCCTCCCACATTACAAAGATTTCCAGGTTTGTAGTTTAATTGGCTTCTGTAAATTGTAAATTGCCCCAATGTATAGGATAGTGCTAGTGTACAGGGGTGATTGATGGTTGGCGTGCTCGATGGGCCGAAGGGCCTGTTTCCACGTTGTATCACTAAACTAAACTAAACGTATTTTTTCACAAAATGTTGTTGAAATTTGGAGTTTATCCTTGTAGTAGAGTGTATGTGCAAGGTCATTTGGAAGAATGACAATTAATAGTAAGATTAAACGAGAACTTACCAGTTTGAAGTTTGATCTGTATTTTATGAGGAGTTATGATGAGGGATTACGTGAAGAACCCGTCCAGCACGCATGCGCGACATACTTCAAAGCAGCGGTGTGGAATCACAGGAAACACAATAATTGAAATAAACATAGTAAAGAAAAGGAGAACTAAGATACCAGTTGATCTCTATAATTGAGGGTGGGAGCGGAGGGCACGTAATCCTTCATCGTAACTCCTCATAAAATACAGATCAAACTTCAAACTGGTAAGTTCTTGTTTAATCTTACTATTTTACTTCGGAGTCACGTGAGTGACTACGTGAAGATTTTAAAGCTCTGTGATTTCAAACCGTGTAACAGTTCATACTTCACTCGCTGCTAAAGTCATTCAAGGGAGGAAGTATGTTATCGTAATCAACCATGAATCTGTTTGTAAACAATAATGGTATTTATTAAACAATAACAAAAGAAAAATGCTCCCCCGGGCTTAAATTATATATTTGCAGATTCTAAAACTCTTTCTGCAAATAACACAGGTTCTGCTAGCGGCTTGTTGTAGAACGTTTGGAACGTTTTCTCCATGGACCACCCCGCTGTAGCCAGGATGTGGTCCAGTGGTACGTCCATCCTTTTAGCCGCCGATGTGGATGCTGCCCTGGTGGAGTGAGATGTATATACGTCAGTATCTACTCCAGCAGCTCCCAGTACCTGCTTGAGCCATCTTGAGATGGTTTGGCTCGACACCCGACCATGAGGTTTCTTGTGGCTGACCCATAAGGCTTTTTCTCTCCCTCGGGAATCTCTTGTTGTGTTGATGTAAGTGAGTAGGTGAGTCATGACACACAACCGTGGGTCAGGTGGGTATGCCCGGAAATCCATAACTAGGCCTGAAGTTCCTGGCCTGCTCTGCTTTACCAGCTCCTGAATGGTGAATGAGACCCGGTCTGGTGTTATAACCATGTTGTCCAGTCGCAGTAAGTGGAGGGACTGGACTCTTTGTGCTGAGACTAGTGCCATCAGCATGACCGTTTTCAGGGTTAGCTGTTCCAGGGTGAGAGACCTGGCTGGTGACCATCCCCTTAGGTATGTCAGGACCACACTGACATCCCAGATTTGGGTGTACCTAGGTCTAGGGGGGTTGGAGTTGAATATACCCCTCATGAGTTTGATCACCAGCGGGTGAGACCCTATGGCCTGTTGTCCTGGTACTTGTTTTAAGTAGGCTGACAGAGCACTTCTGGCAGTATTGATGGCGCTGTAGCTCAGTCCTTCAATATGGTGAAGGCCAGCCAGGAACTCCAGTACATTGGTTATGGTTGCAGATGAGTATGTTGTCCCAGTAGTCGAGCAGTATCTTTCCCACTTCCTGATGCTCGATAGGTATTGTTTCCTGGTGGACATACGGTGGGACGCTGTCATCGTGTTGATGGTCCTGTCAGACAATCCCAGGCCCAACAGTGGTCTTTTCATAATCTGCAACCCAGTAGGTTAATTTTGTCATGGCATGGGTGACTTATGCCTGATACCGGTTGAGTCGATAGGTCTGGGCTACTGGGAAAGGTCATAGGAGTTTCAATGACCATGTCGAGGACCACTGGGAACCATGGCTGTGTAGGCCAGTCAGGTACTATCAAAATACCTGAAGCAGAGTCCATCTGTATTTTGCATAGTACCCTACTGATGAGGCAGAAGGGGGGAAAAGCATAAAATAAATAGTTTCCCCAGTTCAGCGCGAATGCATCTATCGCTGCTGCCTCAGGGTCTGGTTCCCAAGCGACATACATTGGTACCTGATGATTTAGTCTGGATGCAAAGAGATTGATATCTGGTGTGCCATATTGCTTTGTAATTTTAGCAAAAGCTCTAGGATTTAACATCCATTCGGTGTTATCATTGAATTTGCGTGACCTGGTGTCTGCCACTGTATTTAGCTTATCTGGTAGGTAAGTTGCTGATAGCCAAATATGTCTATCGACACACCATTGCCAGATTTTGTTGACCAAATTGTCACATGATATCGATTTTATTCCGCCCATATGGTTAATATAGGCCACCACCGTGGTATTATCAATTTGTAAACGAACATGCAAATGGTGCATATTCGTAGAATATGCTTTTAAACCATAAAACGCACCCAACATTTCCAAATAATTTATGCCCAGTGTTTGTTGTAAAGATGATTCTAGGTTAGTCCATCTACGACCTGTGCTGGATATGGTATTAGTTGCTCCCCAGCCTTGAGCACTGGCATCTGTTTGTATAGTTAATGTTGGGTTATTAATGATGATAGGGCTGGAACTATGCCAAATGTGCTCTATCCACCACTGTACCTCTGATATTGCTTCAATGGGTAATTTCATGGTTCGGTCAAAGTGACCTGCATGTCGTTTTAACGCCTGTACTTCTGCCCTTTGTAGGTTTTTTTTAAATAATTTTTATTTTTTATTTTTATTTATTAGAAGTACATTACATTACAACTAATTACATTAGTACTCGTCACATATATCTTATTACAATTAATGTACTCCATCATTTTTTACACTAATAAAGGGAAAGGATGAGATTGAGAGAAAGGAGAAAGTGAAGGAAAAAAGTGAGTGTAAAAAACGTGACAACAAAAAAGAACAAAGACCCTATAAGAAAGAAAAAAAATTTAAGAAATAGACCCTAAAAAAGAAAAAGAGAAAGAGGGAAAAGAGAAAAACAAATACTTTGTTGTAATCATCACGCAAATGGGATATACCAACTCTCCAGCTTTCATCCCCCCTTACCTGACCTCAGGTTTTTTTTAAAGTACTTTTGCACCTTATACTTGTAATAATTCTATAAATGCAGACCACGTCAGGTGGAAGTGATCTGGTTTACCTGCCAGGAGGAGTCTTATCTCTTCTAGGTGTAATGTTTCGAACATATTTGAAATCCACATGTTTATAGTTGGTATTGGAGCGTTTTTCCAGAATTTTAGGATTAACTTTTTTCCAGTTATTAGATACATAGATACATAGAAAATAGGTGCAGGAGTAGGCCATTCGGCCCTTCGAGCCTGCACCACCATTCAATATGATCATGGCTGATCACTGATTAACCCATAGTCTATTAATTTATTTTGGAACACATTTAGTTCTGGACTATCTTCCGTTGTTCCGAAGATAATCCATTCTGCTTTGGGTATCAGTTTTATCAATTTCAATCCAAAACTTTCGGATTTTTGTACAGAAAACAAATGAGTGCGCTATAGTAGCTTCTTGAGATTTACATTTATCACAAATGGATGATAAATTTGGGAAAATTTTATTAATTTTAGTTTTGGAATAATATAATCTATGTAAAATTTTTAATTGTATTAAAGTGTGTCTTACATTAATCGAACATTTATGCACATTTAATAAATGTTCATTCCACCTTTCCTTTGAAATTGTAATAGCTAATTCTTGTTCCCAGTCTCTTCTAATACCTTCCGTAGATGGTATTTCTACATTTAAGATAATATTATACAAATATGATATTAAGTTTGCTGATTCAGCTTTTATCTGCATTGCTTCATCCAATACATCTGCTGGGCTATTATAATGATCTTTTGTATATTTTTTCAAATAGTCACATATTTGAAAATATTTAAAATATTGATTATTTCCCAGTTTATATTTTATTTGTAATTGTTGGAATGATAGTAATTTTCCAGTTTCATACAAGTCACCGAACGTTTTAATTCCTAGTCTATCCCATTGTATAAAAGATTTGTCTGTAATAGAGGGATTAAACAAAGGGTTATTAACTATTGGAGATAAAAGCGATAGATTTCTTAATTTTAAATTTTGTTTTATTTGTTTCCAAGTTCTGATTGTACTATGTATAATTGGGTTTTTGTTATAATTTATGTTATTCAGTTTCATTGGTGAGAGGAGGATCGCTCCAATGTTTCCAGAGGAGCAGTCCTCTCTCTCCATTACAATCCAGTCCACTTGCTGGGCAGAGTTGTCCATCAGTTGAATCATATTTTTTATATTTACTGACCAATAATAATACATGAAGTTAGGGAGTGCTAAGCCCCCTAATACTTTAGCTTTGTTCAAGTGTGTTCTTTGTATTCTATGTGATTTATAGTCCCATATAAAATTAGTAATGTCTGAATCCAGTTTTTTTTTAAACTTCTTTGGTAGGTATATAGGAATCGATTGAAATAGGTATATAATTTGTGGTAAGAAGATCATTTTTATTGCATTTATTCGGCCTATTAAAGATATCGGGAGCGTTTTCCAAAATTTAATTAGTGTATTTAATTTATTAAGTAAAGGATCAAAATTTGCTTTAAACATGCCTTGATATGTTCTAGTGATTTCGATACCCAAGTATTTAAATTTTTCTGTAGCTATTTTAAAAGGGAATTTTAAAAGATGTGTTGAGTCTTTCAGTTTTATTGACATAATTTCACTTTTATTCCAATTTATTCTGTATCCAGAAAAAGATCCAAAGTCCTCAATTAAATTTAATATATTTGGTATAGTAATTTGAGGTTTTGTAATGTACAATAATATAATATTCCGCGTATAAAGATATTTTATTATTTGAATATTTAGTATTATACCCATGGATATCTGGATGTGTTCTAATTTTTTCTGCTAACGGTTCAATTATGAGAGCAAACAACTGTGGTGATAATGAGCATCCTTGTCTATTTCCCCTTGATAGTTGAAATTTCGAGGATAATATGTTATTAGTTAATATTCTAGCTGTAGGTTTATTATATAATAGTTTAATCCATAAAATAAAATTCTCTCCCAGTTGGAATTTTTGTAATACTTTATCCATATAATTCCATTCTACTTGGTCAAATGCTTTTTCAGCGTCCAGCGAAATAATTGATAATTCTTGTTCTTCAAATTTATGTGAGTGCATTATATTGAGTAGACGTCTCATATTATTAGATAAATATCTCTTAGGGATAAACCCCGTCTGATCTGGGTTTATTAGTTTACTAATATATTTACTTAATCTTCTAGCTAATGTTTTCGCTAATATTTTTTGATCTGTATTTAACAATGCTATAGCTCTATATGAACCCGGTTCTTCTATATCTTTGTCTTTTTTAAGTATTAGTGTGATCGTTGATTCAGCTAATGTATCAGGTAATATTTGTTTTTTAAAAGCATATTGGTACATTTTTTGTAATCGTGGTATAATTTTGTCATAGAAGCTTTTATAAAATTCATTAGTAAATCCATCAGGACCTGGTGTTTTTCCATTCTTTAATGAGTTTATTGTATTTTCTAATTCCTTAATTGAGATTTGTGCACCCAATTCCTCTTGTTCCTTCAACTCTAACTTTGGAAGATTACAATTATCCAAAAACTCTGTAATTTTATTGGAGTCAGTTGTCGTTTTAGATGTATACAAATTCTCATAAAATTGCGCAAATCTTTTATTAATATCCTTCGGTATGGTTAATAATTCCCCTCTATCTGATTTAATCTTTGGGATCGTATGTTCTTTTTCTCGTTTTTTTAGCTGGCGAGCCAAAAGTTTAAGCGGTTTATCCCCAAATTCAAAGTGCTCCTGTTTTGTAATTTGGAAAAGTCTTATAAGTTTGGCTGATAATAGTTTATTTAATTTAAATTTCAAAATTATTATTTTATTATGTTTATCTATTGATGGATCTTTAGCATTATCTATATCCATTTGTCTAATAAGTTCTTCTAACTGTCTTTGTTCATTCTTATTCTTTTTATTTTGAAAAGCTTGACATGAAATTATAATACCTCTAATGTAAGCTTTAAAAGATTCCCATAATACAGTAGGCGATATATCTGGAGTGTCATTTATTTCAAAAAAGGCGTCCATTTGTTCTTTTAAATATATACTCGCTTGCGGATCTTTTAGGATTTGTGAATTAAATCTCCAAAACGGTTTATTCTTAGACATTCCTTCCAGTTTTAAAAAGAAAGTTAGTGGTGAATGGTCTGAAATCGAATTTGTATGGTATGTTGGTAGATGGTAGCCTAGCCTAACTGCCAGGAAAGTAGCTCTACTTTAATTCAATTAAATGCCAATCATTTACACTTATTTTTTCTTATTCTTTGTAAAATTCAGCATGGATAAATAAAGCTGTAACAATGTTTGAAAGATTACCTGGTTAATTTCTTCAATCAGAGTTCTTATATTAACTTGTGTCCTTTATCTGTTATGAGTTACATGGTGCCGATTACTTGCCCGTTAAGTTCTGCACTTCCACTGCAGTTAATATGGAAGGGGATTCACACATGATGGGAGTTGATTCAGCTCATCATGTTGGTGGAACAAGAAGCAAGAGAAGTTGACAACAGGGAAACCACTGAGATCACATGTATTGAACTGATAATCACCCAACAATCCCTGTGTACGGTCCCCATGTCTGCATTCTGAACATTGCTCCCAGGTTCATTGGCTTCTGTAAATTGCCCTTTAGTGTGTAGGATGTGAAAGTGGGATAACATAAGCTAATATATGGGTGAACGTTGGTCGGCGCGGATGCACTGGGCCAAAGGGCCTGTTTGAACACTATTGCTAAAACTAAACCAAAGCCCATAAGAGAGGTTGTAACAGCTGTGACTTGCTTGTATGTATTTCGTAACAAGGTAAATACTATTTTATCTTTTGTCGCTATCCGAAAATCAGTCCATTTATTGACATTTTGGCAAAGTCTAAGAGACTACACAGTTATTTTTACAACATTTCCACATCGCAGTAAAACCATGTAAAACCATCCATCACACATTCACACAAGCACGGCCAGGGTTTCTCTGATTTGAACGGCTACTTAAAGACCATGAGAGGTCAAGGGATCTGGAATCCCCAAATCTCTTGGTTTAGCTCCCTCACATTGAAGCAGACAGACTGGAGTGGAAACGGATAACCTTCTCCCCTTTCCTCCCAAGAACAGTTTCTGTCCTGCAAAATTGGTGTTGTGGGCCCAATTATGTATTTATTCCCATAAGGACTCAAAGCACTAGAGTAACCCAGCAGGTCAGGTTCTCTGGAGAACATGGATAGGAGATGTTTAGGATCGAGACCATTCTGGTCTCATTATTCCCATGGTTTGTATGTGAATGACTAGATCAACATTTAAGCACTATTCAAGATTGCTTTTGTGCTCTTGAGGGGTTTGTAGAACCATCACAGTGCACAACTGGAAGTCAAAACTATAACATTATTTGAGGCACAGAGAGGGTAGACAGTCAAAACCTTTTTTCCAGGATGAAACTAGGGAAAGATGGAAATCCAGGATGCAATGGTCCTTCTCAGGGTTCATCCTGAGCAACTGTAACTAAATGGTCAGAGGTTGAGAGACAGTCAGAGGACTGTCAGATCGGTGGACTATTCATAGACAAACATTCTGAGCCATAGCCTCAGTGTAAAAGGATGTCTCTTTAGAAATTTGATGAGGAGGAATTTCTTTAGTCAGGAGGGGAACCTCGAATTCATTGCCATAGACGGCTGTGGAGGCCAAGTCAATGGGGATTTTTTTAAGGTGGAGATTGTCAGATTCTTGAGTAGTACGGGTTGTCAGGGGTCATGCAGTAAAGGCAGGAAAATGGGGTTGAGAGGGAAAGATAGATCAGCCATGATTGAATGGTGGAGTAGACCTGATGACAGACACAAAATGCTGGAGTATCTCAGCGGGACAGGCAGCATCTACGGAGAGAAGGAATGGGTGACGTTTTGGGTTGAGACCCCTCTTCAGACTGACAAATGCTTTAACTTGATGACTATGTCTTTGTCCTGCCCCCACCGTTCTTCCAGTTTTTTACACCCCTCCCACCCCACCACAGTCAGTTTGAAGAAGGCTCCCGACCTAAAACAACCATCAATGATCTCCAGAGAACCTGACATCCTGAGTTACTCCAGCACTTTGTGATTTTTTTCAATCTTCAGTTCATTGCGTCTCCATTTGTGGAGGGAATGGACAGGCGACGTTTCAGGTCGGGACACTTCTTTAGGCCGGTAGTTGTAGGGGAGAGAAGGGGGAGGGGAGGGGGACAAAGTCTGGTAAGTGATAAGTGGATACAGATGAGGGGGGTTTATGATTGGCATACGGCAGGACAAAGGCTAGAGATGAAATGGAGACAGAAGGGTGTCAGATAAGGAGAGAGGAGGAAGTGTAATGTAAAGGCAGAGGGAGGGGTATCGATGGAATGGGGCAGGGGCGGGTGGGGGGCAGGGGACGGGATCATGTGAGAAATAGGTGCACATAGGGAGAAGGGGGCACTGTAAAAAGATGGGAGTATCTCAAATTTGAGAATTTAATGTTCATACTGTGTAGGGAGGAACTGCAGATGCTGCTTTATACCGAAGATAGATACAAAGTGCTGGAGTAACTCAGCGGGCCAGGCAGCATATCTGGAGAAAATGGATGGGTGATGTTTTGGGTCGAGACTCTTCTTCAGCCTGAAAGTAGAGGGGAGAGGGTAGTGGAGATAGAAACAGGACAGAATAAATCAGGGCCGTTAATAGATGACCAAGGAGGGGTAAAGCCCTGATGGCCCAGACCACCACACGGACTAACATCCCTTCCATTGACTCCATTTACACGTTACTCTGCCTCGGCATGGCCACCAGCATAATCAAGGACGAGTCTCACCCCGATCACTCCCTCTTCTCCCCTCTCCCATCAGACAAGACGTACAGAAGTGTTAAAACGCACACCTCCAGATTCAGGGACAGTTTCTACCCAGCTGTTATCAGGCAACTGAAGCATCCTATCACCAACTGTAGGTCCTGACCTACCATCTATCTCATTGGAGACCCGATCTTTATCCGGACTTTACTGGACTTTATCTTCGACTAAACATTATTCCCTTTATCCTGTATCTGTGTATACTGTGGACAGTTTATTGTTATCATCTATAGTGTTTCTGTTGACTGGATAGCAAACAAGAATTGAACAAAAAAGCTTTCCCCTGTACCTCGGTAAACATGACAATAAACTAACTAACTAACATAGATACATAGATACATAGAAAATAGGTGCAGGAGTAGGCCATTCGGCCCTTCGAGCCTGCACCGTCATTCAATATGATCATGGCTGATCAACCAACTCAGTATCCCGTACCTGCCTTCCCTCCATACCCGCTGATCCCCTTAGCCACAAGGGCCACATCTAACTCCCTCTTAAATATAGCCAATGAACTGGCCTCAACTACCCTCTGTGGCAGAGAGTTCCAGAGATTCACCACTCTCTGTGTGAAAAAGTTTTTCCTCATCTCGGTCTTAAAGGATTTCCCCCTTATCCTTAAGCTGTGACCCCTTGTCCTCGACTTCCCCAACATCGGGAACAATCTTCCTGCATCTAGCCTGTCCAACCCCATAAGAATTTTGTACGTTTCTATAAGATCCCCTCTCAATCTCCTAAATTCTAGCGAGTGTAAGCCAAGTCTATCCAGTCTTTCTTCATATGAAAGTCCTGACATCCCAGGAATCAGTCTGGTGAACCTTCTCTGCACTCCCTCTATGGCTATAATGTCCTTCCTCAGATTTGGAGACCAAAACTGTACGCAATACTCCAGGTGTGGTCTCACCAAGACCCTGTACAACTGCAGTAGAACCTCCCTGCTCCTATACTCAAATCCTTTTGCTATGAAAGCTAACATACCATTCGCTTTCTTCACTGCCTGCTGCACCTGCATGCCTACTTTCAATGACTGGTGTACCATGACACCCAGGTCTCGCTGCATCTCCCCTTTTCCTAATCGGCCACCATTTAGATAATAGTCTGCTTTCCTGTTTTTGCCACCAAAGTGGATAACCTCACTTTTATCCACATTATACTGCATCTGCCAAACATTTGCCCACTCACCCAGCCTATCCAAGTCACCTTGCAGTCTCCTAGCATCCTCCTCACAGCTAACACTGCCCCCCAGCTTAGTGTCTTCCGCAAATTTGGAGATGTTGCCTTCAATTCCCTCATCCAGGTCATTAATATAAATTGTAAATAGCTGGGGTCCCAGCACTGAGCCTTGCGGTACCCCACTAGTCATTGCCTGCCATTGTGAAAAGGACCCGTTTACTCCTACTCTTTGATTCCTGTTTGCCAGCCAGTTCTCTATCCACATCAATACTGAACCTCCAATACCGTGTGCTTTAAGTTTGTATACTAATCTCTTATGTGGGACCTTGTCGAAAGCCTTCTGAAAGTCCAGATATAACACATCCACTGGTTCTCCCCTATCCACTCTACTAGTTACATCCTCGAAAAATTCTATAAGATTCGGCAGACATGATTTACCTTTCATAAATCCATGCTGACTTTGTCCAATGATTTCACCACTTTCCAAATGTGCTGCTATCCCATCTTTAATAACTGACTCTAGCAGTTTCCCCACTACCGATGTTAGACTAACTGGTCTGTAATTCCCCGTTTTCTCTCTCCCTCCCTTCTTAAAAAGTGGGGTTACGTTTGCTACCCTCCAATCCTCAGGAACTACTCCAGAATCTAAAGAGTTTTGAAAAATTATCACTAATGCATCCACTATTTCTGGAGCTCTGGGATGCAGCCTATCTGGCCCTGGTAATTTATCGGCCTTTAATCCATTCAATTTACCCAACACCACTTCCCGACTAACCTGGATTTCACTCAGTTCCTCCATCTCCTTTGACCCGCGGTCCCCTGCTATTTCCGGCAGATTATTTATGTCTTCCTTAGTGAAGACGGAACCAAAGTAGTTATTCAATTGGTCCGCCATATCCTTGTTCCCCATGATGAATTCACCTGTTTCTGACTGCAAGGGACCTACATTTGTTTTAACTAATCTCTTTCTCTTCACATATCTATAAAAACTTTTGCAGTCAGTTTTTATGTTCCCTGCCAGTTTTCTTTCATAATCTATTTTCCCTTTCCTAATTAAGCCCTTTGTCCTCCTCTGCTGGTCTCTGAATTTCTCCCAGTCCTCTGGTATGCTGCTTTTTCTGGCTAATTTGTACGCATCATCTTTTGCTTTAATACTATCCCTGATTTCCCTTGTTATCCACGGATGCACTACCTTCCCTGATTTATTCTTTTGCCAAACTGGGATGAACAATTTTTGTAGTTCATCCATGCAGTCTTTAAATGCCTTCCATTGCATATCCACCGTCAACCCTTTTAGAACTAATTGCCAGTCAATCTTGGCCAATTCATGTCTCATACCCTCAAAGTTACCTTTCTTTAAGTTCAGAACCGTTGTTTCTGAATTAACAATGTCACTCTCCATCCTAATGAAGAACTCAACCATATTATGGTCACTCTTGCCCAAGGGGGCACGCACAACAAGACTGCTAACTAACCCTTCCTCATTACTCAATACCCAGTCTAGAATAGCCTGCTCTCTCGTTGGTTCCTCTACATGTTGGTTTAGATAACTATCCCGCATACATTCCAAGAAATCCTCTTCCTCAGCACCCCTGCCAATTTGATTCACCCAATCTATATGTAGATTGAAGTCACCCATTATAACTGTTTTGCCTTTGTTGCACGCATTTCTAATTTCCTGTTTGATGCCATCCCCAACTTCACTACTACTGCTAGGTGGCCTGTACACAACACCCACCAGCGTTTTCTGACCCTTAGTGTTTCGCAGCTCTACCCATACCGATTCCACATCCTCCAAGCTAATGTCCTTCCTGTCCACTGCGTTAATCTCCTCTCTAACCAGCAACGCTACCCCACCTCCTTTTCCTTTCTGTCTATCCCTCCTGAATATTGAATATCCCTGGATGTTCAGCTCCCAGCCTTGGTCACCCTGGAGCCATGTCTCCGTGATCCCAACTATATCATAATCATTAATAGATATCTGCACATTTAACTCATCCACCTTATTATGAATGCTCCTTGCATTGAGACACAAAGCCTTCAGGCTTGTTTTTACAACGCTCTTACCCCTTATACAATTATGTTGAAAAGTGGCCCTTTTTGATTTTTGCCCTGGATTTGTCTGCCTGCCACTTTTACTTTTCACCTTGCTACCTATTGCTTCCGCCCGCATTTTACACCCCTCTGTTTCTCTGCTCACCCATTTAAGAACCCCACCACCTCTTATTCTCTGTTTATTATTGTTTTCTTCTTTCCCCCCTACATGTTGGGTCTGAGTGCTTTCCTTCTCTGCCTCCTGCCTCATGCACTGTCTAATAGCTTTCTCTATTTGAGTCCCTCCCCCCAACCATTCTAGTTTAAAGTCTCCCCAGTAGCCTTTGCAGATCTCCCCGCCAGGATGTGGAGGCTGGTGAGGGCCAGTGGAACTCCATCTTGTTCCATCTAGGGGGTGGGAGAGCAAGAGCGGAACAATGGGAGTCAGAGGAGACACGGATGAGAGATCAGTGTAGGAAGGAACTGCAGATGCTGGTTTAAATTGAAGATAGACACACAATGCTGGCGTAACTCAGCGGAACAGGCAGCATCTCTGGATAGAAGGAATAGGTGACGTTAAGGGTTGAGACCCTTCTTCAGACAGAGAGATCCATCTACAATAGCCGGGGTGAAGCCACAGTTACTGGAGAAAGAAGACAGAGTCATAGAACGTGTATGTGTACCTGTCCAAATGTTTCTTTAACTCAACTATTGTACTCTGTGTGAAAACATTGCCCCCTCAGGTTCCTATTAAATCTTTCCCCTCTCATCTTCAACCTATATCTCCTGGTTCTTGATTCCCCTACTCTGGGTAAAAGAGTATGTTTAACTACTACATCTATTCATGGTTCTATACACCTCTGTAAGATCACCCCTCATCCTCCTGCGCTGCAAGGAATACAGTCCTAGCCTGCCTAACCTCTCCCTGTAGCTCAGGCCCTCAAGCCCTGGCAGCATCCTCGTAAATCTTCTTTCCACCCTTTCCAGCTTCCGGTCTGCTACTTAAAACTAACTTGTCTTGTCTTCACTGAAACAAGGCGCCTGTCCAGAGTTGCTGCCTGACCCGCTGCGTTACTCCAGCCCTTTTGCGTCTGTTTCTGTAAATAGACAGCACCTGCAGTTCCTTGTGTCCTCACTTAAAACTTATTTTCACCATCGGCCAGTTTTGACAAAAAACACTTTTGAATAGTCAACGCTGTTTCTCTTGTTGCACTTGCCGCCTGGCCTGACTATAGTTGTCGCTGACGTTTGAGTTCCTGAAGTTGATGTAGATTTCGTTATTTGCAGCGTCAGACACGGAAATAGAAACTCGAAACTTACCCCGATGACGGGGAAATGGAAACCAAGTGTTTGTTATCAAACGCTGGTAGATCAGGCAGGGACACTGTTGACTTTACCTCAAAATGAGGGAGACTGTTGACTTGATCTAAGTAAACGTTTGTCCTCCACTCGTCCGAACCTTAGTCAATTTATAGATTATCCCCGGGTTCTGAATTTATAATAAATAATGAAAGGATTGGTTTATTTTCTTGTCTGAATTGTGTTGTCTGACTGTCTACAGCGGGACCTCCGCACTCTGGGCGAGGTTGCGCCCTGGACTTTGAAAGGGAGGGGTTTTTTTTCATGTTTATTTTCACCGTTAATATCAAACAGAACACGGGGGCTTCCTGTTTCAGAGTCCACCTGGAACCATTCTCTCTGGAGGGGGGTGCAGGAAGGAAATGCAGATGGTGGTTTACACTGAAGATAAAACTAATTGCTCCACAGACACAAAATGCTGGAGCAACTCAGCGGGTCAGGCAGCATCTCTGGTGAAAACTGCACCTGCAGTTCCTTGTTTCTACAGCATGCCAGAGGAGTCCTGCTGCAAATGGACGCCAACCTTCCCACGTGGTAACTGGGGCATGTGATTTTGTAAGAAAAGAAGCGGAGCAATTAGTTTTATGTAGAAACAAGGAACTGCAGATGCTGGTTTACATAGAGGGACACAAAGTGCAGGAGTTACTCAGTGGGTCAGGCAGCATCTCTGGAGAACATGGACAGGTGACGTTTCGCCTCAGCTTCTCTACCCCCACTTACCCACTCCAATCTCGCCCCCTCAGAACACACGGCCCTCCACTCACTTAGCGACAATCGCAACACCGTCATTAAACCCGCCGACAAGGGAGGTGCCGTTGTAATCTGGCGGGCTGACCTCTACTGTGCCGAGGCCAGGCGCCACCTCTCGACACCTCCTCGTACCTACCCCTCGACCCTGACCCCACAGACGTGCACCAGGCCGTGGAAGGAGTGGATGAGAAAGTGGGATAACATAGATCTGGTGTGAACGGATGATCGATGGTTGGCGTGGACTCATCGATGACTCATCGTGGACTCATCGTAGCTACATCGATGACTGTTTTGGTGCCACATCCTGCACCCACACACAACTGACTGACTTCATCCGCTTCACCACCAACTTCCATCCGGCACTCAAATACACTTGGACCATTTCCGACACTTCCCTACCATTCCTTGACCTCACTATCTCCATCGCAGGTGATAGACTTCTTACCGACATCCATTACAAACCTACCGACTCCCATGGCTATCTGGACTACACTTCTTCCCACCCTGCTTCCTGTAAGGACTCCATCCCCCACTCCCAATTCCTCCGTCTACGCCGCATCTGCTCCCAGGATGAGGCCTTCCACACCAGGGCATCCGAAATGTCCTCATTCTTCAGGGAACGGGGGTTCCCCTCCTCCACCATAGATGAGGCTCGCACCAGGGTCTCTGCCATACCCCGCAACACTGCTCTCTCTCCCCATCCCCCCACTCACAACAAGGGCAGAGTCCCCCTAGTCCTCACCTTTCACCCCACCAGCCGTCACATACAACAAGTGATCCTCCGTCAGTTTCGCCACCTCCAACGTGACCCCACCACTCGCCACATCTTCCCATCTCCCCCCATGTCTGCCTTCCGCAAAGACCGCTCCCTCCAAGTCAAAACTATAACATTATTTGAGGCATAGATAGGGTAGACAGTCAAAACCTTTTTTCCAGGATGAAACTAGGGAAAGATGGAAATCTAGGATGCAATGGTCCTTCTCAGGGTTCATCCTGAGCAACTGTAACTAAATGGTCAGAGGTTGAGAGACAGTCAGAGGACTGTCAGATCAGTGGACTATTCATAGACAAACATTCTGAGCCATAGCCTCAGTATAAAAGGATGTCTCTGTAGAAATTTGATGAGGAGGAATTTCTTTAGTCAGGAGGTGGGGAACCTGGAATTCATTGCCAAAGACGGCTGTGGAGGCCAAGTCAATGGGGATTTTTTTAAGGTGGAGTTTGTCAGATTCTTGAGTAGTACGGGTTGTCAGGGGTCATGCAGTAAAGGCACGAAAATGGGATTGAGAGGGAAAGATAGATCAGCCATGATTGAATGGTGGAGTAGACTTGATGACAGACACAAAATGCTGGAGTATCTCAGTGGGACAGGCAGCATCTATGGAGAGAAGGAATGGGTGACGTTTTGGGTTGAGACCCCTCTTCAGACTGACAAACGCTTTAACTTGATGACTATGCCTTTGTCCTGCCCCCACCGTTCTTCCAGTTTTTTACCCCCCTCCCACCCCACCACAATCAGTTTGAAGAAGGCTCCCGACCTAAAACATCAATCCATGATCTCCAGAGAACCTGACATCCTGAGTTACTCCAGCACTTTGTGATTTTTTTTAATCTTCAGTTCATTGCGTCTCCATTTGTGGAGGGAATGGACAGGCGACGTTTCAGGTCTGGACACTTCTTTAGGCTGGTAGTTGCAGGGGAGAGAAGGGGGACAAAGTCTGGTAAGTGATAGGTGGATACAGATGACGGGGGTTTATGATTGGCATACGGCAGGACAAAGGCTAGAGATGAAATGGAGACAGAAGGGTGTCAGATAAGGAGAGAGGAGGAAGTGTAATGTAAAGGCAGAGGGAGGGGTATCGATGGAATGTGGCAGGGACAGGTGGAGGGAAGGGGATGGGATCATGGGAGAAATAGGTGCACATTGGGAGAAGGGGGCACTGTAAAAAGATGGGAGTATCTCAAATTGGAGAATTTAATGTTCATACTGTGTAGGGAGGAACTGCAGATGCTGCTTTATACCGAAGATAGATACAAAGTGCTGGAGTAACTCAGCGGGCCAGGCAGCATATCTGGTGAAAAAGGATGGGTGAAGTTTTGGGTCGAGACTCTTCTTCAGCCTGAAAGTAGAGGGGAGGGGGTAGTGGAGATAGAAACAGGACAGAATAAATCAGGGCCGTTAATAGATGACCAAGGAGGGGTAAAGCCCTGATGGCCCAGACCACCACACGGACTAACATCCCTTCCATTGACTCCATTTACACGTTACTCTGCCTCGGCATGGCCACCAGCATAATCAAGGAAGAGTCTCACCCCGGTCACTCCCTCTTCTCCCCTCTTTCATCAGACAACACGTACAGAAGTGTGAAAACGCACACCTCCAGATTCAGGGACAGTTTCTACCCAGCTGTTATCAGGCAACTGAAGCATCCTATCACCAACTCTAGGTCCTGACCTACCATCTATCTCATTGGAGACCCGATCTTTATCCGGACTTTACTGGACTTTATCTTGCACTAAACATTATTCCCTTTATCCTGTATCTGTGTATACTGTGGACAGTTTAATGTTATCCTGTATAGTGTTTCTGTTGACTGGATAGCAAACAACAATTGAACAAAAAAGCTTTCCCCTGTACCTCGGTAAACATGACAATAAACTAACTAACTAACAGGATGTGGAGGCTGGTGAGGACCAGTGGAACTCCATCTTGTTCCATCTAGGGGGTGGGAGAGCAAGAGCAGAACAATGGGAGTCAGAGGAGACACGGATGAGAGATCAGTGTAGGAAGGAACTGCAGATGCTGGTTTAAACTGAAGATAGACACACAATGCTGGCGTAACTCAGCGGGACAGGCAGCATCTCTGGATAGAAGGAATAGGTGACGTTAAGGGTTGAGACCCTTCTTCAGACAGAGGGATCCATCTACAATAGCCGGGGTGAAGCCACAGTTACTGGAGAAAGAAGACAGAGTCATAGAACGTGTACGTGTACCTGTCCAAATGTTTCTTTAATTCAACTACTGTACTCTGTGTGAAAACATTGCCCCCTCAGGTTCCTATTAAATCTTTCCCCTCTCATCTTCAACCTATAGCCCCTGGTTCTTGATTCCCCTACTCTGGGTAAAAGAGTATGTTTAACTACTACATCTATTCATTGTTCTATACACCTCTGTAAGATCACCCCTCATCCTCCTGCGCTGCAAGGAATACAGTCCTAGCCTGCCTAACCTCTCCCTGTAGCTCAGGCCCTCAAGCCCTGGCAGCATCCTCGTAAATCTTCTTTCCACCCTTTCCAGCTTCCGGTCTGCTGCTTAAAACTAACTTGTCTTGTCTTCACTGAAACAAGGCGCCTGTCCAGAGTTGCTGCCTGACCCGCTGCGTTACTCCAGCCCTTTTGCGTCTGTTTCTGTAAATAGACAGCACCTGCAGTTCCTTGTGTCCTCACTTAAAACTTATTTTCACCATCGGCCAGTTTTGACAAAAAACACTTTTGAATAGTCAACGCTGTTTCTCTTGTTGCACTTGCCGCCTGGCCTGACTATAGTTGTCGCTGACGTTTGAGTTCCTGAAGTTGATGTAGATTTCGTTATTTGCAGCGTCAGACACGGAAATAGAAACTCGAAACTTACCCCGATGACGGGGAAATGGAAACCAAGTGTTTGTTATCAAACGCTGGCAGGTCAGGCAGGGACACTGTTGACTTTACCTCAAAATGAGGGAGACTGTTGACTTGATCCCCGGGTTCTGAATTTATAATAAATAATGAAAGGATTGTTTTATTTTCTTGTCTGAATTGTGTTGTCTGACTGTCTACAGCGGGACCTCCGGGCGAGCACTCTGGGCGAGGTTGCGCCCTGGACTTTGAAAGGGAGGTTTTTTTTTCATGTTTATTTTCACCGTTAATATCAAACAGAACACGGGGGCTTCCTGTTTCAGAGTCCACCTGGAACCATTCTCTCTGGAGGGGGGTGCAGAAAGGAAATGCAGATGGTGGTTTACACTGAAGATAAAACTAATTGCTCCACAGACACAAAATGCTGGAGCAACTCAGCGGGTCAGGCAGCATCTCTGGTGAAAAGGAACGGGTCGGGACGAGACTGTCTGAAGAAGGGTCTCGACCAGAGACGTCACCTATTCCTTCTCTCCAGAGATGCTGCCTGTCCCGCTGAGTTACTCCAGCATTTTGTGTCTATCTTCTGTATCACTTATTGATTGGTGGAAGAAACGGTGAGCTGTAAAGACAGACATTCAGGTTGATCGATGGGAAGAGAGAGAGTGGGCTGGGCTGGATGTTTGGGACAACGAAATGCAAAGTGCTGGAGTAACTCAGCAGGTCAAGCAGCATCTCAGGTGAAAAAGGACAGGTGGGGTCGGTAGGGTCCCGACCTGAGACGTCACCTATTCCTTTTTCTCCAGAGATGCTGCCTGGTCAGCTGAGTTACTCCAGCACTTTGTGTCTATCTTTGGGAAAAGCAGCACCTGCAGTTCCTTGTTTCTACAGCATGCCAGAGGAGTCCTGCTGCAAATGGACGCCAACCTTCCCACGTGGTAACTGGGGCATGTGATTTTGTAAGAAAAGAAGCGGAGCAATTAGTTTTATGTAGAAACAAGGAACTGCAGATGCTGGTTTACATAGAGGGACACAAAGTGCAGGAGTTACTCGGTGGGTCAGGCAGCATCTCTGGAGAACATGGACAGGTGACGTTTCGGCTCAGCTTCTCTACCCCCACTTACCCACTCCAATCTCGTCCCCTCAGAACACACGGCCCTCCACTCACTTAGCGACAATCCCAACACTGTCATTAAACCCGCCGACAAGGGAGGTGCCGTTGTAATCTGGCGGGCTGACCTCTACTGTGCCGAGGCCAGGCGCCACCTCTCGACACCTCCTCGTACCTACCCCTCGACCCTGACCCCACAGACGTGCACCAGGCCGTGGAAGGAGTGGATGAGAAAATGGGATAACATAGATCTGGTGTGAACGGATGATCGATGGTTGGCGTGGACTCATCGATGACTCATCGTGGACTCATCGTAGCTACATCGATGACTGTTTTGGTGCCACCTCCTGCACCCACACACAACTGACTGACTTCATCCGCTTCACCACCAACTTCCATCCGGCACTCAAATACACTTGGACCATTTCCGACACTTCCCTACCATTCCTTGACCTCACTATCTCCATCGCAGGTGATAGACTTCTTACCGACATCCACTACAAACCTACCTACTCCCATGGCTATCTGGACTACACTTCTTCCCACCCTGCTTCCTGTAAGGACTCCATCCCCCACTCCCAATTCCTCCGTCTACGCCGCATCTGCTCCCAGGATGAGGCTTTCCACACCAGGGCATCCGAAATGTCCTAATTCTTCAGGGAACGGGGGTTCCCCTCCTCCACCATAGATGAGGCTCGCACCAGGGTCTCTGCCATACCCCGCAACACTGCTCTCTCTCCCCATCCCCCCACTCACAACAAGTGATCTTCCATCAGTTTCGCCACCTCCAACGTGACCCCACCACTCGCCACATCTTCCCATCTCCCCCCATGTCTGCCTTCCGCAAAGACCGCTCCCTCCGTAACTCCCTTGTCAATTCTTCCCTTCCCTCCCGTACCACCCCCTCGCCGGGTACTTTCCCTTGCAACCGCAAGAGATGCAACACTTGTCCCTTCACCTCCCCCCTCGACTCCACTCAAGGACCCAAGCAGTCGTTCCAGGTGCGACAGAGGTTCACCTGCATCTCCTCCAACCTCATCTACTGCATCCGCTGCTCTAGATGTCAGCTGATCTACATCGGTGAGACCAAGCGGAGGCTTGGCGATCGTTTCGCCGAACACCTCCGGTCGGTCCGCAATAGCCAACCTGACCTCCCGGTGGCTCAGCACTTCAACTCCCCCTCCCATTCCGTATCTGACCTCTCTGTCCTGGGTCTCCTCCATGGCCACAGCGAGCAACACCGTAAATTGGAGGAAATGCACCTCATATTCCGCTTGGGCAGTCTACATCCTGGGGTCATGAACATTGAATTCTCCCAACTCTGCTAGCCCTGGCTGTCCCCTCCCCTTCATTAGCCCTCTGGTTGTCTCCTCCCATCCCCCAGCCCTCGGGCTCCTCCTCCGCCTTTTTTCCTTTTTTCCTTTCTTCTCCCCACCCCCTATCAGTCTGAAGAAGGGTTTCGGCCCGAAACGTTGCCTATTTCCTTCGCTCCATAGATGCTGCTGCACCCGCTGAGTTTCTCCAGCATTTTTGTGCACCTTCGTTGGCGTGGACTCGATGGGCCGAAGGGCCTATGAAGTGGGCGCATGTGCAGGACTTTTACGGAGTGTGCGCATGTGCGAAGTATTTCGGATGGGAAAAGCCTGCGGAATCAGTCGTGTTTGCCAGACGTTTCTGAGTTTATGTATTAAAGAAATAAGTTGCTTAAAGCTTAAATAAAGTTAAGTAAATTACGAGTAGTGTAAATAGGAATAGTAATTTTATTGTCAATTCAAATAATGTAACAAGTAGTTACACAGAGGATTGAAATTGCGTTTCTCCATACTCCAATGTGCAAGTAATATTTATAACACAGACAGTGTACCAATAAAAATAGACAATGGACATATACATTATATAAAATATTCATTAATAAAAGGTGCAATATAGCATAATGTGCAAGTAGCATACTGCAGACATTGGGTTAAGGTTAATTTGGCAGTCAGTTGGTCTTTGTGTAATGTTCATGGAATTTTCTTGAGTGTGTTGAGTAGTCTGATGGCCTGAGGGAAAAAGCTGTTTTTGAATCTTGTGGTTTTGCTCCGCATGCTGCGGTAGCGCTTGCCGGATGGTAGGAGGGTGAACAGTTTGTGTGCTGGGTGGGTGGTGTCTTTGATGATATTAGTTGCTCTCTTGCGACAGCGAGATGTGTATAAGTCTTGAATTGCTGGTTGGGGTGATCTAGTGATCTTCTCCGCTGTCCTCACCACTCTCTGTAGGGCCTACTGGTCAGCAGCAGAGCAACTGCCATACCAGCCTGAGAGACTGCTGGTAAGAATGCTCTCAATGGCACCCCTGTAAAAAGTTGTGAGGGCAGAAGGGGGGAGGTCGGCTCTCCTCATCCGTCGAAGGAAGTGGAGGCGTTGCTGTGCTTTCTTGACTAGGGAGATGGTGTTGGTGGACCATGTCTGATCATCTGTGATGTGTACTCCCAGGAACTTGGTGCTTTTCACAGACTCCACTGCACTGCCATTTATGGTGAGTGGGGTGTGTGCTGCCTGTTTCTTCCTGAAGTCCACAGTTATTTCTTTCATTTTGTTGACATTGAGTTGAAGGTTATTGATGTCACACCAGTTGATGAGTTGTTGTACCTCCTCTCTGTAGGCTGAGTCGTCATCGTGGCTGATGAGGCCCACCACTGTTGTGTCATCTGCGAACTTGACGATGTGGTTCGAGTTATGTTTGGCACATCAGTCATGTGTCATCAGCGTGAACAACAGAGGGCTCAGCACACATCCCTGTGGGACCCCGGTGTTCATGATGGTGGTCTCTGATGAGTTTTTGCCAACTCTTACTGTCTGTGGTCTGTCGGTGAGGAAGTCCAGTAACCAGTTGCATAGTGGGGTGCTGATGCCTATTTCGCCAGGTGTTGGGGGATGACTGTGTTGAAGGCGGAGCTGAAATCAATGAACAGCAACCGCACGTAACTGTTATTGTTTTCCAGATGAGCCAGGCTTAGGTGGAGTACTGTTGCTATGGCATCATCAGTGGAACGGTTGGGACAGTATGCAAACTGGAATGGGTCAAGTGTAGAGGGGAGACTGGATGTTATGTGGGCCTTAACCAAACTTTCAAAGCACTTCATCATGATGGACGTGAGTGCTATGGGCCGGTAGTCGTTCAGTGTTGCGGCTGGGGATTTCTTGGGTAGCGGTATGATGGTGGTGGCTTTGAAGCATGCTGGTAAAGTTTCATTTGCCTCACAACAGCCTGTTTCCATGTTGTATCTTTAAACCAAAAAGTGTGGTGCGGTGATGCAGCAAGTAGAGCTGCTGCCTTACAGCACCAGAGACCAAAGGCTACTCTAGTATCTTTGCCAGAGACTGAGGTTTAATCCTGACTGCGTGTGCTTGTCTGTAGGGAGTTTGCACGTTCTCCCCGTGACCTGCGTGGGGTTTCTCCCGGGATCTCCGGTTTCCTCCCACTACTCTAAAGGCGTACATGTTTGTATGTTAATTGTCTTGGTATCATTGTAAATCGTCCGTAATGTGTGTAGGATAACGTTAATGTGTGTGGATCGTGGGTCGGCACGGACTTGGTAGGCTGAAGGGCCTGTTTGTATCTCTGAACAAAACTAAACATTTATTACACCAAGTGCCTGCACCAAAACATGAATAATTAAACCCGGTTAGCCATTCACTGGAAGATTCCAGCGGAGGCAGATTAGAAGATGTATAATGTGTCTGGAGTGTTGAACACACTGAATCTTTGTTTAGTTTCATGAAGTTTATTGTCACGTGTACCAAGGTACAGTGAAAAGCTTTTGTTACTTGCTAACCAGTCAGCGGAAAGACAATACATGATTGCAAACGAGTCATCCACAGTGTACAGATATAGGAAACATGGAATAATGTTTAGTGCAAGATAAAGTCCAGGCAAGTCTAATTAAAGATAGTCCCAAGGTCTCCAATGAGGTAGATAGTTGCTCTGGACCGCTCTCAACTTGTTGATAGGATGGTTCAGTTGCTTAATCACAGCTGGGATAAAACTGTCCCTGAATCTGGAGGTGTGCGTTTTCACACTTCTGTAACTCTTGCCTGATGGGAGAGGGTAGAAGAGGGAGTGGCCGGGCTGCGACTCATCCTTGATTATGCTGGTGGCCTTGCCGAGACAGCGTGAGGTGTATCAGTGGACTCGATGAGTCAAAGGGCCTGTTACTACACCGAATCTCTAAAGTCTTAAGTCTAGAAACATCCTCTCCACATCCACTCTATCTAGGCCTTTCATTAGTCAGCAGATGTCAATGAGATCTCACCACATCCTTCTAAACTGCAGCGAGTACAGGCCCAGTACCGTCAAATAGTCCTCATACATCAACCCAATCCTCCTCCTCTGGACCCACCCCAACGCCAGCACATCCTTCCTCAGATATGAAGCCCAAAACTGCTCACAATATTCCAAATGTCATCTGACCAGCACCTTATAAAGCCTTAAGCATTACATCCTTGCTTTTATATTCTAGTTCTCTCGAAATGAATGCTCCGGTTTCCTCCCACACTCCAAAGACGTACAGATTTGTAGGTTAATTTGCTTGGTATAATTGTAAATTGTCCCCAGTGTGTGTAGGAGAGTGTAAAAAGTGTGCGGGGATCGCTGGTCGGTGTGGACTCGGTGGGCCGAAGGGCCTGTTTCCGCTCTGTATCACAAAACTAAATTAAACTAAGCTGAACAGTGAGTAAACACGAGTCAGGCGCAGCTGGGCTGGTTATTACTTCTGACAGATGTCACACTCCTGAATCGAAACTCAAGCAGAACAGAAGTGAATAGAAACCAACGTTGGGCTTGGGCTTATTTCCACCAGGAACCAAAGCCTGTGCACAGTGAAGGTGAGTTGTCTTTAGTTTGTGGGGTTATATATATATATATATATATATTTAAGTTCATATATTTAGTTCATTGGCGTTGCCTGAATTTGCACCGGAGATGCCGCCTCTCCGGGTCTCTCGCCGGGTCCGTCCTCAGACCGAGAGAAGGACGAGACGAGGCGAGAGAAGCCCGGAGAGAGCATCGGCAGAGCGGCAGAGAGTCGCTGCCGACCCCGGCACCGAGCGTTCAATGTCCCGCCGCTGCTGCTGACCAAGCCGCCAAAACAACCGCAGCCGCTCAAGGTCATTCTTGTTTACTTGTACCAACACCGCGGTTATTAATAGCGAACTTATCACGGTTCATAGTCACAGAGTGATACAGCGTGGAAACTGGCCCTTCGGCACAACTTGCCCACACCGGCCAACATGTCCCATCTACACTAGTGCCACCTGCCCACGTCTGGCCCATATCCATCTAAACCTGTCTTATCCATGTACCTGTCTGTTTCTTAAACGTGACGATAGTCACTGCCTCAACTACATCCCGTGGCAGCTTGTTCCATACACCCACCACCCTCCGTGTTAAAAAGCTACCCCTCAGATTCCTTATGAATCTTTTCCCCTTTATTCAGAGGCTGTGGCCTCTGGTTCTTGCTACAGTCCCTTGTCCAGCGCCCACCGCCGCCACACGAAAGATTTAATAGGAATCTAAGGAGTAACTTTGTCACATAGTGGGTGTTTGGAACAAGCTGCCGGAGGAGGTAATTGAGGCAGGTACTGTCACTACGTTTAAGAAACATGTAGATAGGTTCATGGATAGGACAGGTTTAGAGGGATATGGGCCAAACGCAGGCAGGTGGCACTAGTGTAGATGGGCATGTTGGCCGGTGTGGGCAAGTGTGCCGAAGGGCCAGTTTCCACGCTGTATCACTCTGTGACTGGAAACATCGCCAATCCATTCTCCCCGCAGATGCAGTTGAGTTCTTCCAGCACGGCATTGACCCTGTATACTGAGTGATCTCATTTCATACATTAAGGATTTTGTGATTCTCTTCAGAGCTCCTATCGAAGTTAAATTTGCTGCATTCTATCTTTTCTTTTATTACAGAAAAGAATTATGGATTTATATCAAACGTATCCCCGCGATCTGGACACATTTATTTACATATATCTCCAACCTGATGAAAGATTTTTGAGCCAAGTGGCGGAGACCATTGACAAGATTTGTACGTTCTTAAAGGGACAATGTCCCTATAAAATCAGTAAAACTGTGAAGGTGAGATGACAGAATTGTATACTGAAATATACAATGGAACATAGGCAATGGTACAGAAAATAGACACAAAATGCTGGAGTAACTCAGCATCTCTGGAGAGAAGGAATGCGTGATGTTTCGGGTTGAGACCCTTCTTCAGACTGAGATTCCGGGGAGAGGGAGACAGAAATAAGGAAGGCTAAGGTGGTAAGGGTAAGGGGTGAAAATGAGATATCAAAAGAGATGCAGGTTAAGGAAAATGTAGAATAGCATTGTTAGCTAGGAGATGGTGACAAAGCAAACAGAGATAAAAATGTAATCAGGGGGACAGTCAGATTGGTCGGAGAACTGGGAAGGGGGAGGGATGGAGAGAGACGGAAAACAATGGTTACTTGAAGTTGGAGAAGACAATATTCATATCGTTGGGGTGTAAGCTGCCCTAGCGAAATATCAAGTGCTGTTCCTACAATATGCGCTGGGCCTCACTGACAATGGGGGAGGCCCAGGACAGAAAGGTCAGTGTGGGAATGGGAGGGGGAGTTAAAGTGTTTACGGGCGATCAGGTGGGTTTAGGCGGACTGAGCGGGGGTGTTCAGCAAAACGATCGCCGAGCCTGCGCTTGGTCTCGCCGATATATCGGCGTCCACACCTGGAACGGCCGATGCAGTAGATTATGGTACAGAGTTGTAAACAAAGAAGGTCCCAGGATCACTGGTGCGTGTGTGAGTTCAACAATCTTAACCGAAGAGCAGAACTGCTTAAAAAGTATCTTTCTCCTGGTTGTGTGGTGGAGGTGAGGAGGGATGAGAGAGAGATAATTGTGATCATTTCACAGTGGTAGAGCTGCTGCCTCGCAGCCACTGTTTGATCCTGGCTGCTGCCTCGCAGTCAGTTTGATCCTGACCTCGGGTGCTGTCTGTGTGTGGAGTTTGCACGTTCACACTGTGACTGCATGGGTTCCCCACGTGCCCCGGTTTCCTCCCACAATCCAAAGACCTGTGGGTTTGTCGGCTAATTGTCCTCTGTGAATTGCCCCGGATGTGTAGGGAGTGGAACTGGTGTGAACGGGTGATCGATGGTCGGCGTGGACTCGGTGGGCAGAAGGGCCTGTTTCCATGCTGTATCTCTAAACTAAAATGTCATACTCCTGATTTCTCATGCCAAAGAGATGAGGAGGAATTTCTTTAGCCTTTAGATTTTATTTCTGTTCTGGATAGTTTTGGCCTCACTCAGTACATCGATTTCCCAACCCATAATAAAGGCCATATTTTAGATTTAGCCTGTTGCTCTGGAGTGACACCATACAATCTTAAATCTACAGAGCTTCCCATTTCAGACCATAAAACTGTCCTTTTTGATATTAATCTGCCACTCCCTAAACGCAATCTGAAGCGCACCATATCCTTCCGTAATCTGAAAAACATTAATCAAGTGGAACTCAACAGACTAATCAGTAACTCTCTTCATCCTACTTCCCCCCCACTCTGCATTGCTAACCTGGTTGATCACTACAATGACTGTTTATCCCACTCATTAAACTCCTTGGCTCCTCTGAAAACCCGTACAGTCTCTTTCCGCAGGTCATCTCCGTGGTACACTTCTGAACTCCGCCATATGAAAATGGTGGGCCGGCGTCTGGAGAGACTTACAAAGAAAACTGGACTAATTATTCACCACCAAATGTATACAGATCATCTTCTCTCATATAAAAATGCCCTGACTGCTGCTAAGTCCTCCTACTACTCCAACATCATCAACAACAGTGAAAATAACACTCGGACTTTATTCTCCACTGTCAACAAACTACTTAAGCCTCCTGAAACCTCGAATCACCTCACCTCCACTGCTCAGTGTAATACATTTTTTGACTTCTTCAGTACCAAAATCACCAGCATTCATCACCAATTGAACTCTTTCTCAGCTTCTGCTCACAACAGCCCACCCTGGACTTCCACACTGGACTCCCCACTCTCCACCCTATCTACTTTCCAGCTTCCAACAGTCGAAGAAATAACTAAACTCATCACCAAGTCCATGAACTCCTCCTGCTTGCTTGATCCCATCCCTACTGTCCTGGTTAAATCCTGTCTGCCCTCTATCTCACCCATCATAACGTCCATAATTAACTCCTCCCTATCAACTGCTACTGTCCCTACATCTCCCAAAACAGCTTCTGTCACCCCGATTCTAAAAAAAACAGGTTCTGATCCAAACAATCCAAATAACTACCGCCCCATCTCCAACCTCCCATTCATCACTAAACTTATGGAAAGGACAGTAGCGACACAACTTCAAGTCCACCTTCAAAACAATAACCTCTATGAACCATTTCAGTCCGGTTTTCGCCACAATCACAGCACTGAAACAGCTTTGGTAAAAATTACAAATGATCTCCTTCTCGCAGCTGACACCGGCCACTTATCCATCCTGATCCTCCTCGACCTCACAGCAGCGTTTGACACCATCTCCCACCCAATTCTTCTGGAACGTCTATCTGCCACCGGCATCAACAACAATGCACTACTTTGGTTCAGGTCCTATCTACACGACAGAAAACAGTTCATCCAGGGAGATAAAGTCACATCCACAACTGCCACAGTCACCCATGGTGTTCCTCAGGGATCGGTGCTGGGGCCACTGCTTTTTATCATCTATATTCAACCTCTTGGCAATATTCTCCGTCATTTTGGAATCAATTTTCACTGCTACGCCGATGATACACAACTTTACCTCTCCACAAAACCAAACACCTCCCTTCCCCCAACTGCCCTCACCACCTGTCTTCAAGCTATCAGCAACTGGATGTCACTCAACCTTCTAAAACTCAATGGAAATAAAACAGAAATCATGCTTAATTGGCTCAAAGTCCACACTCTCCAAAACCCACCCGTTCACCATTTCAGTTGATGGCTCACCCATACCCACCTCCTCCCATGCCAAAAGTCTCGGCGTCATTCTGGACAGTACACTTTCCTTTGGCCCCCACATCAGCAATATCACACGCTCTGCATACTTTCATCTCCGCAACATCTCCAGACTCCGCCCCTCCCTCTCCAAAGACAATACAAAAGTCCTCATCCACGCTCTGGTCACATCCCGCATCGATTACTGCAACGCAACGCCCTCCTCACTTGCACCTCCAATAAACTTCTTCATCGCCTCCAATGCATTCAGAACTCTGCAGCCCGGATCATCACCCGCACCAGATCATCCATCGGTCCACATCATACCCATCCTCACTCAGCTCCACTGGCTCCCTGTCCACCACCGGATTAACTACAAGATTTTACTGTGACCTTCAAAGCCCTACACCACCTTGCTCCCCAATACCTCTCTGACCTGCTGCTACCATACACTCCTTCCCGGTCACTTCGTTCCTCCTCAGCTGCAATTTTAACTGTCCCCACATTTAGACTCAGCACCATGGGTGCCAGAGCCTTCAGCTGCTCTGCCCCACGTCTCTGGAACACTCTCCCACCTCCCATCCGTCACCTGGACACTATCGATCAATTCAAATCACAACTCAAAACACACCAGTTTACATTAGCATACCCGACATAACTTCCAACATATTCACCCTGATTTTAATGACTTAAAATGTTTTGTGTATTTTTTGTTTTCTTTGTTTTTTGTTTTTAATCAATTAGATTTTAATATTGATAAATGTATTGTGATTTTATGTCCTGTAAGGTGTCCTTGGGTGTCCAGAAAGGTGCCAGCAAATAAAATGCATTATTATTATTATTAGCCAGAGGGTGGTTAATCTGTGGAATTCATTGACACTGACACAGGCTGTGGAGGCCAAGTTTTGGGGTATTTTTAAAGCGGAGATTGACAGGTTCTTGATTAGTACGGGTGTCAGGGATTACGGGGAGAAGGCAGGAGAATTGGGTTGAGAGAGAAAGATAGATCAGCCACGATTGAATGGCGGAGTAGGCCCGATGGGCCGAATGGTCTAATTCTGCTCCTATGACTTATGAACATATGAAGAGTTATTATCACAGTGATCAACCTTGGTCATGATATTCTACCCTTGACAACTAACCCACTGCCTGGATTCATGAGTGGTATTGAGGCTTTTGTGAGTTCAAGACAACTCTAGTAAGCCGAGCTATCTCAAGCACAAGATAAGTTAATAACCATGTATTTAATTTAGAGATACAGCGTGGAAATAGGCCCTTCTGCCCACCGAGTCCACACCGACCATTGTTCACCCATTCACATTAGTTCTATGTTATTCCACTTATCGTCCAATTGCTACCCTTATCATGTATTTATACACTGTAAATGGCTCGATTGTAATCATGTAATGTCTTTCTGATGACTGGTTAGCACGCAACAAAAGCTTTTCACTGTACCTCGGTACACGTGACAATAAACTAAACTGAAACTGAAACAAATTAGGGGCAATTTTACACCTGCAAAATAGCCTACGAACCTGCACGTCTTTGGGATTTAGCTGGAAACCGGAGCACCCAGAGGAAACCCACACAGTCACATGGAGATTGTGCAAACTCCACACAGACAGCACCCGAGGTCAGGATCGAACCCAGGTCCCTGGTGTTGTGAGGCAGTGGCTCTTGCTGCTGCATGACTGTGCCGCCCACATTTCTGATCAAACAGAAATAGGCCACCAGGCTCATTTAACTGACGGTTTATCAGTATTTGAACCAGTTTATTCCAATAACCCTTGATATATGCAATTAATTATTTGTCGTTCTACCAAATGACATGACCATACACTCCACCACAAGAGTCTAGATTTCAAACTCTAGATCTCAACAACTTTTTGTGAAAAAGAGGTATAGTTGCTGCCTTACAGCGTCAGAGACCCAGGTTCGATCCTGACTTCGGTTGCTGTCTGCACGGAGTTTGTACGTTCTCCCCTTGATCGCGTGGGTTTTCTCCGGGTGCTCCGGTTTCCTCCCACACTGCAAAGACATACAGGTTTGTAGGTTAATAGACTTGGGTAAAATATTGTAAATTGTCCCTAGGGTGTAGGAAAGTGCTAGTGTACGGGGATGGCTGGTTAGCGAGGATTCAGTGGGCCAAAGGGCCTTTTTTACTCGCTGTATCTCTAAACAAAACAAAAACTAAAAATCATTTATTGAAAAGGTTGTATTGTTGTTTTGCCTCATCTTTTAGGGTGGCTCCCTTGGAAAAGGAACAGCTGTAAAAAATGGCTCTGATGCGGATATGGTTCTCTTTCTCAACTACTTCAAGAGTTTTGAAGACCAAAAGAAAAACCGGGCTGAAATTTTGAACAACATTCGTGAACTGTTGTTGAAATATGAGAAACACATTGGACATCAGATCAAAATGTCACAGCCCAGAATAATTCCCGCTTCGTCTTCTCCTCGCTCGCTGAGCCTCCAGTTTAAATCCACAGAATCGTCTGATTTTGTTGAGGTCGATGTTCTCCCTGCATTTGATGCCTTAGGTATGAGGCTTTGAACACATTGAAAATAAGCGGTTTAATGGAAAATATGAATATATGACAACTTTCATTTATTGTAATTTCTTTCTTGAGTTTGCAAGAAAGTTCCAAAGAGTTTCTTTACAGTGTAGACAACATTATAATACATGCATAGAAATATCGAATATAGGAGCAAAGAGGTCCTTCTGCAGTTGTACAGAGCCCTAGTGAGACCACACCTGGAGTACTGTGTGCAGTTTTGGTCTTGCTATTGAGGGAGCCCAGCGTAGGTTTACAAGGTTAATTCCCGGGATGGCGGGACTATCATATGCTGAGAGAATGGAGCAGCTGGGCTTGTACACTCTGGAGTTTAGAAGGATGAGAGGGGATCTCATTGAAACATATAAGATTGTTAAGGGTTTGTTCACGCTAGAGGCAGGAAACATGTTCCCGATGTTGGGGGAGTCCAGAACCAGGGACCACAGTTTAAGAATAAGGAGTAAGCCATTTAGAACGGAGACGAGGAAACCCTTTTTCTCACAGAGAGTTGTGAGTCTGTGGAATTCTCTGGATGCTTTCAAGAGAGAGCTAGATAGGGCTCTTAAAAATAGTGGAGTCAGGGGATATGGGGAGAAGGCAGGAACGGAGTACTGATTGGGGATGATCAGCCATGTTCACATTGAATGGCGGTGCTGGCTTGAAGGGCCGAATGTCCTACTCCTGCACCTATTGTCTATTGTCTATTGTCTATTGAATATGGGCCAAACGCAGGCAAATGGTGCTTAGATGGTGAATCCCAGTCGATGGTGTTGTGTTTGGTTGAAGGGCCTGTTTCCGTACCGTATGACACTTTGATTCTATAAACACAGCAGTCAATTCTCACATGGCAAGCTTCCACAACAGCAATACATCAAATGATCAATTATTTTTGGTAGTGTAATGGAAGCTGAAATATTGGTTAGGTAACAGATGGTAAAACAATGGCTTTAAATAAAAATCGGAGCAGTGGCATCTTCTGCGTCTATTAGAGAAAACAAATAGGGATCTCGCTGATAGGTAGTTTAGATTAGTTTTGTTTATTATTGTCACATGTACTGAGCTACAGTGACAAGTTGTTTTGTTCCATGTCCTGTCAGCGGAAAGACCTCAATATGATGTAAGCAAGCCATCCACAGAATACAGATACAGAATAAAGGGAATAACATTTATTCGTATGGCTGTATGGTGACCCCAAATTTCACTGTACCAATTGCTGCGTGTGACAATAAATGTCTCTTGAATCTCTTGAATCTTGAACATTTAGTGCGAGATAAAGTCTAGTAAAGTCTGATTTGTAACGCCTCAGATTCGTGTGACATTTTCAATAATGGACTGAAATGTCAGCCTAGATTTTCGTGTTTAAGCCTCTGGAGTGGGTTTGGAACGGATGGCTCAGCAGTAGAGTTGCTGCCTTACAGCACCCTGGTTCAACCCTAACCACGGGTGCTGTCTGTACGGAGTTTTATACGTTCCCCCTGTGACCGCACGGGTTTTCCTCCCACACTCCAAAGGTGATCAGGTTTGTAGGTGAATTGGCTTGGTACAAATGTAAAATTGTCCCTAGTGTGTGTAGGATTATGTTAATGTGCAGGAATCGCTGATCGGTGCGGACTGGTTTCACTATTTCACCCGAACCTGAAGGGTCTGTTTCTCTAAACTAAACTAAAAGCTGGAACATTACCCTGCTGCGGTTGTCAGACTCCGGATCTCCATGTGACGTAATGTTTTTGCCATCTTTGATCCTGTCAAGTATGTTGGAAAAAACTTTAATTAGGAGTTGTCGTGATTGCTTAAGATTTTGCTGAAAAAAGTGAGTGGTGAGGAAAAACCTTTTCACCCAGAGAGTTGTGAATCTGTGGAATTCTCTGCCACAGAAGGCAGCGGTGGCCAATTCACTAGATGTTTTCGAGAGAGTTAGATATAACTCTTAGGGCTAATGGAATCATTGGGATATGGGGAGGAAGCAGGAATGTGGTACTGATTTTGGATGATCAGCCATGATCATATTGAATGGTGGTGCTGGCTCGAAGGGCCGAATGGCCTACCCCTACACCCATTTTCTATGTTTCTATGAAATACCATAGATGGATACACCCAAGGCTTCCTAATGTTTATATATCGTTCTGTCAATGACAAACAACTTTCGTATTACATAAATTGTCAGTATCTAAGCAATAAAATGTCACTTTTCTGTCCTGCAGGTCAACTGACATGGACTCGTGCAAATCATCAGGTCTACGAAGCTCTCATTGATACCGGAGAACATGGGGGAGAATTCTCGACATGCTTCACCGAACTTCAGAGGAACTTTATAAAGGCCCGTCCCACTAAACTGAAAGGCCTTATCCGACTTGTGAAATATTGGTATACTGAGGTATATTTGGAGACTGCTGCTGAAATTGTTCTACGATGAGGTGTATACTGCTGTTTAAATTGAATTGCTTTTGGAAGTGCAAGTGTACATCGAATCACAATGTTGTGGTACATTTGGTCAATCAAGTCCATGTCAGGTACCAGTAAATTAATCTTGTTAGACCCATACCCCTGCTGTTCCCTATAGCTCTGTAAATAATTCTCTCTCAAGTCGCCATCCAGCCCCACTATGCACTCACCTGATTGTTTCACTATCCCATCCCCCTGTTCCCCTCCCCCTATCCCCTTCCAACCATCCCTGTCTCCGGCTACTCGTTTCACTCCTCTTCTCTCCTTATCCTACACCCTTTTCATTTCTAGCCTTTGTCCATCCATCTGTCAATTAACCCCTCCCCCCCCAAACCTGTATCCACCCATCACTTACCAGACTTTGTCCTGCCCCCTCCACTTTTCTAGCTTTCTCCCCCTACTCTAACCAGACTGAAAAAGAGCCCGAATACGAAACGTCGTCTATCCGTGTCCTCCGAAGATGCTGCCTGACCAGCTGAGTTACTCCAGCACTATGGGTTTTTTCAATGTAAATTAGCATTCGCAGTGCTTTGTAACTTCCTTTTGAAGAAACGGACTCATTCTGTTCCAGCCACCCCTACAAGCAGTGTTTCCAGAATGTAACAAATCTTTGTATAGGAGGATTCTCCTTGCAACCCCTTGTACCTTTGGTTTAAATTTAACACCTACTGGACCAACTGTCACACGGGAGGCCTGGTCCCCCAACGCAACGCAATATTCCACCACTCACCCGTTCCCCCAACGCAATATTCCACCACTCACCCATAGCCCCCATGGGAGGCCCCTGGTCCTGGAACTAACCAGTATCCAAGCTGTATCTCTAAACTAAACTAAACTGAACAATGCACCCAAGACCTTCATAATGAATCTCATCCCTTTGTTAATATTTTTGTTAACTATGTTAAAGTTGAATTTTCCACCTTTAATTTGCCAATTATGTTCTTTAATGTATGGCGGTACGTTCCTTCATTTTAACTGAAGTTTAGTTTAGAGATGCAGCCTGGACACAGGCCCTTCGGCCCACCAAGTCTGCGCTGACCAGTGATCACCCCTACACTAGTTCTACCCTGCACACTAGGGACAATTTACAGTTAATCTGTGGGAGGAAACCAGAGCACCCGGAGAAAACGCGCTACCACGGGGAGAACTCTGTACGGACAGCATCCATAGTCAGGATCGAACCCGGGTCTCTGGCGCTGTGGTGCAGCAACTCTACCGCTGCACCACATTGCTGTCCCTAAAGTAACCGCCCGAACAGGGACTCGAACCCTGGACCCTCAGATTAAAAGTCTGATGCTCTACCGACTGAGCTATCTGGGCCCTGAAGTTATTCAAACAAGAAAGAGACAGTTCAAGGGCGGAAGGTTCAAATGTTGATTTATTTTTATCTAACAGTATGTCCGTCGCCCATATAAACCCCAACTGAGAAAAGGAGAGTATTTACCACCGAAGTATGCTCTCGAGCTGCTGATCATCTATGCATGGGAGAGCGCTGAGAAGGGGGAAAATTTCAGCACCGCGGAAGGATTTCGCACCGTTCTGGAACTGATTGTCCAGTACGAAGACCTTTGGATATTTTGGACCACCAACTACAACTTTGACTCTTACAGCATTGGCAGATTTCTGAAAATCAAACTTAAAGAATCTAAGTAAGTTACGTTCAAACCATATTTGCCCTTTCTGGAATTCTAGAATCAACACAGCACAGTGAAAGGTTATTTGAAATGGGAAGGAACTGGAGAGGCTGGTTTATACCAAAGATAGAAACCAGAGCACCCGGAGAAAACTCACGCAGGTCACGGGGAGAACGTACAAACTCCGTACACACGGTACCCATAGTCGGGATCAAACCTGGGTCTCTGGCTCTGTAAAGCAGCAACTCTACCGCTGCATCGCCAGGTGTCCTCAATATTTAGTCTACTAGGGTACAGAAGGTCAGGAGGCAACAAGGAATCGATGAAAGTATAAGCAGCCTTAAAGGTTTGCACAAGGGATAATTCCCAAAGGATTCTGTGTTGTACAGAATGAGCTAGTAAAGCTGTGTTTGGCTGCTGATTCTTATGTGTTTGAACCCTTAGGCCAATGATCCTCGACCCCGCAGATCCAACAGGTAACGTTGCAGCAGCAGCGAGATGGGATCTAGTAGCAGATGTGGCCGAGTACTGCTTACAGCAGAACTGTGTGCAAAATGTCAACTCCTGGGATGTTGAGGTAAAATATCACAGGGAACATGCAATGGCATTGGTATTGGTTTAGTATTGCCACATATATTGAGATAATGGTGAAAAGCTTTTGTTTACATGCTTTCCAAATTAAATCAGGCAACACCATCAATCAAACAGTACACAAGTACAACAGGCAGAGCACAGCGAAAAATACTAAAGTGCAGAATTCTATGGCATTGCACTTCCAGAGACAAAGTTCAATGCCTGCAATGAGGTGGGTTGGAAGATTAGGACTGCACCCGAGCTTATGGGAGGAACATTTAAGAAGCATTTACCTGTTTAAGAAACATTTAGACAGGTACATGGATAGGACAGGTTTAGAGGGATATGGGCCAAATGCAGGTAGGTGGGACTAGTGTAGCTGGGTTATGGGGAGAGAACAGGACAGTGGGACTATCTGAGCAACTTGTGCAAACAGCCAGCACAGGCAACAAGAACAGAATAGCTTTGTTTTGGATTATATGTTTTCAATGATTTATTTATTGAAAGACACCGGTTGAAAACAGGCCCTTCGGCCCACCTTGTCCACGCCAACCATTGATCACCCATCACACTAGTTCTATGTCTGGTGGTACATGCTTTCATTTTTTTGTGTCTTCTGCCCGATGGGATTGGGGAGAAGAGGGAATGACTGGGGTGGGAAAAGTCCTTGCGAGACACCATGGAATTAGATTCCTCTCATGATTTTGTACACTAAATTAGACTAATTGGTATTTTGAGTGTCAGTTTTTAGAGATACAGAATGGAAACAGGCCATTCAGCCCACTGAGTCCACGCCGACCATCGATCACTTCAGTTCCATGTTCTAACCCACATTCGCATCCACTCCTTACACACTAGTGACAATTTACAGAAGCCAATTAACTGACAAACCAGCACATCTTTGGGACATGGGAGGGAACCGGAGCACTTGGTGGAAACCAATAGACAATAGACAGTAGGTGCAGGAGTAGGCCATTCCCGCCCTTCGAGCCAGCACCGTCATTCAATGTGATCATGGCTGATCATCTCCAATCAGTACTGCCTTCTCCCCATATCCCCTGACTCCGCTTTCTTTAAGAGCCCTATCTAGCTCTCTTTTGAAAGTATCCAGAGAACCGGACTCCACCGCCCTCTGAGGCAGAGAATTTCACAAACTCACAACTCTCTGTGTGAAAAAGTGTTTCCTCATCTCCGTTCTAAATGGCTTACCCCTTATTCTTAAACTGTGGCCCCTGGTTCTGGACTCCCCCAACATCGGGAAAATGTTTCCTGCCTCTAGCGTGTCCAAACCCTTAATAATCTTACATGTTTCAATAAGATAACCTCTCATCCTTCTAAACTCCAGAGTGTACAAGCCCAGCCGCTCCATTCTCTCAGCATATGACAGTCCCGCCATCCCGGGAATTAACCTTGTAAACCTACGCTGCACTCCCTCAATAGCAAGCATGTCCTTCCTCAAATTAGGGGACCAATTTGAGGAATGCAACACACGGTCACAGGGAGAACGTGCAAACTCCACACACAGAGCATTCATGGTCAGGATCGAAGCCGGGTCTCTGGCGCTGTGAGGCAGCAGCTCTACCTGCTGCGCCACTGCGCTGCTATCTGGACAGCAAGATTATAGCAGAGCAGAGGGTAACAATCCTTGTTTATGTTTGTGTTTTTACAGCCTGTGAAGAGTGTATTGATTTCAGTGGATTGCATGCCATATCCTTTGAATGTCAACCCTTTCTACCCCATTAAACGTATTAAACAAGAAGTTGAGAATCACACTGGAAAATCCAATTGTTACCTGGAATGGAATGGCAACATGCTGCAGGATACAAGCACGCTGTCTGATTATGGAATTTTCCATAATGTTACTTTGTTGCTGAAGGAAGATCCCAGTTGGTGCACCTTGCTTTAACAAACATTTGCGCAAGGAATCAATACTGGAGCATTGGAGAGAGATGTCGAAATGGTAATCGCAGCAAATCACTGTAAACATTTTTATCTGAAATGTAATTCCTAATCGTATTTCACTGAAATATCCAACATATTTAACTGCTGATTTTTGGTGTCAAGTTGATTATCACTATTTCTGATTGGGAATCTTGTGAGGGAGTGGTGAAACAGAGGCATTCTCCCTGAAGCAGAGAGGATTAAGGGGAGGCTTGGTAAAAGGGGTGCACATTTGAAAGGGTGAAAGTGAATGGGAAGGGGGTTGGTAATCAATGGCGCTTTAATGTCACCTGTACCAAGGCACAGTGAAATTCATTTTTGTAAACAGATGGCACGGTGGCGCAGCGGTAAAGTTGCTGCCCTACAGCGCCAGAGTCACGGGTTCGATTCTGACCACGGGTGCTGCGTGTACAGTTTGTACCGCATGTGCCTTCTCTGGGTGCTCCGGTTTCCTCCCACACTCCAAAGATGTATAGGTTTGTAGGTTGATTGGTTTTGGTAAAAGATTGTAAATGGCTTTGGTCAAAGATTGGCTTTGGTAAAAGATCGTATGTAGGATAGTGCTACTGTACGAGGATAGATGTTCGGCACAGACTCGATGGGCCAAAGGGCCTGTTTCCGTGCTGTATCTCTTAACTGTAGCTTTAAGTTAAGGGGGAAAGTTAAAAAGGAAATGTGACCCTTTTATTACACAGAGAATGGTGGGTGCCTGGAACACGCTGCAGGGGGTGGTGGTGGAGGATATGGTGTTTAAGAGGCTTATAAATTTGCAGAGTCTTCAGTATGATGGACCAAAAATATTTTATATAATCTCATTTATAATCTATAATTACTGTCCCAAACAACGAATAAAATATTTGCTAATTATTTAGTGTTGATTTAAACTCTGTTACTGATGCATTAAATAAAGTCATTTCTATTGCAAAGGCTTTTTTGGAGATTTGTGTCATTCACAGCCTGGGGCTGTGGTGGACGGTAAGAAAAGTAATACAAAGAAATAACCAATGGTACCTCGTTCCCACCTGTCCATCTTTTGCAAATCCATCTGCTCACGCCGGGACTGTCAGACCATCACAATGTGTTCAACAATCATTGTTTGGTCTAGAATTCGAGAGTGATACAGCATGGAAATAGGCCCTTCAGCCCAACTTGCCCATGGCCCGACCTACATGTCCCATCTACACTAGTCCCCCCTGCCAGCATTTGGCCCATATGCCTCCAAACCTATCCTATACATGTACTTGTCGAAATATTTCTTAAATGTAGCATTGGTACCTGCCTCAGCTACCCCCTCCAGCAGCTCGTTCATTACACCATCCATCCTTTGTGTAGAAAAGTTACCCCTCAGTTTCCTACTAAATCTTTCCCCCCTCACCTTAAACCTGTGTCCTCTGGTTCTCCATTCCCCTACTCTGGGCCAGAGACTCAATCTCTCATGATTTCAGTGTTCATATATGTTAAAACATGGAGAACATAGAGTCACATAGCACAGAAACAGGGCCTTCAGCCCAACTTGCCCACCATGACTAAGGTGGCCCATCTACATTAGTCCCCACCTGCCCGCGTTTGGCCTATCTCTCTCTAAACCTTTCCTATGCACCTGCCCAAATGTCTTTTAAAAGTTATTATTGTTTCTGTCTCAACTGCCACCTCAAGCAGCTTGTTCTATAATATCCACCTCCCTCTATGTAAAAACGGTGTCCCTCAGATTCCTATTAAATCTTTTCCCTCTCGCCTTAAAATTAAGGTTCTTGATTCCCCTACTCTGGGTAAACGACTCTGGGAAACTACCCAGTCCATTCCTCTCATGGACGTCTATTAGATCACCTCTCATTATCCCATGCTCTAAGGAATACAGTCCTAGCCTGCACAACCTCTCCCCACAGCCCACGCCCTCAAGTCCTGGCAACATCCTCGTGAAAGTTCTCTGCACTCTGCACACAGGAGGTTTCATGATGCGCTGTGGCCAACATTTGTTTCACCATCTTACAGTTAAAATGTTCATAGCCTGGGATTTTCTCACACTTCGTTTGATCAATAACCACTTCCTTCCTTTGAGCTCAGTGATAAAAGTGGAAATTAGCAGCAGGAAGGGGGTTTTGTCAAACGTTTTCGTGCCTTATTTACCGTCTCTCAAATGTTTAAATCAAATCCCGTTTATCATCTTCGCTCGAAGCGAGTCACAAAAAGCTGGAGTAACTCAGCGGGTCAGGCGGCTTCTCTGGAGAGAAGGAATAGCTGAAACCCCTCTTCAGACTGAGAGTCTGTGGAGAGGGAAACTGGAGGTAGGAAATGATACAGAATCTAATAAAAAGGTCTAAAGAGGGTGGAAGGCAAGTGGAGGGTACCGGTAGAGACAGGATTAGGACCCATCACTGGGTGGTGAGGACTCTTTCCCATAGAAAGAGGCATGGAGGTACACTGTGTTAAAGAAGGAACTGCAGATGCTGGAAAATCGAAGGTACACAAAAATGCTGGAGAAACTCAGCGGGTGCAGCAGCATCTATGGAGCGAAGGAAATAGGCAACGTTTCGGGCCGAAACCCTTCTTCAGACTGATAGGGGGTGGGGAGAAGAAAGGAAAACAGGAAAAAGGCGGAGGAGGAGCCTGAGGGCTGGGGGAGGGGAGGAGACAACCAGAGGGCTGATGAAGGGGAGGGGACAGCAAGGGCTAGCAGAATTGGGAGAATTCAATGTTCAAGCCCCCAGGATGTAGACTGCCCAAGCGGAATATGAGGTGCATTTCCTCCAATTTACGGTGTTGCTCGCTGTGGCCATGGAGGAGACCCAGGACAGAGAGGTCAGATACGGAATGGGAGGGGGAGTTGAAGTGCTGAGCCACCGGGAGGTCAGGTTGGTTATTGCGGACCGACCGGAGGTGTTCGGCGAAACGATCGCCAAGCCTCCGCTTGGTCTCACCGATGTAGATCAGCTGGCATCTAGTTGTGTACCTTTTCATACCTCTAGTTTCCCTCTCCCCAGACTCTCAGTCTGAAGAAGGGTCCCAACCCGAAACATCACCTATTCCTTTTCACCAGAGATGCTAGCGGACCCGCTGAGTTACTCCAGCACTTAGTATATATCTTCGGTATAACCCAGCATCTGCAGTTCCTTCCTACGCATATATTCTCCCCTCGGCTGGTTAAACCTACTTATTAACAGTTGGACATTGTGCGTGATAGGGCGCCCTCTACTGTTTACAGTGAAATATCTGAAACAATTTGGAAACTATAAGATCCCATAGTGTTAAAGAAGGAACTGCAGATGCTGGAAAATCGAAGGTACACAAAAATGCTGGAGAAACCCAGCGGGTGCAGCAGCGTCTATGGAGCGAAGGAAATAGGCAACGTTATGGGTTGTGGAGGAAGAAACTGCAGATGTTAGTTTAAACCCAAGATAGACACAAAAAGCTGGAGTAACTCAGCGGCGCAGGCAGCATCTCTGGAGAGAAGGATTTTTAAATTTCAAAATATGCTTTATTCGAGAAATAAATATATCCAATACATGATCCTTACAAGACTCCATCCAATATTCTCGGAGGCTATACAAACATTCAATACTGTTTACACAAATTTATCTCCCGCCCTTGCCACTGATGTGGCCCACTGGCATGGAATCCCTTCCCTTGTTTTGAGGGGCGTCTCCACTACACCCTGCCCCCCCATGTCCAGCAGCGGAAGGACCCTAGACTGTGGTCCTCCCCCACCAAGCCTTGGCGTTGGCTGCACCGAGCTTCAGTGCGTCCCTCAGCACGTACCCCTGCAGTCTGCAGCGGGCCAGTCGGCAACATTCCCCGATGGACATCTCGCTCCGCTGGGTGGTCAACAAAGCTCGGGCCGACCAAAGAGCATCTTTCACCGAGTTCCAGCAGCACTCGATGTCAGTCCCTGAATGCGTCCCTGGGAACAGTCCCGTAAATCACAGGGACCCTTGCAAACCTCTCCAGACTGCCTTTGCATATCCACACTCTGCAAAGAGGTGGGCAACCGTCTCCTCTCCAGAGCAGCCGTCCCGAGGGCAGCGTGCGCTGGCAGTGAGGTTCCGACGGTGCAGGAAGGATCTGACTGGGAGGGCTCCCCTCACCGCTGAGGTTCCCACAGCACATTGCCACGACCACCCTGAGGCCAGATATCCTCCTGGTCTCAGAGGCGACCAAAAACATTGTCTTGTTGGAACTGACAGTGCCGTGGGAGGACCGTCTGGAGGAGGCCCACGAGAGGAAGATGGCCAAGTATGAAGAGCTGGTCATAGACTGCCGCAAGCAGGGCTGGAAGGCAAGGTGTATGCCCATCGAGGTTGGCTGCAGAGGTTTTGCAGGGCAATCGCTCTACAAAGCCTTGAGTGCACTGGGCATCAACGGAGTGGCGAGGAGAAGAGCCATCAAGAACACCACAGAGGCAGCGGAGAAGGCCTCGAGATGGCTCTGGATCAGGAGAGAAGGTCCATGGGGAGGAGCGAATGCCACCTGAACACAAGTCGTGGTCTGATCAACCATGGCTGGGTCGCCTGGGTGAGGGTGGGTGTCTGATGTTGAAAGACCCGAAACACCCAATGACCCCCAGGTTACGTCACTGATGATGTGTTCAGGAGCATCAAGAGATGTATTATTATCCGTAAATCACAGGGACCCTTGCAAACCTCTCCAGACTGTCTTTGCATATCCACACTCTGCAAAGAGGTGGGCAACCGTCTCCTCTCCAGAGCAGCCGTCCCGAGGGCAGCGTGCGCTGGTAGTGAGGTTCCGACGGTGCAGGATCTGACTGGGAGGGCTCCCCTCACCGCCAGCCAAGCCAGGTCTTGGTGCTTGTTGGTGAGTTCTGGCGATGAGGCATTTCGCCAGACAAGCTGGGCAGTCTGCTCTGAGAACTACGCCACAGGATCCATGGAGTCATTTCCCTGCAGTGCCTGCAGGACGTTCCGTGCTGACCGCTGCCCGATGGGCTTGTGGTCAAAGGTGTTGGTCCGGAAGAACCTTTCCACGAGCGACAGATGGTGCGGCAATGCCCAGCTGACTGGCATATTGCGTGGCATTTGCGCCAGGCCCATCCTTCGCAACACCGGGGACAGGTAGGACCTCAGCTGGTAGTGACACTTGGTGCCCACGTGCCTTGGCTCTACGCTCCGCTTGATGCAGCCACACACGAAGGTGGCCATTAGGGGAGGAGGTGATCTCTGTGGCGTAGGAGGGAGGGACAGGCCACACTTGCGTCAAGTGCACCTCACACCCGAAGGCCACATTTTTCCCCGTTATAGAGAGGGATCGTTGCTTCCACTGCTCCAGTTAGTCCCCCATCTTGACTATCCGCTCCAGCCAATTCTTATCACATGCCTCAGCCCCCCTGAACCAGATCCCCAGCACCTAAAGAAGTCAGGCTTGTTGTTGAAGGGGACGGAAGATCGGTCGGGCCAGTTGCCAAAGAGCATGGCCTTGCTCTTCCTGCGGTTCACCCTGGCTCCCGTGGCCGACTCAAACTGGTCACAGACTCTAATCAATCTGCGGACCGACCCTGGATCCGAGCAGAAGACGGCGACATCGTCTGATTTGTTGAAGGTACACAATGACCTACTGCTCACCGTTGACTCCGGCGACTGCGCAATTCTGCTCCTTCTTGACCTCAGCGCGGCATTTGATACTGTCGACCATACCATCCTAATTGACCGTCTCCGGTATGGGGTTGGTATTGATGGCACTGCCCTGAGCTGGTTCATCTCCTACCTCAAAGGTAGGAGTTTCTCGACTAACATAGGCAACTCATTCTCCTCCGCAGCTAATCTCTGCTGTGGGGTTCCACAAGGTTCCATCCTTGGCCCCATTCTCTTCTCCCTGTATATGCTCCCCTTAGGCCAAGTCATTGAAAGGCACGGCATTTCCTTCCATTGCTACGCAGACGATACACAACTCTATCTCCCCCTGAAGCCCAAAAACAAATCAAATCTGTTTAACCTTACCCACTGCCTCGAGGATATAAAGTGTTGGATGGCCCAGAACTTCCTCCAACTAAACGAGAGTAAGTCTGAGGTCATCCTCTCGGCCCCTCGGACTCAATCAAAATGATAGCAGGCAGCCTTGGAAGCCTTACCCCACTACTCAAACCTCACGTCAAAAACCTTGGCGTGATATTTGACTCAGCACTGAAATTTGACAAACAAGTCAATGCCGTGGTAAAAGCTAGCTTCTTTCAGCTTCGGACGATAGCTAAAATAAAACAATTCCTCCAGTTTGATGACCTGGAAAAGATCATCCACACATTCATCTCCTCCCGCCTAGATTACTGCAACTCCCTTTACACTGGCATCAGCCAATCTTCCCTGTCCCGCCTGCAACTGGTCCAAAACGCCGCAGCGAGACTCCTGACGGGCACCCGAAAAAGGGACCACATCACCCCGATCCTGGCCTCTCTCCACTGGCTCCCTGTGCGGTTCCGTATAAACTTCAAGATCCTCCTCCATGTCTACAAAGCCCTCAATGGGCTTGCCCCCACCTACATAAATAGTCTTCTCACCCACCACTCCACCTCCAGGCCCCTCAGATCGGCCGACTTGGGGTTGCTGAATATCCCACGGTCTAGGCATAAGCTCAGGGGCGACCGCGCCTTTGCGGTTGCAGCCCCTAGACTGTGGAACAGCATCCCCTTTCCCATCAGAACCGCCCCCTCCATCGACTCTTTTAAGTCTAAAGACTTATCTATACTCCCAAGCCTTTCCTGACGTCCTCTGAGTGAGGGCTACATGTATATATGTATGTAGTTTGTTTTGTTGTGCTATTCTTATAACAAATGTAAAGCACTTTGGCCAACGAGAGTTGTTTTTTAAATGTGCTATATAAATAAATGTGACTTGACTTGACTTGACGTACACGGAGGTTTTGACACGAGTGACCCCACTGCCTGGCAACGTCACTCCTCTTATGCTCGCGTCCTTCCTGATGGACTCAGCAAAAGGTTCAATACAACAGACGAACAAGACAGGGGAGAGAGGGCAACCCTGCCTGACTCCAGACCTGACGGGGAAGCTGTCTGATTCCCACCCATTGATTTGGACTGCACTACGGATATCGGTGTGGAGCAGCTGGATCCAATTTCTGATTCCCTCCCCAACGCCCATTTTGGAGAGCACGTCTCTCATGTACGTGTGCGATATCCTGTCGAAGGCCTTCACCTGGTCCCAGCTGATTAGGCAGGCGTCTGTCCTGCATGTAGGCAATGGCATCTCTCAGCAGCGCCAGGCTGTCTGAGATTTTTCTGGGAT